>NW_004624752.1:11325691-11440432 GCF_000247695.1 Heterocephalus glaber | reverse complement strand
TATCTGAGTAATTATTTCTGATTTCATTTTTCCCAGATCCTCTTTTGTTGCCAGTTCAGAGAGTCCAGGTGGTTGTGTATCAGATTGTTCCATCTCCTTTCCCTTTGGGGTTGCTGTAGGTGATCTGGAAGTCTGGTTCTGAGGCTTGTTTATGTGTCTTCTCCTTTTGACGCGGGGGAGGGGGGAGGGGGAGTAGGGTGGGTCTGTGTTCCTGTCGCCCACGCAGCTCCCCTCCTCTGGGCTCGGAGCTGTGGCACGCCTACCCGGAAGCCTCCTGCTGCCTGAGAGCTGTGGTGCGCCAATCTGGAGGTCTCCTCAAGGACACTCTGCCCCATCTTTTTGAAGGCCTCTTGTTAGGATGTTAGTTTATAGGGACTTTTACCTCTTTTTCTTTTCCTCCTGCCAATGGATGTTCTTCACATTCAGTCACTCACTGGTCCTTTTATACTGTATCTAGTTTCTTCTGTGCTTTCAAGAAAATAGGGTCCTTGTGTCAGGCACAGGTCCTCATATATTTCCATACAAATGGCACAGGACTAGGGCTCAGGGAAGCTTCACATGCAGAGATTCCCAGAAGGAAAATCAGGGACAGTCAACTTGCTTTGTCAAACCCCAAATGCAGTGAGCAAAGGACAGACATAGGTCATCATGCTGTCTTGTCCTTGCTTGTCATCCAGTTCTCAAACTTGAGTTGTAGGACAGACCCAGAGTCCTTGAAGGAAGGGAGGCCAAGATGAGAGAAAAGGCCTGGCACAGCTCATGGATGTAACTGGTGAGCAATTACCTTCTCTGTTCCAGTGCACTTAAGGATTCTCAGTCACAATAGTAGCCTGGCCAGAGGAAACACCCAAAACATGGACTGGTGGACAATTTCCAAACATATACAAATCCCAGGGTCCCACTGTTGCACGCTTAAAATTGAGAACCTGAAAAAGAGATTTGAAAATTGGGATTTTTAAAGCTCAACTTTGTGTTCACCTTCCTCATGCTGAGAAGGACAGCTGCCACACCTGGTGCTGGCACCAAGGAACTATCAAAAGAATTAAATTGTGAACATTTTTCTAGGCATACTGGTGGAACAAAGTCTACCTGAATTGACATTTTCATGTTTCCTGGTGTTTGTTCTACTCCTCTTATATGTTAGCGTGCTTCTGTTCATTAGAGGAACATGGGGTAGTTACCCTCACAGTTTGGCCAAATAGTGAATAAACTCATATCTCTGTTTGTATAGGCTTTTCTCATGCTTTTGATAGCAAGTAGGCAAAAAAGTCCCAGACAGTTGCAGCCCAGATTCAGGCCTCTGGCCCAGTGACCCCAGAATCTGGTCACCACAAAGAGACTAGCATCATCACTGTGAACAAGATGTGCCCCAAGCATTTCAAACAATGCCTGTTTGGCCCTGGAGGATGGGAATGACAAAAGCCTCTTTCTATTTGAGGTAGTGTCACCTGCCTATCTCTCTTTTCATAAAATGGAAAATTAAACATTTTCAAGGAATCTCTGAGCTCAAAATTTGACCCCTGAGTGCACATCATGCCTTTTCCTTTCTTTTGCTTGCCTGTGGGGCTGCTTCTTCTGTGGGCCAATCCATTGTTTATGAGCTAATCTGAGTTTTCTTGAGACCTTATTTGGTGTTCCTCGGGGGTTGTTATTCTTATTTCTCCTTCTCTTAGGACCATGGAAGCAGGATTGGCCCTGGGGTGTTGCCTAAATTCAGGTCAGTGAACAGGGAGTGACCCCAGAGCCCAGATGTGTTATCTGTACTAGTATAATAAGGAATCCTAAAACAACATACCTCATTCCTTGGCTCATCCAGAAAGTTATATATTAGGGTTGACTGCCCAGAATTTTGAGCCCACTAGAATTCTGACAAATGTGCAGGATAAATGCAGGAGACAGTGGGAAGAACTGAATTTAGAGTGAAATGTGAAAAAGCTACTCCCATAAGGAGCACATTAAATTGATCCAAAATACAGGTCTCACCAGCTAGCATAAAAAGTTTTAATTTTCAAGAGAAAGGGAATAAACGTGAAAAACAGTCAAGGAAGAAGGGCTTGTTAAAGAAGAAATCAACATTTTGTCCATCAGCTGAGTGTGTCTTTAATAACTATGATGACTAGGGCCAGGGATTTAGCTTAGTGGTTTCGCCCCCTGCTGCACAAGTGCAAGGACCCGAGTTTGATCCCCGGTACCAAAAAATAATAATAATAATAACTATGATGACTCTGTACTTAACAAAAATGGGGAAATTTCATAAAAGATGCCTGAATTTGTGTTTCTCTTTGTGGGGAACATTTGATGTTCCTAGGTTTTATTACTACCCTAAACTGGAGGACTTAGATGATTGTATAAAAGGATATAGTATATTTAGACTTCTGAGGTGTGTCTGTTTTGATGCAATAGGAAATGTTTTAAATTATAGGGCAAGCTCTTTCTGCAAAGACTGAAACCTCTGATGAAAAAAAAGGGGAAGAAAAACCTCCAGAAATCTTCTTTCACATTAGGTGGGCACAGATAATGTTCTCTGCCCTTCAGATGTAAACTTTCTACCTTGCCTCAAAAATCATATGAGGGAGGATAAAATAAATAAAGGTAGGCAAAAAAGAAATAAGGAAAATGGTAATCTTTAAATTGTACTTTCAAGAAAAACTGCAATTTAAGGACAACAAAATTGTTCAAGCCTATATGTGGGAAGTCACTGGCCAAAGGAGTGATTAAACCTGAGTGCACTAAAGAAGACATTTGGAGAACAACAGGTCCTGTGCTCCTGAAATGCACGGTTAGAGTTTACAGCAGAATCTGCAGGACAACAGTCAGCAGAAGGAAGAGCAAGTTACTGTTAGAGATGTTTGCTTTGCCCATTGTGTCCCCTCTGCCCCACAAAGTTTATCTAAACTAGGACAACATGTGTCACGTAGCAAACCATCCCATTCTGGCCCTGTCCTCTGACATAAACTCCTACACAATAGGCTGCAAAATGCTTTTCTTCCATGTCCTTGTTCTCATGCCCTTGAGTTACAAATAAATAACCACAGAGGGCTCAGTTGGTTGCTGTATCCCTAGGCTCTCTTATGGCCAAGAAGCAGCCCTCTGGGTTCTCAGTGATTGGACGACATCTCATCTCTGGGTAATCTTCATCCTCTGCGCATCCACAGCCACACACTGCACCATCTATTTCCCTTCCAGGAAACTCTTGCAAAACACCTTCCCTAATGCAGTAAGTCCGCAAACTGAGATGTGGGTACTTGCCTTTCCCTGGTTCTGGGCTCATAATTTTGCCTGTAAACTGAGCTCCCTCCTACCCATCTCCATGCTCATAAAAGCACACTATTAAAAGGGCAGCAGATCTCAGCTTCAAGCACATGTAAATGGCTTGCATTCTAACATAGCCTACCAGATAGGGAAACTCGACAGACACTGGGAATACACATCCTAGATCAGGCAACTCGAGGACTCCTATGAGTCCACAAAAACCCAACCCCTGATCATTATCCACCTGTCTCTCTTACAGGCTCACCCTCTATTCTTTCTGAGTATGTACTTTTAAATTTTGCCAAATAAGTCTCTTTATGCCTCTCACTGATATGTCTTAAAAATTATTTTTCCTTAATGGAAATCAGCAAACCTACAACCTACCCAGTTGGTGGAGTGAGTTGAGATTCCTCATCTCCACTTCACGGAACCTCCTCAGACTATGTTGAGTGACAATACCACCAGAGGTACAGTGTAGGATTAAGGATTGCTTAGGACTGTGAAAAAAGGAATCACATCAACACTTGCACCTTTAAAAAAATAGTAAATAACAAATCTAAATTAAAATCACATGATCTTTGTATGTATGTATGTGTATACATGTGTATTATATGCCATTTCTATTGTGTATTTATGTGTGTAAACTGTTTCCTTGGTACCAAGTTAATTTACAAATTAATGAGCACTCATAAATTAGGAAAAAAACAAATTACTTTCCTTTTTTTGGTAATGTCGATGGAACCCAGGACCTTGGGCTTCCGAGACAGCGCCACTGAGCTAAATCCCTGGCACAGATTACTTTTAATTGACAACACTTATATACATCTTTTAAAAATAAGTTAAATTAGATTTATTAAAGTAAAATAAAGGAGCCACGCATGGTGGCACATGCCTAATTCCAACACTTATAAGGCTGATGCTCCTAGTTTGAGGCCAGCCTGGGTTACACAGTGAGTTCAAGGCCAGCCTGGAGTACATAGCAAGACCCTGTCTCAAAAACAAAAGCAAAAAATAAAGTAAACTAAAGGTTTCTTCAGTGCTGTTAGCATGTATTTTGCCTGCATTACTAACCAATCAAGATTGTATTTTTGATGTTTGAAATGCCATACCTATTTTTGCTATGCCTCAAGTAAAACAAATTTAAGAGTTCCCTCCTTTGGGAAAAGAAATCATATTTTTTTACAATTTTTGTTTTTTATTAGTACATGTTTATAATACATAATGTTTCCATCCCTCATGGTGAGAGTGGTACACGTACTAACGTGTCTTAAAACTTTTTTCATCCTCTTATACTTCCCTCCTCCCTTTGGCCATGTGCAAAGTGCTCCACCAGCTCTACTGTCATCCCTCCCCACCCCACCCCCGCCACCATCATCATCTTCATCATCATGATCAGGAAGTCACTGCCTGACAGAGACAAGGGCGTGCTGACCCTGGGGACGAAGAGGACAGGCTGCACTCTTGCTGGGACATCAGCCTGTGAGAGGAGTGAGACGCAGAGCCCCATTTCTCCTCCCAAGTCCAAACAGTTCTAACCGTGGCTCCTCTCAACTTCTGCTCTTCTGTTTTTCTAAACTTCCCACTGTTTCTTCCTGCAGCTGCTTCTACCCAGGTCCACAGTGAATTGTTAGGAAAAAAATACTCTTTCCTCCTATTTCCCATGTACTTCAGTCACTTCTTGTCCCTTATGTCAGGCCCCAGGTCCCTGCTTTCTCTTTAATTCACTTATCTGCAATAACCCCTCTCTGGATATGTTTAGTTCCAGAAATCCAAAATTCCTTAATACCCAGCATAGATTTCATCTCACCCTCTTTTTCTCCTCTGCAAAACTTCCTGCCTTTGTCCATGTGTTTGAAAAGCACAAGGGCCCTGAGATCTGCACTGCTTGGGCTGGGTGTCACTTAGTCAGGTCTGACTGCAAACTCTCATGGATCCGGATGAGCTCCTCCAACTTCCTCTCCAGAACCTGAGCCTGCTGCCGCAGCTCTTCAGCTGACTCTGTCTTTGCCCCCTTGTGCAAATGCACTGAATCTTCCACAAGGTTGTACACATCCTTCAGAAGGGTTACACCTGCAGTTCTTGCTCCCATGATCCGGGCTTCTTTGGACATTGCCAGAACAGTCCCTCCAAGGGTTTTCTGCACCTGCTTACCACTTCGGGCTGAGATTTTCCCAGTTTTCATAAGGCAGTTGGCCTTGGCTAGTAACCGAGGGTTGGATTTAGCCACATTAATGGCACAGACATTCTTCCCAATGGCTTGGAAGGCTTTCACACATTTCTCAGTTGCAGAAATAACTTTGGGTGTGGCCTCACCCACAGCCTGGAAAACCTCCTTCTCTGTGTCCATGCTGGTTGACAGCAGGCGCCTGGCTTCAGCTTTTGCTGATAATGTGTTTGAGTGGTCCACAATGCTAGCAGAAACACCAGTCACAGTGGCCACTGCTTCCAGCCCCATCCCAGTGGCTGAGAGCACCAGACTGCCACCTGCTGTCACAGGTGCCAGAGCCAGGCTAAGGATGGTCAGGATCCCAGAGACAGCACCGGTGGAGCTGGCCACCACATTGGTGATGGTGCAGTCCTTGTGCACCTTGTCAACCTTATCTGCAAGCCCGTAGAGCTTGGCTATGCCCTCCTCCAGCTCCTTTTTCACATGAGGAAATACATTCAAAAACCTCTCCTTGTGTGCTTCCAACTCAGTCAGAGTCTCACGTACAGCATCTGCCTCCTCCCTGTAACAGTAAAGGTCAAGTGATTAAGAAAGGCAGTTTGTCTGTTTGGAAAATGGGCTCTCTTAAGATCTACCCTGCATAAATGACAGAGATTTATTATAATCAAAGAAAGAGAATTACAAAGATGCACAAAAGTTTTCTTTCAGATATAAACATGTTTTGGATATCATTATTTAATAACAGGGTCAATGATTGTAAGGCGTTTTCACACGCTCTTTAGTGGTGGGTATTTGACAAAGCACCATCTCACTCAAGGACAATGCCATGACAAGCAAAGTATTTGTAGAAGGGGAATCATGTAGATGAACACAGAGAAGTGGAACAATGGGAGGTGGGTGGTGGTGGGCGGGGAGCTTAGTTCAGAGTATCTTAATGTACAGCGAAGAATTAACCTGAATCAAAGGGAAGCCTTCACTTTGCCCTCAGCTACCAGATTGTGATCTGTAGACCCCTAGAATGTCCTGACTATTAGGAATGTCTGTGTTTGCCTGGGGACTACACTAGCTGAGATTCCTAATCCAAAAACATAAATCTGAAAAACACCAAAATCTGAAACTGTTGAGCACTGACATGATGCCACAAGAAAGTTCCATGCCTGACCCATGTGACAGGTCACAGTCAAAGCACAAGCAAGCTAAAAATATTGTATGAAATTACATTCATGCTATGCATACAAGTTGTAAAGAAACATAAATGAATTTCATGTTTTGTCTTGAGTCACATTCCCGGGTGTTATGACTTGTGTTCAGATGTCCCCCGAAAGCATCATGCTTTTTGGGAGGTGGCTGAATCTAGAATGTGTGATTGATTCAAGGTGGGGCTGAACCTAAAGGTCTTAAGATTAAGGGTGTGAGTGCCACCAATCTGTGTGGTCTGAGTAAGATAATAAGGGCAGAAAACGCTTGGAAGGTTCCTTCGTACTTTTGCTGTCTTAGGTGATGTTGTTTCTCCTCTGTGATGCCCATTGGCCATCCCTGCCTTGGAGCCAGCTGATTATGGACTGAAACCTCTACAAACTGAGATAAACCCTTTCCCCGCTTTAACTACTGTCTCTGCGACAGGAGAAAAGTAGCTAACATGCCAAGATATCTTTTTATATATCTGCAAATATTTCAAAATCAGAAAACATCTATCATAGAAAACATTCCTTATTCCAGGAGTTTTCCATAATGCATGGTCATCCTAACAATGTGATGCATGTTGGGGCTTTGGGATCATTTCTGACTTCCACAGAAACTGGAGACTAAAAATACTGGCCTCCAGGAGCAGATGGAAACTCCAGGTTAGCCCTGAAGCCTGGACAACAAGGCATGACCAAACTTGAGTTAGGACCTTCTGAATTTCTTTGCAAGTAGACTTTGACCTTGGCTTTCCAGTCCATCTGGTGCTTGCTTGGCTATGCATCAAAATAATGTGTCCTTTCACAGGGTGAGCCTGGCACATCGGCATCCTGTGTGAATTGTCACATGTGAAATACAGGAGCACACTGTGTCCTGAGGAAAATGGGAGCTTCATGCTTGAAACCCTGCCAAATTATGTCCTATGTAAGCCTTTCTGTGACTGATTTTACCCTGTGCCTTTCCCTGTGATACACTGTGTGTAATAAACATCTAGTGAATTCTCTGAGTCCCTCTAGTGAATTGTCACACCTGCATGGGGTTTTGGGAGTCTTCAGATTTGCGGTTGGTGTCAAAACTAAAGTTAGTCTTGGAGGTTGTGCCCTCAGACTTTGCAGTTTGATTAACTCTGAGTAATGAGATATAAAAAGTAAACTCTGAGGCAAAGGAGATCACAAAGATTAGTTGGCCTCCCACCAACTCTATTCCAATGTCTGATGCCATTTGCACTTTGACCTGAAGTCATTGGATCCAGCTGCTCCAAGAACTGACTGAGAAGAGGAGACCTGGCTATTTACCCTGCCTCCATCCTCTCTACCTTCCTTACAGTTTACTTACACAGCCGACATCTTTCCTCACCTGGCACCCCAAGATCAGGACTTTACTGTCAGATGTCATGAGCCTAAATGGCACCTTAGCCAGTGACACCTTCCAGGAGCTCATGCAAAGGCCGTGCACAAAGAATCCAGCGACCTTCAGATCCATCTCTGAACCTAGACCCTGAGAAACCTGAACCTGCACAGGAACAGAGAAGGTCCCCTCTGAGCTGCAGACTTTGAGTCCCCAGACTTAAATTACACAAAAGAGGGGCCGGGGATTTAGCTCAGTGGTTCTGCCACCTGCCCTGCAATCGCAAGGACCCAAGTTCGATCCCCGGTACCAAAAAAATAAATAAATAAGTAAATTACACAAAAGAGGCCATCAACCATTCTGTCTAAGAAAGCTGTCGCTAAGCCACTGCCTTCCCCAGGGTCAGGGCCACTCCATGTGAACAGAAGAGGGTCCCACATGATGGCTGAGAACTCCTGGGTGACCAACAGGTGTGAAGGAAACAGCCACCCCCCACCGCAGCCCACTGTGTCTATCTCGGATGGACCACAACGAGGAAAGGAAAGAGTGTCTCACCGACTCAGTGTCCTCTGCGGGGCCCATGGTGTCCCCATGCTTTGACCCCCAGAAACCCAACTGGTGAGGTCTACACTTTTGTGACTTTTCTCAAGCAAGACCTTCTTGGCACCTGTCTCCAAGGAGGACCCTCGGCCCTGCTCTCGTCCCTCCTGGCCTTTGCTTGAGCCCCTGTTGTGTGTAAGTGATAACCTAAGCAGGTTCCACACGTTATCTTACTTTCCTTACCATGAAACTCAATGAATGAAGGCAGTAAGGCCGAGAGTGGTGTAGAGATAGCAAAGGTCACATAACCAGCAGTTGCCAGAAGTGATCCTGCCCCCTTGCTGCCATGTCCCTTCACCCTGAGGCCATTCACTGCCAGGGAATGACATGGAGATAATTTCCCGCAGGGACGGTGCCGAAGGGGCACCCTGAGCCCCAACCACAGGAAACAGCCTGGAGGAGCTGTGTCCACCCCCGGGAATCCCAGTCCAGTGGGGCTCTGGGTGGCACTGCTGGGGGCCCGTGCAGGTGACCTGGTCAAATCAGTCGTCTCCACCAATATCTCCCAGGAGCCATCTTCAGTCAGCAGTTGCTGCAGGTCCTCACTGCTCAGTGTGTCCATGATATACTCAATGACGTCTTCTACGAAACTGTCACTATCTGGTTGAGGAAAGAAAGAATAGAGTCAGATGACGGTGCAGTGGAGTATACATGGCTTTGGGGACAGGTGGCTATTCATCCTGGGAGCTACTGTCCTATCAGATACTTGAGATGGAGTCACATAACCAGTGTTACGGAATATATTGTGTTGCCCAAATTCATACGTGAAACTCTAAACCCCAGTGGCCTGAATTTGAAGATAAGGCCTTTAAGGAGGTGGAATAACTGAGATTAAATGAGTTCATAAATGTAGGGCCCTAATCTGTAGGTCTGGTGTCCTTAAAAGAATCTCTCTCTCTCTCTCTCCCTCTCTCTCTCTCTCTCTCCCTCTCTCTCTCTCTCTCTCTCCCCATGCACAGAGAAAGGCCATGTGTATACACAGTGAGAAGACTCCTTCTACAAACCAGGAAATTCCCTCTGACCAGAAACCAACCCTGGCCCACCCTCACCACAGATTTTGGCTGCCAGAACTGTAAGAAAATAGACATCTTGGGCTGGGGATTTAGCTCAGTGGCTCTCCCACCTGCCTCACAAGTACAAGGACCCAAGTTCGATCCCCGGTACCAAAAGAAAGAAAGAAAATAGACATCTTCTCTTGAAGCTACCAACTGGTGGTGTCCTGCGAAGGAGCCTGAGGAGACTAACACACCACGGAAGTGCCTTCAGCACAAATCTCAGAAAGTGACCCTCAGCCTGGGGAGCAGGAAACTTCCAAGCATGGGTTCACCTAGCATGTGCCCATTGTGTGCCAAACAGTATGTACCCAGGTCTTCAAAATGTGAGTTTCCACCATCAGTGGGTTCAGAAATTCATTGATTGGGTTAAGAGCAGCACTTTGAAAAGGAAATAGAATTCTCAATATTAGAACATGTTGAACATCGTAAGGATATGTGTTGCTTTTGCAAATTATTTATATGACATTACATCTACAGGGGTATATCGGTTTATGAAGTCAATTCTTTCCATGATTCTGATCACAAAACCAAGTTGGAGGAGAACTGAATCAAATACAAGGGTTAGGTTCAATGTTGACCTCACAGGGAAATTTAATTCAGTTCAACCAGTTTAGTTTGCAACCAGAATCTTGCAGAGAATTGAGTTTGTGAACTGAGATGCAACTGTATATGATGTATATAGTAGATAAATAAATAGATAGATATAGATAACAAAAGAGAGAGAGCCCCTTAATACGAGGGTCCTAGATATGTTTAGGAATTGAGAACTTTTAATCATCTTTAACTATTTTTAAATAATTTTCAAATATTTATTTTAATGAACACATAACAATTATATGTATTTGTCAAGCACAGTGTGATATTTCAAGAAAAATTTTATTTTATGGCCTCAAATATCCGTCATTTCTTCGTGTTGAGAACAGTCAAAATACTTTCCAATAAGTACTTTCATATAGACAATTAAAGAGAATTTTCAATCTTTTAGAAAGAGAACACAGAGCACATATGGAATATTACTTGCCAATAATGACAGTCAAATGTATTAATGTTTTGACGTGGAAATATGAGTGTTCACATTCCATGAGATAAATAGTGTAAAAGCTAGAAATAGGCTCAACCCAGTAGAGGGCAATATTACTGGCTGAGTCACCCAGAAAATGTGTAGTGTGCAGGATTGGACCTAATGGTATTGCAGACAAGGGACTGGGTACCAGTATATATTTATGTATGCCTACTGAGATGTAATATGAAATGTGTTTGCACTGTGTACTCACAAGAGAGACATTATTCTTTCATGAACAAGTGGAGACCCAGCCAGGAAAAGAGGCTGCCCAAAGCCAGAAAGAAGAAAGCTCATAATTTAAATGCAAGTTTACCTGGCCAATTTTTTTTTTCTGGTACCGGGGATCAAACTCGGGTCCTTGCTCTTGCAGGACAGGCGGTGAAACCACTGCGCTAAATCCCCAGCCCAACCTGGCCAATTTTTTGTATCACTTGGAAAGCTCATGTTTTTAAAATTTCTGTGACCTCTGCAATCTATTTTACAATTTACCTATGAGATTTTTTAAAATGTGTAAATGTTTGTAACTATGCACTCCTGGGTAATATTGTCATGAAAAAAAGGTTCCTTTTTGTTCCACATGTGGGAGACTGCAATATATCGATACTGCTCAACATCAATAATGCTCAAAGCCGGCTGTAAGCAGTTCAGGCTGGGAAGAGTTAACTCCACAATTGGCTTTTTCTATAGGTGAATCCCTCAAAAGCCTATGTGTCAAAGTCAGAGAAACTTGGTCACAAATTCCATTCCCACAACAAAAACCTTCTTTGTAGAAGGACAATGTTCTAATTACAACCATATATTTTGTCTATTCTGTTCCTAATTCGAGAATGCTTTGTCTTGTCATTTACAAGCCTTGCTCACATTGAGTTCTATACAATGTACACAATCACTTGTTCTCACCGGAAGTTCTGCCCTTACACGTAACTTGCCTTTAACCCAGATGATTACCAATAAAAATCAATGACTTGGACTCCCCAGTGCCTTTGTCCGTTGTACCTGTATTGCTTATTGTGGCTCCCCCCTTTCTGTCTGTCTTAGTTCTGTCTTTGAGATTGATTTCTCAGGCCTGTGTCATATACTGGCCAGGAGACTGGAGTCCACTGCAGAGGTTTCCGGTAACGTTTCAGGGGTCCCCAGTACCAACAGTGGCAGTGCAGGGGACTCTTCAGGTGGGTGAGGATGGAGGTGGGGCCTGGACTCTCCACTCTGATCCTCGTGATCTTGTGACCAGGACTTAGGCTGCCTTTAAGCCCTGACCTCCCTGGGCCTGCAGGTGACCAGTGGGAAACCACAGCAGGGTGAGCACTTGGCATCTGCCTCCAGTTTGCATCTGCCCTTTGCTCTGAGTCTTCTCTCCTGCATCAGCTTGGATCAGCATCTTCTGGGGGACAGAAACGACTCCCCAGTGCAAGGGGCCACTGGTAGATGTGTCAAAGCCCAGGCATCTGACAAAGCGCAGGTGCATGACAGACATTGTTATAATAATACGTCAGCAAGGAAGACCACACGCGTATTACACAGCTATCCGAGGTCATGTGAGTTTTTTGTCTCAGTGTGCCTCAGAGAAGTGGATTTAAAAAAAGGACACACAGCTCTTGAGCTCAGCAGCTGCAGTTCCAACTCCCATGGTCTGATGCTGCCCTATGGTTTTAAAATTAAAGTTTGGTTCCTGCTTTCTGGTGATGTCTGCTCCACATGCCTTCTTTTCTTTGGGAACCTCGCCTGACCAGACCTCCTTTAAACCCACCAGCCCTGACACCCAGGGAACAGTAACCTCCTCATTGCTTTGGACAAAGCCCATCCTGACCAGTGTTGAAACAATGACCAACCAGACCCCATTTACATAGACAGGTGACTGTTCACACTGCTGCCCCCTGTCTGTATAATCTGGGAGCTCATGCCAGCACCTCTGAGGACAGGGCTGAGGACACTGGTCCATTTGTCTTCCCCTACAACTATACCGTTCAAAGTTCACTCCCTGCTTCTCGCCATTACTTTTATCGCTTGGTGTTTAAAGGATAGCCAGGCCTGATTCCACATGAATCTGGCAACTCGCCTGGGACTCTGGAAACAATTTCTTCAGGTCTCAGGAAACACAATTTCCAGTGGCACCTCTGGCTCCAGGCTGGCCCATTTGTTGAGGAAGTGTTCATCCCAAGGAGACCACCAGCCTCAGCCCTGCCTCAGGATGCCAGGCCTGCTGGGCTCCCCTAGCCTCCAGTCTTTCAGCTCCCTTGTTCTTCACCATTGCTACTGACAGCACAGTTTGCTTTCCCCCTCTCACTGAGCCCTCCTCAATTAGAAGAGCCACTTAAAAGAGGCCCACAAGCCTCTTCCTGCTCGAGTTTTTCCAGTGCAAGCTGCTCTGGAACGCAGACAATAGAGGACTCAAATTTGGCTCAGAATTGTGGTGATTCTCTATAATCTCTCAGGTTTAAGTATAACAATACCTGACCCTCAAAATATCCTGGGAGACTGTTCTCCCCTGAAGGGGAGGGCAGAGGCTCCAGGTCACACAGATGTGAGGGGGCAGAGGTCACCCAGGGCTCCAGTGCAATGGCACTCTGGGTCACTCTTCCTCCTGAGCCACTAAGAGCAGTTGGGCCCCGCAGAGCAGGAGCTAGAAGGAACCGCCTCCTCATGGGCAGCGCCCCAGGGTCAGTGCCTGGGGCAGGCAGCAGGGGCCTCCCCAAGACAGTCTTGTGTCCACCTGAGACCTTGACTGGGAGGCAGGCTGGGGAGGAAGTGAGCAGCTGGGCCGTGTCCCTAAGGAGAGGACTCGGAAGGGAGACCCACAGGCCCTGGTCAGAGATCCTTAGGTCCCTCAGGGGCTCCCCTTTCCCATTCACCACTATTCTGGGTAATGGCTCTGCCTTGGAGCTGCCACCTTGGTGCCACCTTGGAGATGACACCTGTCCTGACCCCATGAGAGGAACCCACCAGAGAAGAGGAAGCCAGTACCTGGGGAGGAGACAGAGGCCATGGTATCAGCAGCAGCGTCTCTGGGAGGTTTCCTTACAGCTCCTCAGGCCATCCAGGCTGGAGGGGAGGAGGAGACAGATCATGAAGTGGAAGGGCAGCCACATGGGGTGAAGATGGTGAAGGGGAGTGGCTCGGGGCCAGGTCTCCTAGGGTTCCCTCCAGGATGGCAGTGAGGTCAAAACAGACTTCTCCCAGAGTGCTCTCTGTCCCCCAGGCTCTGTGGCTGCTATTTTTAAAAAGGCAGCCATCCTGCTCCTGCTCCAGCTCCCTCTGTCCGCACCCACCAGGCAGAGGCCTTGGGCCTCTGAGGGCACACAGAGGGGGCATGGGATGAGGACACAGCCATGTAGAAACCACAGAGCCCACACGTAGAAGAACACATGGGAAGCCACATCCTGGTGAGTGCCTAGGGCCGGGAACACTCGTGTTCACTAGTGACGCTGGTGAGTGTTTATTGACAGTCTGCAATGTGCAGCCTCCTTCCGTGCACCTCAGTGAGTGTTCACACATTCGACGCAGTGAGAACATCTATGGCTCCCATTCTAAAGCGGGGGGGACCATCAGGAAGCTCAGGGAACTCACCCATATTTTCACAGAGCTGCAGGGGCCAGGACTTGAACTCGGCTCTCTGGTCCACATCCCATGTTTTGATGACTACACTCTGCTCCCTTAAATATGCAAAACATACACTCATGTATGCATGTTTATTGTCAAGGACACTTCTCATTGCAAACCCTTATCCTGTACCCTGTGCCCATCTCCCTTCATGGTAAAATTACCAGTGCCCCTGTAGTGCCCAAGGTCTGCTCCTCCTTGCTTCAGTACTATCCCATGAGGACCTGCAGTCCTGCCAGCCCCTGGCCCTGCTGTGGTTGCACAGCGCCCTCTGCTGTCCTGGCCTAACTCTTGCACCTCACGTTGTTTCTCTCCTTGATCTGAACAATGCAGAGCTTTCTCCTGTGTAAACTTTGCCTCCATTATGCACCCTTGCTCTCTGACACTGGCCACCATTTTAAGGTGCCACGCGAAGGTCCTCCCAATGCATAGGAGATGATGCTTCCATGCTCTTAGAATTCCCAGTTTCTAAAACCATAATAATCCTCTAAATTATAAATTACCTGCTCTCAGGTATCTTGGTACAGCCACGGACACTCTGTCTTGGCTACAAAGAATGACTGCTACTTTGTTATGGAGAACAGCTTTATCCTGGTTCTGGTCCCTTCCCTCTGCAGATAGGTTTGTTGAGATCCCCATACATAGAACTGCTCTTCCCTTTACACAGCCACAATGCAGAGCCTCCTGCACCCAGCCAACCTGAGACGCATCCACAATGGGTTTTCTCTAGCAACCCCTTCCTGAGGGCCATGAAATCACACCCCCTCCTCCCTCAAACTCCACCTGTCCCATTGACCATGGGAGTGACCAGTGTGTCCTCGGGCTGGAGGACACTGCCTGCAGACACACGTATGGCCTCTGCCATGTGAGAAGGAAACAATAAGCCCATGCACATGTGAAGTGTCCCTGTCAGGCCCACCCAAGTTGGGGACAGCTCCCAGCAGGTCCCGTTCTCTTCCTAGGACACAGCAGGTCTGGTCACAGCCAGGCATAACCCTCTCAGGTGCTGATCTCTGCTCTCGGACATTGTCTTACCACCATAATGGCTCCCATGGCCACCGAGTGCAAAGCTACCCTCTTCCCCTCTCACCTGTCTGCTTCTTGTCTTGGCCGCACCACATCCAAGTGTCTGACTCCTGGGGCTTCTGGCTCTCAGTGGTGACTGTCTGACCCAGGCCTGACCAATGAGGCACAGGAAAAAGTCAGCTGAGAGATTTCTTGGGGGCTCTTTGCTCTAAGGGACAAGTGTGACAGGAGAGCCAGCTGCCCTTTTCACCTTCTTCCTGCTTCCAATACTGCCTGATCCTGAACCACCCAGCATTCTGGGGTCACGTGACCCTGGGAGTCGGAGCTGAGGCAGAGGCCTGGGCAGGCAGAAAGACCTGGGGTCCTGCTGACTCCACACAGTGTCAATGAGTTTGCTCCCTGGGTCTCATCCTGCCTGGTCGCTCTTGGTCTCACTCAGGCCCTCGTCTGGAGCCTCAGCCCTGTGCCCGTGTGGGGAGTGCTCCCTTCTACCCCATGGGAATTAGCGAGCCAGGCACTGTGGCTGAGCCTGCCAGCTGCTCAATTCCCAGAAAGGCCACTGGTGGGAGGAAGCCAGGGCGGTGCCTGCCTGGCGCTGCTCCAGCCCATTACCTCAGCCCAGCCAGGCAGCCCTCCCTGCCCTGTCAGACGTGTTCTGGGTTCTCCAAGGTACCAGAACAGGGGTTCTAGCATGGCCTCTTCTACTCAGTGGTCAGTGTAGTCAGCCTCCAAGGGTTAAGACAGCACACACCTCCTAAGGAATCTTTACTGAGCTGCCAAGGTCAAGTTCTGGCCCCTGAAGCCAGCACTCAGGCCCTCCTGCCTGCTGCAGCTCCTCCTTCCTCTCCTCTCCCTGCTCACCGCGCACCTTGGTTCCAGGCTTCCTTCAGTGTGCAAAGGCGTCAGAGTGGTGCTCAGAGAGGGTTTGTTTTTACCACCAAAAGGAAGGAGATAACTAACCATCCAGCCACAGGAGAGCAAGTAATAAAGTCCAAGCTACAAAGCTGCAGTGGTGCTGGGGACACCATTCTGCAATCTGGTCCCTCGCACTTCCCTCGTCCAGTCACCTTGCCTGTCCCAACACACAGCCCAGCTTCTGCCTTCTTTTTTGCTCCCTCAGTCTGAGGTAGGGGACCTTTGAGGGCCCATAGGATGCAGGCCTACTGTCTACCTGCTCAGTCCCCTCACAGGGCCTCAGTTTGCCCTGTGGCACAGAGCAAGTGGCAAGGACAGTGTTGGTGAGATAACCACTGGGCTCCTTGTATCTCAAAAGAAACCCTTTGCTCCCCATGTGCCTCTGTAGCAGTCCCAGCCTCAGGGTGACCAGGCCACAAGGACGGGGGGTTCTGAGTCCTCTGCCCTCATCCACTTTCTTTGGTTCCTCCAAACTTTCCAAAGCAGAGGCCACTACCACATGCACCTTTTCTCAAGGTCACCTGGCCTTGTCTCATTCCACCTGAGCTGAGCCCAGGGGAGCTTTGTGACCCATCCATGTGCTCCTTCTTCTCTCTTCTGCTGAAGGTACAAGGGAGGGGAGCAGTCAGACATGAACGTGGACCAACCCAGGCTCTACTGCTGCTGCTGCTCGACTGTGTGGCCTGGGGCCCATTCCCCAAGCTCTCTGAGTTCATCTATGACTTGGGGATGCTAATTCTTCTCTGGCAGAGATGTTATGAAGATGAGGAAACAGGGCTTCCCCAACTTACCAAGGAATCCTCCTCTGTCTGTGTGGACTCAGCCCAGCCGTCCTGAGTTGTGCAGATCCAGTCTCCAACTGCAGGCCGAACAGTGAGCAGAGGTGTCTTCCGGGTACATATACCCAGGCTTCCAATAGGGAAACTGAAACTGAAAATTTCTAGCAGCTCGGGAGCACATACCCTACACATTCTACCTGCTGGTGCGACCTTCACCCCACCCTCCTTGCTGATCCTCTGAGTGGAGCCAGCTCAGACCCACATGCCAGGTTCTTCCAGCCCAGCCCACCCTGGCTGCAGGAACAAAGATTAACTGCTGACAGGTGGTGGGACCCTCCACAGACCATGCCCAGCTCCCCTAGGGATTGTACCCAGCCCCACCCACCGTGCACACCCCACTCCCAGTACACCTGCCTCCCCATCGCTCTTCAGCATTGGCACGGGCTCCCACACACCCTGCACCTGCTGCCCCTTGCTTATGACTGCTGTGGAATATCGTGTCCAAGGATTGGGGGGACAGTGCTGGGGATGGAACCCAGGGCCTTGCAAATACTAAGCCAGTGCTGTACCACTGAGCTAGGCCTCCAGACCCCATGCGGCTCCTAGACTTTTGGTTTAGCGGGGTCTTCCTCTAGGAGCACCTGCCGCACCTGCTGGAGCTGTCATGTGTAGCTCCCTCAGAGATCCCTCTGGCATCTCTGCCCAGAGTCCACTGCCCTGCCCTGCTCTGCTCCCAATTAGTTCCAGTGTTTGACACCAAACAGTGTCCGTTTCTCCCTCTCAGAACCAGTACTAAAACCGAGTACCCACTGAGCAATGAAGGAGACTTTCATTCTTGGTTGAGAAGTGGGAGACAGACTCAAAAACCAACTTCTCAACCTGTTAGGGGTGGGGAAGTCATAAGAGTAAGGTATAAAAATGAGGAGGGGGAAAGGGTGATAACTGATCTCTTTTCTGGGAATGGGTTGAGATTATCCTGGAGCTTGAGCACCACCTCTTTTCACTTTGTTGTTCTTTCTAGACATCACCATGGCCACTGTCAAAGGTCATAGCCTGGGAGGAGCCATGTAGCACACAAGCGGGATTATAATGAAGGTAGAGGTTGCCCGGGGGGGTCACACTGACACCCAACTCAGATCCCACCAGTTTCAGCTAAGGAAGAACCTCGGGCCCACAGGCATCCCATCTTCAAAGATGAATCAGAATAACTTGGGGTAGAAAATCAGCTAGGTCAGTAGGCAGTCCAGGATTGGGGCAGAGTAACACCATGGCACCTTTCAGGGTAGGGGCCACAATCCACCAAATCTAGGTAGTCACACAGCTGGGTGCTGCGGGAATTTTCTGCTTCACCCCAGGCAGAAGGAGCTGGGAGAGCTGGGAGCAGGGCTGGACCTCATAAGCCAACCTGGGCCTGTATTGCAGTGGGCAAATGTCGATGAGGCCACATGCTCACAGCCCCTCTGTTAGGAAGGACAGAGAGTGACCACACAGTAAAGCGCACATCACATTTACTGCTCTATTTGATTGCACTGTTATAACTCCCTAAAGGGCTAGATTTTTCCTCTATTTTTAAATAGGCATATGATAATTGTACATATTGATGTGATCTGATTCTGCAACTGAGGAAACTGGGTAAAGAGAAAGACTGTGGCTTTCATTGGGAAAGTCAGAGAAGGAACCAAAACTCCACCTAGTTTGATCTTTGTCCATTTGACATTCGTGGCTACCCTTCTTTGTCTAAGGGTGTTGGGGCTTTTTTGTACATTGTTTTCTGTAATCTCTCTTCTCCCAATTCTTCCCTGTTTCACTAGCACATCTTTAGCTTAACGGCCACACAAAAACACAGTGAGATGCGGAACCTCTTAAAGATCCACATGAGCTGTAGTCCCACCATGTGGATCCCCTAATCACCGTGCTGTGGACCAGACTGGTTGAACATGGTCTCGTGGTGGAGCATCCAAAATGTAGTTGCAGACTCAGCTCAAGAGGGAAGGCAGGTCTCTTACCTCCTGGAACATGAGCAGAGACCATTCCATTGCAGATCCTAAGATCTGCTACAAAACACCTCAGCTCAGCTGGTGACATCAAAAGAAAAGTCACCCAGGATGTCTGCAGCTCCAGAATTGGGGACCTGGCAGAAATCTTTGGTCTATAAGCAATTTCTTCCCATGCAGAAGCCGGTCCTAATCCAGTGGGAAAGCGCCCCTGACACTGCTCTGAGACACCTGGCAGAGAGCACCACATTTCCCATGGAAAGTGGAGGGTCAACAGCCAAGGCCCCCAGGGACCACGCTCCCCTCGCCCTGCCCCTCTCCTGGAATGGTGGGCTTCACTCAGACAAGCTGCACATTGTGTTGAGCACTCAGAACAGGGTCTGCTCCCCCTTTCTCTCCAGACCATAGAAGGGAATGGGGTGAAACTTACCATCTTAGCCATTTTTGAGTTGTGCCGTTCAGCAGAATTCATTGCGTTCACGTTGCAGTACCACCATCGCCACCATCGTCCCTACGACTCTTTTCATCTTGCAAAACTGAAACTTGGCATCCCTTAAATGATAACTTTGTTATTTAAAAACTGATTGTGTGGTTCCTGTGTAGTCACTCTCTGTCCCTCTCCCATAGAGGGAGTAGTCGCCATGTGACCTGGGACCTTCTGTAGTCACCAAGGGACTAGCAAAGACTAACTTCCTAGGACAGCCCAGTACGGGGCTGACGTGGCAAGTGTACTGGTTAGATTTCCCTCACTTTGAGAAATACTTGACATAAACAGCTTAAATGGGGAACAACTGATTTGGCTCAGGGTTTAAGAGGTTTCCATCCATGGCTGGCTGGCTCCAAGGCAGGAACATCGCAGCAGAAGGGCGTGGGCAAGAACTTCTAAACCCTTCTAACCCCAAGAAGCAGAGAGCAGGGAAGAGTCACAGAGAGGAGAAGAGGCTGGGAACAGGATATGCCCTTCAAAGGTTCTCCCCAGTGACCATTTTCGTTCACATGGACCCCACCTCCCAACACCCCATTCCATTCTGGACTCAGTGACATTCATGACCCTGTCACAGCCCTAGGCTCCACCTCTGAACATTGTTGCCTTGGTGATGAAGGCTTCAATGCAAGAGTCTCTGGTGGACAATACGTATTTAGACCATAGCAGGGAGGGAATGCATTCTATGCCACCAGCCCCCAGTGACCTCATGCAGAGTGGAAGGGGCCAGCACTAGTCCTGGCTGTCAATAACCAGGCCACCAGCATCATTTGCATGAAAATCCTATTTGTCTTTCTTCAGATGGGAAAATCAAGCTTGGGTAACAAGTATCAATTTCAGGAATGTTTAAACCTAAGTAGAATGATGACAAAATCAAACCCATAATCTTAATATTTTTGTGTTGAGGTCAATATAGCTATGTCTTCCTTTCTTCCTTCCTTCCTTCCTTTCTTTCTTTCTCTTTCTTTCCTCCTTTCTTTCTTTCTTTTTTTAAAGACAAGGACTTGCTGGGCCAGGGATTTAGCTCAGTGGTTTCGCTGCTTGCTGTGCAAGCACAAGGACCCAAGTTCAATCCTCGGTACCAAAAAAAAAGGACAAGGACTTGCTATGTTGTCTAGGCTGCCATTCTCATGCCTCAGCCTTCTGAGTAGCTGGGATTATAGGTCAAAGGTGTGTTTAATTTCAACGCAGTTATAATGTTCAAGAGAATGTGAAACATTTGCAGAGTGAACAAAGTAACTTTTGAAGACCAGTTTAAAATAAGTAACTGATTAATGAATTTACACGCCTGAATTTAAGTCGGAAGGCTCTTTCCCAAGTACTGAGGGTGTTGCAAATGAGCTTAGGCCACAGAGAAGCAGCAGCTTCGGTTGAGTAGATCCAAAAACAGGAGAAGTGTGGAGTGGCTGGTGGGGTTGGGGAGGAGCTGTCAGAGCCACCGACCAGGCAGCTCTTAGCACGGGGCAGGAGCCATCAAGCTGTCCTCACACCATCTCCAGCAGGCAGGAGACTGAGGAGATTCTCTTCTGGCTCTGCTGTTTTGCCAAATATAACCCTAAAAATAATAGCACCTTGTTGCAATTGAAAACAGTGTGCAGGTTCCCCTCAAAATATAGAATTACCAATGATTTGGCGGTTCCCTTTCTGGTATATGCCCCAAGGAATTGAAAGCAAAGACACAGATATGTGTACAGCCATAGTCACAGTGCCATAATTCAAAAAAGCCCAGATATTCATCAGTGGATAAATGCATAAGTGAAATGTAACCTGTGGATACACTGGAGTACTATTCAGCCTTAAAGAGGAAGAAAATCCCAGCACGTTCTGCAGCATGATGAAACTTGAAGGCATCATGGTTCGTGAAATAAGCCAGACACCAAAAGACAAATACTAGATGAGGTCACTTGGGAGTTACAGTAGTAAAACAGACGCAGAGGGCAAAGTGGTGGTTGCCGAGGGCTGGGAGAGGAGGAATGGGAATTATTGTTTACGGGTGGAGAGTTTCCATTTTGCAAGATGAAAATTGTTCTGGGGATGATGGTTGTGATGTTTGCAGGACAACGTGAATCCAATCAATGCTACTGAACTCTATACTTAAAAATGGCTAAGCTGGTAAATTCTGTGTGATATATACTTTACCACATTTAAAAATTTTTTAAATCCATCGCCGGGGATTTAGCTCACGGGTTCCGGCACCTGCCTTGCAAGCGCAAGGTTCTGAGTTTGAGCCCCAGTACAAAAAAAAAAAATTAAATCCTTTAAAATCTGAACTTTGCAGAAAAAAATAACAGCACAGAAGCCCCTTACCATGTACAAAGCATTTTTACACACATAAACCAATGCTTCAAACCCTGTGGTGAAAACATTTATTGTCCCTGTTTCCCAGGGAAGAAAACTGAAGTTCAAAGTGACATGACTCAGCAGGAGTAGTAGAGGTGGGATCATAACCAGGCCTTTTTGATTCTTGGTTTTTGTTTTCTGAACCAGTCGGCACCCCAAAGGAAGCATAATAATCCTTAAAATCCTCCAGTGCTCTGAAAATGTGGCTTTTTTCCCCCCTTAGTGCTCCCTGTTGGCTTGAGATGAATCACAGCACTTTGAACACCGCTAGAGTCCATATCCAGATCCCGCCTGGTTTAGGACCAGTGGCCCGGTGGAGCTGGGTCGGGTCCGGGGCTCCTACTGACTGAGCATCAAGGGCTTCCCACGTCCACAGGCTGGCAAAGCTGCCTGAAATGCTTGCATCACTGCATGCTACAGTCCCTGGGTCCTGTGACATCCAGGTCTTCCTGTCTGCTAAGAGCTGGAGAGAATATTCAGCATCAGACACCCCTGCTGGAATTCGTCCTCCCAAGCCTTTGGTTTGTGACTCAGTTTCCTTGCTGGTGGAATGAGGCCTGTGATAGTATTTCCCTGGCAGTTCCTGGGTGATGAACTGAAACAGAGTAGGGACTGTGCTTGACATACAGCGGCTGGTCAATGAGCAGGAATGCGCTAACTTCTCAGCACTCTTCTCTGTGAGCCCTGAGCAATCCTGGTGTCTGCATTCTCTCCTTTTATCTTCTCAGCACACCCTCTAGAGAGCCTGTATCCCCACGTATAGCCAAGGAAAAAGGCTTAGAGAATTACATCGCCTTCTCAAATTCACACAGCTGACCACGGCTTCCCTTCCTCACCAAATTTACTATGGCCACTCAGGTCTTGAGTCACAGACAATTTTTTTCTAAAATAAAAATTATAGGGCTGGGAGTTTAGCTCAGTGGTTCCGGCGCCTGCCTCACAAGTGCAAGGTCCCGAGTTCAATCCCCGGTACCAAAATAAAATAAAATAAAATAAAAATTATAGATTCACAAGACAAAATAGTACAGTTGCAAAAAATAATAGAGAAAGGTTCTATGTCCCCTTCGTGGGGACATCTTACATAACTATAGTACCAGAACATGAACATTGATTTTTGGTCATAGTTTCTGTTTTGCTTTGAGACAGGATCTTGCTTTATGGTTCAGTCTGGCCTTGAACTATGTAGCTCAGGCTGGCCTTGACCTCAAAGCAATCCTCCTGCCTGGTGGGATTACAGGTGTGTGCTACCATGTCCAGCAGGACATTGACACTGGCACAGTACAGTGTACTAGATCACAGAGCTAACTGGAGTTTCACCAGGTTTTGCACATGCTCATTTATGTGTTTGTTACGGTCCTGTTGCGGCTGATATCCCAACCACTTGTCGGGTTGATAGCCTGACCCATTACCAGGGGATGTCCAGTCTCCTGATGAGGGGAAAGAAAGGGGATAAAAAAAATAACACACAGAGAATAAAGAACAATAATTTATTACTGGGGGGGGTGATCTTTAGCTCTCTCCTGGCTAAAGACCACCTGATCTCAGCTCTGTCCTGGCTATGATCACGAGCTCTGGAGTAGTCAGTCTTTATCACTATACAACATAGCAAGGGGAATGAAGGCAAATGTAGGGAGTAGAACTAATGCACTTAAGGAGCCAGGCTTGGAAAAAGGGAGTAACTGTGTATTCTTGTGAAGGCCAGGTCACAGTTAACAAGGCCCCTGTGCTATCTTGCACATCATAGCTAACGAGCCACCTGCATCATCTGTAGCTAATGTTTGATCTTGGAAAAATGGTTATGTGGAGTCATAATTCCCCAGCTGCAGTGTTTCCTTGCTATAGAAACATCACAACCTCACCATCACTGAGACCAAAATTGTGACCATTGCCATAAGGAAGTCTGTCTCCGAACACCAGCCAAAAGGTAAATTAGAAATTCACACTTAGGCCTTGGAATGACTCAATCTTAATCAATAGCTGAATTTATAAGCCAAATCAATATCTGAAGCCTGCTCAGTGTGGTTTCAAGCTGGTCTGTTGCATTCTTTGACACTTTATCGCATGTACAAGTTCACGGAACCATCATGACAACCAAGAGTTTTCTCTCATCACAGAGTGACTCCCTGCTATCAATCTTTCAGAGTCCCTTGCTTCCCCTAAACCTTGGAAACCCCAAAGCCTACCTCTGCATCATCTCTATAATATTGTTATTTCAAGAATATTTCATATATGGAATTGTTACCAATCAGCTGAGTGATCTTTCCCTCAATTCAGACAAATCATAATAGGCAGAGTGCAGCTCCCTTGATGGTACCTGGGCTCTGAGCAGGGCCTGTTAGCTCTTAGCATTACAGATCTTAGTGTCATGGCTCTTGCAGCCCCTGCAGCTACCTGGAGCTCTTCCAGCAGCTCCTGCAGCCTCATCCGGGCTCTCTGCAGGTTCTGCCAGTTGGCACAGGTTTCTGTCAGTCACTGGCAGTTGCCACTGTTCTTGTTTCATCACTCTTTGGAAATTTTCAGGGTTAATAACCCACAGTATTATCAGCTCTTTTAAGTACAACCCACTCAGCCCAGTCTATCCAAGATAAGATTCATGAGTAGGCATTCGGAGCACCCAGGCAAGGCCTTTCATAGGACCTGTGCTGCATCACAGGGGAACAATGGAGTGCAGTGGAGGGAGCCCTCTGGGAATAGCCTTAGGATCATGAGGGAGTGTTGCTTATAGAGGGGGGCCTCCATGCATTTTTTTTCCATACTGCAGGCCTATTTGGGGACTTTCAGAGTAATGACTGACAGAGGGGACCAGGGGTACATGAAGGTTACAGGCTGGAGTCATCTGGGGTAGGAAAACGTTTCAAGTCTGCTGTGGCCAAGGGAGACGCCTCCCAAGCAGAGGTTGAATGTCTAGGTCTGCTACCCAAGCGTTCAAGTACTGGGGCTTGGTCTTCAGTGTGCAGTGCTGGGAGGCAATGGGACCTTTAGAGGTGGAGCCTTGCAGAAGCTCCAAGACTGGTCCTGCTCTGCGTTGTCCTCCTGTCTTGCCGGGTGATCACTCCCTCGCACATGCACTCTTGCCATGCTGCCAGCCACCATGTGATGCAGACACAGAGGCCTCACCAGAACCTGCACCATGCTACGTGGACTTTCAGCTCCCAAAATTGCAAGCTAAATAAACTTGTTACCAGCCTCAAATATTCCACTATAGTAACAGAAAGTTAACTAACATAAGCAGTGAAGGAAAGATGATGAGTCAGGAGCAAACCCTTGGGAAAGGGGCAGCATCTACTACTGGGTTCCACCCAGCACACACTGCAGGGTGGAGAGGAAACATGGACCATTCACCTGCAAGGGACTCTAGGTCAGTAACCCCTCCTGCATGGAGGATGGGTCAGGCAACCCAGGCACTGCCAACCCTTTGCTGGTCCAGTAGAGAAGCCAAAGAAACCAGGGATGAAGTGTTACCTAAGGGCCCAATGATACTAAGGGGCAAGAGGACAAACACTGGCAAAACACAAATGGAGCCCTTTAATTCCAGCTGTGGGTTCAGAGCACACATATTCATCACGAGTACTTGAGTGCTCATATTGAATACCCTGATCCCAAAGTTTTTTAAGTCAAGTCTGCCGTGGGCATGAGGATGTGCATTTCTAACACCTTCTTGGGCAGTGCTGCTGCTGCTGCTGCTGGGCTGGGGTCTCCACTCTGAGAAGCGCTGGCTACATCAAGCCAACTCTAATCCATGACGCATCTTCAGAGTTAAAAAATAAATAGCTAAGGATGAGAAGACAGAATTTACGAGAAGAGTAATGAATGGCCAGTCCCCTCATCAAAGTGTCAAAACACAGGGTAAAACTAAAGAAAATCATACGGTATCAGCCTAAGAATGAGCAAGTCGGGCCGGGGATTTAGCTCAGTGGTGCCACCGCCTGCTTCGCAAGCACAAGTTCCTGAGTTCCATCTCCGGTACCAAAAAAAAAAAAAATGAGCAGGTAACTGATGAAACAAAAAAGATGACCATGAGAACATAGTCAATATACAAAGTCAACATGTGATAGAGGGTGCCGCAGCACAGCCTCATCCTCTCCGCTGGGGACTTGGATTAGATGGAGGGAGATGCTGAGTCCCAACTGGTCTGTCCGCTGTGTCTTTTGACTGCTTTCGTATTTTCTCTTTGCCTAGCATTATGGATCCATTTTTATCATCTACCTTCTGACTCACTGATCCTCTTTCACACCCTACTTATAACCACCGACCTGTGTGCTGCTGGCCCTGGGCAGAGCCTCCCGGGCCTGCTTGCTACCCTCCCCTCCTGCTTCTGCCTCTCCACAGGTGCAGCCCTCTCTACCCCAACCTCCACTCCTTGGTCACCTCCCTCCTCCCGGGGTAGAGAAACATGGTGCATCCACGTGAACCACTCAGGCATGTGGGCACCCAGCCCCTCATCAACACTGGTGGGACTGGCCCTGCGGCCTTCACTGATTACTCGAAGCCCTCCCAATTCAAAATTCTGGACAGGTGAGGCTAAGGTTCTCCTGGGTCCACAGCACGGCCCCTCCCGGGCGCCCTCTCTGCAGACGGACACCACAGACGCGGCTCGTAGCACATGGTACTCTTTATTGTGACTCTCAGTGGAAAACATCTGTAAACCAGCTTGCTGTAGTGGTGGCAGCTGCAACACATGCTAAGGCACTTTGTATTATATAAAAAGGGGGTGGCTCGGAGTTCCATTCACTCCTTTGAGACAGCAACTGGGACCTGAATTCAGAGCTTTTTAGGCATATGTAGCTTCATGATTTGAGTTTGTTTCCTTTTTTTTAAAAAAAAATGCCTTCTTGCCATAAGTAAGTCTAAATGCAGCATATACAAAACAGTTAGAAATACAAGTAAATTCAGCAACCAGTGTAGACCAGTGTAGGACAAGCTACTCTCTTCTAAACATGGTTCCAAAGGAAATGCAGTGACAGACTCAGAATTGTATCATTTATTACAAGAAGGGGAGAAAAGAAAACTTTTTTTTCCTTTCAAAAATAATCTGTGCAGGTGGCAGATTTTCAATTGTACGGAGTCAACAGTGCAGATAAGCTGCCCTCGGGCCCCAGCCCTGGAGGAGGCACAGGATCACGTGGAGGGCCACCAGCCTTCTCTGGTGCTCTGGCTGCCAGATCTGGGACAAGTCCCTTAACCATTAAATATATTTGGTCCCCAAGAGTGTTAGGAGAAGCCACCAGAAGGCTGCTGGCCCTTCCAGCACGGCCGACACCCTGTCTGCTTGGCCTGACAGCCTTGCTGTGCAGGGGCGGGCTGCCCTCGGCAAAGGAGGGGAGGTGGCATTGCACTTGAGACATCTTGGAATCAGGAGGGGCGGTGACAGTGGCACTGCCCAGAGGGGGTGGGGAGAGCCTCCCTTGCCCCCACATTGTGTGCCCTGCACAGGGGTGGAACCCAGGGCCGCTCCATCCGGACCACTCAGGGCCCAGGAGGGTGGGAGTCTGATGGGACAGAGGCATGAGGTCAGCACATGTGATTGCCAACAGCAGACAAGGGAGGAGGAGGGAGGAGCCGATGGCGAGGCAGGGGGAAGGTCACAACGCTTCTGGGTGTCGGGCTATCAAAACTCCTTTAGTCTGAAGAAAAATAGACTCACAGAAAACGGCGGCTGGCCCCGCAGCCTGCCCACCTTGCCTCGCCACCGGTGCTTTCAGGCAAGAGAGGGTACAGACCTGCTGGTCACGCTTTCTGGGCATGCGCCCCGGCCCTGACTCTTTGGTATCAGATTCTCGGAGAGGGGAGGGGCTGGAGGGCTGCAGCCGAGGAAGCCAATGCCCTCAACAGGGCTGGGGGAAGGGGTCCCGGTCACAGCAGTCCCTAGGCGAGGCGGGGCACTGCAGGGGCGGGGAGAGGTGCGGAGTCATCTGTCCGTCCACGTCCACCAGGAGGCAGGAGAAGCGGCCTATTCAGCAGGCTTGGCCTCGGCCCCATCCACTTTGCCATCCACCTCCTCGTCTGAGCAGTCGCCAGCACCTTTCCGGGCCATTCGGCGGGGTACGACAAAGGGCATGTCCCCACGCCTGAGGACAAAGGCAGAGGGTCAGCAGGGCCCGGCTGCGAGGGCGGGGCGGCAGCACACTGCACACATTCAAAGCAGACCTTAGGTAGAAACCGGGCACTGCCCGTTCCTGTGAGGGAGAAGCAGCACTGCGCCTGGGGAGTCATCACAGTGGGTGGGACAGAAGGACACCGGAGGAAGCAGGGCACCCTGCAAACCAGCGATGCGTCGGACGTCTTAACACTAGCACGGAACAGGTCAGAAAAGCAGGAGGGAAGCACAAAAGCAGCTGAAGCTGCCTCCTGCAACAGGCGCCCCTCTGAGCAAACTCCTTATCAAACAAGCGGGGCTGGGCCCAACACTTGCCCCACAGTGCAGAGCCCTGGGCTCCATCCCCCCTCCAAAGACAAAACAAAACAGGTAGAGACAGGAATGACTGTTTACACAGGCACAAAGACAGCCATCTTCAGATCATAGCTTAGAAAATGCACCCTAAAATACCGATGACCAAGTCTGGTCTTTTTGCTCTTAGGCCTTAAAAAAAAACATAGGCCCCAGCCACAGATGGTGGCATATACCTATAGTCCCAGCTATTCAGGAGGCTGAGGCAAGAAGATCGTGAGTTTGAGGGCAGCCTGGGTTACACAGCAAGACACTCTCTCCAACAAAAGGGGCAAGTGTGGTGTTGCACATCTGGTATCCCCACTGCTCAGGAGACTGAGGCAAGTGCATCAAGTTTGAGGCCAGCCTTGGCAACTCAGCAAGACCCTTGCTCAAAGCAAAGACAAAAAGGACTGGGGATATTGCTCAGCAGCAGTGTGCTTGCCTAGGACACACGAGGTCCTGGGCTCCATCACCAGTGGCGCCAAAAAAGGTGGGAGAAGGAAAGAGCAATGAGATTCTTGGAGAAAGAGATGACCTCCTGCAACCCCCTGACCCCTCTCGGAAGCTGCCTGTCCCTGAGGGGCGCTCAGCAGTTCCCCAACTTTCCCATGCACCACATGTCGGGGCTGGCATGCACCCTGCAGGTATTTATTTCCTAGGTGCCTGCTATGTGCTAGGGATGCAGCCAGGTGGCCTCCAGCAACTTCTGATTCAAAGCTCCCAGCCTGGAAATGTCCTCGTCAAGCCTGGAGCTTCTGGAAGGTGGACTTTTGATACCAGCTGGGAATAAATCACCAGGAGTTTCCTGTGTGTTCCCAAGGCTGGGCTAAGGCCACAGAGGCCAGCAGAACCCGTGAAGGGCACGCACTGCTCTGCAACGGGCACCTTCCGGATGAGTCCCTGAGCACCTGCCCATGAGCCGCGGCGGAGAGCAGGGTCCAAGTGTCTACGGAGGGAACTCGGACCGCCGGTGTGACTCACCTCAGCTTGTTCTTCAGGGAGCTGACCTCCCGGTTCATGGCGTCGGCCGTCTCCGTGGCGTCCTCCAGCTCGCGCTGCAGCTTCCGGCGGGAGGCGTTGGCCCGCTGGGCCTCTTCCTCGGCCTCCTCTAGCTGCCGCTTGAGCTGCTTCAGGCGCGTGGACGCCTTGTCAGCCTGCACAGACGGGCGGCCAGGGGACCCGGTTAGGGGCTCTGGTTGTGCGCCCGGCGGCCCGCCCGCCTGCACCCTGGCCCGGCTCTGCGCACACCTGGTCTTTGTACTGCTCCGCGCTTCTGCGCTCGTCATCCACCTGCAGCAGCACGTCCTTCAGCCTCTTCTCGGCCCGGCGCACCTGCTTGGAGGCTGCCTGCCGCTCCCTGCGCGGCACAGACACGTGGCTCGGGGACCTCCCCGGGGGCTCGGCCAAGGAGCCTCAAGTTGCTGACCCCACAGGGTGGCCTCGAGGCCACGGGGCAGGTCTTCCCCGGACACCCGCTAGGTGGTGTGTCTCTGAGGACAGGCACTGTGATTATGGCCACTTTACAGATGAGGCGACCGGGCCCCGAGGAGGCTATTCATGCATGTGCAAAGGGAATGGGGAACAGAGGGCTGGGACTCAGCGAGGTCCCCATTACCCCCAGGAAGTGTCTCTCTGAGCCCACAGGCGGCTGACCAGGCGGGCATGACATTGCACCTCTCTACTGAAGCCCTCAAGGTCAACCTTCAACTCCGAGTCAAACCCCGAACCCCTCCAGCAAGAGGGACAAGGACTGCCCTGAGAGGAAGACAGCCCCTGGACCCAGGAGGCCAAGGACAGGCCCACAGCAAGGCATACGGCTGCTCCAGGGGGCAGACAGAAAGACTGCCGCTGTGCGCCTGGCACCTGGGGGGGGGGGGGGGGGGCACGTACTTGGTCTCGTTGTCCAGCTGCTCCTCCAGCTGGGCGATCTTGGCCTCCAGGGCAGTGATGGAGGCCTTGTACTTGGACTTCACAGAGCTCTCCATCTCCTGCAGCTTGACCTTGAGCTCCTTGTTCTGACGCTCCAGCTGCTGCCTGGCATTCTCGTTCTTCTGGGCGTGGCTGCGCTCCAGGTTCAGGTCGGTGTTGATCTGGTCGATCTGCAGGAAGGAAAACCAGTGGCCTTGAGTCGGGCTGGGCTCTGGCTACTACGACTGTTCACCACTGGGGCTAGAGAAAGGGGACAGGAAGATCCCACCAGACGCTGCTCTCCCAAAATGGGCCCGGAGACCGCCACGGGCACCAAGACATTTCCCAGAAGCAACCAGGAACGAGTGAGCCCTCAGCCTCTGCCAACTGCTGCCTCTATGTGCACAAGGAGCTCAGATCCTGGGCCAGGAGCCCTGGTGTGGAAGGCGGCCCGGCCACCCTGGAGCCCACCTGCAGGTTGGCCTTCTTCAGCCGGTCGTTGATCAGCTCCGTGTTGCCCTGCTCCTCCTCCAGCTCCTCCTCCAGCTGGGCAATTCGGGCCTCCAGACGTCGCTTCTCCTCCAGTGCCAGGGCTCTGGGGAGGGTGAGGAAAAATGAGGGGTCTGTGGGTGGGGAAGACACTCCAGCCCCACTCCTGGCTCCTCACTCAACTCACCCTTTGCCACTGCTGTTGGCAATTTCGTCCGCCAGCTCATCCCGCTCCTGCTGGGCCTGGCGCTTGGCACGCTCGGCAGCTGCCAGTTCCTGCCACGAGGACCCAGAATGTGACCACTGGGACTGCCACGGCCTCCGTTCCCAGCACTCCACAGACACCTTGAGGTACTGCCCTCCCCAAGCCCCAACTCTCCTCTCTTCCACGAAGCCCTCCTCCCTGAACCTCTCTGGCTCACAAGGTGAGTCCTCCTCTGAGATCACAGCTTTAAGTACCACATGTTCACAGAACCCCTCCAAGTGCAAGGACTCAAGCCAGGTGTCAGAGATACAAGAAACATCCTGGCCTAAAAGAGGGGACAAGTAGACAGATCCTCGGTGCTGGCTGCTTTGCATTCCCGGCAGACCAGGGGTCAGGAGATGGAGGTGTAAACCCAGGATGAACCCTGAGGTCGCTTCACACCAGGTGCAGGGACAGGTTTCACTCAGAGGGGGAGGCAGCCTCCACAAGGGCCACAGTGACAGTGGAGGGAAAGATCACCCCGGCCCCAGGAGAGCAGGGGAGGACGTTCCGGCCTCAGGTCTGGCTGAGCACCTCCTAAGCCAGAACATCACACTGTAGGAGACCCTCTAGCATGCTTTGCTATGAGGCTGCCATGTGACTGACAAGGCAGCCAAAAGGACACTCAGGCCCTCTTGAGGGAATAATTCACAGCGGGAGGTATGAGTATATGATTATCACAAGGCCTCAGCACGCGGCCTGAACTGTCACAATTTCACCTCCACACACAATGACCACACAAGGGACCTCACTACAGAACGAAGCCCTGGAGGGAGCCCTTCCAACTCATGCTGGAGTTTGCTCGCTTGCTTCCAGCCCTCCCACTTGCTAGGGCAGATGGGCGATGGCTCTGAGCTGCCGCCTGCTGGGTGTCTCCCGGGGGCCCAGCTCACCTCCTGCAGCTGAATCATCTCGGCCTCCATGCTCTTCAGCTTCTTCTCGTTCTCCTTGGCCTGCGCCAGGATCTCCTCCCGGGAGGCACGCGTGTCATCCAGCTCGCGCATGCAGTCCTTCATCTGGGCCTGTGTGGGGAGGAGAGGTTGGCACTGCCACCCACATCCCACGTGGTCCGGGCCTTCCACCCCAACACCCCAGAGGGGGCACCTCGGCAACAGAGACCTGCTTTCAGCCTACTGCCGTATTTAACCGACTGAACTGTGAAAGGGCAGAGGCACTGACCACTGGCCAGCTCGGCATCCCTTACCCTTTCACACTCATGTGACATCAGGATCTACAAAGCATGCTTTCCAATGTGGTGATCACTGGATACATATTAGCCCGTGCCGCCCTTTCTTACTTCCTATAACTTCCTATTAAATTAAACCTGGTGCTCAGAGCACTGCACAATGACATTCGCAATTCAAAGTTCGTGCCCAGGGCAGCCCGGTTACAAGGTAGGAAACGTGCTTCCTGCCAGGCTAGCCTGGCTAAAAAGCAAGAAACGTGCTTCTTCCTGTCGTTCTGCTGTGTTACGACCCCAAAGACGTTGGTCAAGTTGCCCTTTTCTTTTGCAGATAAATGTCACACTGGCATTCCCTGAGCCAAAGGGTATGGCCCTTGTGCACAGCCAGTCTGTGCCAGTTTAAAACACTACCGGGACTTATAGAATCCATGGCTCACAACCCCGCCCACAGCCAATTTTTAAACTTATTCTTGTTGGTGGCACACTGGGCACAATGGGACCCTCAGAACACTTCTTAGTGTGCTCCTTTTAAATTCCTGACAAGGTGGAAATGTCCCAGTGTGTGTCCCTTCAGCTCAGAGTTTTTGATCACTGTCCACTGGGTCAGTACCTGGTTTCTTCTGGAAACGTGCACTAAGTGGCCACCCTCCCTGAGCCTTCTGCAGGGTTAGGCTTGTACCTATTTGCTGCTTTTTACCATAACCAGTCACTGATCTCACTGCGAGTTTGCCTCCAGACTACTCTTTCCACGCAGCCATGGCCTGAGGCTCCATCGGTGAGAGGGGCTTAGTGGCCCCACGCCCTTGCTCACAGAGGCGGAGGCAGGCACCCCCGGCCCGCACTGCTTTCACTGCTTTCCCCACATGGGTCCGGCAGACCACAGCCACCCGGCCTGGCCTCACCTGCAGCTTCCGCAGCTGCTTGATGGCTTCCTCCCGGTTCTTGTTGGCTGTGTCGATGTGAGCCTCCAGGTCCTTCAGGTCCATCTCCAGCTTCTTTCGGGCAGCCACTGCCACTGAGCGCTGCTTCTTCTCATCCTCCAGCTCTGCCTCCATCTCCCGCACCTGGGGTGCCACCAACAGCTCAAGAGGCTGGGCCACATGTGGACCTCACTCCAGGCCTGAGCCCCATGAGCTCAGGAGTCTTGCAGGGTCTATGGACCTAACAGAGTGAGTCACCGTGGGACAGAGAAGTGGGACATGGGGCCAGGGAAGGAGTGGACCAGGAGCCCTACACAGCCAGGTGGAGCAAGGAGAGAGCAAGGAGGCCTCCAAAGTCCGGGCAGCCCCCGCACCTCTGCCTGGGGCAGGGAGCCACGCACCTGTCTGACCAGCTGCTTCTTCTTCTCCTCACTCTGCTCATCGCGGCCCTGCAGGTCCCGCTCGAACTGGGCCTTCATGGCCTGCAGGTTCACCTCCAGCCGCAGCTTGGCATCCTCGGTGGCCTGCAGCTCATCTTCCAGCTCCTCAAGCTGAGTCTTCATCTCCTCCACTTGCTGCTCCAGGGCCCGCTTGGACTTCTCCAACTCGTGGACCTGAGCCCAGAAGCCCAGGTCAGGCCAGAGGCATGGACAGGCGTACACACCCTGGCCCTGTGCGATGTCCCACATGGTGCTCTCCAGAGGCCCCCTTGGCCCACCCAGCACTCACACTCTTGCCCACGTCGTCCTTAGAGCTCATGAGGTCCTCCATCTCCGTTCGGAACTGCTTGTTGAGGCGCTCCAGCTCCGCCTTCTGCTCCATGGCCTCCTCCAGCGCCCGGGCGAGCGACAGGGCCTTGGTCTCCTTCTCTCGGGCCTCTGCCTCGGCCCGGTCCCGCTCCTCAGCATACTTGGCAGAGATGGTTTTCTCCTCGGCCAGGAGCTAGTAAGAGGCACCCACCGTGAGGCCAGGGCGTGGACAGCTGGGGACCACTGTGGGCACTGCAGCCAGCCCCAGGCTCTGCAGGAAATGAGGACCTGGATGCCGGGTCTGAGCCGCACCAGGCCCAGGATGAGCAACTCAAGCCTGCTGCCCAGGAGCTGGCTGGATCAGAGGGTGACAGTCACAGTGTAGTGCGCCCCTGTGCCAGACACCACGTCTTAACCTCTGTTTCACTGTTATCACCGAGTAACGTGGATCCTGTATGTCACACAGTGCTCCTTCCACAAGCCAAAGGAATCGTTCATTCCCTCCCAGAACCTGGAAAACCCCTGAACAATGGGGTTGGCCTTTTTCTTGAAGAGAACATGAGTCTGGCTGCTCTGAAGCCCGAATGCCAAGTGCAGCCTCCTCCAGAAATGCCATCAGTGGGCTGGGCATTTAGCTCAGTGGCACCACACCTGCCTCGAAAGTGCAAGATCCTGAGTTCGATCCCCAGTACCAAAAAAAAAAAAATGCCATCAGCCACTCTGGTGTCTGTCTCTGCACAGACCCGCTCCTGGCTCTACCTGACCTCCGCCTTCCCCTTCCCTTTGCCCTGCTCCTCTTTGACGCCACAAGTTGTTAACTTTCTTCGTAAAGGGTTGAGAGCATTCCTTAGACTCTGTAGGTCCTACAGTCTGGAGCAACTACCCAGCTCCGCTACTCCAGCATAAATAGCCAGAATCAACATGTAAACGGGCATGGCTGTGGCCCATAAACCTTACAAAACAGTGGTGGGGTGGATCTGGCTGTAGTTTGCTGGCATCCTGATTTACTTATTCTATTATTCTATCTGGCCCTGGTGTCGGCATCTCTGTAAGCTGTCTTGACTCTTGGAATGAGGAATAGATATGAACATGTACATAAAACATTTTAAATAGTAAAATCAGACCATTTTAGAATTTTGGAGTTTAAAAAGAAACAGATAAAGGGAAAGGCCGCTCCTGACCCTATCACACGGACACTCCCTCTTCTCGGCGCTTTCTTCCCAGGCCCCTTAGCAAGCTGGCAACTAAGGCCCCACTCAGCTTGCTCCCAGACTCTGCAGACTCTGAAGTGGCCTTGCCCTTGGCTGTGGGCTGGAGAGAGAGATGCGAGAGCCAAGCTGTGGCCACACACCTGGTCAAACTTCTTCTGCTTCTTCTCGAGGTTGGAGACGCTCTGCCGCTGGTGGTCCAAGTCCACCAGCAGGTCGTCCAGCTCCTGCTGTAGCCGCGTCTTGGTCTTCTCCAGCTTGTCATAGGCGGCCACCTTCTCCTCATGCCGCTGGCTCAGGCCCTCCAGGTCCTTCTGGAGCTTCCGCTTGGCTTCCTCAGCAGTCTCCAGGCACCCCACGCCATCCTCCATCTTCTTCTTCATGTCGGTCACCTGGACAGGGCAGGCAGTAAGGAGACACACAGATGGCACCTGTTCCAGACACACCTGGCCTGGGGACACCTGGAAGCTGACTGCCATACTGTGAGGGGAACCAGCGAGCCAACCCAGTTGCAGAATCTGCCCCACCACTTCCCTCTTCCACCAGGGAAGGGAAAGGTGCTTCTGTGGAGGGGCAGCCACACCTGGGCCTGGAGGGTGGCGATCTGCTTCTCCAGGTTGTGCTTGGCTTCTTCCTCCTCCTCCAGCTGATCCTTGAAGGAGTTCTTCTCATCCTCCATCTGCTTCAGCTTGGTGCTCAGGCTCAGCTTCTGCCGGTTCTCCTCCTGCAGCAGCTCCTACTCCAAGGGGGCAAGGGGCGTGGCGCTCAGGGACACAGTGCAGAGCTCTCAGGCCCACACCCGATGGGAGGGAGGAAAGGGTAGATCAGGTGCGCTCTGTGATGAAAGCACGGAGGTCTGGCAGCAAAGGCCACATGGGCACCGGGTCCTCCTGCGAAGGCTCCAACTGCCAGGGCCCGGCCCTGTCCTTACCTGAGTGTCCTGCAGCTGGGACTCCAGTGCAGAGAAGTCCTTGGTGAGCTTGCTGGACTTGCTGTCAGACTGGTTGAGAAGACCGGTCACATTGTCCAGCTCGACCTCGGTGGGGAAGAGAAAGGCGAGGACGGTGAGCTAGTCTATAGCTGCTCTGGCAGAGCTGGACCTGAGTCACCATCAGACCACAGGGGCCCCCGCTCAGGAGCCAGCACAGGCAGACAGCAGGGGGAGAAGTTCACCTCCTATGGGCCTGGGCCACAACCCAGCTGGTGCCGAGGGCCCCACACCCAGGCCAGGGTCCAGCAGAAACCTCACCTGCAACTTGGTGACCTTGTCAGCCAGCTCGGTGCGCACGCGCTCTCCCTCATTGAACTTGACCTGCAGCTCCTGCAGCTGGGCCTCCACCTTCTTGCGCTTGTGCTCCAAGTCCCCCTTGCCCTGCAGCAGGACCTTCACCTCGTTGGCCAGCTCGCCCCGCTCGCTCTCCAGGCTCTGCTTCGCCTTCTCGAGGGTGGCTTTCACCTGGGGGGCAGGGCAAGGACACAAATGAGACATCTGAGCCCTGGTATGTGGCTGCTCTTGCCAACATCACTGAAGAGCCACCTGCTCTAGGTGGAGAAACTGCTTGCTGCCTCTGCAGCAAAAATAACAATTACAGAAAAAGCCCTGGGCTGGAAGCCCAGACCCCAGCCGTGCCCTTCTCTCAGATGATTCTCACCTCTGAGGACCTCAGCTTCCCAAGCTCTAAGACAATCCCTGGATAGAGGGAATGTTCTAGGAAAGGTGTTGCAGGCGTTTTGATTCTAGCAGTATTTATACTCCAAAGGAAACTATAATTGTCCTTAGACTTCCAGTAAACCCTCTCTGAAACCTGATGTTCATAGGAATAAGGTAACGTTCCTTCAAAACGCAAAGCTGGAGCTTACAAGATACACGCAACCCTCCCATCTTGAACTGGATGAGCGTGTGCACAAAGGCTGGCTGAGTGAGAACACTGATCCCAAGGAAGGCACTGTCACACCCGGCCCGCAGCGCAGCAGTAGGAAGACAGATGACAGGATGGTTCTAAATATATTTTACAGCTGCCTCGTGGAAGAGCTACAGCCACAGGAGGCAGGGCCTGTCCTGTCAGGGAGCTGCCTGGCCAGGAGGCCTGCGGGATGGATGTCACCAGGGCTTCCCAATAAGAGGCCGGTATACTGCTTGCTGGGAGTGACAGGAGAGGACTCCACAGTCAGAAAAGGGACCACTCAGCCCTCTGACACTCGGGCTCAGGGTCGCTGATTCCTTGACATTTTCTGGTCTGGCAGACTGTGCATACTGCCAACAACATACTGTATTTATCCCTTACTATCTAAGTATTTTACGTCTTTAGCAACTCTAAGCCTTAGATAATCATATCAGACAGACCTATCATCATCCTTCTTTCCAGACAGAGAAACTGAGGCACGGGGGTTCTTATGTGCCCAGGTCACTCAGCAACTAAGCTGGAGCCAGGCCTCAGACCCGGGCAGTATGACGCCTGAACCACTCTGCTCTTCGGGACCAGTTTAGAGACTGCAAGGCCCGGAGTGCTGGGGGTCAATGGAGGCCCCGCCCCGGAAGCAGCCCCTCCTTGCCCGTAGGCGGGGGAGGCCACACACCCGCTTGGTCTGCTCCAGCTGCTCTGCCAGCTCCTCCACAGCCTGTGAGTGCTTTTGCCTCATCTCCTGGATCTGGGCCTCATGGGTCCTGGCCTCCTCCTCCAGGGTCTTCTTCAGGATGTTCACTTCCTGCTCGCGCTTGGACCTGGGTGGAGAAACACCCTGAGTGAAGCCAAGGATGCTGGGATGCTGCGGCACTGCGCTCTTCCCTGACTGCAGAGGCTGGTGAGGGGCACAGCACTTGTCTGCACTGGCCTCCCTCTTTGGTGGTCCATGCCACAGCCCCAGGTCACAGACACACCCTGCAGCACCTTCTGTTCCCTTGCAGCCTCGGGGCCTACCCTTGCATCAGCCCAAACTTTGGCTCAACAGGCCTCCCCCTTTGTAGAGAAGCTGCTGAGGAAACATCAACATCCAAGCCCTCTGTATGTAGGGCCGCCCTGCGTGCAAAAGGCCCGGCTCCATCCCTCCAGGCCAAGGTCTCCCCAGCCCCAGGCCGGGCAGCCCCATCGCACACCTGAGCTCCTGCTGGGCAGCTGTGGAATCCAAAGTGTCCTCCAGCTCTGTTTTCAGAGCCTCTAGCTCTTCTCCAAGATCCCGTTTCTGCTTCTCAGCTTTGTTCCTGGAAGCCCGCTCAGATTCCAGGTCTTCCTGGAGTTCGGAAACCTGAGATTCCAGTTCCCTAATCTTCTTGACAGCCAGATTCTTCTGGGCAGCTTCTTCTTCCACTCTGCCACAAAGATCAGTAACGTCAGTATGCAGCCACTTTCCCCTTCAGAGAGCAGAGTCTGCAGCAGAGGCTTGGGGAAGCAGCCAAAGCCACATCTGGCAGTCACAGTCGTGGCACTTGGGGTCACTCTCTGCACACCAACGTGCAAGGCGTCCCCAAGACTGAAGGGCAGTAATACTCAGAGCTAGAAAACAGAGGCACTGCTATTTCATCTTCCAGATCAAGATGAACAGCTTTAAAGGTTTTTAAAAATCCCAATGTTCAATGAAAAAACAAAAGAAAATAAGACGTTACAGTCCACAATGACTGCAACCAAGCAAAAATGTGAATGTGCTCCGGACTGTAGATGAGCAAGAGCGCACCCTCTGGTGCAGGGTGTGGCCAACCAGGAAGGTTATGCACATGCAGGGGCAGGGTGAGTGTGGGAAAAGCTCTACACCTCCTGCTAATCTTGCTGTGAATCTACAGCTAGTTTTAAAAATTGTTTTTAAACATGTGCCTATAGCCAAGAAATTTAAAACAAAATTTAAAAATTTAGCCAACACATTTGAAAGGGGTGGGTGACAGTGGTGAACAATTTTGGGGGGGATTACAAACGAAAGACACCCTAGACCATGCATGCTCTTAGGGGACAAGATGTGCCTGGCCATGAACTGGTGCGCTCACAGACCCTGGGCCAACAGCAGAGCAGGAAGCCAGCTGCAAGTGGGGCACTGGTCAGCTGGCTGCAGCTGGTGACCCAGGCCTCACCTGGCCAGGGCAGTCTGCAGCTCCTCCTCCTTCTTGGCCAGCTGCATTTTGAGCTCAGCAATCTGTGCCTGCAGCTCAGCGATCTGGTCGCTGAGGTCTGTGGAGTCTCCCTCCAGCTTGCGGCGGGTCTTCTCCAGCTCCTGCCGCTGCTTCTCCTCCCTGCGGAGGCGCTCTGAGAGTGGACACAAACCCTTAGTGGCTGCAGGCATTCTGTCTGCTTTTAATAACTATAGGAAACACTACGAAGCACTTCCCATAAACATAACGTTAAAGGGAGGGCATATATGATGTCTGTAACCAAGACCTGGATGAACAAGCAGGACATTGGCACAAGACACAAAGGCTCCTGTCTCTCTGCAATGCGTCCCCTGTCCTCCGTGTCAGAGCAACTACATTTCCTTTAGGGCTGTACCACATTCTGCATGAATCTGAGCTTATCTAGCAGCACTGCACTGCTTAGTATGAATTTTGCAGATCCAAAGAACATCATCAGGATTCAACTTCTGGCTTTGTGACACCACCTAGGTAATTCATCATCCTATAACTCGTGATCCATAAAGGTGGGAAAATGACCTATTTCCCTAGGCTCCTAAGAGGTTCAAATGAGTGAACATCTTAAAGCACTGAGGAAGGTGCCCAGCCCTGCACTTAGCTGCAATGATTCTTCCTAGACTTGCCTTGCTGCTCCAGCTTACGATTTTGAGACTTCGCATGTTGAGTCTCACGGAACATACTCTTCTGGCCTTTGCCCTAGCATTTCCTTATGCGACTATATTACAACCTAGTTACCTTTCCACAACTGACAGGTATCTGGGCTGTGCTGGTCCTATGCTCTGATGGATAAAGTCACTGAGCATTCTTGCCTATGATTCCCAGCACACACAGCCAATAGCATTGAAGGGAACAGCTGATCACAGGCATGCAAGCTTCAACCTCACCCGGGTATGATCAATTGTGCCATAAAGCCACATACCAGTTTATATTTCAGAGCAGCACGTGTGCATTCACTGGTTTACATTCTTGCTAACATGGGTTAGTGTCACATTTCCATGTGTTACGCTAGAGGACCACCATAAACCCCTTGGATGACCTGATCCTTCAGGCTCCTCCCAGGGGAGGGCGGGCATCACTGGGAAAAGGGGACTCTGTATTGGGACCTCTCTCTCCCCCACAGCCTGCTGTACTGCAGCCCACACTAATGACAGGGGCCAGGCAGGGCAGTGACACCAAGCTGGGGGAACTCCTCCCACCACTCAGCCGGCACCGTTTTGGCCCTTTGTCCACCACTGGGCTAGGAGTTCCTATGACAGTCTGGACTCCCCCCAACATGGCTGTCAGGGCAAGGGCCAGGGCTCCTCAGGAGTCAAGGGTCTGTGCCACAGATCCCAGGGACTTGTCACCCTGCCTCAGAGGAAGCAGTGACCTCTGACAGTAGCTGTCTGGCACTTTCTAGCTCATGCCTGCTCATGTGCTCAAGCCTCACAAACACCCTCCCACCGTGTCCCCTGCACAAGTAAGAGAAAGCACAGCCCAAAGAGAGCACATAGTAGGTGAGAGATGGCACAGCTAGCAGGTGATGGGCTGGCCAGGTTTAAGGTCAGACCAGACCCCGCTGCTGAGATGCATGATGCCTGACAACTGAGCGATGTCGCAGCTTGACCCCGAGCTCTCCTCTCGCAGGGACCATTCAGCCAATCAGTCTAGGTCTGTAGCCCAAACTCCCACAGGACCAGACGCTGTCCCCTACGGCCTAGTGGCCCTGGGTCTTAAGGTGGTGGCTCCCTGGTGGGCTGTAGACACCCTGCGCTCCAAGTGACAGGCACGCTGCTGCCCAGGTGCCTCACCCTCCAGGTCGGTGATCATGGCCTCATGCTTGTTCTTCAGCTTGGCCAGGCTCTTGGACTTCTCTTCCTCTTCCATGAGATTTGTGGTGAACTCGGCTATTCTGTCCTCCAGCAGCTTCTTCTCCTGGAGGGGAGGGGAAGGGATGTCCAGGTCAGAGTTTAGTGTCAGCAGGGCACACACACTTTGGCTTTCCTAAAGCACGACTTGCCCGCAAATCTAGGATAGAATGGCAAGGCAGGGCCTTAGACACCTGATCGAGTGCATCAGGGTTTCCTGGATAGCAGGTCACCCGGCCCCGTGAAGTAGCTGGGTAAGTTCCACAGGGCCTAACACCATGAGAGTCCTGCAGGTGGCAGCTCCCCCTGCCGGCCCTGCCTCCCCGGGACACCCAGGGCGCCTTACCTTGGCCAGTTTGCAGTTCTGGTCCTCCATGATGATCTGGTCCTCCTCCAGCTTCTTCAGCTTGGCCTCAGTGGTCACCTTCTCCAGCTGGAGCTTCTGCCGGGCACTCTCCTCCTCCTCTAGCTGTTCCTCAAGTTCCTGCCGGGGAGGGGAGGCTGTGAGAAGAATGCACCCCGGAGGCCCAGGAGCTGGGCTATGACGGGGCCAGGCCTCACTCACAGGACCACAAATATGAAACAGGAGCCGGGCCAACCTGCCAGGGAGCCATGGTAAAGGGCTTCGCCAAACCAGCCCTGCAACAGGCAGAGGACTACACTTAGGGCCACCTGCCCCAAAAGGCAGCAAAACAAGGACCAGAGAGAGGAACGCAACAGGCTCTGATACTCCACAGGGCAGCCCTTGTGGAGATCCGAGACAAGCATGCCGTGAATAACCACCCTGAAGAGAGCTTCTGTAGGGCCGCCCAAGGAGGCAGAGAGGGGCCACGATGACTTGCTCCCTGTGCTGTCTGGGTCTCATGGCCTCCAGCCCTTCCCCTCTGCAGGGAGGCAGTTGGTACCTGGATGTTCTGCTGCATTTTCTTCTTCTCTGTCTGCAGGTGTTGGCAGCGCTCCTCCTCCTCCTCCACTCTGGCCTCGAGGTCATGGCAGATCTCCTCCAGCTCCTGCTTCTTGGCTGTCAGGCGGGCCCGGAGCTCCTCGGCCTCAGCACACAGCTCTGTTTCCGCCTGCAGCTGCTCCTGCAGCTGCAACTTCTCCGCCATGAGCTGCAAAGAACGCACAGAGAGCAAACACAAGCTCCTTGAGACCTCAAGCGACTCCAAGGTGGATGCTCTGCAGCCCAGGTTTCAGGGCAGAGGAGAACACACAGTCCAGAGCAGCTTCCAGCCAGAAAGTGCTTAAGTTCCCAGACAGCCCCCAACATTATATTATTTATCCTCAGCCACTGGCCCACGAACTCCAATATCCATAGGAAATGGGATGAAAGGTTACATGGGAGAGCTGGGACTTGAACTTCAACCCAGTGGTGGCCCCCTCCAGCACAAACCCTCACTGCGGCTGCAGACACTGGCCACTGCCTGCGCACTGGCGGCCAGCAGGTGGCAGCACTGGGAGTATAGCACTCCGTGGGCAGAGCCTTGCTGACATCCACCCACCTGTGACTGCAGAGTCTCCATCTCTGTGAGTCTGTTCTCTGCAGCCAGCTGCTTCTCTCGCACCTTCACCAGCTCCTCCTCCTTGGCCATCATCTCCTCCTCCTGCCGGCTCACTTGCAGCAGCGGCTTGACCTAGGAAAGGAGATGCAGGCAGAGTCAAGCTCAGCGGGAACATGTCACTCCCGCCAAGGGTCAGGAAGCTGCTCCCTCACCCTGAAGTGCAAGCTCCCAGGGGTGGGGGCAGCCAGGCACACTGGGGAGGAAGTACAGGCAGGTACAACCTTCCAGAACATCTGCCCGGAGCTACACACCATGGGCCTCTGACCCACTCACCACATTTCAAAGAACCCATCCCTAAGTATGCACAAAAATGTTCGCGACAGCAGTATTGATAATAGCAGATTTTAGAAACGACATAAAGATCCCTGGTTGGAAACACAGCCAGATAAATTATGCTATGTCCTCCAGGGAATGAATGGCACAGAGTCTTCTAAAAAACTGGTGCCGATAAGGAGTTTTACATGGAAAGTGCAAACTACAAGACTGTTTATACAAGTCACAGCTCAGCTATGTGAGATGTACGCAGTTTACACAACTGAGGTTTATAGGGAAAAGGGGGAGGGAATAATGGAACATCTGTTGCTGCTGAATTAGGGTGAAGGAATTATGGGTGAACTTTTATTTTCCTCTTCATGCTTTTTGCTAGTTAATTTTTTACAAATAATAGAGATTCATATTATAAATAATAGCAGCCTGAACAACTTTAAAAGTAAAAAAGGATTTTAAGTCTGCTGAGGGCCAGTGCAGCTGTGGGCACTGCTTCTAAACAGCTGTCCTGCAGCTTCTCGGGGGCAGTGCCACCCCCATCAAGGGGGGCTGCAGTGCTCGGAGCCTCTGCACCTGAGGCCAACACCACACCCACACCCCCAGCCCCACGGGTCGGGACCACCCAGGCTCACGCCGGCCACTACAGGCAGTGAGCCCTGCGCGGGGCAGTAAGAGGCCAGCTCGCTCCTCGTGCCGCCCATAGGCCTGGAGCCCTTGGAGGGGTGGGCAAGGGCCCCAGCAACCACCTTGGTGAAGAGCCGCCACCACTGCCAGTTGCGCAGCTTGAGGTAAGCAGCGCAGTTCCTCTGCAGGACCTTCATGGCTGTCAGCTGCTGCTGGCGCTTGGCAAAAGCCCTGTGGGGCAAAGGACATAGTCAGCACCTGGGGGCCACCCAGGGGACTTGGATTTCAGCCATCCACCCACCCGGCAGCCCGCCCCCATGTTGGCTTCTGTTTGGGGAGAATGTCAGCTGAGGTTTTGCAAAGTGGACTGTAAGGCATTGGCTGGAGGGCTCTGGATAATGAGGCTCCACCTAGCCCAGCTCCACAAACTCTTGCTCCATGTCCCAGGGCTCAGGGACCAGTGTGTACCCAGGACACACACCTGCTGTCCTGCAGCAGGGAGCCCAACTCCCTTAGGAGCTGCTCTGGACTCAAGGGTGCCCTCTGCCTGGGGAGCCACAGGGCTCCGTGGTAACAGCAGGCTTTGGGTATTGTACCCACATGCTGACACAGTGAGGATTACTGAGTAGAAATTTGGGGGTTGCGAATCCAACCAGAGTCCCCTTCTTCCCACTGGTCTCTCTGAACTTCCGTCGGAAACACCCATTGCTACTCCTTGGAGGCAAAAGTCCAGGGAGCAGAGGGACAAGGAGAGCCCAGGTCTTTCCTTGGACAGGCTCTGACAGGCACCGGGTACCCTACAATAGGCTGGCTAAGAGCTCCTCCACAACAGGAAGGAGGGCTGGGGACCTGGCGGGGATCGAGCCATCCCCAGAACTCACTTCCTGGCTAGGTAGCCCCTGCAGCAGGCCTGGAAGCCTATGATGACGTCGGTGATCTTCAGGTCCCGCTCCTCCTCCAGGTGGGCCAGCACGCCGGCCCGGAAAAACACTTTGCTCTGGCCGATGCGGTACAAGTTGCTGTCAAGCTCCAAGGCTTTGATCTAGATTGGAAGAAAGCAGGCGCTGACTCAGTGCTGATGCAGACCCTCAGAGAGACTCTGCTCGGGTGTGGCCCTGGGCCAGAGAAAGCAGAATTTAGGACACAGGGTGACCAATCGGGCTTTTGGAGTTAACTCAGAGGCCTTCTCGTCTTCCATCTCCCACCTCCAGCACTGAAATTGTGCTACACAAACCCCGAGCTGGGCCAATCCCAATGGGATGCAGCTGGCCATCACTAGTGCTAAGATTATTGCGCACACTAGATCAGGCTCAAGATGAAACCATGGCTAGAGGACTCCGCCTGAACCCTAAGGCCACACACTGCAAATAGTAGTGCCTTCTTCATAGCAGGATGGTGGGAATTAAACAAGAGAAGGAAAAGAAGCCCAGCAGAGTCGACCATCTCCAAGCACCAGAATACCAAGTGTGAGCTGTCATAATTCACTGGAGCAACTCTGGTGACAGTGACAAGGCTCTCCTGCTAAGCCCACAGGCAAAGCCACATGTGCGTCTGCTGGGAGGGAAAGGATTTAGCACATGCTCCCAGCTGGCAAGTCATGGATACCCTAAGGGGGATCTGGGGGAGCTCCGGTGCCCACAAATGGCACCAGTAGTCCAGGATGAGACCCTCATAGGAAGACAGAGACCAGGGGAGGAGCCAGGGCAGGTTTGCTGCCGGGCCTGCTTGCTGTGTGATCAGCTCAGTCTGCCCTGAAGACCGTACAGAAGAAACACACAGCCCACCCGGCTGGCAGGTGACCGAGGCACCGTGGAGAAGAGGACACCAGCTGGAGACGCTGCCTCTGCCCTCCCTCCACTGCCTGGCAAGTACTGGGAACGGGAGCAGTCTCCTTTTCCTCCTTTCCCATCCTCAATCTCCCTGTGAATGAATACAGGTTTCTGCACATGGCAATACTGAATTTTTCTTCTCTTCCCCTCAAAAACTCCAATTCTTTAGAAAGAACGGAAAGTAAAAGGGGACAAAGGCAGTGGCTGCCAATCCTGGCCAGGCCAGGGAAAGCAGGATGCCTGGAAAGCAGGAAAAGGGACCCAAGGTTGGCATGACCCCCAGCGTGACCACTGAGCACCATGGGGCCATTACACATTCACTCAGAATTCGGAGTGTGCACTGCACATCGTGCAGGGGCTGCTGGGGAAAGGCACAAAGCACAGATCCCAGTGGCTCTGGCCTGGTCATGGGGCTCCAGGCCTGCTGCCCAGGCTAAAGCTGCCCACCTACGCTGCATGCATAAGCAACATGAGCAGATAAGCAGGAGAATATTCCCCAAAGAGAACAGACCATCTCATTTAGAGCCCTGTATGCTGGGGCCTCAGTCATGACAACTGTCCAGAGGCTGGGAGGGCTGCCACCTGGGCACCTGGCAAAATCCACACCAGAGCACTGGCAGGGACAGCACAGCACAGGCACCAACTGATCAAAAGGCGCTCGTCCTATGGCAGTGGCCGGGCAGCCAAAGGTCCGCCCCGCAGAGACGGCAGCTGGACTCACCATGAGCACGCAGGCCTGCTTCCCGTCCATGAAGCCCTTAGGAATGGAGTTGGGTGTCAGGATCTCATATCTGAAGAAGGAAGGAAAACCCTGTCATTCCATCCCTTGCCTCCACTCTGCATAGCCTGGAATGTATGCAGGAGACGAAGGTCATCCTTACAGTGTGGCACATGTAGAGTTCTTCTCAAAAATTCCCGTAAGGAAAGCAGACGTGTAGCAAACCCTACCCTGCTCTTTCCTGGGCTGAATGAAGGAAGGCTTGGGTTCCCCAGAAAGTGGAAGGAACGCCATGGTAAGCCATCTCAGTCACCCAGCGTGGGCTAAGGGCTGGGCTACTCACTGCTTGTTGCCTAGAGTCCCCGTCAGGAGGCCCCAGGCACCCACACTCACATCGCCCTGCCCAGGAAAGACAGCAATCAGCACTGCACATAGTCACTAAGCAAACAGGACGGTGTCTCTGTGCAGGCACCAAGAAGCTGCAGTGTCTCCAACTTCTGCCTCCATAAACCTCCTTCACTACACAAGTGTCTGGCTGACCCTCTTAAGTTTCTTTCCACACCTCTCTACCTGCAGCAAGCAGCACCTGGCCCTGGCAGTCACTAGGAGTGAAAACCAGCATGATGGCTGTCCCTTCGGGTGGGGACGGCCCTTCTCACGTAAAGGACACAGTGGCTTTCCTGTCAGTGACACAGTGGGGACCCCTCTTCTCGAATAAAGGTGGAACAGAGAAAGGACATGTGGAAAGCCAGCCGCACCCCAGCTGCCTGTGGACGGGGCGTGGCTGAGCCCACTCACCTCTGCCGGAACTCCTGGAAGACCACTCTGTTGGGGAAGCCCTGGCGACAGATGCGGATGCCCTCAAGGACGCCATTGCAGCGCAGCTGGTCCAGCACAAGGTGGGGGTCCAACTTGCCAGCCTGGAGAGGAAAGCACACAGGGGTCTCATGTTTGTGCCTAGGGCTGACAGGAAAGGGTGTGTGCCCCCACCTCCTGCCCCAACTCAGAAGGCAAAAGCCTGAAGGAGGTGCTGCAAACCACAAGCTGATATCCAGGTCCGATGACTGGGCCCAGGCAGGCTACAATGGGACAGCACAACCAACAGGAAATGCAGCCTACAAATGCAGCACATCCCTCAGCCTCCGGAGCCAGCCCATAGAGGGTACCACTGAGAGCTCTGAGTACACAGTGGGGAGAGGACCACTACAGATGGGGAAGGCAGAAAAGAAAGAACCAAGGCCACAACACAGGCGGCCGTACCTTCTTCTCGTGGTTGGGGATGATGCAGCGGACAAAGTTGGGGTTGGTGTTCCTCAGCGTAGCCATCAGCTTGGCCAGCTGCTCCTTGTAGAGCTGGCCCACGGTGCGGAACATGCCCTTCCGAGTCTTGAAGGCCCCAGGCAATGCCGTCTCAGACATGCCGGCCACCTGGTCCAAGCCGATGATTCGATCCACTGCAGAGACCACAAAGCTCATGAGCACCAGCAATCCCAGCTTGGGGTGTTTGGGGTGGAAGGGGTGTAGGAGAGAGACAGACAGAAGCCAGGACAGAGAAGAGAGACAGTGTGGCGGTGCAGGGCCCTTCTGCCTGGAGCTACAGAGCTAAGATCACTCATGCTGAGCAGGCCTGACCTGGGCAGGGAGCAGAGGGGGAGACAGCAAAGTCCCTGGGCTCATCTCTCTCGGGCAGTTGTGCTCCACCAAAGCCAGTGTAGTGTTCATATGCCCTGTTCTATTCTCAGCCCGCTCTGGAGGCTCCCAAAGAGACACGGTAAGTCGGTAATGATTGTGGAACAGAGAGAATTCCACGAGGCTCGTTCTGGGGGTGTTAAAACCCAGCTTAGAGCATCCTACAGTCCTTGGTCTCAGTTAAACACAAATCAGGAGATTGAATTGACGCTGACCTTTACCTAAGGCTGGGAGCCAGGAGGTGGGATCAAAGCCACTCTGCCACTGTTGACGGGGCTCTGAATGGATGAGTCTCTGTCTGCAGTCACCTGGGCTGAGATCTCTAAACCAGGGACCAAGAGCAGTGGTGGCGTCATTGAGAGCTCCAAAGGACACCACTGCCCATAAACATTTTCTCTCCTCAGTACTGGGGATCGAACCCAGGGACTTCACAGTGGGCTACATCTGTGGCCCTTTTTATTTTGAGACAGAGACTCACCAAGTTGCCCAGGATGGGCTTGAACTTGCAACACACCTGCCGCTGCCTCCCAGGGTGCTGGGATTACAGGCGTGCACCACCTCCCCCAGCTAGCTTCACATTCTTATACTTGACCTGTCTCCTGGCTCACAGGTCTTCGTCATTTAAACCAGCCTCCAGGGGAAGGAGCCCTCATCAGCGTGGCTCATGCCCAGCAGCAGTGAAATGAACAGCTTCCTCCATGGTATAAAACACAACAAACCAAAGCAAACCGAAGTGACCAGCCACTGGAGATCAGTTGTAAGTAAGAGTTAGTTACATTTGAAGGCTTCCACTACTGAAAGTAAAAATTAGAGTTGAGTCACAAAGCCCATTTCTTACTCCTGTGTGGTCAGATTTCTAGTATTTATTTGAAGACAGCGGAAAGGACACTTGCTTAAGACACGAGCCAGGAGTGAGGCTGGAACCGACAAGGCACCGATCAGACTGAGGCATCTCTGCCCTGCGTGCCCACCACAGGCTCCCGGGGCTCTGTGCAGTGGGTGGCTCATGCTGAAGACGGTGGATATGGCGCCACAATAACTGGTCCTTTACATGAATGTGTCCTGACTCCTGGCTGTGAGGGCACAGCCCTTGCTGAGTGACTACTGGACAAACACACCAATGCCACTTCGGCATTCAGGCACACAGCAGCATGCACAACACCGGGACCTCATCATGCCAACATCAGCAGCCACCCAAGCCCTAAGTCACCATTTGTAGGGGGAGCTCTAAGGACAGGCGTTTTAACTGCTTTCTACTCCCCATATGTACCATGAAGTCCCCAAAGAGCCTAACACAGCCAGCATTCTGGACGAGGCCTGCGACAGGCACAAGGGGAGCCTGTGCAGAAACCCGGAGCAGATCAAGGGGACAGGCACAGCCAGGAAGAAGAGCCAAGGGGGAGGAGGACACAGCCACAGCGTCTCTTGCACAGGTCAGGGGTGCACACGCACACACACGCACGCACACGTAAGACATCACTCCGAGCAGCCAGTCACCTGATTCTAGGTGGAGAATGGGAAAGCGGTGATAGAAACAGGCTCTCTGAGTGCTCTGCATCTCTGCAACGGAGAGGTTAAAGCAAGACCCAGGGAAGGAGAGGAGAAACTGACAGAAACAAAGAAAAAGAAAACTTCAAAGCAACCAGCCTACCAAGGAGTAGAAGGCAGAAATGGAAGGAGGCACGGGTACTGGAGACCTGCACAGCAAAGCGTGGGGCCGCCCCAGACTTTGCCTCTGAGGAAAACACCCTGGCCATCTGCAGCCGGCCAGCCCCGGAGGAGCCTCTGCCCCCAGAGGAAAGGGCTATGGTGCATGCACGGAGTGGCCTCTCCCATGTGGCTCAGGGAGAACTTTCTGGAAGAAGCTACCGAGGATGGAAACCACCTGGCTTGGGTCAGGGCCCCCGTTTGGCAGCTGGGTCCACTGCAGAAGAGGGGTGTGAGCAGCACAGCGAGCAGGCAGGGTGCAGGTCAAGGGCGTACCATCCTTCCACAGCTCAGAGACAAACTTGTCGGAGGACTGGTGGAGAAGCGTGGCGATGTTGTCATTCAGGGGGTCCATGTTCTTCATCAGCCACTCATCGGCTTTGTAATCCACCTGGAAGAGTTGGGGTCCTGGTTATAGGCTGTTCGGGGACCTGAGCTCACACAGCTTCTCCCAGAGGCAAGTCACGCCCTCGTGGGGAAACGTCAGAAAATGAGAACACCCCTTGGCCCAGTATCTCCATCCCCAAGAAGGAAATGACAAGGGCCACAGGTATGGACAAGATGCTCTCTGCAGTATTATGAGTAAGAGCAAAAAGTTAAAAATAGTTGGTAACAGGGGACTACTAAGAAAATGATGTTGCAGCTACACGAAAGAATATTGCCTTTTTCTTTTTTAGGATAACACAAAGAAAAAATCCTAGAAGGACATGTATCAGAATGTTAGTAACATTTCCTTATAGTAGTAAGACAAGTAATTTGTGTTTTTTGTTTTTTTAGAATATTCATGTTTTCTCTAAGGTACATCTATCCAAATTTTTTTTGAAATATGTTCTTAATAACACGAGCGGTATTGTATTTTCATTGCAAGAGGTCCCAGAACAATAAAGAGCTTCCCTCTTCCTAACCCAAACTGCCCTCTAGGGGCACACACATGCACTGCTATGGACCCCAAGGTGCAGCATGTGGGTTTGCTGTGAGACAACGATGCCTGCTCTGAGAAGACAAAGCTGCGGACTGGGCACCTTTATGACACTTCAGCACCCCAGCACAGCCACCATCCTTGACCTTTTAGCTGCTGTCGCACAGCCAATGGCATCATGCAGGCCCTTGATGGTGCACAGGGTGTCCCCATATTCCCGGAGCACAGGTAACAGGACAGCAAAGGCTCGCTGTGAGCTGTTGCACTGCTGCACATGTGCACTTCCTGAAGGTGGTGATTAGGATTATTAGTTTTTTCATAAGTAGTCTTAAGAGATTTGCTTCAGCACTCTTAGAACCAGCAACCTCTAGGAGAGGCCGGGCAGGGTGGGCCACATGCTGGATTGTGGGGGAGGCTTGGGCTCGATGCTGATCAGGAAACAGCCCGGCCCTGTCTAACTGCATGCTTGGGCTCCAGTTCATCATTAGGAACTTTGTGCACAGGGCACAGAACTGCTGAGAAAAACCCACTTGAATCTAGGCACAGACCTCTATGGCTAAGTGAGGTCTCAGCTGCAGAACAGAAGGGCTGGCAGGACGAATGCTGACTAAACACTGATGGCAGGTCTACCATGGCCTGGCTGCACAGCCTTGGCAATGACAACAGCTTCTGTCAGTGGTGGCTGCAAGGCAGGGGCAGTTCCCCGCCCTCCTGGAAGAATACTGTTTCACAACGCCTGGAGCTGCTGGGAGCTAGTGACTGACCTCTAGTAGGAGAAGCCAGGGATGCTACTAAACACTGCACCACGTAGGACAGTCCCCACAAAGAAACATGATGCAGCCGGTATCCCCACATGCGGAGCCTGAGGAGCCTGCCTGGGAGGGAGCACCATGCCTTACAAACCTGTTTAACGCATGGAACACTGCACAGAAGGGGGTCGCCTCCTCTTCCAGATAAGGAAACACAGGCTCAGAGAGACTAAGTAATTGGTCCAAAGTCAACCAGCTTAAGAGTGGCAGAGCTCTAACTGCAACTCCAGACACAGCCGAATCTACCCCACCCATGGAAGGCGGGCCTAACATAATACACACTCCGCGTGGAGCCAAGCTTTCAACAAGTCCGGCTGTGTGAAGGTGCTCTGCCAGTGTGAGTGCTGACTGCTCACCAGCCCCATTACTAGACGAGTCATGGACAAAGACCTTGCTTGGCCCATGTGTCCCCCTCAGGGCTGCCCTGGGAACCCCACCTCCCTGAGCAGGTCTGACTGGCACCAGCCTCTGCACACTCCTCACCTTGCCAGCATAGTGGATGATGCAGAAATCAGCTTTGTCCTTCAGCTGCTTGGGCTTCTGGAACTTGGGGTGGGTGCCCTGCTCCTGCATCACCTTCTCCACGAAGCTCTTGTCAGTGGCTTTGGGGAACCAGCACTCCTCATCCAGAAGGGCCAGGATGCCAGGGGGGCCCGCCTGGAGAAAGCAGAGCAAGGCACTGTGAGCAGCACATAGGACCCACCCCCAACCTCGAGCCTGGTATAGGCATCCCCAGGAGCCCATGGAAGGTGAGCATCATTCCCTTCCAGGGAAAAAAAAAAAAGAAGAAGCACTGAAAAAAAAAAAAGCACTGCTTAAAAGTTCTAGTTTACAAAGAAACCTCAGTGTCCAGGCTGCAGCTGAGACCCTAACCCTGTGATCATTCTCTAGCTTCTGTGCTGGTGGTGACTTCACTAGTGATGCCCTCATCGATATGATAAAAAGCACAGCTCAACAGCCCCCGGGCCCAGAGCACCTGGTCTGGGGTTGCAGGGCTCTGCCTAGGGGACTGCTGCTCGGCTGGGGGCCCCTCACTCCGAGCATGTACATACCCTGCACTCTGTGTCTGCACAGTTATATGAGGCAGGAGGATACCAGGAAGTCCCTTTGGGGAAGAGAGAAGCCCAGAGACCTGAAAGCCTTCTGCACACTGAACTTGTAAGATGAGAAAGCAGACTCAGATGCTGTAGAAAGACTGTTAGACACGACGTAAAGCCAGGAGGACTTTTGATAATTACCAAACTCAACTGGTTGAGAAAAAATCAAAACAACATCACCATTAAATAGTTTCATGTTAGGATTACAAAGACGTGTCTTGGGCTTTCTGATTAAATGTTTCTGTGTGACTCAGTTATCCACATGCTCAAGTCATGCAGGATTCCAGGAAGGACATGAGATGAATGTGTTTAACTATATTCAGGAGATAACCGAGAAATACAACCCAGGCTTCATTACAGAGCACATATCCCAAACCCAAAGCAAACAGGTGACCAAGACTCCCCACCTGCTTGGTAGAACACTGAAAATGCCCTGCTTGGGAAAGGGAAGAGGAGTCAGGTCCCAGCCATCCTCAACAGCCAGTGTTGTGGGTAAAGCTCCAGGGCCATGTTAGCCCTAAGGGGGAAGGGGCTGAGCTTCATATGTACAGGCAGGAAAAGCTTTCAACACCAGCCAGGATCTGCGCACTTCGCAGCTGCAGCAAAGGTGTCTGGAGATGGGGCCTTAGTTCACAAAAGTATGGCTGTTTAAGACACAGAAAAGGCAGACCCTGCAGCGCTTTTGGGACTACAGACAGGATGCTCAGACCCAGGCACATCCCCACCAGCCAAAGCCTCTTCTCTGAGGGAGGCTTCCATGATCAGCACTTCCCACAGCATCAACAAAAGACTTCCACAACCCACACAGCACCAAAGGAACAGGAACACCACAGGGAAGAGGAGCGAGAAGTCAGGTCTGTCCCGAGGGAGGCCAGCGGGCTCTTACTGGCTTCTCGATGAGGTCAATGCAAGGCTGCAGGTCAAGGCCAAAGTCAATGAAGTTCCACTCAATGCCCTCACGCTGGTACTCCTCCTGCTCCAGGATGAACATGGTGTGGTTGAACAGTTGCTGCAGCTTCTCATTGGTGTAATTGATGCACAGCTGCTCAAAGGAGTTCAGCTGCAAGAGGAAAGCGGAGTCAGAGAGACACCCTTCCACGAAGGGCCAGGAGCCCCAAGGAGGGAGAGCCTCTGGAAAGGACACGACGGGCACCTCCCTGGGCTGCCCTGTACCACCCAGCAGCAGGTGGCCTTCACCTTCTGGGGCCTGTGGACCTCTGCTACACCCTGCTCAAGCCTCTTTCTGAATAATGTCTTTAAATGCATAAAGTAGTTTACCAAGGAAAGACGTTATATTAAATACAATTATCAAAACACTGTGATGCAGCAATATACTATGCTCCTCATGAACAAGAATTAGCTATGGGTTTAACTTCCAAAATTTTGATGCAGATGAGGATAAATATTTCTACATACTGGACTGGACTATAAGAAAGTATCTGGCTTCTGCTGGTGACAGATGACAAGCACTGCCAATAGCATCATGGTTTATGTACTTTGTTGAAAAAAAATGCACGATTTCAAAGAGAAATAAAATAAAGTTAGTAGGAAATAAAGATACAATCTTTTCCATTGTGGACCCCAGGTTAAGAACCTCAGATCCACTGTAATTATTACTTTCTCCTATCAGCTCTCAAGGCCTTTATGGGCAGGGACAATGTCTTATCCCAAAGCTCAATAAATATTGCCAGAAGAATAAATATAGGCAAGACCTACCATAAACTCTAAGAATATGATCTGAAAGCCACATTCTCTGCAACATCTCTGGCTGAGAATGGGCATGCTCCTGTACAGCTTCCACAACATGGAACAGATGTCTCCACACATAGAAGATGGGCACTCTAGCAGCCATGGGACCATGGGGAAGAGGATTCTTAGTCCAAGGAAAAGGCAATGAAGAAGCCAAGGAGGCAGTGAAGTGGAGTGTAAAGGGCAAGGCTCACATCAAAGATCTCAAAGCCAGCGATGTCCAGGATCCCTATGAATGAAGCGCCCTGCCTCTTGGTCTTGTCCAGAGCTTTGTTGATGCGCAGCACCAGCCAACGGAACATCCGCTCATAGGTGGCTTTGGCCAAGGCCTCAATGGCAAAGTCAGCCTAGGGACACCATCCAGAACAAAATGTCAGATACAAGGAGTCTGAAAGCCCTCATGCCCTTCCCCCTGATGATTTCGATTTCACTTTGGGGGTCTTCCCCCAGAGAAACAGCACTAAATATGGAAGAGTAAAAAACTTCATGCATGTTCACTGCACTGTTTAGAATGATGAACAATGGAAACAAACTACAAGCCCAGTAATCAAGGCACAGAAAATTCAAATATTTGCAAGAACTTTTTAAATAAAATGACAACATATAAAATTATTTACAGACGTGACAGACTGAGATTTTCTTCAAAATAATGCAGTTGAGGAGGGTGGTTTAGATAAGATTAATGATATGCCAAAACTGTCCAAGAGTTGGTAACTGTTGAAGTTGCCTCATGATGGGCACATGGGGCTCTTTCCATTATAGGCACTATCTTCTTTTGCGTGTGTTTGAAAAGCTCCATAATAAAAAGCCAGAGTGACAACTACAGTGGTGCCTCAGTTCACAAACTTGATTCTTTCCACAATTCTGGTTGCAAACCAAGTTGGATGAGAACCAATTCAAATTCATTGTTGACCTTATGGAGAAATTTGATTCATTTCTCGTCTAGTTCAATTTGCGACCAGAATCGTAGGAAGAATTGAGTTAATGAACAGAGAGGTACCACTGTAAATTAAAAAAACAAAAACTAGGGACTGGGGATTTAGCTCAGTGGTGCTGACACCTGCCTCGCAAGCGCAAGGTCCTGAGTTCGATCCCTAGTACCAAAAAAAAAAAAACCTTGCTGCCCAACAATAATTTTAATTGGATAAGACTATGATATTTTCCCTTCTCTCAACTCTTGTATTTTCTTAAGTGTTTACATAGCATTTTCATCATTTTAAAAAACACAGTTTCTACTAAATTACTGGCAACTGCACACTGCTGGCAGTAACAGTGCACACTGTCTTTGGAAATACAGTGATGTCCTTGACCTGTTGCGATGGTACAGAAGCAACCACAGGCTGTCAGCACCAAGGGTGGCTCCTTTTAGAAAAAGGACTAAGCAGGTGATCTTCCCAGTACTGAGAGATAAGACTGGTACTAAAATCTACACGACCAGCACCATGACTAAAACCAGAAACCCCAGCAGAGGGGAAAGCAGTGCTGGCTTGGGAGGCCCCTGACTCCAGGGGCAGCAGGCACCCCTGCCTGGTACAGACAGGGACTCCGACTCCTGTCCCTGCACATGCAGCCAGGCAGCAGGTGGTGGAGAGACAGCAGCTGGGCCTGAGCTCCGAGGATGGGAGGCTGCCGCTCTGGTACCAGGAGCTGTACTACGACACATGGAGTCCTCGCTTTATACAGAGACAGGATGTGCCGACATCCCTAACGAGCAAGCAGCCGAAATGTCAACTCAGTTGTAGAGGCATGGTGGGACCTTACTGAAGGCAGCCTTCACTGACTTCTCTGGGGGGCAGCCTGCTCACGCTCCATACCCGGGGTTGAGGACTGAATAAGGGAACCCATGTGCACATGCCTCACACAGCACTGCCCCCAGCCCTGGTGAACACACCTGCTCTTTGGTCTGTGCCTTCTGTACATAGTCTCGTCCCACCTTGATGCGTGGGGTGAGGATGCCTCTGGTGAAGTCAGTCACGTTGATGCCCAGGAGGTGGGAGACCTTTTGGGCAGCTGGTATTTTCAAAGAATAAGGAGGGATAAGGTAAAAGGTTTAATTAGACCCAAGGGAACAAGTCCCTCTGCTCAACCTGCAAATAGAGAAGAAAGCTGCCGAGATAACTGAGCGATCATTGCCAGACAACTGAATCTGGGCCCTTCTTTAGCAGTGCCATGGTGCAGGCCAGCAGGAGTGGCGGCCCTTACCTCCAGAGAGGCCCCAGGGCAGAGGTCCTAAGTGGAGGACCCACATCAGTGCTAAGTGGGTCCCTACCCAAAAACTGAGAGGAGGCAGGCCCAGCACAGTGCCAGAGGCACGGCACCACATGGCCCCATAGAAACAGCCTGCACAGGCCACATACCCTTGTGTTCAATTTTTTAGAAAGACTCAAAAAAGAGCGTGCTAAGGCTGAATAACAAATGGGGTCATTTGCAACAGCCCAAGGAAATTGTGGCTAATAGGATGTGATGCTACATCCAACGTGTTCATGGGCAAGGCTTGTATTACTTTCTGCCATAGCAGAAATCACTGTTTTAATAATTCAAGACAAGTGATTTGGCCTCAGAAATTAATAAGAAAAGCCCTAATCCATACGATTAGTATGGGGAAAAAGCTTATACTATGGGAAAAAAGCATATGGGTGATGTTCATGTGTTTTTTATATCTATACAAAAAATTCAGAGGGATATACACCCCATAAACGCACACAAAATTAAGAGGGTGGGAGATTTCTGCAACTGTTTTTCCTGAGCAAATCCACATCCAGGCACCTGTCCCCATGGCTCGGGTGAGAAGCCCACAGGGGTTACCTGTGTTGTCGGGCATGGATGCCTGGTCGGTGTTCCGCTCCTTCTTGAAGACGATGTTGCCGAGTTGAAGAACCCCTGAGATGACCCGCAGCAACCCTTTGGAGGGCATCAGAGGTAGGTCAGAAGCAAATGGGGTTAGATGAATCCCAAGTGGGGCTGGCCCCTCCCCTGAGGATCTTAAAGCAGCAAGCCAAGAAGGGGCACCACACTCCCTGGGGTCCCAGGGGTGCAGGGTGTGGGCTAATGCACCGCCTCCCTGCCAGTCAGCTTGGGCAGCTCTATGTCCAGACAGGAGCTCTGGTAACACTCCACACTTCTAAATCTGGACAAGGACATGCCCTTAGCCTAGGGCCCAATGCCTGCTCTTACAAATAAAGTTTCACTGCAACACAGCCATGCCTGCTTATTTACATATGGTCGATGGTTAAGCAAAGATGACTCTGTCTCAAACACTTACTGCACTTTCTTGTGACACACACTATGCACCAAAGTGGACACAGGTAGAAAAAGGGACATCCCTCCATCGCCCCATCATCCTACAGACTCAGCCTCAAGCAGGCTGAGGACTCGAGTCTTTTTTACCCTCCCTCTAAGGAACCAGAAGTCACAGGACCATTGCTCACTGTGGGTTTCACCAACACAAAGAGACGTCCTCCGCCCGCTCCACGCTATGCTGAGACAGAGCAGGACTATCCCACCAACAGCATGGCAAGGGCTGGGGGGCTGGGCCCCACCGTGTGAATGCCTGTGGTGCCAACCAGAACAAACCTCAAGCCTCGACCCCTCATGGTCTTCCTCTAGCTCCACAGGAAGCCCCAAGAAGAGGCTCTCCCCAGACCATCAGCTGTCCCAGCCTCCTCAAGGAAACAATGGCCAGCCTCCCTGCCTCCCTCACCCACAGGAGGCCAGCCCTACCCATCTGCTCCTCTTCTGGGATCCCCATAATCCTCATGGCTTCCATGGTCTCCTGGAACATGTCCTTGTCCTGCTGCCCCGGGATGGTGACGTGCCCATTGGACAGGAAGCGGTATTTGTTGTACGGCTCCAACAGGAGGTCGGCTGTGAGGGGTAGAAGCAGAAGCAAGTCAGTCAGGTGTTGAAAGCAAACGCTTCTGTCAATGCTGTAATCTCAGAGGCTTGGAGACAGGGGGCAGACCCTGGGCCTCCGGATGCCCTGGAAGCTGCAGGCACATCCCTGTTGACTCCTCAGCATGCCGGTGACCCACACATTAGCAGAGAAGAGAAGCGGGGCCTGTGATGGGCACTGTGCCTGCAACACGCCTTCCTCTGGCATGCTCAGAAACAGAAGGCCCCGCCCTCAGGATGGCCCAAGGACAGCAGTCACTTGTGCTTCTCCTCCCGAAACTAAGGCAACATTTTCACATCCCTGATGCCACATGGCCCCATCCCAGCAGGACCTCTGGAGCCCAGGGGGCCACAACTTACTCTTCAGGTGCTCGCCAGCTCCAGACAGCAGGTAGTAGAAGATGTGGAAGGTCCGTTCCTCCTTGGCTTGGCGAATGGCTCGAGACTTCTCCAAAAGATCTTTGCAGATATTAAGGAACAATACAATGAAAGGAAGGCAACCATCCTCCTCTCCTCCACATCAGAAGGAACCAACATCACCAGAAGAAAAAATGGCACACAATGGCAAAACCCAGCAAAAGCAAACTGCCTTGGTTCCATCCTTCAGGCAGGGTAGCTCATCCAAAAGAGCAGCTCACACCCTTGGGAGCCTTGTCTGTTTAGAGGGACCCCGCCTGACAACTGGATATGCCACAAGCCAAGGCCATACGTGGGCAGAGGAGAGAGAGTAGCATCTACCCAGATACCATCCCTCTGGGTGCACTGGATGATTTTTCAGTAATTCTCTCCCAATCCAAGCAGAGCCCTATCTGCCTGGGAAAAAAACCTCCAAGCTCTATGTTGGGTTTTCAATGGGCTTATCCTGGTATCTCCCTAACTCCACTGAGGTGCATCACGATGCGCCTGAAAGGGACAACATGCTGGAATCAGGAAGCAGCTTCTCCTCTATGGAGGCCACTTCCTCCGCCCAGTGCACTATAAGGATACAAGTCTCAATGTTGGCACCCACAATGTAGCCATTGACATCAAAGTTGATGCGAATGAATTTGCCCTAAGGAAAGACAAATCAAGAGATCAGAGGCCCTGCCTCGGAGAGCTAGGGAGAAAGGAAGAGGCTGGGGAAGCTTGACCCTGCTCCTGTATCAGTGGGGACAGGCTGGAGGGAGAGGCCCAAGTGGCAGCTCACATCTACATGCCACCCCAATGTACGCAGGACTCAGGTGCCACACGACCCTGTCTAGCCCAAGCCTCTCCACGGAGGCAAGGTACAGTGGCCCATCAGAAGCAGCAGTCTTCTCTGCACGATCTGGCCCTGGGCACTAATGACTGGGTACAGCCGGACACTGGGTACCACGTGCAGTCTTTGCTTACAAGCTTTTCCCACTTCTTGGGAAGGAGGATGAAGAAACTGCTTAAGACCACCTTGATGGAGAGAGGGCAGGCAGTCCCATGGGACAGAAACCCCATCCAGCCTGCTAGACGAGGAAGCACCAAGTTTGAGCCTTCCTGTTTGGAGGGGAGGGCACGTAGGCAAAAGGCCATGTGTGCCAGAGCTCTGCAAGGCTCCTGCCCCAAGGCACTGCCACCTGCTACTCACAAATCGTGAGGAGTTGTCATTCTTCACAGTCTTGGCATTCCCAAAGGCCTCCAGGATGGGGTTGGCCTGTAGCAGCTGCCGCTCCAGCTCCCCCTGCAAAGGAACCCAGAGCCTCAGTGAAGGCCAGCCAGCACCGCAGGCTGCCAAGCCAGCCCTGCCTGTGGAAGGGAGGTGGCAGAGCCATGCTGTAGGCCCAACATGCCAGGAACAGAGCTCCCGATGGCTGTGGTGGCTGCTGTGCCAGACTCCTGTATCACTCAAGTACAACCTTGCTGACAGGCCTTGGAAAATCCTGAGAGCTTTTATCCATGGACTGACAAAGCAGCAGCCCCGGAGGGGAGGCAGGAAGCACTCACGACTCCAGAACCCGGCCTGGAGCAGCACCTAGGAAAGCAGCGTGTGGACTAGGAAGAGATACTGGGCTCCAATCCTTCTCCGGGACAGTCTCCATCCCATATGGACACTTGCCTCCTGCCACCCTCCTTGTCTCTAATGCCCACATTCTTTTCTCCTTTCCATAGGACAAGGAGAGGTGGGAATGAGATCCAAAAAGACACAAGCTCATCTCCTCTATGTCCTACTCAACACTTCACTGCCCCTACCAGCCCCTGCCCTGCCATCCCCTAACCCACCATGGCAGAATCTGAGCATGGGACCAACAAGGCCTGCCTTAGGGTCTGAGCTATTTAAAACTATCATTAATGGGGCCGGAGATTTAGTTCAGTGGTTCTGCTGAATGCCTCACAGGTGCAAGGCCCCAAGTTTGATTCCCGGTACCAAGAAAAAAGAAAAATATATCAATGAATCCTGCTTGTGGACTCCTGGTGCTCTGTGGCTGACAAAAGGCACCCTCACGCCCTCTCATCCCTCGATCCTCCTAACACTCAGGGCAGGCAGGATGCAGTAGACCCAGATCACAGAAGAAGTGGAGGTGGAAGAGGAGAGCCACCCAGCTACCAACAGTAAAGAAGGTGCCAAACTCAGGTCTCCCACCTCACCTCTGTCAGCCCCACACCGGGGCTCTAGCCTGTCAGATCAGGTCAGCTTTGGAAGCAGCTACTGCCCTGCCCAGCAGGCCAGACAATAACCAATACTGGCTGAGGAAAACGAGATCTCACTCCCCTTATGAGCCAGGACCCTCGAGGGGGAAGACCCTCGCACAGGGTTGGTGGGCTTTGCATTATTAGCAAGGCTGGAGCAAGCCAGGCCTTGACAAAAACTACAGCTGCCTAAGAGTGAAGAAAGTGGAACTGGCAGCAGCAGGAGGAGGCCCAGGAGAACACGGGTGCCACCTGTCTGCAGGACATTAGGGATGCTCTGAAGGCAGCCTAGCCAGTCTGGAGGCCACCAGAAGCGAGGAAGGACTGGGACAGAGCCTCCTCCTCCTGGACAGCCATCTTCAGCCAGGACTTCTCCCAGGCTGGGGAAGCCTTTGTTTGTGGACCACATGAACAAGTGGAAGAGTCCCTCTGGTGCCTTGCTCCTGAGGGAGGGTCAGAAGGACCAGGCCAAGGAGCAGGGGTCAAACTCACAGAGCAAGTTCCAATGTGCACTTGGTACCGGCAATAAGTGAACCCCAAGCTCCCATCCACAGGCTTGGGGCAGGGCCTAGGCAGTCAGCTGAGGCAGCCCACAGAGCCAGATCTGGATGGGAGTTGCTCCCACTCACTGCAGAGCTCTCATCAAAGCACACGCCAGACTGCCAGACTGCCAGGCTGGCCAGGCCACTCCCGTTCCCGCAGACAGGCGGAGTGTGGCCCTCCCAGAGCCTGTGACGCCCAGCTGCGAAGCAAAACTGAGGCCTCCATTTGAAAACACATGCTGCTTGCTGCCATGAAGGGTGGGATGGCTGGACCAGGTGGGGGCAACCCCTCTGATGCACCAAGTTCCCTGACCGCCACTATGGAAGGGTTTTTCTTCACAGACATCTAGTTGGACACAGAAGAAACTTTTACTTTTCAATGAAATTTGCATAACATGAAATGATGAGGGGTGGGTGCTCATTAATTTGAAATTACCTATCCAGTTTCTGAAAGGCTTCACTGGGCCATATTTCTGCCAGTGGGCTCCAGCTAGGGCATAAAAACTATTCAAAGAGGGCTGGCATCGATGGCCTGGCTCAGACCACAGAAGTCCACCTGGACAATCTGTCACCCTAGCTCAGCTCTGCCAACCTTGGAATAGTCGCCTCAGGCGCTGCAAGGAAGAGAGAGAGCTCTCTCCCAGAGATGCCAGACATGCCTCCAACTACAAGAACAGCCAGCCAAGTTCAAGAGCTCCTTGTGCCTCTACTGCATGTGGAAAATGACAGTACGCCTTCAGACATAGAGATCAACCAAACTGGTCAATGGCCTGTCACTCTGAGGGCCTGGGCAGCGAGTGGATGCCACTGGCAACCTACTCGATCACTCTAGTTGGATACAGAGCCAGGAACAGGGTGCACAGCACATACCACATCCTGACAGTCTGCTCCCCTATCATCCCGCGGCCCCAACAGGCCATCTTCGTGCAGTGCTCAGGACCTGCCTTCTCCTCTACAGCTGGACTCCCAGACATAAGGCACATGGGCCCATTTTATTGCTAACTGTGGTTCTGTCTCCAGGGTAGGGACTCCAGTGTCACCCTCCTGAGAATCAGTCACATACCAGGCACTCAACAAATAGTTGAGAAATGGATTTTACTGCAAATTCAGAGATGGAAAACCACAGCTAGAGAACTCCTAACCTCATAGCTGTTTTTATAACAGGACTCCTAAAAACAATGGAAAATGGGGGATGGACAGAGAAAAAACTTTATTAGTTTCTAAATATAACTCCTGACACCTCATAGAAAAAGCTTCAGAAAGTCTTGAGAAGTTGCCATTTGAGCAGTTACTTCTGGTCTGGTTCCAGAGGACTGTATGCATTAGGATATTCTGTAGGACACACCCCAGTTCTGCATGCAGAGACACACCCCAACTTACTCATGAATGCTGCTGCACACAGAGAGCCAGTAAGGTGGAGCCACCGTGCAGCAGAGAGCGCCTGATGGCCTCAGGGGACACCACTGGCACTTGGGTCTCACAAGGCACCTTAAGTGTGCTTGAGGAAGAGAGAGCACCCCACGGTCATGCTTAAGACTGACCACGCCCACCCCAGGGAAACTCCAGTGTGGGGCTTCCCGGCACTGTCTCCAGCCAGTAGAGAGGTGGCAGGTGACGAGCTGGCCTCCTGCACCTGGTCAGGTCCACTGACCACATGGGGCTCCAGGAGACCAAGTGTCTGCAGGGCATGACAGCTGTCATGTGGTGTGCGGAAATCTGGGCAGGCCCAGCATTCTGAGAACAGCTAGGTGATAAGGCTGTACCCATTCTGCAGGAACTGCCACTTCAGAGTGCACAAGAGGCCACTGTGTATCACACCCAGCCCCTCCTCCCAAGACAGTGTGCTAAGCCTACAAGAAGAGTTCTAGTTGCAGAGAGTGACGACGGTGTGGAGTGAAAAGCTGCTGAGAAAAAAATACAGTATTCAAGGGCACACGATGGCAGAACACGCATTCCCGGTGCATAACGTGCAGTAAACGTGCAGCTCACCTAGCCAGGACACTGCTGGGTCCCACTAAAATCCATCAGGGGGGAGAGGGAAAAAATGGAAGTGAGACAACTTTCCAAATATCCTTTCGTTCTCTGCTGGGGGGCTGCCCACCCAGAGGCACTTCAACAGCAAGGAAAAGAAACAGGAACTCAAGGGTAGGTCTGCCCAAGACCCTTCAAGCCTCAGTCCACTTGAGAACCAAGTCATGAACTGTGTCTTCCAGACTCAGAGGTGGAGGACAACTAGCTTCCAATGCCAAGAGTGCTGCTAAGCAAACCCTGGGATGGCTCCAGTTTCCATAGGAACTCAGAAAGTTAGGAAACCAAAGGCGGAATGAGCTTGCTACCACTCAACCACTCCCAAGACCGCTACGCTGCTGCCTGCAAAAGGGGGGCGGGCCTCTGCTTTGTTCCCCAAACCATCCTCACTTAAAATCGAGGCCACAGTCATTAAGTCCTCCTCCCTCACCCCAGTGAAGGAGCCGCAAGCAGTGGCAGGGAGGGTGGCCTGGCACTCACCTGGTCCTTCTTGCTCTTGTGTGAAGAGGCCACGTGAGCCAGGTACTGGATGACTTTCTTGGTGTTCTCTGTCTTGCCCGCTCCAGACTCACCCCTGCAAGAGAGTCAAGGAAGTCCTCACTGAGGTGAGGCCACACCCCTGGCCTCCATTCCTCTCCAACGAAAGCTTACTGCTACCCTTCTGCTCCTCTGCTGAGTGCCCATGAGGGACCCAAAGCTATTAGAGAAAAGGGGGACACCCAACTAAATGCTAAGTTCTGGAATCCTCTCTCAGTCCATTTCCCAGGGTCCATTTCCCAGAGGCCGGACAAAAGTCAGCTCATATCCACTGCCTGCCCTGGTCACTTGGCAGCCTTCGAAGACACATGTTTTAGGAATCAACAGGAGGCAGCTGTTGACTTAGGGCTCGGTCAAAGACACTTAAACATGTTTCTTTGAAACTTCACTCAAAGGCATGTTCTGTACTATCAATTAACGGCAGTGGGGTTATCTATCTGAGTGTTAAGCTCAGAGGCTAACCAGTGTCAACCTAAATCTACGTAAAGAAACCCACCATTTGGAGCTGGGAAGACTGAGTTCTGCTAGGGAGTTCACACAGGCCAGTCAATTCCCAACTTGACTCAGTCAAAAAAGACTCAATGGTGAAGATTCCTCTGTTTTAAATCCACCCGCTGACCTGTGTGGCCCTCCTTTGAGGAAGCCAATGAAGTCTCTGGCTGTGACCCCAAGCTTCCCAAGCTATGGGACCCCTGAGCAGCGCACACATAACCCTAAGTCCCGTCCCCAGGGGAAGCAGAGAGGGCTGAACTGGGAATGGAATTCCTTGACTGGGTCTTAACAGAGCAAGAATATTCTTTCCGTAAGAAGAACAATAGGGCTGGGTTCTAGCCCAAGCACTGCAAAAACAGATCAGGGTGAAAACAAGGCTCCCCAGCACCCAGACAAACACTTACGTGCACAAAATGGACTGATCTTCTCGGTCTGCAACAAAGGAAACATCAGGTTACTTTCAGCCAGACTCAAAAACTGCCCACCACTGACTCCAAAAGGCTGCCCATTCCCCAGACAAGGAGCACAAAGCCTCAAGTGCCCCTGTGGCAGGAGGCCCTCGCAGCCCACCCACAAGGCCTGACTGTGGGCCTTGCTCAGGGCATAACTTTCACAAATGGCACTGCCCTGGGCATCCACTCCTGCTCTCCAGGAGCTCAGACTGCCCACCACATTGCCTGTCCCAGCCCATGAAACCCAAGTAGCCCTGTCTCTCCCACCACGCAGGAGGCAAACTGTGGAAAGCTCTCCAAAGGCCACTTTACCGAGCACTACTGTGGGATCTGCTCACACATGTCTGCAGCTGGGGCAAAGGCCACTAGAAACAAGGCCCTGGGCAGGTGTTCTAAACACTGAACCCATCTAAGTGAGGAACACCGTGTAAGGGTCCAGGGAATAGGGGTGGGGGCACGACAAGACCTGGCTCTGCAATGGGACAGCTGTGGCTAGGATGCCACCTCACACAGGGACAGTGAGATCTGGGAGAGTACAAAGCTTTCTCTGAGCCCCAGCCCCCTCCTCTGTGGTGTGGGATAAGGCTCATGTGTCGATGACATACAAAAACACACCAGCACGGTGTCTGCCACGTGCAAGGCACCTGATGATGTCACTTTAGGTGGAGTGTGGAATGAATAACAGTTTCTGACACACGTCCATGACAGCTTGTTCTCTGGGTCAATTGTCAGCAACTACCCCCAGCTCTGTGGACCGCTTAGCATGGAATGATATGAATATGGTCCCTAGGCACAGGGAGGACAGTGGTGCCCCACACTTTGACAGCTAAGCTTGACAGACATGGTTAAGACAACCTGGCTGACCCAGGTCAGTGCTGGGTGTTCAACATAAGTCCATTCTTTTCCTTTTACCCCACTCTGAGAAAGACATCCATCCACTCCCTCCAGCCAAAACAGCCTGCATCTGGCATGAGGCTACTTCCTTACGTCTTAGCTGTAGCGAAGTAATTATTCTTGGCCTCAGTTTCCATAACTCAAAGTAGATCTGCTACTGACCCCTCTGCAGGATTATTTTGAGAAACAGAAATAACACATGAAGCAGACCTGCTGTGGTACTCTGCGAGCAGAGGAGGCTCCCCAAACGACCACCGTCTGTTTACCACCCCAGCACAAAGCACTGGCAGTGGCACTGTCTGGACAGCAGGAGGACCAAGTGAGGAGTACAGTACTGGCAGCCATAGGGAGGATCAGCACTGGACAGAAACGGGTGCTATGCTCCGGAAGGGCACCATGGCCGGGCCAGGGCCTGTATGACGAGGCACTGGGAGGATGACTCCTGGCTTTCTCTGCACGTGGCCTCAGGAAATGCACTGAGTTGCTGCTCTATGCCAGCAGTGACCACAGGCCAGGTCACCCGCCCCTCGCCTAGGTGAGCTTCCCGGCATGCCTGATCTCAGCAGCACACAGGGCTGGTCACTGACCGCCCTCTGGTCATTCAGGAGGTGCAGAGGGTGCCTGACAGGAAGAAGAGAAAACAAGCCTCACAGGCACAAGCAGCAGCTGCCCCTCAGCTGCAGCCTTCCTCCCCGCTCCTAAGAAATACTCATGGGCTAGGGTGGGGGAGCTCGTCACTCACACCCCACAAACACACCCTACCCCCTGCGCTAGTGTGGGAACCACTCAGCGGAAAGGTGCGGGGAGGGGGCTTCTTCCCCCTCATCTTGTTTTCCACAAACCACAGCCCCTCAAGGCTGCCAGGCAAGGAGAGAGCCTTGATAAGACAGGCGGGTAGACTGAAGAGAAGGAGGTGGCAGGGAGCAGGGGGCAGGCTGAGAAGTCAGCAGTCTTCATCCCTGGCTCCCTAACAAGGGCTCAGCCACTGATAAAGGCTGAGGCAGACGTCTCTGTCACCCCAGGCCCTGCCCTCCCCCGCACACTGCAGCTCCCCGTAGTCTGCCGCTGGCATGTTTAGTCACCACTCCACAAGCAGGCAAGAATGTACCTGCAAGCTGGCAAGCCATGAGCCACAACGGCCGCACTACCATAAAAGGAAACATTCTCCATCCCTTCCAGAAGGAACCGTTTTTCCCAGGGCCTCCAAGCCCAGTCCCCAGCATGGCTGGAATTCCTCTATGTGAGGCATTAGAGGCTCCTCTGCTGAACAGGAAGCAGAGTCCCCAGCATGCACTGGAGGGCGACACACATGGGTGCATGCATACACAGGGACAGACACACACCTGCCTAGAGACACATGTCCAGAGAAACACACAGCCGTGCCTACACACACTCCCATGTGGACACGGACATACCAAAGCACCCGTGCACAGTAACACATGTGCACGTACATGCACAATGGGCACATACACCACTGGGCGTGGTGGGGCCTGCAATCCCGGCACCTGGGAGGTTGAGGGAGGCAGGATCAACAAAAGTTCAAGGCTTGGACTACACAGAGGGATGGCGTCACAAAACAAACAAACCAAAAGCCAACAACAACAGGCACATATACCTAGGTACACACCACATGCACTCAAGGCACACAGTGCACATGAGTACAGGTATAGACAGACGTGTCATGCAGGTACACACAGAAACAGGCACACACAGAGGCCTGCACAGTCCAAATTCCAAAGAGCCAGGTTCACCATCGAGGGTCCACCCACCCCACCATGCCCAGCTCTGCCCCTTTGTCCTTTCACTTCCACTTCCTGAGCCCCAGTTACCACTGTCCACACCGCCTAAACGTGCTTCAAGGCCACCTTAATTTGCTTTGTCAGAAGCCTCATTGGGACAAACACTTCTGGAAACAAAACCAGTGGAAGCCCATCCTCATTTTGTCACCCCTGTCCCCACCACTTAGCACCCCAAATCCACCTGCCTAGGAACCACAGGTAGCCCAGTACATCCTGGAGTCCTCGTGGTACTCATGGTAGGGGTCAGTCTGTTACCGTGTGGCCACTCAAGAACCTCAGAGACAGAGAAGACAAGAATGGCCACCCCGTTTCCACAAGTCTTTGCTCACAGCAGTTCAGGATTTGTTCCTGAGCCCAGAGGTCTCCTTTCTGGACAGCGGGATGGTTGGGATTCTGCTCTGACCCTATTATTCCTGTGTATTCTGGCAGGGATCCTCTGTGGCTCTCATGTCACCAGCCCTGTCCCTCACTGTTCAACTCAGCAGATGAGGACACTTAAGAGTCCAGCCCACTCCATTTGCTTTGATGGAGTCCTCGTTTGGTTCTGTATGAACTGAAGGCTTATTTGAAAATACCCTTCCTTCCCCTACTGTGGAGAAGCCCCGGACTTGGGGAGTGCACCGCCACCAGGCAATCTTATCCTGGTACACAGGCTCCCTGCAGGGATGGCACCTAAGTCTTCTTGCCCCTGTCCCATCTCAAGAACCATGGGGCAGAGACAGGACTGTGAGTCTTCTGCCACGGTTTTCAGACTTTTAAAAAAGTAGCAGCAAGCAACTTTTCCCCAGTAAAACTTTCCCAAACATCTGAGCAGTGGATGGTGGGTGAAGAGAGGGTTCCTCAGAGATGAGTGTGACAACTATGGGTCCAGACACACCCAAGGCAACTAGAGAGAAGGAAGCTCTGGCACCCTCGGTCCTGCCCTCTGCTCTTGTGTCTCCCCACACAGTGCCTGCCCCATCGACCTCTGGGAAGCAGAAGGGGCAGCTCTGAGCACTGGCTGAATGGCATGGACCTCAATACAGGCAGACACCTTGAACACTGACCTTAACCACCCCAGCTCTCTGCATCTCTGAGCTCCCCCCTGAGCACTTCCGGAAACAAGAAAGGCTTTCATGAGTTGCATATTCGGTGACCAGACATCTTTGCTCTGATTTTATTTCCAATCCAAAAGGCTGGGCCTACATGATGAGGTCACCCAAGGTGACAGAGGCCACCAGTGTGGACAGGTGATTCCAGACAATGCAGAAGGCCAGCTCAGGTTGGGGAGGGGAACCTGACTACTGGCATTCTGACACAGGTACAAGCATCTGGGGGCCTTAGCACTCACTTCCTCCGAGACAGGAGCCAATTCTTACCCATAAAAGGTCACAAAGCTCACATAGCAGTGACATCAGCCCAACAGGAAGTACAGGGAAGGCAGTGGGGCTTGGTTCACCAGCAGCTGCTGCCAGGGACTGACTCACGGCCAGACACATAAGACAGCACCTCGCAGGTGTTCCAGTCAGGGGCTCCCACAGAGAAACTCTTGGGGATCCCAGCTGGAAGAGGCACTGCCCACAGGACCCACCTCCAGGACCACTGGGTCCCTGGCCTGAAAAGTGGATATGAGTCAAGACAGAAAGACAAGAGTGGGCAGCTTCAGAGTGGACGATGTGCCTGTGTGAGATGGGACTGACCGGATGATCTGTGACAAACAGGGCCCAAAATTCCCACCTCAGAGGGGTCTTCGGCTTTCATGAAAATTCCAGAGCAGAGTCCGGGGGTGGCTCACTGTGCAGGCTGCATCACGGTGGTCCCTGCCTTATGTCACCCAGGATGGGGAGCCTAGGCAGCCCTCAGCAGACTCCAAGACTCCAGAATCACTTCTCATGGACAGCATCTGGGCCTCAGTCCAACGTGCAAGGCACTTCACGAAGTATATGACCTTGGACCTCGGGGGCTGGAAGGCCTTAGAGAGCATTTGGTTCAGTTGTCTCAGCCCAGGGTTCAGGTCACAGAGTCCCAAGAAACCAATGATTTGATCAAAGTCACAGAGATGGCTGAGAACTCAGGCCTCGGGATTCCTAGTTCTCCCCCAATTCCTCTCCTCCTACAGGCTAGGCAAGTGCAGGACCAGCAAGGTCCTACACTTTCAGTGCTGCAAAGGGCCACCAACACTCCGGTATGGAGATGGATGGCCTTTCAAGTTGGCCTGCTTCCTTCTCCATACCCAGCCCAATTCTCAGCTTAACTGACAAGAAGACAGACAGGAGAGAGAACAGGTACAAAATACTGCTTCCTATTGGCTGAGGCCTTAAGTCTCAGAGCCGCCTGGCAGCCTCCCTGCCCAGTAGTAGGCCAGTGAAAAAGGAAGTCCCAGCCGGGGACCCCCAGGCACACAACGTGGTCTCCAGAGCACACAGGTAGGCCCACACCAGGGAAGACACTCACTCGGCAGCAATGGAAGCCAGAGACACCTGGACTTGGCCCAGCACATCCACCCAAGGGCCTGCTGCTCCTCAGGCAGGACCTTGGCTTGAACCTGCCCAAGAGGCCCAGGTCTCCGGGTGCAGAGGGCAGAGGCTGGGCAGCCCACCCCATCAGGCTGGATGATTAGCCTGAAGCTCCAGGGACGGTTCTTAACTTTTGTTATGTCAGGAGATGAGCAAGCCCTCAAACAAGCATTTCTCTTGGCAAAATGCACCAGCAGAACACAGGTAAGTTCCTTGTATACAAGCAAACCCACCGGGAAGACCAGAGCTGCTGTGAGTCCACCTTTCCTGCAGCAAGGTGGGGAGGAAAGATTATCCACAGCTGCTGTACAGCCAGTTCCAGCAGGTCTGGCAGGCAGGAGGGAAATTCAAAGCCACAGGGGAGCACAAGGCCCATGGCAAATGTCCCCAGGGCTTCACAGGTCAGCTCTGCCTACTCTTCCCTGAGATTCCCCCATGGGGAGAAAGAAAGGCAGGGCAGGAGGGGGCCCTTGCTGAACCCTGGGCAGAGGGGAATGCACCACAGTACACAGTTCTGCATAGGGCTGGCTCTCAGGGAGGGAGCAAGGGGTGAAGAGGGCAGAAGGACAATGGGACACACACAGGGAGCAGGACTGACACCGCTGGGCAACATTCACAAAACCTTTGCACCCCACAAACAGCCCTGCAAAGAGAACTTAACATCCCTGGGATGAACTGAGTCACCCTTGCTCAGGGATACAGGAACATCCACACTAAAAGATGGATGGTGACAGTACAAAAAGACACATCCTGAAGAAGCCGGAGGCCCTGCTGCCTAGGAGAAGGGGCAACCACACATTCTAACAGCCAGAATCTGCCCCCACCACAAAAGAGCTCGACATTAGGGACTCTACAGGTGGATCCTTGTTTGTTTTTTGGGACCACTGGGTCAAATTTTCAATGACTCCCAAAGTACTAGGTTTCAAGATGCCACCTGATTCTCATCTCCCATTTAGCCAGCCCAGAGCAAAGCACAGTGGACGGACCACATGGGTTGGACTGGAAACAACACAAGATGCTTAGAGCTGAATCCTTGCAAAGGACCTATTATCCCTGGGTTCCTCTCCTAGAAAGATCTTCCAGATAACCTGGCAGCCCCGGGCCCAGCTCTCCTAGAGGAGGACAAAGCAGGCTGCCGGAACAACAGAGGGAAGAGCACCTCAGCACTACAGGAGAGCCCACTCGGGAGCAGCACAACACTCTCCTGGTGTCCACACGCTGCACAACTAGATCTGACAAAACAGAGGCCACGCCAGTTCTGAGCTCTACTCTGGGCAGCAGTGATGGCAGGGGAAGGGGCTCTGTCAAGTCACTTCCTGTGCCTGCAGGAGTCTCCATGAGGAGACTAAAGCCCACCAAAGGAAGCATCTGGTCATCGCCTTCACTACACACGGAGACACACCAGGACTGAGTAGGAGCAAGGTCCGTGGCAGCTGGCAGTTCAGCCAGAAGAGTTTTCAGTCTCCTGCTGTAGTCTCCCATCCGCAGGTACTCATCACAGCCCGGCCATCACTCTCGGCGGCTCCTTAGCTCTCTAGCCCCACCCCTAAGTCTCCTTAAGCTCAAGGCAGACAAAAGACAAAGGCTCCACCAGTTAGCTGACACATCCCAGCCAGGTCGCAGTTAGGAAGTGACAAAGCCAGAGTCCACTCCATCAGTCTCCTTCACCCCTCACGTCCTCATGTCCTCAGGCAGGCTTCTCCTGAAGGCCAAGTCTGACTCTTCCAACAGCCTACAGAAGTGCTGTGGCCTTTTCTAAATCCTGCCCCACCCCAGCAGCCCTCAAGCCTCGGGCGGACACCCCTCCCCTCTGTGCTGGGACCCTCATTCTCATCACATGCTCATCAAGAAGTCGATTTAGGGCCAGGGATTTAGCTCAGTGGTTTCACCGCCTGCTGCGCAAGCGCAAGGGCGCTAGTTCCATCCCCGGTACCAAAAAAAAAAAAAGAAGTCAATTTTACCTCCCTCTAGATATTAGAAATCGACCTCCTCCACGCAGGAACCCTGGGCCTGCGTTGTGTCTCTCTGCACAACGCCTGGCACACAGGAGGTGCTCAGCCTGCAAGGGCAATAGCTATACCACACTGACACAGGGCTTGGACCTCCTGGGTGAGCCCACACTGTCTCTCCTCTACACACGGGGATGCACAGGGCCCAGCTCCAGCCCTCACCAGCAGACAGCAGGGTCTTCGTGTGCCAGTGCTCCCAGGGCCCCAGCCTCCTGGCCAACATGTTCCTGACCAAGTGGAGCCATCACATCTGTGGCTTCCTGCTGCTCGAGTTCCTCACCGTCTGAACTGGCAATCTACTCAGATCTCGCCTTTCTGTACCCTGAGCATCTCCCTAGCCTCTGATGGACACAGCACTTTCCTCACAAAGTCCATGTGAGAAGGAGTTGATTCCACAAGGCAGGAGAATGTAGAGGGGGAAAGAGGCCTCTCCTCTCCTTATCGCCAAACTCCACCTAACTGGCAAACAGGATTCCTCCAGGAATCCACCAGAGAAGGTGAAAGGCAACAGCGCGCCATGGAGGCAGCTCAGAGAACCAGGAAGCCCTGGTTTCTGGGGCTGGCTCCGCAGATCTTGGGAGAAGTCAGTTAACATAGCAGCTTGCCCATCTACCTGTGAAATGGACCGTGCTCAGATAAGAACACAGCAAAAGAATTCTACCTTTCCTTGTTTACCCAGGAAGGTTAGTCAACCCCTATGAGAAATGTAGTCACTCACTGGGAACATGGAGCAGTTGTTTGGTGACCAACCACTTCTGGTGCAGCTTCTACTGGGCAGGGACACGACAGAGTGAAGGGTTAAACAGTTCTGAGTGGCTCAGACCTGGAGCAAAAGCAGACCCTACTGCTGTCTCCCCCAGAAATGCCGGGAACTCATTAAAATACCAGAGTCACTGAAAGTGAACCAAACCTGGCATTGCAACTAATTAACACGAAAGAGGCCTTTTTTACTCTTTTCTGCTTGTGTTGGAGAGAAGAGTGGGCTCAACACAAATTCTTCCACCAGCCAACTAAGCACACAAGCCTTTACCCAGTGGGGGACCACAGAGCGCCTGACCCCACAGCAAGCCAGAGGTACCATTTCCCAGCCCTGCCAGGCTTACAGACCACAAGCTGCTGCTGTCTGAACCCACTGGGTGCCCCTGAGCCACCCTGGGACAAACCCTACCCCTGGCAAGGGGCAGCAGCACCAAGTTTATGCTCTCTCACCCTCACAGTCTCAGACAGTTCAGAGACTTTGGTGCTGCCACAGAGGCCTGAGGAATGGCCTACTCCCAAGGCTGGAAGACCTGTTAATGGCCACGGCAACAAAAGAACCAAACAAGAGAACCAGGGCAGGAAGGGTGGGCCGACCACGCCACCACAACTTCAATTAACCCCGGGCTGGGGATTAGAGCAACATACTAAACTGTGCAGGCAGTCTGGGCTGCAATGTAACTGCTTATTCACACATACCTGCAGGCCTTCTGTGGGATTGACCTCCACAGTGCCTTCCCGACCACCGCAGCCCTCAGCAGCCACACTTTCCTGAATGCCAAGACACCTGACACCTGTTGCAGTCGTGCTAGCCACAGGTCTCTGTCTATGAACACGTCTCGTCTCTCCACCTGGGCTGCCAGAGCCTCTGGTGACTAGATAATGTACATCTCTCAGCATTCTGGCATTTTCTACCATCTACCTCCATGGCCTAATCCAGGGCACCATATGCTGCTATGCCCCACCCTATGCCCATGGCAGTCAACAGTGATCAATTCCAGCATTCCCTGGCATACAGTCTCAAATCTGTGCCAGCACCAGGGTCCAGGCAGCCACTACTGATATATCAGAATTGACACTCATGAGTAAAACTAATCTGCAAAGCTTAGTGAGTGGTTCTCAACTAGGGGCCATTTTGCCACGTTCCTCCCTGCTCTGGACAAAATTTGGTGGCCATGTTGGGGGAAATTTTTGGTTATCACAACTGAAGAGACAGGATGTGGCTGGTTTCCAGTGAATGGAACCTGGGATACTGCTGCACATCCCACGGTGTTCAAGACAAGACCACTACCTCCCCAACAGAAATTAATCCAGTCCCAAATATCAGTAATGCCAGAATTGAGAACCCTGGCTTAGTCTGATAAATAGGCAGAGTGACAGATAATTTATCATTCAAACAAGGAAGCTTTTGAAAGTGCAAACGGAGGCTACTAATAATAGCTGTAGGCCAACAAGCAGAATCAGGACTAGACAGACAAACTAGAAGACCTAAGTGATGAAAGATGGAAGAAGTTCCCTGGGAAGGGTCAAAGAGCTTGTCTCATAAAAGTCCCCAGATGAAGCCACCAATCACCCTATTTGGCAGAATAAATGAGGAATGTTATAACCCATGGCCAGCTCGGGAAGGAAATCTTTGTCTAGTTCTTGTTTTAAGGAAAGGCAGAAAAGGAGCCATTTGGCCATGGTTTTTAAGATGTGCACGACAGAACAAACCTGTTTACCCCCCAAAGCCAGGTGGGCAGCATGGGCCAGGACTACACTTCTAAACGGGGACTGACAGACTTCAACATTTACCTCCAACCTGAGGCGCCACTCACTGGCCTTGATTTTAGGGCAAGAGCCAAAAGCTCCTTTTAGAAACCTAGTGAACTGTCTTGTCATAACATGGGCAACTTCTGTTACTGGCTTCCTCCCTGGCCCCCAGAACCAGTAACCTGCTGCTAACAGCTCTCTAGGTCCACTGGAGGAACTTTTCCACAGCTTGGAAATGTCCTCAGTTGGGCAACATGGGAGCTAAAGGCTGGGAATTTAGCTCAGTGGTTCCACCACCTGCCTCATAAGCGCAAGGTCCCAAGTTCGTTCCCCAGTACCAAAAACAAAACAAACATGGGAGCTAAAGAGCTACAGCAAGCCCAGTGCTAAGCAAAAGGTAAGATGGAAGCTCTCAGACCAAGGGGTAGGAAATGCATGGACCCAACATCTACACAGACCGTTAAAGAGAAAACACCAAGACTTCAGGTTTCCCATGCCAGCGATTCCATCCCCTACCTTTGATCTGCAAAAGATGAAAATGCCTGTCTGCTTGCCTTTGGAGTTGGGGACAGCCCCTCATTCCTATCAGGGCCACTTTGGTATGGATAAGAAAAAGGAAAGCCCCCGCTCTCTGCATATCCCTCTCCACAGACCTACAAATTATTTCCAAGGGTCTTGGCCCCTGCCTCAATTTTTTTAATTGAACACATAAGAATTGAAAAATCTCTTGAGGAAAGAGTCCCACAGGTTATCTAAAGGACATCTGGAAGCCCAGTCCCCAGGACTCTGCATCATTGCAGTGTCTTGTCAGAATGGCCTACAGGAAAGCAAGCCGCCTGCTGGAGAGCCGCTCAAATCTGGGCTCCGCGTGTGAGAACATGCTCTCACTCAGTAGTTCAGGTCACTGAAGATCCCAGAGTGCACTTCCTGCACAAGGCCAGGAGAAAACTGACTCATAATCTCTAGAGACAGAGACTCAGACTCTCTTGGAATCTCACACAATGTTCTTCTACCAGACTGTTCTCATTAGCACTTTGAAACAGACAACCTACGGTAAAACTAAAGGGCTGGCTTCCACAAAGAATTCTGATAGATGTGAACATAAACTAAAGGCTAGGCCAAACTTGTACATGCTGCATAATTCATGAGCTTGACAATGAAATACCTTCTTCTCCATAGTACTGTGGGTATGGTGAAAGACACATGCTGTACTTTAAATCATCAAGCCAGTATGAAGTTGCTAATACCACAAGATTCATTACCGCCACTGCCTGATAGACTACACTGTTGAAAGAGAAAAGGATACATTAAAAGCCACTACCAATACAACACAGGAGAATACAGCCCTGCCAGAAAGTCAGGTTTGAGTTAGGATTATATATCCCAGGTACCTGGTTAAGCTATCAAAATAGAAAGGAAACAGGACCCCTGTCCATATTGAGGGGAAAAAAATTAAAATGTAACACCCCAGTTAAATAAAACATAGCCAGCCTCTGATGCAAATCTAGCCCAGATCTTTCCCCTGGAGGGCATAAAGCTGCAGTCACATTTTTTAAAAAGAGCAGGGATTTGCCAGAGACCACAGAGTGATGAGGCAGAAAGACCTGCTCAAGAAATTCAAGGAGTCCCCCACAGTGGGAGCCTGGAGAGGTGGGCAGGGGCCCATTGTGAAGAACACTGCTTGCTGCTAAAAAGTCTGCGTGTCATCTCTGGGGCAATGAGGAGCCTTTCATGATTTATCAACATGTGCATTCTAGAAAGATGACCAGCTGGTGGCAGCAAAGAGAGAGCTCCGTGAGAATGAAGGCGAAGAGGCCACAGTTGGAACTGGGGCCAGGGACATGGGGTTAGGCAGAGGAGGTAGGAAACACTAAAAGAGAAAAAATCCACAGAACCTGTTAACTGACTGGGAAAAGGAGCGACGGAGTGTGTTATAAGCCGGGTCCTGGGCTCGGAGAAGCACAGGAGGAGGCCTCCGGCAGGAAGCAGCTGGAGGTGACTGGGTGACTGTGCCAATCTCCAGCCGGTGAGTGACAGCAGCAGTCACCTCAGTGAGTAGAGACGGCATCCAGAAGGACACTCAGAGTAAGAGGAGCGAAGGCTGAGGATGAGTCCTAGAAGGGCACCCCATGAGGGGATAAAGCGCCATGGGAGACCGACAGGCAGACAGGGAGGCAGAGGCTAGGGGAGCCCTGACAGGGCTGCGGGAAGGAGAGGCTTTCACAAGACAGCAGGAAAGACTGTCCAACCCCGGGGAGCGGAGAAGAAAGAGAAGAGCTCACGAGCACGATGGACTTAGCAACACACAGGAAGGGGTGACCTCCGTCCGACAGTCTAGCCAAGTGGGGGCAAACGGTGTGACAGGAGGTAGAACGGAGGCGGGGAGCAGACACTCCCTCCAACATGCTTCGTCATGATGGGACAAAGAGCACAGGGCCAAGCCAGAGAGGTGCCGAGACCAGAAAAGACTTCATGATGCTTTCTAAAGACAGAAAAATACTCATTTTCCAGCCATGAAGGCACAGAAAGGATGAGAAAATATAGAGACAAGGGACTAAGTGATGGGAGAAAGGGCCTGGAAGAGACGACTAAAACAAACAGTCTTGAAAACAATAAGATTCTAGGAAAATAATTAGAAAAAGTATTTCTTAAAGCTTCCAGAACATTCCATCAACATACAAACATGTCCCTTAGCCACTGGCCCTGGCTCTCGTACACTGGCTCACAGAGCTCCAGGACCCACTCACCGTCCATCACCAGCCGTGAGATCAAGACAACAAGTGCAAACCGGCACCTGCAGAGGCATCAGTGAGGCCACCAGTGAAGACGGAGCTCTGGGAAGGGCAGGCAAGGGCCTCCATGCCCACAGTAGCACTCACCTTGCATCATACTCCGGTAGGCAGTATCCGTGATGGCATAGATGTGGGGCGGCATCTCATGCCTCTTCTTGCCCTTATACATTTCCACAATCTCTTCGGAGTAGATGGGCAGGTTCTTGTAAGGATTGATGACCACACAGAACAGGCCTGAATAGGTCTAAGGAAAAGAATGGCAGAGAGGAGTGGGTTAGGAAGCACAGTTCTCCAAAGCATGCAAAGTTTGTGGCAAAGAATCTGCTGTCTCAAAGCTCACTGTGTCAGCCTGAAATGAAAGCACTCCCTGGTGCTCTGCTCCCATAGACCTAATGTAGGTGGAGGTGCACCAGTATCTTCTCTCTGCACCCTCTAAACTGCATGATGGCTGCCAGCTTTGCATGTTTTGGTTTTGGTTTTACAGTACTGAGGACTGCACCCAAGGTCTTCACACTGAGCGAAAGAAATCCCCAGCCTGTTTATAATTTTTTACTTTGAGACAGGGTCTTGCTAATTGCTAAATTGGCCAAAGTTGCTAAAAGTTGCTAAAAGCCTCAAACTTGCAGTCCTCCTGACTCGGCCTTCCAAGTACCGGGAGTACAGGCGTGCACCACCAGATTCAGCTGCTAGCTTTGCATGTTGACCAGTGTGCAATCAGGCAAAATCAGTGGCAAGGCAGACAGAAGTCCAGTTATAAAACACTGATCCCAGGACAATAGGAGATGTGTTTGTCATTGTGAGAGATGCACAGAGAAAATGATTCAGCTGCAGCCCAGAAAACCGTGCAGAAACACAAATTACTCTTTACTAAAGAACTCTCGGAGACATCCAAGCTTAAGCCTCCCTAGCAGTGGAAAAATTCATCGTGCCCCTAAACCAACCAGTCCTCTGTGGGCCAGTGGAGCGCTGAGAGCGCCTCTCTCCCTGGAATCTTCTAGAGATATTCATGTGCAAATCCCTTGAAAACCTAAAGGCCACTTTCCTGTCCTGTGAGCTCTCCAGGAGCCAGGTCTCCTCTGGAGAGGAATTCAACTGATCAACAACCTCAACATGAGCCACCTAAAATGCATCCAATACTCCAAGTCTGACTTGACCAAGTTAAAAATCAGACTCCTAGAGTCAGATACCCTGAGTTCAAATACCAGCAAGTGCAAGTCTTTCACCTCTCTCCCTACATTTCTGTAAAATGTGTACAGGTGGAGGTCCAGTCACTGGATTCAAGAGCAGCTGGCCTCAGAGGGGCTGCACAATGGTGTCAACCCAGCCCCTTCCACCTGTCCCTTCACCAGGTCCCCCAAAACTGAGACCAGTCTCCTGGCTGAACCCAAAGACAGGATTCTTCCAGGAATGAAGTATGAAGACAAAGGCTCTTCCCAGGCACTGACCAAAGGCTGCATCCTTGGAATTTCCAAGCAGAAACCAGACCAAGGGCAGAACTCAAAGGAGCCCACCAGGCACACGCTGCATGCATACAAAAGGGCAGCCGAGCCAGATGTGAACAAGAGTGTTTGGCTGCCTCTTCTAATTGCAGGGGAGGGTGCAGGGCCCTCAATATCCTCCCCCTCTGGGATAATCGGTCATTTGTTCTCCCTCCAACTACCCTCTTCACAAGGGACCAGTTAAGCTCTAAAGTAAAGAAGTACGAATATGGTATTAGCAGCCTGTGAGTTTGGGCTCTATGGAAGAGGGGAGTGAAGCAGGGACCTCTTTCTGGTGTCCCCTTGTGCAAATGCTGGGTGGAGACAAGATAGAAGGCCATGGCAGCGAAGTCATCCCAGGGCCTCAACACAATCAGGCTTTGTTCCTGGGCTTTGAGAAAACCCACACTCTAGGAAATCCTGCCCGATGAAAGCCAAGGACACATGCTCACATGTGTAGGGAGTGCCACAGAGCCAGATGTTTGGAAACAGCTGACAGGGGCAGCAGAAGGGGCTAGAGGGGCATGAGGACAAGTCTCTTGGGCAGCTGGGTGGGCAGATGGTCCTGGGGAGGGACCTGCAGGGATTCTGAGCTCTCTAGGCTGAACTGTGCCATCAAGTTGGTGAGCCCTGCAGAACGAGCATGCAGCTCAGGTGGAGGAAGGAGCTGCACTGGATGCTCACGGAAGCAGACACTTGGGAGTGGCTTTGCTCCCACGCAGCCACAGCAGGGAGCTGCTCCATTCACAGGCCACAGAGGCTCTTTGTCCCCAGCCGCCCCCTGTCCCAGGACCTCACCCCCCCAAAGGAAAAGAGAGCAGCTGTGGTGCAGAATTAGCCATGCCACCCACAATGCCAGGCAAACATGTGGCACAAGGGCTCCCAAGGTCTCTGAGTGCAGAGATATAGACTAAGGTGGTGGCACCCCCTGCCCAAGCAGCCTCTAATGGGTCTGATCTCCCCATGCTCTACACCTGCTGGGGTTTCATAAGGACAACTGCAGGGACAATCAGCTTCCCCCTTGTGATGCCACTGGGAGGAAGGTAGTCTGAGGAGGAACTGCACATGAGAAGTGACAGCATAAAGCAAAACAGTTGATGCCTCCAGCCAGAATTCATCCATTTCTATCCACCATATCCACCTCCAGCAAAGCCATGCATGCTGCCTACAGAGCAAAGGCACAGCAACTAACACTGAAAGCATTTCAGTTGTATGTGAGTTTTTTCCTCAGTGCTGGGGATGGAATCCAGGGCCTTGAGCATGCTAACCAAGCACAGTATCACTGAGCCACACCCCAGCTGAATCCATTTTAGTAATATTCTTCTCCATGGGAAAGAAAGATCATTTGCAACCAGCTGAAATAGGCAAGAACAAACTGCAGACTTGTTTTACAGCCAGTGAATCTCCAATGGGACCTAAGGTAAACAGAGAAACCGCCAGGTGGGATGGCACATATTCACAATCCCAGCCACATGGGAGGGCTGGGGCAGGAGGATCACAAGTTCAAGACAAGCCTGGCCAACTTAGCAAAACTCTGTCTCAAAATAAAAAATAAAAAGGGCAAGGAATGTAACTCAGTGGTAGAGTGCTGGCCTAGCATATGTGAGGTTGGATTCCCCCCACCACAGTACCACCAAAAAGAAAAGACACCAGTAAGAGGGGAGTTACTTCACTATATCAAACACCAGCACCCACTAGAGCACAAGCCCTGCTCTGAGAAACATGCTGCCGAGACCTTTACCAAGTTCTCACAGAATCCTTGAAGATGAGGAAGTGGGACTCTACACAGCCATGTCACGTGGTCAGCTAGAGGCAGGGCTGGCTTTAAACTAGGTCCTGGAGGCTCCAATTCCCATGCCCCTGAGCACCCTGGCTTACTGAGCTGAGACCTTCCCAGCACAGCAAAATTCTGTGACATGAGCTATAAGGCCTTCTAAGAGTGTCCCACTCCCAGACAATGGGTTGGTGGCTCCCATGGCATCCCCAAGCACAGATGATGCTTCTGCATTTTTATGCAGGTCACTAATTTTGAATTTTGATGGTTAATGTTCTCTAAGGAGAAAGGATTTTAATTTGGTCCACAGTTACTGTCATTAAGAAATCAATGGGAGATAATTAGGCTGAGAGGCAAGAAACCATGAGTTCCAGTCTCATCCCTGCCAGCTTTTACTGTGGGACCCTATGTGAGTCCCTTACTATCTCTGGGCCTCAACCTTCCCACCTGCTGCATGAGAAGGCTGGACTAAGCTGGTCCATAGGGGAGGACTTTTCCAGTGAGACTATTCCATTTACCTGCTTGCTGACAGGTCCTGACTAATCAGGCTCTTCCCCAAAGGTTGGTCACCAGTGGTAGGAAATAAGGATCTCCCTATCAAAGACTCGACTGAGCAACCAGAGGAGTAATGCAGTCCTTGCATATGGTCTGGCCCGTCAGGACCAGCCCAAAATAAAATAGCCTAGGGCTCAAGTGAGGGCTTCAACACATGGCAAGGGACTCAGAAGCACTATACCAGTCCAGTGGGGTGACCAGCACTCTGTGGAAACATGTGCTGAAGCTGCCCTGAAATCATACAGAAAATGCATGGCTGGTCCTTTGGGAGCCTTCACCGCCTCTACAACAGGCTGAGCCCACCATCCCATCCATTATACATGTGATCACAAGCAAACCCTTGGTCTGAGACGTCGTCTTCCTGTCTGCAAAATGAGAGGGCTGTAAAGCCTCTTGAGAGTCTATACTCCTTTTCACTGAAAAACATTAAGAAATGCTCTTCAGCTCTGTGACCATGAAGACCAAGGTGTCTACAGAAGCTTGTTTAAGTGAAAGGCTATCTTAGGAAGAATAAGAACCAGATATTCTTTACCTTGTGGGGACAAAAACCAGAAGGAAATTGAACAGAGCAATTGAAGTGAACAGAGCAATCTGATGTTTCTTCTAGAAAGAAGCTTGTGACCCAAGGGCCAGAAAAACCTGGAGCCTATTGCCAAGGGGCTAGAAAATGCTCGTCTCCTGACATTCTCTAACATGGTGATACGCTCTCCTTCTGCAAACACAGTACCACCAGAGGAAAGAGGAAAAGGCATTGCTGGCCTTTGCTGGTCCTTTGCACATGCTGTTCTCTGGACTTACTACGCTTCCCCTGTGACATGCCCAGCACAGAATCAATCCAAACACACTCATGATTCCAGGCTCTTTCTTGGTGGCTTGCCTCCGCTCTAAACACAGTCCCTAGGAAGGAAGCCACAACACATGCCTCTATCGGGAACAAATGGCAAAAATACCAAAAATGAGTCCGGGCCAAATGAGGAAGGGGAAGAGATCAGGTGACACAGGAGGAACAAGGGGGAGACTAGAGGAGGGTACCTCCTACATTAGAAGGAATTCACAACATTGGCCTGAACCCACATAGCTCTGCCAAGATTAGAGATTTAAGGCCAGCAGATGGGCAGCCCTGAGACATGGCATGTTCTTTCTTCCTAAAACAGGCTTCCTGTTGCTTTTTTTTTTTTTTTGGGCACCAGGGATCGAACTTGGGACCTTGTGCTTGTGAGGCAGGTGGTGGAACCACTGAGCTAAACCCCGGCCCTTCTTGTTGCATTTTTGATTGCACAGGAAAGAGAAAAAATAAATGCCATGCAAACATTCCAGTAGGACACTGATACGCCAACATTAGTGTTCCTTAGCGCTCCCTTCTTGACCAGGGAGTGCAGGCACCGGCAGTGTGGGGGCTGGCACCCTGCCTTGGGGAGCCACTTACATAGATGAGCCCTGAGTAGTAGCGCTCCTTGAGGTTGTGCAGCACCGAGGCCTCGTTGAGGCATGTGAGCTCTGCCATGTCCTCCACCTTGGAGAACTTGGGCGGGTTCATCTTCTGGATGTCATCCTTGTTCACCTTCACCTTCTTTCCGTTCTCCACCAGCTCCACGATGGCCTCCTCACCCACCTCTTCCTTGAGGCTGGCTGGCTCGAAGCCACTTTTGTCGGAAGGCACCCATACCAACTTCTTGGCAGCCCAGTCAGCCTGGGCCAGTGGGTTATTGATGAAGTTTTTATCCACATAGAGATACTTATCAGCAGCTTGCTGAGCCATGGTGACTTACAGCCAGGACCTACAGGAAAAAGGAGGACAAAATTTAGATACAACTACACCAGCCACACCAAGATTGCTTACCTTTTCTCTCTCTAAGCTCTAACACAGTAAAATTCTCTGCAACCAGACTACACAATTTTCCAGAATTTTCCTGCTCCATACTTTTGAAGAAAAAATGTGTATTACAGTCAAAACAAGTTGACAGCAGAGATTTTTAGAAACTGTGTTAGGTGCATCATTCCAAGATCAACACACAATCAAGCAAATCTATAAATAAAACTGTCCCAAACAGTGACCATAAAGGTCTCAAAGACAGATACCCCTGTAGTCACTGTGGTACACACCTGCTAAGGTAGCAAAGCACCCCACAATTTAGGAGGCCTTCCAATAAAAACAGGTTTCTACCTAGCCAAGAACAGCATCTCTCACTATAATTACACAATGATGGAAGTTTCCAATTAAAAAAAAAAAAACTTTCAGTCAACTAATGACCAATATGTATTGTTACCAGATTTTTGCTCTATCTTGACTATTCAACCCAAATAAGAACAGAAAAAAATCAGGCTGCAGAAAGGCCACAGGACACATCACAGCAAAGAGTAAGAAGAGTGTCTCCCTTTGGGGGCACTCGAGAGAAAATGGCATTCCCAATTTACGGGGCAAGGAAACCTTAAGCACATGTGTGACTTGCTATATGCAAAATAAAAATGAGAGAATAATAACCCCTTGCATCTGTGTGGTTTCCTAGTTCATGAAAGGCTTTCACACACTGTCTCTAAAGATCTTCACCATAACAACTAGTTAAGGTTCATATTATGATCCCCACTGTATACAAGGGTAAAGAGACTCTCCCTGGGGTGAAGGGGTTCATCCAGAGTCACCCAATGGTGACTTCAACTCCTAGTCAGTGGCTTTCCCACAGCTAACATGGCAGTCATTACAGCTCAAAGGAGCAGGCTAGGGTTCTGAGGGAACTGCTGCTTTGAGTGAACTAAAATGAGACTTAAAACTCTGGACACTCAGCCACAGACACCAGAGGAAGCAACTCGAAGCCCAGGGTTTCAGTTTTTTCTTCTGTGGGGTTAAGCCCCAACTCCCTGCTCCCCAGGCCTGGAAATTCAGGAGGGCCCTTGGTCCAAATCCAGAGTCAGTGGGGCTTTCAAGTTTCCAGATTCCAATGGGGACTTGGACGCCAAGGAGTCCAGGGCTTGGGAGGCAAAGAACAAAAGGAGAAAAGCAGCTGCCCCAGCCTTCTTATCTGGCTTCTTAAATGGCTCCCAGATCAAAGCTGGGAGCTCCCTTGGACTCACTCCAGGAGGGGCTGTTTTCCAGGAAACATGGGGCTCACTCACTTAACAGGAGGAAGGAAGGTTCCTGGAACACTGGTCACCCCTCACCAGCTTTCTCAGTTAGTGGCTTTGTTAAGTCTATTGCATAAGCCAACATTGCAGCCCCCTGCAGGGGACCAGGTGGCATCATCTATGCCCCACCCCAAGAGAAGGCAGGGCCCAGTTAGTAGGAAGCAAGCAAGGCAAGGCGGTGGCTGGGAAGCACCTGGCAGTCTCCACCTTCCCTGCAGGGCCTACACCAGAAGCTGTGCCCAGAACACCGCCAGCTTAGGTTCAGCTGTCAACACATCCACACTGGCCAGTCCATCAGGCAAACCAGGGCCTCGCTCTGCCAAGGTAAATCCCAGTGCTCTGTCTCCCTGCATGCATCTGACCCCTGGCTAGCCAGCCTGCCCATCGAATCCCTGCCCTGCTCACAAATGTGCAATGAGCACAGAGCACAGGCTATTGTGCTCAGCCCAGCAACACAAGCCCTAGTATGACCGACAGCAAAGAACCCATCTATGAGCCCGGCGCCCCTCTCCAGGCTGTAGGCCCCACCCTTGGCCCATGCTGATTCACAACCTCTGCACAGACCTCAGACCCATATAGGATGAGAAAAGTCTCCATCAATGTACAGGGAGAATTGCTTAAACTCCACCCTCTCCTCGAGAAGATCCTAAGTCTGCTGCTGGTTAAGAGTTTCACCATCCCAGCCAGTGAATACCACTGTCCTTCATGAGATCCTTACCAAGAGAAGGAAGAAAAAGAAATGGTTTTAAGTATTTGCCACTCAATTTCAAGCTCAGTTTATTCACCATCTGATTTAAATGTCAATCACCCTGCAAAAGAGCTTTTAACATCTCCAGTTTGTAAATGAGGAAGCAGGCTTGGAGAAGGCAAGTCATTTGCCCAGACACCCAGCTCAGCCATGCCATGAGATTCCAATCCAGATCTACCTGGCCCCTGTGTCTGCAATCTTGGAGTTGGGCCATAACTGTTGGAAAGCTGGGCGTGACATGGGAAGTGAAGAGGATCACATTCCACAGCATTCAACAAATATTTACTGGAAGTTACTGGTCAAGCAGGAGGCTGGGAGCACATGGCCTTTCAAAAAGTGCAATATAGGGCCGGGGATTTAGCTCAGTGGTTTCGCCGCCTGCTGCGCAAGCACAAGGACCCGAGTTCAATCCCCGGTACCAAAAAAAAAAAAAGTGCAATATGGCCAAGGGATTTAGCTCAGTGGCACCTCGCCTGCCTCCCAAGCATAAGGTCCTGAGTTCAATCCCCAGTACCAAAAACCAAAAAAGTAGAGTATGTTACAATTCAGCAATCTTCCCCCACTCCAGCAGCTACTACAAGGTGATAGCTCTCATCAGAGTCCACTTCATCCCACCAACACAAGCCCTGGTGTGACCGGCAGCAAAGAACCCATCTAAGAGTGTGCCTCCCTGCTCTGGGCTGTAGGCCCTGCTGTTGGCCCATGCTGGAAATCTGGGTAAGCCTTAAGCCCAGCTCTGGCACCGGTGCGTCATGAATGAACATGACAGCAGTTGCCCAAATCCCACCCAAGCAGCTGGCCCCTGCTCCTTACACCACCCCCACTTCATGGCCTTAGTGGTTAGACAGTCACAGACCAGCACTGTTCACACCTGACGGCTACAGAGGCCTGGAGACAAAGCCACACTTCCTGTATGAAGAGGAAGACACAATGTTTCCCCTCAGGGCTGCACCAACCCTGAGGGTGCTCAGCAACCCCTCTCCGAGGAGCATCTCACTGAGCAAGGCTGGGGACTGCTCGGCCCAGTCAAGGACAGAGCTATGTGGTTTCACAGCTCTGCTGCAGGGACCTGGATCGTGGGTCGGCAGCAGTGCCAAGATCAATACAGGGTTGGGCGGGTGGGGAGGGCTGCAGAGGTCATGGGGACAGTGGCGTTCCTGGGAGGCTCCCTCACCAGCCCGGCAGGGTGGGGCTGCGGCTGAGCTTCTGTGCCCACCTGAGGTGGGTGAAGAGGCCCTGGGCCCTGGCAGCTCCTCACTGTTGTGTGCCCAGACTGGCTAATGCCTGCTCTCCAGGATGCAGGTGGGTGAGGCCACCTCGGTGATAATCTCTGTTATCTCGTTTATACACTGGGGATGGTAAAGAGCTGCTCAAAATTAAGCAAGGGGCACAACAGAAAGGATGCTTGGGCAGGCAGCGTGTAGCCACTTCTGCCTACTCTGTCCTGGGACGGTGCTGTAAAGACTTCTTTGAAGTTTAATTAAAGTGCGCATACTATAAAGGTTTTCAAAAAATGTAAGAGAAATATCCCCCCTCAAATGCCTGCAAAACCCCCACAAAAAGTCCATTTTTCTCTCTCTTTTTTTTTTTTGATGGTCCCTTCTAGTCCTGGTTCATGGAAACCTTTGCTATTTAACTATCCTCAACAGAGCAAAGAGTTTCACATTTTGCATTTTCCCTATTTGCTTTGATCTGTTCCCTGCAGGGCTAGATTTACTGATTCTTCTTATTCCAACACTCCATGTACAGAGGAGGCTGTGGCTTGGAGAGGGAAGTACTGTAACTCCAGAGTCACATGAGCTGAGTGAACACTCGAACCTACAACATCTGACTCCAAGGCCTCTTTCTTGATCAAGTCTACTGCATAATATTCCAAAGGGGTTTTGTTAAACTACCACTTTTTTTTTTTTTGAGACAAGGTTTTGCTAATAGTTCAGGCTGGCCTTTAACTCACAGGGATCCTCCCGCCTCAGCCTCCTAAGTGCTGGGATTACAGGCATGCACCACCATACCTGGCTCCCAAACTACTACTCTTAAGAGTGTTTTTTTCCTGTTACCCCTAGTGCACCTCCTGGCAGTGAATTCCCAGAAGTGCAGTTACTGGCACGGAGGGGCATGGGAACATTCCCACGGCCCTTAGGTGTGCTGTCTAACCATTCTCCAAGAGGGCTGATCCCAGGTGCACTGTCTCTTGGGCAGGGTATGCCTGTGACAGCAACCATACCTGCACCATCTCCCATTAAATGGCCTCTCTGAAGTTTGCTTAAACTCCACATAGTGTAAAGGTTTTCAAAAATGAAACCAAAATATCCCAAGTTCCTGAACCTCCCACAAAAATAAGAAAAAGTTTTCTCTCCCTCTTTTTTTTTTTTCTCTCTTTTTTTAATGGTCCCTTCTGGTCCTGGTTCACTGAAACACCGACTACCAGATCGAAAAGAGTTTCACGCTAAGGGGGAAGCAGCGGCTCTGGACATGGAGCCCAGGCCAGGCTGAGCCAACCCTTCCACGACTTCCACGCCCTCCGCAGTGGCTTCCTGTGGGTGCCAGTCCAACTCCAGAAACCCGAGCAGTTGCCTTTTTAGGCCATAATCGAGCAGGACACATCCAGAGGCTAAATTAGGTCTCTCAGGAAATGATGAAACTGCAAGTAAATAGGTTGACCAAAAACCTCTTTTTCAACCCAAAATGTAATTCCTTTGTTATCTGCCTTCTCTGCTTCCCTCCCAACATCCATTTGGACCTTCTATTTCTCAGTTTTCCCTAACAATCCTCTCCCTCCTCTGTTTCTCTTTTTACTGATTTGCGTGTTTATTTGGAAAACAAACTGTTGGCACCTTAAAGACAGGATTTACCCTGCTAAGCCAAGCCACTGGTCAAAACATTGTGAGCTTTTCCATTCCTAGACAACCAGGGCTGAGCTGAAGTCTTCCGAGGGCCAAGTGTGAGTGAGTTGGGAGCTTTCAAGTCCTCGCACTCACCACAAACCGAACGCCTGCTGAGAGCCTGTTAATGAGCATTCTGCTCTCTCCACCCTGGCAATAGTTTCTCAAGGTATACACATATCGTCATACTCATTTTACAGGTGAGAGAAATGAAGCTCAGACAGGCCACAGAACCCAGGTTCAAACTCAGACCCGTGCGGCTTCACTGCCAGGTTCAGTTTCCACTTGCACCGCCTTGCTGGTGAGGTCACCAGGGCTGTGGGGAGGAAACCAAGGACTCCCCTGGTAAAACAAGACATAAGGATGTGTCCCCAAAGCTGTCAACCCATCTCCTCACACTGGCTTGTGCAGAGACTCCACATCTGCAACTCAAATTGCTGGTTTAAATAAGCAGGTGGTGGGTGTGACCCAGGACAAGCCTTCAGGGCTCGCTAAGTCTGGTCCACTGGAAGTTGGATGAACCAGTCAGTGACAGCCTGGGCACACTACGATGCCAGTTCAGAGGCCTGGCAGCTCCACTCAGGCCCTGGAAAGTCTACTGCAGCTTCGTCGCAGAAGAACATGAGTAGCCTTTGATTGTTTCTTCATCCTCACTTCCATGCCAAGAACACAGATGAGTCTGTCAGCCTCTTTCTCCTAACAGCCATCCGGTCCGAGTTGAATGAAATTATCAAGGCCTGAATACCACAGCCAAGCAAGGTTCTATGAAGACAGCTGCTACTACAACACCGAAATCTTCAAACCCATTCAATTCACGTATTCAATCAACTGATAGATATTGAGGATCAACATGGAAAAAACCATGGCAAAGATACAAAGGCCCCAGGGATTTTCTAATTTAGTAGCCAACAGGAAAGATGCATACACAATGGGAAGGGCCAATTTGGGCACTGTGGTACTAAGTAGCCAGACAGCATGGTCTTCTGCGGCCCTGGTCATTGTGTACCCAACACCCAAATGCAGCAGGCACCCACTAGACAGATTTGTCCTATGGATGAAGAGAAATTGCTTGCAGTGTGACTCTGGCCCCTTGCCACCTCTCTGGCTTCACCTGTAAATGCAAATAATACTTCCCTATTTCAGAGCTGTTTATTTCCATATATATTATTTTTTTTTAATCTCATACATATTCTTTAAATACACCTAACAATGAGGCAAGACACCTGTCACTAGGGAACACTCACTGCACAGGGGAAGAGACAGGTCAGCAACTGCTCTGACATAAGACTCAATAAAGGAAGGGGGAGGAACTTGCGACCTGATGTAGAGCAGAGAAAAGGGGCTCAAGTGAAAACATGGATGCTCAGGGACAAATGTCAAGGAGGCTGTGACAACTACACTGAGTCCTTGGAGCCGGGTAGAATACTGATGGGGAGGGGAAGAGATGGTAGGGAAGTATTCCACACCCAACATGTAAAAAGAGCACAGGGAGGGCCGGGGATTGAGCTCAGTGGTTTCGCTGCCTGCTGTGCAAGCGCAAGGACCCGAGTTCGATCCCCGGTACCAAAAAGAAAAAAGAGTGCAGGGGTTTATAAATTATATATGAAATACTGAACAGTAATGGCAGTGACTTTCAATCTCAGCACTGTGACATCTGGGATGGATAATGCTCTGCCGTGCGAGACCGTCCTGATCACTGTAAGTCATTCAGCAGGATCCCTGACCTCTACCTACCAGCAGCCAGAAGCACACTGTCCCCAGTGTGACAGCCAAGAATGTCTCCAGACATACCAAGGGGACGGGGGAGGTAAAGCTGCCCTCACTGGAGACCACTGGTTTAAGAGTTTAGTATAAGTAAATGCTGCACTGCAAAGCCAGATCCCTGCTACATAAACCCTCTCCCAGCTCTGGAGGACCCAGGCCAAATCTTCTGAATAAAACAAACTCCAAGACCCAAACATGACCAGTATGGATGGCACATCAAGGAGGTCCCTCAAGAAAAGACTGTCCCTTGTAGGAGACTGGATTTTAAGGGATCTGACCAAGATTTACCTAGTGGACTGTTCTTTAAAGATCCTAGGAGCTAGGAGATCTTAGCTCACTAGCACAGCACTTGTGTGAGACCCTGAGTCTGACCTCCAGCATGGCAAATAAATAAATATCCTAATTATCCCAATGTAAACCAGGCTGTGGCCTCCCCAGGCAGGCGATGGTCAGGGGTTAAGGACCTCCAACACAGCAGCTCAGCCTAAAGTGCCCAGCACCTAAGCGTCCAGGTGAGTAATGGAACACAGGTGGCAGCCACGTGGAGGAGTGGGGGTCAGGGATTTCACCCAGGATATACCAGTTCACCTCATCCTGGCTTTGCATCAAATGCTATTTAGCAAATATTTCTGACCAGTCAGGATTAGTCTCAGGCTCCACGGCTGCACCACTGGGATGCTGACCCAGCCTGCTCACATCCCAACTCTGCTCAGGACCCCAGGGCTTCCCAGAAGCTCTCTCAGATCTTGGCTCCAACACTCCCTTCTCTGTGAGGCCCTTCCTCACCATGGCGAAAGAATTTCCCACCTACCCCTCGCCTCCTCTCTACCATAATCCCCAAACAGCCGAATCGTAATTACTTGCAGTTTTTATTTCAGGACAGGCATCAGCCTCAATCATCTCAATGCCAAATATCAAAGCACAATGCCTGGTCCAGGAAATCCCTTTGTGAATTCCCAGGAGCAAATCATCAGTGACGGGGATCACCATGTCCTTCACTGTTCACCTTCGTGAGCATGATTCTGATTTCATAAACACAGCTGTTTATATTCAATCCTCCCCTCAGCCTCATCTGGCGTGATGAGGAGCAAAGCATACTCTGGGGCACACTGGGACATCAGTGACAATGCCTTAAATGATGTCATTCTGCACCCTCAGGTCCAGCTGAAGCTTCAGAAATGAATGAGCAAATGAGCAAGCAACAAGGCAAAGATGAGGAAGGAGCGAATGGGGAAGGTTTCTAAGAGGCTGGCAAATCCCCTTGGGCTATGCAGAGAGTCAGAGTTAGGGCCAAAGGAAGCAAAGAGATTCAGGTGAAACCCCAGGTGAGGGGCAGTCACTTAATCTGTATATCCTCAAAACAAAAGGGAAAAGAAAGTAGATTGGGGCTTTCATTCTACAAAGAGAAATAACTTCTTGGCCTCCACCCAGCTCTCCATAAGGTTGAACCACCTCAGCTTTCACACCTTGGCATCCTGATTTACCAAGGTGGAGGCCCCTGCCACCTACCACAGACCAACACACCAGCAAGGACATAACAGAGGCTGGGGGGGCCTCTGCTCCCATTGGGGTGCCATGAGAAGGCTGTGGCCTTCCTAGAGTGACAGCCTGCATCTGCCCAGCAAGTGACCCAGCTTCCAGCCTTCACTATCAACTCAGAACCAAGACATCAGTTCTGCAAATCCCAAGGTAAATGCTTGTAATGCACCATCATGGGCTGGAATGGGCATGGCTTTGGGCCAGGAAGACCAGAGTTTGAGTTCCACGACCTCTGCTCACAAGTCCTGCGGTATTGTAGCTATCAGCACCTCAAGTTCCTAAGTTCTTAGCTTTAAAATGAGAAAAAAGTGCCACCCATGGGAAGAGCAGTACCTCAAGTTCCCAGCCCAGAACCTGACACTTCCACTGCCCCACCTCGACCACCTGACCTAAAGACTTCCCCTCCTTCCTAGGAGCCACACCTGGAGCCTGTGAAGTTGCTGCCGTTCAAGGCTCTACAGGTTCCTTCCACTCAGCCCCAGGGGACAGCGACGTGCTGTGCCTTGGCCCCCTTTCTTGAGCAGAATGCACACAAAGGTTCTGAGAGGCTCAGTTAGGAGCCTATCCAACTCCAGCCAGTTAGGCCTGGCACCCAGGCACATCCTGCAGAAAAGAAAACACTTCTCAAAGCTGGTCTGACGGGATATGCACAAGACCTGTGCCACAAGAGCTGGGTTGAGTCTGGCATAACCAGCTGTCCCCTAACCTCCCAGGTCTCATTTTCTCACCCAAAAGATATCCTACCTACAGGCAGGGGCTGCTATGGGGCTCAAACAATATACTCGAGTCCAGGGCTCCAAGACTGATGAACACCAGGCCCAAGAGCAGTTCTCTAAGGGAGGGCCAGGCAAGTAGCCCCACTGCCCTCAGAGCCAACCCTACAGCGGCCTATCCTCCACCTGTGAATAGCGGGGAGGCTCCTCCTGGCTGTCCAGAGCCCAGAAGGTAGAAGCTGCTGAGGAATGGAAGGACTGTGGATGGGCCCCTTCCCCCCTCCTCCTCAGGAATGTTGTTTGCTTACAGAAGAAGCCGGGACTTGTTTCCATTAGCAGTCTTCCAACCCAAGTCCCAGTTGATGCTGAGCAGATAAGGAAACCAGACCAGAGAAAGGCTGGAGAGGAATTTAGCACCAGAGGCCCAAGCCCATCCCAGCTGCCCCTCCCTCCTCAAAGGCTGCAGAGGCCCTTCATGGCCCCAGGGAGTACTGGGACAAGCTGGCATTGGCCTGCCTAAGCAAAGATGGACCTGCAGTTGTTTTTACTTTGCCTTGCACCTAGCAAAGCCCAGACCACCGAAAAGGACAACAGCAGTCATCTCCAAACATCATGTTATACATGATAAGCACATACAATTTTTATCTATCAATTTAAAAATACTAAAGACACCAGAATTTTATGTTTAGACTCCCTGTTCCTATGTTAAAGGGATGTAGGGACAGTTCATCCAGGATCTTAACAGCCATCTATGAATGTGGACTGTAGGGACAATGGAGAAGTAGGGAAGGGTGACATCATCAGATCTGTATTTTAAAGAGTTTACCCTCCCTGACCTCCACTGCAGGGGACAGTGAGAGGCCAGCAGTTGGAAAGTCCCAGGGACCAGGGAAGAGGGCACTTCCAACCTAAGGTGGGAAGGTAGCTCCCTGCCTCTGCCAGGTAGAAAGGGTTTGACCTCTGGCTCCAGACAGCCTGCTCAGGGAGGCCCAGCAGAGCCCAAGTCCCACCAGGTCCTTTCCGCCCTAGTGAGAAGTAGCTGCACCCCAGGAGCTCTCGGGCCAGTGTTTCCAGAGCTTCCTGGGCCCAAATCTCACATATCATGTGTCTCAGACTATGGCAGTAAATTGTCCAACTGGGTCCCCTCCACTAAAACACCAATCTCAAGGACTCCAATGCGTGGCTTTGGGACAGAAAGTTTCAGCACAGAAACTTGAATGAATTCTTCAGTCAGGGGCGAAAACAATGGGAGCCTGAAGAGAGCCCTGCAGCCCACCCGGCCTGCAGAAGCTGCCCCCGTGGCCATGCAGCATGTCAAGCCCCTTGCCTGATGCTTCTCCTGCCTTCTCAGCTCCCACTCACTCCCTGTCTCAGCCAGGTGGCCCCTCTCTTATCCACCAGAGCTGACTCTGCAGTGTGGGCTTTATTCATGCTGTCCCCTGGAGACAAGCTGGACGGCCCTTCTCCCAGATCCTCCACTGACTGAGACCCTCCAAAGCCAGAGGTATCTGTCACCTCCCCCATGCAGCCTTTCCTAACTCCCTTCCTCCACTCTCCAGGTCTAACATAGTCTGCCCCACTCCAGAACCTCTGCCTCTCTGCCCTGTCCCCTAGAACTCCTTGAAGTCCAGGGCATTGCACATAGAGGACCTCCAACCAGTGCTGTTGAAAGGACCTGAACTGTTCAAAATGCAGAGAATAACCATTCCCAGGGCAATCTCTCCTAAACTCTTAAGTCCAATGTCTCTGGGAAGTCTGGGGAGGAAGGGAGTGGGGGAAGGCGGGGGGCAGGGGGGCACCAACAGCAGGTTAGGCAGCTTTTGGGCAAAGTGAAGAGGCCAGGCAGGCAGGCCTGGGGCTGGATCTACAGATAAGGCATCTACACTGGACCTTGGCTTTGCTTTTAATTGGTTCAGTGTTTGTGCAGTGAGATCACACATGCACCTCACCTGCAGGATAATGAGCTTGCACTCTGCCGCCTAGGAGAATTGCAAAAAGAAGCAAGTTATTTCAGGCAGGGGTGGCGCCCCTCCCGAGCAGCGAGGGGCAGACATCCCTCCCCGCACCCCCAGGTTTGAAAAGGCTGACAGGAGAACCACGGCTGGTTTCATGTGTGGAACTGTTCCCTGTGCACGCCAACCATGCCCTCCTGCAGACAGCCTTCCCTGAGCCTGCTTGGAGCTGCCCACACATGAACGGGGGCAACTTGAGCCCTCTGGATTCCTGCAGTGGAGTTGTTCCTTCCCTTTGGTTCTGCTGATAGATGGTTTTTCTTTCCTCAAGCATGTGAGCAAAACTGAAACCCAACACAGAAAAATAACCATACTCAAAGGATTTAATTATATGACCGCCGTCTCGATGGGAAAGTGCAGAATGCTGGTTTTCAGAGTCCACATCATGACTGCTGAGAAGAGCAACCCAAGATCAGAACAAGATGATTTGTGAACATCACTCGAGCCCTGAACCCCCACACCTTCAGAGGCTTGTTATTCTCTTAGTGGTATTTAAATAGTAACTTTGGGGGGAAGGCAGTGCTGGGCCTGCACCCAGGGCCTGGTGCATGCTAGGCAAGCGTTCTACCACCAAGCTACATCCCCAGCCCCTAAATAATAATCTTTTAAAAAACAAATTACGGAACTACTTCCAAAGCTCTAGTCTTCCCAAAGGTCCAAACTCAAGGGATGGGGTCCAACAAAATCTCCACCATCCATGGGCCAGGGATTTAGCTCAGTGGTTTCGCCACCTGCTGCACAAGCGCAAGGACCTGAGTTCGATCCCCGGTACCAAAAAGAAAAAAAAAAATCTCCAGCACCCATTCTTAAGTAACTAATGTTAAGCCAAATAATGCCACACCTTGTTGCCTGAACATCAGTGTGACAACTGTGTGGCTCGTTTCTCCCTTGGCAGGACAAACGGCAAAGGCCTGCGCAGACCAAGGCTCCTCTGCAGCTGTCCAGGATCACAATCACCGGCACCCCACCTCTACCGTACTGCTGGCTATAGCTGATGTACACTCATCTGTTTTCTTTCTGAGAGACACAGGACTGGCCGGGATCAAAAACAATCTTCCTGGTTAATCAAACAGTCATTTAAGTGGATTCTATAAATGAGCTTTATCCTCCACATGGTTATTTACCCGTGAGCTTCACGGAAGGTACCGTATCTTGGAAAGAAATGGACAAGGGGGCTGGCAGGCTAAACACGGAAGCCCAGGCCCTCCACTTATCAGGACACACACTGCCAGGTTGACCTGGGCCGGGGCCTCAGTTTCTCTACTTGTGAAATGGAAACAATCCAGCTACCCCCAGAAGGCTGTGAGTGTGCAGGTAAGCAGTAGCTCCCACCCCCAGGGGTCTCGCTGATGGTGCTGTCCCTGTCCCCTTCACCCTTGCCCCCTCCAAGCTCGAAGAAGCATTGTGAGGACTCAGCGTGCCACTGGAGCAGTGCATGGTGGCGCCACGGGCAGCGGGGCCCTCCCCCAGCCTTGGCCCCTTCTCTCAAGATGGTCTGCCTGTGTCACGGCTGAGCTCACAATGAGTCAGTCACAGACGCTGCCCTCACAGCCCACTTCAGGGGCTTGAAGTCACATCCTGCCTAACCCAACTCAACATGATTTATTCCACCCCAGGAATGCAGCTCGATTCCCAGAATTTGGTCGACAACTTTAGTCAAAAGGCTTGATCTTGCAAGGGCTCCATTTATAGGCTCCGCTGCACTGGCAGCCAGGGGAGCCCCAGCTCAGCTCAGACCTGCAGGAGGGAATCCCACAAAGTCAGGGCTGTGACAAGCACCCACAGCCATCTCAGCCTGGAAGCTCCAATTTTTTTCTAAATTTCACCCAGGACAAAATTTGCATATATACATACATATATTTAATTTTAAAACTTTTTATCACAAATACAGGCAAACATATTGAACAAAAGCTTCACAAAATGATGCATACATGGTGAAAGATCTGATACTTTCTACTTGAGTCTATTTTATTTCGTTTCTAAAAATACTGATTGCCACCCACTAAAGTAATTTCACGACCCGCCATTGAGTCTTAGCTGACAGTGTGGAAAACACCGGCTTGACTCAAACTTCACTGGGCAGGAGAGACTTAACTAGACCATCCACTGGCCCACGGTCACTTCACGAGCTAGCCCAAGAAGAACTCAAGTCCAAAGCCAAAGAGGAATCTCTGTGGGGGTCCAGCCTCCGGTAAGGCAGCAGTTGTAGCAACCCCAGAACCTGACATTGTTAGACGCAGTCGTCCCAATGTTGACAGGACACCATTTGCTCCTGCCAAGCTGGACAAAGCCCAGGCAGGCACCATGCTGTCCCTCTCCTTAACAAGATTCAGGGGCTCATGCTCGCTTCGGCAGCACATATACTAAGATTCAGGGGCTCACGGAGGCAAAGTGACTTGCTTAAATAAGGGGGCCTGTGAAACATCTTTTAGGAAGCAGAAAAGAATCTAGACAAAATACCACAGGACAGAAGGAAGAGTCCAGAATGAGAGGTCAAATCTGGCTATAATGAGAGCATCTCAACTCTAATCTCTAGCCCCAGCCCCATGCTGAAGAGATGCCCAGAAGTGCTGGGATATTAGGGGCTTACTCGAAAAGAGATCAGATGGGAGAAAAAGGGCCACTGCCCTGCAGTGATGAGCTGGGGGAAAATGTTCTGCTATTAATATCCCTAGAGCAGCGTAATCTAACTCTGTAACCAACAGACCCTGTGCCTAGGAGTGATGGCCCTTTGACTGCATGCTACACAAATACACATACACTCTTAAGTAGGAAAGTCAAGGTTTCCATATCTCTAGGTCAGGGGTTAAGGACCCCTCTGAGAATTTGTTAAAGGCTGTAAACCCTTTGCCCACCATCATAAGGGGCTCAGAGAGACCCTGAAGTGTAGGGGATGCACTTCTGGGAAATCCTGGGTCCAAGCTTAAAGGGCAGGGGCACAGAACAGCCTGCTTCCCCACCAATGCAACATACAAAGACCTGAAGAGGGATCACCTCCATTCTTACCCTCCAGAGAGCTGAGAAGGTCTCAGGAAGAGGTCTGAGGAGGCAGAGCTACAACCAGGATAACCCAGTGGTAAGAGTTCATGTGGCAAAGGGAGGGAGGGAGTTCATTCCCCTGGGCTGCTGTGGAGCCCCTCAACACCCTGGATGCCAGCAAGAAGAAACTAAAGTGGCAGGGTTTATCTCCTCTCCCTGCCTTTCCATCCCCTGGTTCTATTCTTCACTGAGCCAGCGCAGTGCCAGCCCTGGGCACAGGAAGACATAAAGAACAGTACCATGCTTTCCAGAGCTGAGTGGGCAAGCTGCAGCTCAGAGCTGAGTGGGCAAGCTGCAGCCCAGAGCCTCCTGCCTCCCTGGAGAAGATGAACCATGGAGTGAAGAAAGCCATTTCACACTTTCAAGAAAAATTAACTTACAGTTCCTAGAGTGAGCTGCACAGCACCCTTGTCTGAAACCTGGCCAATCCCAGCTGTCCTGGAGCAGGGAGCCTGGCTGGCAGGGATGACCTCATGATGTCCTTCACCAGAAACCTGGCTGCTGTGTATTTTACCACCCACCAAGCACTGCTCCTGGGTCCAAGCCGCAGTCTGGTTCCAAAGTGGCAAGGGCTATACAAGACAGAAGGAAGAAGCAGTAGCCCCTTCCCTAGGAAGACACAAATTCAGCCACATCATCCTGGCCTGGCCCAATTCCTATACCCGCTCACCCCGCCAAGACATTCAATAAAGAGCTATATACATACAGAATACAGAGATCTGTGCACAGAGACCTGTGTACTCACAGATGCCTGTACACACACACCCCGAGGATGCTGGGATCAGAGCAGAAATGTGAGCCATTCCTGGGCCAAGCCAATCTGTATATAAGCGCTGCATTCTCTATTTAGCAAGAATCTAGGTGAATTATTTAATCATTTCTTTATTGCTAAAATAGGATTTAGGAAAGCCTCCTCAAAGGACGGTAGGAGCATGTGTGCACAATTAAATAAGAGCCATAACACTTCGTTCTGAGTGCTTTTGGAGTAATCACCCATAGTATCCCTATGAGGTAGGTTTTTCTGGTATGCTGCTTTGCAGATGGGGAACCTGAAGCCCAGAATGTGTACACAACTGCTGGTGGTGTCTACACCACTCGGTGCTCTTGGGGGGGGGTCTCTGCCTAACCACGTGACTCCTTGCTTCAGAGGATACAATGAGGCAGCAAATGCACAGGAAGCATCCAGCAAGCCTCCTAGTAGGTCCTGGTAACCAGCAGTTGCAATACAGTAAGAAGGGGCAAGTGCAGAGAGGTCTCCAAGCTTCCCAGTCCCACAGCCAAAGCAGAAGAGTTGGTCCTCCTGGCTGACATCAACCCCCAGCTCCAATGCAGACTTCCCTTTCCAACCCCTCTGAACCTGATTTCTCTAAAATGGGGGGGACCCCTCCCACTGCCCCTCCCAGCAGTCTCAGAGAGATCACACACCACAGCCAGAAATTTAATGAGCCTGGAGTTGTCCATGACTCCCAACCAACCACAACCAATCAGGAATGTCCCAGGTCCCCAGCACAACAAAGCTGCCTAGTAAAGCCCAGAAGGGCCAGGAAGGGCCAGAGAGTTCGGCCGCCCCAGATCTCAGCTCAGGTCTGCAACAGAGGTTTGCATTCTTCACATTCTTGTCTGAAAGCCAGAAGTAAGAAAAGGGGTGGGCGGTGCTGGAGGGAGAGGGAGAGGGAGAGGGTCCACTATTTCAACCTAAAGATAACTGAAGCCTGGAACTTGTTTTAAAGGGTTAGAGAAAACCCCTGCCCTACAGCCTCTCTTCCAAGGTCTATGACACTGTGGCAGCTACAGGAATAGGGCTGTGCCACCTGGAAGCACCCTCAGCCTGAGGTCCCCAGTGTCCTCAATCTGAGGATACCACGATTACTATATGGCAGGAGGGACTCTGTCAGATAATCTGTCTCAGCATCATATGGAGGCCACTATCTTTTCCTCTCTGACAGGAGGTTTGAGGTTCTACCCAGAAGCCGGAGAAGCCCAGGGACCTGGCTGAGATAGAGCAGGAGGAATGGAGACAGTTGCAGGGAGCAGAGAGTGCTGGTGGGGCTGTGTGAATTCCACCGGCCTCAGCAGCAAGTAATTAATTGTATAATGAGGCATTTTTCCTTAGCACTTGGCGCTATACAGCCACCGCCTCCTCCTCCTCACCCTGGCAGAGACAGGAAACAGTCAAGGGCAGCAAGCCGGCTGTGGGCAGAAGGCAGGCTGAGAACAGCACACTGGTGGGCTAGGAGGAGGCAGCCAGGGAAGGCTGAGGGGGAAAAGCAAAAGCCAGATTCCCCAGCAGGAACTAGGCAGGCCACACTCCCCCTGCCTGCCCATCCTCACCTGCCAGCTACCTGGTGGGACACAGATTAACTGGGAGGACTGGATTTTACATCCCATGTCATAGGCAAGCAAGGAACTGGGGCTCAATGCCCACTGCTGCACAGTTACGAGTAAAATTGTCAAAGTCCTCAAAAGCCCAGTTTCACAAATACGCCCCGTACAACTAAGTCATATGAGAAGGCAGGAAAGGCAAGGGAAACAGAAAATGACTGGCCTGAAATAGGAGCAGGGAGAGGATCTTAGACCTGTCGCTTGTGACCTGGGGCTAGCCACTGAAGTTCTTGGGAGTCTTAACATTACCTGCTATAAAAGGGGAACACCAGCACTGCTGCCTCGCGAGAGTTTAAGATTGCAAGTGCAGTAACCTGGGTGTGACTTCAAGCTTTAGAGTAATTCAAAAAAAAGATTAAAACAGATTTTTAATAGATAAAAACAGATACCCTGTCACCATGTTAAGCAAAATGTACATAAATAAATAAAATGTACAATAAACAATAAAGCTAAACTTCACTATGAAAATAAAAACCCTTCAGTGGCACTTCTTTTTCTCAGTCCACAGATAAGGAAAACTGAGGCACGGGGTTTATAAGATGTGCCCAAGGTCGAAGGGCTGGCAAGTGGGAAATGGGAACTAGGGCAGCCAGGCCGGAGCCCCTGCCTACTTACACAGGCGGTAGACACCTACTCCTCATGGTGCCAGGAAATGAAGCCACTTACCCAAGGGCACCGGGCAGCCAAGTGATGGTGCTGGAAGTTGAACCAATGTCTATTGGACCCACATTCAGGTCCAAATACCTTCTGTTTCCCAAGCATCTGTGAAGGGCCTACCCGGGGCCAGCACAGTGCACAAGTCCTGGTGGCAGCTGTCTAGTAGGGGATGCAGGGCCAGCAAATCAGCCAGCACAGAGAAGCTGGGAGGCTGCCAGGGCAGTGGGTGCCGTGGGAGCGGCCGGACAGGCAGCACACTCAGCAGAGCAAGCTTCACCTGCAGCCACCCAACCCCGATCTGTGTAGTCCTGCACCACTGTCATCCTCCTCGATGTGTCAAAAGTGTTTATGGCCCATGGGGGGAGGGGGCATCTGGAAGGTCACCAGGCTCCAGAGCACTGGGCGGAAGGCAGAGCCTGAGAGCTGGGAACAAGCAACCCCGCCACTGCAGGCCTTTGGTCAGAAGAGGAGCCAGGGAGCAGACAGCGAGGAGATGGCACAGAAGACAAAGGTGCTGGTGAGTCAGGGCCGGGGAGGCCCAAAGCGACTGGGGTCCCTTAGGAACTACACACTGTGCTGAGCGTGTTCCATGCTTTTCGCTGCCTGAACACAGCACAGGTTTTATAACACAAGCAGCGTCCTGGAGGGCTCATCCCTCAGAGCTGAAGAAGGCAGCAAAATGTTCCTGGATTAGTCAGTCTCAAATGTCTGTCTGTCTGTCTCTCTCTCTCAACGTACACACACACACACTCACTTCTCCCCACTATAGTCTGAATTGTGCCCCCACCAATTCATATTGAAGCCTTGACCCCAGTACCTCAGAATGTGACATTTGGAAATGAGGCTGTCAAAGAGGTAATTAAATGAAAATGCACTCCTTGGGGTACGCCCTAATCCAACAGGCCTGGTAACCTTAGAGAAAGAGATCAGGACCCAGACATGCACAGGGGGAGACTATGTGCGGACACCGAGAGGGGATGCCAGCTTGCAAGCCAAGAAGGGCGGCCACAGAGGGAACAAACGTGCCACACCCTGATCTCGGGACTTCCAGTGTCCAGCGCCATGGAAATAAACGTCTGCTCTCGAAAGCCCACGTGTGGTGCTGTGCTACAGCAGCTCTAGAAAACTCACACATTGCCCTCACCTGACTTCTGCGCTCCCTGGCCTGTACTTAACCTTGACCACCAGTGAGCGGATGGCTGGCTGGCCCCCCACTAGGACGCAAACTGCAGGGTCCTCAGTGGTATTCAACGGAAGTCTCTAGCACATAACCAGCCCTGGATGGGGTGGGTTGTCTGGTTGGTTGGTTGGTTGGTTGGTTTCTGCAGTACTGGGGATCAAGCCTAGGGCCTCAAATATGCTAACTAAGAAGGTGCCCTACCACTAAACTACATCCCCAGCCCTCTTTTTTTTTTTTTTAATTTTGACACAGGGTCTCAGGCTAGCCTTCAACTTGTGATCCTCCTGCCTCAGCCTCCAAAGTTGCTGGGATTTTAGCCACATGCTACCACTCCTAGCTTGATGCATATTTATAATGGAAAAACAAACTGGATGAATATGGTATTTAAATTCATCTGTCGCTTCTGAAATCACCGATCCCTCCCCACACCCTACGTCCTTCTTCCACTTTCTCTCTATTCCTTGTATCCACCTCTCCCTCTTCTGGTATAAGAGCTAGTAAATAATTTAAAATAGCATAAATTCAAAGATAACCTTTAGCCTACAGTCACTAAACAGGAGCACAAATAAAGTGAACCCAGGATGCAGGCTAAGCAAGCGCTCTATCACTGGGCTATATCTCCATCCCACCCATTTTAAATCAATATGTAAAAAATGAATCTGAGGTGAATGTTTAGATCTGGTTGTTGTTTGCACTTGCCAGGGGCAGGGCAGAGAGAAGGGGTTGAGAACCATGACAAACCTCAAAACCAAGAGGCCTGTACAAATCCTAACTGCAGGCAGGAGAGGGGCACAAAGAAGTTGGCAAAGCCTAAAACATGTAAAACTCATGAGTGTCCTTGTCATCACAAGTTAGACCCACTCCCAGCCCTGTTGGTTCCCCTGGAGGAGCAGGTGGCAACAAGCTTTTGGCTCCTTTCCAAGCAACAAACAGCTCTGGTACTGCTCTATCTTCCAGGCAGCAGATTTCAGGTTAGATCAACCAGAGGTGGAGCTAGGGATGGGGGAACAGGGGTCGGCAGGGGCCAGAAAGAGGAAAGCACAACGCCTGGCAAGGAAGCCATTTCTCAAGTAAAAGAAAGTACCCGAGCCAAGACCCTTGCAGTCTAGTTTCTAGCCCCTGACCACTTGTCCTTCCCTTGTACCCAGCTGACCCCACTCCCCAAATATTCCCTCACTACAAACATGTTCAAAAAAACACCTATCTGTTCAAAAGCAGCCGCTAGAATTCTGAAACTTCCTCCTTACAAGAAAACTAAACCGGTGCAACTTATTGCTACAGCTCTTGCCCCATCCTGGGGGAGGCAGGAGCCACAGCACAGCCAAGAGGCCTGGCCTTGGCGTGCGGACCTTTGGGAGACCACACCGCCTCCTCCCCTTGTTCCCTCTGAGGCCAGGGGCCACTTCCTGATCCTTCTCGCGGACAAGGTCCCTTAATCCCCTCTCTCCCTGTGGGTTTTCAGGCTTGGGCCTGGTAACTGCTGCACAGAGGGTGGGTGACAGGCAACAGGGTGAAGATCTTCCTAAGAACCTAGAAAGTTCTCCCAGCTCCGAGTTCCTAAGCTTCCTCACCACTAATGACAAAGTGGTTTTACCTGTTTTCCCTCAACTGGAATTGGGTACCCAGATGCCACCAGCCCCCCTGTTCGTAGGCACAGAGCCAGAGGGAAGTGACTGGTTCAAGACACAAGCCTCTGGGGCTGGGGATTTAGCTCAATGGTTCCGCCGCCTGCCTCAAAAGCAAAAGGACCCAAGTTCGATCCCCAGTACCACAAAAAAAAAAAAACCAAAAACAAGACATGAGCCTCTGGAGTGCAGGGCCAAGGATATCTCAGCCAGTTACCTCCTGACCACCTGGCTGTCTCTGGCCAAGAACTACAACAGATGTTCAGCAGGTATCTGCTGAATGAATTTCCAAAAGCCAATAAAACCCAGGGAACTTTCTGGAAATCTAAACAGTGGTTCTTCCCGAGGGGACATAAATGGCCACTACAATATTCACTGTGCTGCACATGGTGGCACATCTGTGTAATTCCAGCTACTCAGGAGGCTGAGGCTGGGGAATCACTAGTTCAAGGCCAGCCTGGGCAACTTAGACTCTGTCTCAAAAGAAAAAATAAAAATAAAAAGGGCTAAGGATGTAGTTCAGTGGTAAAGTGCTCTAGAACTGCCCTCCCCCCATTTTTGTTCATTGTGGAGACTGCTGCAACACAGGAAACTTTATTATTATAGTATTAGGCAAACAAGTCAGAACACACAGTGTCCATTCCGCTTAGAATTTTGTAAGGTATGTGTGTATATGGACAGTAAATCCAGAAAAATGCAAACAGTGGGTAGATGACTGGCAGCTTTGCTTGTCAGCTTTCATTGTTATAATGCTTGACTATATATAAACAACACACCCCTATTTCTTTACTTTACAAAGGGAACTGATTCCAATAATAATGTCTCTCTCCATACTTCATGAAAAAAATCTCATCCCAAGTCCTCTGATTGGGAATAAACTCTGACCAGACAATCAGAGAGCACACGGAGAATTCTACAGAATTCCCAGCATCCAGCAAGGTTAAGAACCTGGGAGTGGAATCTTGCACACCCACATTTCCCAGGAAATGGTGCAAAGAACCAGGCCTTAATCGGCTACCTTAATGGGCTGTGAAGGGGCTGGGACTGGGAGCCCTAGGAGGAGAGGAAACCTTTCACCAGCCCTGGGTGAATCACAGGGCCTTGGCCAACCTGAATCACCCTGAACAAAGCACTGCCTGAGTCTGTGACTTGATCAAGGTCCCAGCCCTGCTCCCTGGACACCTCTGCCCAGTTCATGCCTTGCAATCAGCACAGACTCTGCCTTCTCCCTGTGCCTGTTCCCTTGGCTCCCAACATCTGTGTCTGCTGAAGACTGTCCACTCCTGGAAAGAAGGGCCCACGTTTCCTCCAGCTCAACACTCTCAGCACCCGACCCAGTGCCTCCATGCTGAAAGACAAAGTTGTAAGGAGTGGTTACCGAATGACTAACCCCTGAATGACCTGCACCTGGCTTGACAGGTGGACAGATAAAGGAAGGAAGGAATGTTAACAGTTTGCAACTGCACTGATATTGTCACAAAGAGCTCACCAGTCAGGATGGCAGCAGGCCCCCGGTAGGCAAGTATACCTGGAGCCCTGCCAATAGCAGGCAGGCACAGCAGGTAAGTCATCCTAGGCCTGGATTCATACAAACACAGTCTTTTCATCTGCTTTCCCATGACCAACCGCAATTGAAAAGCAGCCATTTAGGGTTAAAGGTGAACTCAAAAGCCAGGGCAACAGCATGGCTTTGGCAACTCCAGTGAGTGGCAGATGCAGCCCAAAGTTCAGCTCCTTCGACAAACTCTAGGCTGCTGGAGAGAGGGAAGGCCTCAGGGGTCAGCCCACCCCTCACTACAACTGAGGAAATGCGCGGCCACAAGGGAAGGTCATTTGTCTGCGAATGCTGGAGCTTGAATGTCTGCACAATATCCTCATCTGCAACACAGGATGAATTCCTGCCTTATGGGAATGAGGGAATGGTTAAATGAAATACCCGTTAAAAAAAAAAAAAGCATTAGCATGGTACCTGGTACAGGCTGGTGCTCAATTAAACTTAAATATTATTATTATCAGCAAATCTAGGACACATCCCAGACATCCTGATTCCCGGGCAACTACTCTGCCTCAGCCCCCTGCCTTCTTTCCTTGCCCACATCCTTCATCTTCCCTCTTCTTCCTCCCAAATAATTCTAGCCTCCAGGAACCTGGCTCAGGATGCTAGGAAGTCTCCCAAGCACTCAGATAGCATGAGCCTGCCTCAGGAAACAAGTTTCCCTGTTAGAAAGTAGGGCTCCTTGGTGACAGAGATGGGCTCCATCTCCAATGCAGCCACATAAAGGCCAGCACAGTGCAGGACACACAGCAGGAGCCAAGGTGTCCCCGTTGACTGACTTGGCAAAGAAATTTTGGGGCACTTCCCTTATTCCCAACACTTGGCTCTTAAATACTAAAAGCAGGGCAGAGGATACAGTTCAGTAGTAGAGCACGTACTTAGCATGTGCAAGTCCCTGGGTTCAATTACCACCTCTGAGGAAAAAGTAAAACAATATTTAAATATGAAATAAACACTTCAAAATGTCAGGCTGGGGATTTACCTCAGTGGTTCCAGTGCCTGCCTCGCAAGCGCAAGGTCCCGAGTTCGATCCCCAGTACCAAAAAAAAAAATGCCTCCTTACCACTACCTTTCTTACCCTCAATTCCCAAACAACTACACAACGTCAGTTTTATAAAATGGCATCCAAAAGCTTGTGGCTGCCTGGGCCTCCAGTCAACTGGTTTAGAAGCAAAGACACCGGGAAGACTTCATGCCCACTGACAGAGCAAGTCCTCGGCAGGCTCAGTGCCAGGTGCTGGGCTGGAAGTGGGAGGGTGGAAAGGGTCCCCACCTTTGATCTGCAGGCTCTCACAGCCCAGTGAGCTCTAGCATTTCCCCCATTCCGGGGCAGTTAGATTAAGTCACCCAAACTGTTCCAAATGCCTCGTTCTTTATGTCTATCAGACAGGAAGCTGCCTTCTCCAGCCCAGTGACTTCATGTTAAAAAAACACAGGAAACACAGCCGCTTTTGAACACAGACAACCCTAAGTAAAGGTGCCTCTACTGCCTGGAAACCACTGTTGCTTGATGCTTTAACTAGCTCAGATCAGTGTAACAAGTGAACTTATATGGTGGGGAGGGTACACAAGCTGCTGGCCTCCGAAACCCCAGCATCAATACCCAGAGCAGGTCCCTCGGTCACCTTGGCCACCAGGCCTTATTACCAAGGGACAGCTTTACTGGACAGGTTTAAAATCTTTAAAACCTGAATACGTGTTTCTGCCACCTGAGAATAAATGATGTAGGCAATGATAAGAAGAAAAATAGGGAGAAGACAAGAACTGGGCCATTTTGCATACATGTACAGTCCTCAGAGAGCCGGCGCGTCCATGACTGATGAACATAAAGAACACGGGAGTGGGACAGTTTGAGTGACTTAGTCTAACTGCACGCGAAGGGGGAGATGGAGACACTGAGGCTAACAGCACGAGGAAAGGCAAAGGTTCAGCCTGATCCCAAAACTCTTGTTTCCTTTACCATAAGTTTTGTATTGAAAATACGATAACTTGATGACCTGAGACACTAACTGAGTTGAAGTTACTAGAAATCCAGACAGGCTGAAGGACAGTATAGAAGCCAGTGTGGCTTTCTGAAGAGCCCACCCTGCTGCCCAGCACTACCCCATGTGAAACGGTGATATTTTTGAGCTTCAGGAACATTCAGCCCAAGGGCCCTGCCCAAGGAGAAGTTCAGAGAAACCCATACACCTCCCCACTTTTAACCTAGTGCCTTCCCAAAGGAAAGGATTAAGAAGTGGAAGATTTGCGAGGAAAGATGAAAGAAGCTGAGTATGCGTTGCATGGCTAAACCATACATGAAGACAAAGAAAGGGATGGTAACTGTTTAAAAACACTTAAATGAGGCCTCCTGGTTTGGCAAGAAAGGCTGAGTGAAACCAGGAGCCAACGTTTTGTACCAAATCATAGAATGAGCTGGGAAAATCACTCCTCAAAGTAAGGGAAAAAAAAATATTTTAATGTTTCAAAATTATACCCAAGAACCCTCCAGTTCAGACATTCTACAACTTTAAGTAAATTCAGGTGGGATGATCATTGGTGCAGATGATTTTTCTTTTAAGCAGAGCATCATTTCAAATTAAAGTTAAAATGAAAGAAAAAGGAAAACATAAGGCCTAAGTTTCCAAAATGTAACAACCTTCTGATCAGTGACAACCTTCTAAAAGAAAGAAATCAGCCTGTACCTCCTTCAACACATTAAACGGTATACCAAAGACATCTTGCTGGCCCAAGGGGCAGGAGGGACCTCCCGGGAGGACCCTGTTTCCTCTGCAAGGGACAGAAGAACCTCAAGGTCCTCTGAGAGGCCACAAGGAAGTGACTGGAGGGTGGGGGAGGAGCAGCTACCTCCAGCCTCTCAAGGCCTCTGCCCAACCTGCCCCACAGGAAGCCACACCCTTCAGTGGTTACTTCCTTCTGGCAGCCTGGGCATCCAGGCTGGAGGTGAAGACAGCTCATGTTAGCACTCCCAACTGGCCTGCACCTTGGCTAAGGCCAGCCAGGAGCCTTCTCTGGACCCACCTGCCCAGGCACTGAATGACCTCAGGCCTGAGAAATTAGTTGTCAGAATGGGGCCTGACTAATTCCAGCCTGCCTTCCTTTTTAAAGAGACTCGCATCAGACCCAAGTGGGCAGTTACCCTCATGCTCCATAATGGTCAGGTGGGGAGCAGATACTTGTCACAGGCCTGTGTGGTGGCAGGCCCATTTTAGAGCCGGGCTCACTGTGTATGCCCTCGGGTGGCTCGTGCCATTGCTCAGGCTGCCACCTTGCAGGGAGCACAACCTGCTGGGGACTCTGGTGTGTCCCTCCTGCAGGCTTCGCTAGGGAAGCTGAGCTGTAGGCAGCAAGGCAGCTTCTTCAGTAGCCACGCCAACCAAGGTTCCCTGAGAACACCAATTAGGGTCCTCTACTTCAAACCCTTCCACCACATTTTCTCAAGAATTTGGACTTTCCCATTGTTGTTAATATGTAAAACCTACAGGCCAGATGGAAAAGATAAATGGGGCCAACAGTGGCTGTAATGACCTCAAGTTAAACAAGAGGACCCGAGTGAGGGTCTAGTTTAGCCTTCTGGCCCAGGTGGCTTTCCCTGGATGGAAAAGCACATGATTTAGAGCCAGGGGAATGTGGGAACCCCGGTTAAAGGGCATCCTGAAATACTCTGCAGAAGCAATGCAGCCTTTCCCTTCTCATACGGCACAGAAAATTATCCACCACTTCCCAGAATATGGGGGAGTGGATCAGAGTAGACATGTCTGTCTAGAGACCTATGTGACCTTGGGAAGAATGAAACAGGTCCCAAACTGTTTCAAGCACAAAGAGCAAGGCAGTCTGGGGGTTTTTTTGTTTGTTTTTTTTTTTGGTACCGGGGATCGAACTCAGGTCCTTGCACTTGCGTAGCAGGCGGTGAAACCGCTGAGCTAAATCCCTGGCCCTGGCAGTCTGTTTTTAAGACCCTTTGTCCTTCCTTGAACATGCTCAGCATTTAATATAAAATTTGGAATCTAGAGCAATGCAGTTGAAAGCTGGGACCTGTAAGATACACCTGCTGCCCCTTTCATCATTAAGAAAAATAAGTATCTCAATTTCTGACTCTTTAAGGCCAATACGTATAGAGTGGTATTTAGTGAAAAATAATGCTCACTTCCACCCCTCCAGTAGGCAGCCAGTTGGGACTACCTTCAGCAGCAGTCTCTATCCGAGATGATCACTATAAGCAGGATCTTGGTGTCCTCTCACATCCATCCGTGGAAGCAGAGAGGACACATACCAACTTTTACACAAAAGGGAGCACCATACACATTACTTTGCATCTAATTTTTTTTTTTTTTTTTTCGTGCCGGGGACCGAACTCGGGTCCTTGCACTTGCGCAGCAGGCGGCGAAACCACTAAGCTAAATCCCTGGCCCCTGCGTCTAATTTTTTTAACTTACAACCTATCTTGGAGAGAATGTCCTATCAGTACATGCAGATCAGCCTCTTTCATTTTTTGTATGTGGGGGGGGAGGGCTGCAAGGATTTCCACCACACAGCTGTACCATGATTAATCTGACCCTTCCAATAGACAGCTAGCTTGTTTCCTGTGTTTTTCTCTGACATTGCTACAGTGGATATTCTCAGGCATTTCCTTTTGCACACTCAAGTGTATCTGTGGGATAAATTCCTAGAATGCAGTTAAGACTATGCTTCAATAGGTCCTGCCACACTATCTTCTAAAAGAGCTGTGCAATAGAAACTCACATCAGTAAGGCATTGCAGTGCCTAAGAAACACAGCATTTTTAGAGATTTACTCAATTTTTCAATTTTCCAGACAGTCTTGTGTATATAATCTGGCACAGTACCTTTGCAGGGAATATGACGTTTTCTAACAAAATCAAACATACTCTCCCCCAAGGCCAGAGCTGGGAGCCAGGTCTAGTCTACATCACTCTTGGCTATCACTTAGACCACAGGCAACCACGTCTTAGATCTCAAACCAGTCAGTCTGTGCATCTCCCACCCAGGTTAGAACCCTACAACAGTTATGCAGCACAAACACCCAAAAGCATAAGCAGAGACGCTTCATAACCCACAAGCACGGCACACGCTCACCTTCTTAGAGGTAAAAAGCACACTAAGCTACCCTAGAAGCCACTGAAATGGTCCACTCTGCCCTCACCTGACAACCCAGGGAGTTAAGACTACTTTATATCCTTTTAAACTTATAGAACCACTGTTTATCAGGCTTTATTCCTTTTAGTTTTCACATCTAACCTGCAGGGTAAGGTTATCATGATTTCCATATTATAGATGTGGAAACTGAGGCTCAGGGAGGTTCTGTGACTCACCTGAAGTCATAAAGCTAACAGGCAGGTTCAGGATTTGAACTCTGCCCATCTCCAGAGCTCATTCTCTGTGACCCTACGCTGCCCAGTTCTAAGAATTAGATTCTGTAAGCCACAGGAGCACCACTGCCCACAGGGGCAGCCAGGACTCCACTTTGTTGTCACCAGAGGACTTGGGCCCAGGGCTCAGCACACCAAGGGTTAAAGCAGAGAGGCAGTGACTCTAGGGCTGCTGCACAAAGGGAAAATGCACTTCCTGCCCCCGCAGGCAGAGATGCTGTTTTATGCTCAGTAAATTAGGACGTTTGTTTCATTAAGAGGACACACAGATTTTGTTATTCTAAATATTTTTGGAACATGATGCTTGGGAGGAAGCTGTCAAGGCATGGAATTTTTTTCCCCCCTTTGCTTTGGGTTTCTCTTTCTCCCCCTCCAAGAGAAGGGTAGGGCCGGGCTCAGAGGAAAACAACAGCCAACCCCTCCTCTCCTTTTGAAATAAAGATGTCAAGCTGGTAGGGGCTGTCTTAAGTACTTTATTGAAGGATTAGCTGGAAGAGGAAGCAAAGACAGCTCCAGCAGCCTGGTCTCTAGTAATACCCTAACCGGGCTACACAACAATGCTGTAGTTTTTGAGTGTGCTTTTCTTTCTTTAAAGACCTAACAGATCCTTGTTTTGTTTTTTCTGGAGCAAGAGCAGGCCAAAGCCAGGCTGTGATTAACATGTGTCCTTCATCCTACAAGAGAAGTACTCCCATCTCCAACCCCTTAGGTTAAAAGGTTTAAAAATAAAAAAACAAGAAATCCAGAGCACCAGCCCTCTTTCCCCTGCCCTCCTGTGCCCTCCAGACAGCAGCCCCACAGAATGCACCTCTCAGGCAGACCTTCCCCCAGGGCTGGGTAACTCCACAGACAGAACCGGGAACCTGCCAATGCTGGCTCGCAGGGCTCCTGGCTCTCTCTCGATCTGCCCACCTGCACTGCCAGGACTTGCTGAGTGTGAAGAGCCAAGCTCTTTGGTGTCACCTCACAGCCATATGGGGGCACAATAGCTCTCAAATTACAATGAGCACTCTCAACATTTTTAATTACCACCCAATTATGCATTAAGTGACTCCTCACTTTCGACACCATGTGCTTGCCTCAGTTTGCCAAACCTGCAATGTGCTCCTTCCTCTCTCCTGGCAGCTCCTCTCCTTGCCTCAACAGTAGGGGATTTTAACAGCCTTGAAATTCCAGTCCTTTGTCTGTGACATGCTTGGGACACATATCACAGGATGCCTTTGCACTGAAGTCACTCTGTCACTGTTTCTCCTTGAAGACTGCAACTTCCTAAGGACAGAGGCCTCCTCCAGGAGACCTCCAGGATCCCACAAAGTAGGCTGGCTCCTTTCTCCCAGTCCTATGATTCACAGTACCTTTCTGGGGTCCCTGTCATCTCCACTTCACACCGGAGTCATCTACAGATTTGTCTCAGCTCTCCCCTAAAGCGCCCAAGGCAGGGGCCAGGTCTTACTCAATCTCACCCCCCCCCCAAACACACACACATACAACACCTGGCAAAGTCCCTGGCTCACAGAACCCAGTTAAATATTTGCTCACTTACACATCTGTTACCCTCCCCCCACCCATAGCACCCTTCCATATAAACTGACTAATACTAATTGAGTGATTGTCCAAACAGGCCTTCAAGGAGCCTCCTTCCTCACCAAAATGAGAATAAACCATCAGGTGAGGTTATCAAGCCCACACTATGACAGTGAAGTCAGAAATTGTCACTGTGTTGCAACGCAGGAGAAGGAGCTAAGACTCTCTTCCCCTTCAAAAGTTACTCAACAGATACTTTGAAACCCTGTTAAACTCAGAAAAGGGCGCAGTGAACCGAAGAGTGGCCGCGGGCCTCTCAATTGCCCAGCGGAGGGAGCTGCCTGTGTCCAAAACCTGGGACTTCCCAGGAACCTTCTCCCAGCACCGCGGGGTGGGGCTGCAGGCACTCTCCCAGTCCCATCTTCGGGACAGCCCGCAAGCTCGTCCTGGAGGAGACCTACTCCGCTTCTGTTCTGAAACTGCGCCTCTGCCTTCCAGGGATGCGGATGACGGGCGCAGTCCTGCCCTGGGCGTGGTCAGTAATGGCTGTGGTGAGGACCCCTGCGGGGGGGGGGGGGCACATCTGGCGCAAACTGGAAAGATGCATTAGTCCAGGTCGGGTCCTGAATGCAGGGTCACCTCCCACCCTCCGGTCCCTTGCCCGGGCGAGGCGGGGCGGCCATGGGCGCGGTGGGATCAGGTGCACGATCGGGCGGCCAGCACGCCAGGCAACAGAACTCAAAGGCCGAGGAGCTGGAGGCGGGTGGTCTTTCCAGCCTCGCAGCCGGGTTGCCGCTGTCAGGTCCCGCTCCCCGGCACCCACCGCACCTCTCCCCGCCCCCTCCTCGGCCGACCGAGGGCGGCGGGCGAATGAGGAAGTCGGCGGCGGAGGGCGGAAACCGAGCCGGGCGCAACGTCTGCAGCAGGATGGTCCGATTCTGACTCAGGAGGACGCCCTGACAGCTGCCAAACGGTCCCCGCCCGCCCGTTACCTCCGTCCCACAGCGCGTGCTAACTTCCGAAGGAGCCGCTGGCCCCAGGCCCCCACCGCATCCTCACCGGTTCGGCTGGGTCCAGCGGGCAGCGGCTCCCCAGAAGGGGTTAAAAAGTTTGCTCAACTCGGGCCCGGCGCGGCGAGGGCGGGCGCGGGCCCCGCGGAGGGGGTGGGGAGGCCCGGGTGCCCGGTCCCAGCATGCGCCCGGCGGGGGCGGGGACGGCGTCCGGGAAGCCCGGGCCGAGCCGCCTGCGCCCCCCGCGGTCTCGCCCCCCGCGAGCGCCGGCTCCCAGGCCCGGCGGGGAGGATGCGGTGCCCGGGATGCGGCCGCCGGCCTTGGCGCCCGCCCGTCCGTCCGCGCCGGGGCAGAGACCCACAAGCCGGTCGCCGGCCCCAGACGTCGCGCGTCTCGTCGCCGCCCCCCTCGTCGCCGCCCCCGCCCGGCCGCCCGACTGCCCAGGGCGGCACCCGCCGGTGGGGCTCGCTCACCTGAACCTGGGACTGCCCCGCGGAACAGGCGCTGCTTCTCCGGAGAGGGCTTTCTCGAGCGCTCGGGCGGCGGCAGGGTAGAGCGAGCACGCGAGGCAGGAGCTGGAGCAGGTCAGCCTCGCTCAGCCTTCCGTGCCCTGCCCAGGAACCGCGGTGATCTGCGCGCTTCACCGCACCCAGCTCCGGAGCTCACCGCCTTCCGCCCCGCCCCTTAGAGGAGGATCCATTTTGGAGACACGCCCAGCAAGGGGCGGGGAATGGAAACTCACGCCTCCTTCCCTGCCTCACCCACTCCAGAGCCCGTCTGGTCTAGATGGACAGATATCTTGACCTGTGGGAAGTGGTGGGTGGGTCTTCTGTGCCCAGTGGGATGGGGATTCATCCCGTCCCCCGATCTACCTTCCCCCGCGCTTCCTTGGCGGGAGCCCCGCCTCCTAGGGCGGATTCAATGGACAGAACAAGGATTGAGACACACAGCCTCCAATCAGAAGCAGGCGGCTCGAGAGCAAAGGGCTGGGGCGGGGTTGCTTTGCAGGTTCGGGAGGGAGGCTCGGCTCGACTAAGACTGGGAAGGTCCCAGGCTCTGACACTCCGCCCCGCGAGCAGTTTTCCCCCTACGTCCTGTCCTACCAGAACAGATATTAAGTACCATATATGGGAAAACTGGTATTTTACATAATTATGATGGCTGTGGGGGCGGGCATGGCCTCAGCCCTGGATTCCTTGTGGGCGTCCTGAGTTCGATCCTGGACCCTGTGTCTGGAGAGTCCTCACGCGGTCGTCTTGCAGCCTGCGAACCTTTGCCCCGGTGGTTCCCTCTGCCTGGAACGCTCCTCTAAGCTGTGTGCTCCGCGTGATTAACCTGCGTCCCTCAGACGCTTCTTATAAAATGTGCCTTGGTTTTGGGTTGTTTTTTGTTTTGTTTTTAGTACCGGGGGTTGAACTCGGGTCCTTCTGCTTGTGAGGCAGGCGGCAGAACCACTGAGCTAAATCCCCAGCCCAAAGAATTATAACACAGTTGACATGGAAACATGAAATCAGCAGTGCTGTATTTTTTTTTTTTTTTTTTTTTTGGTACCGGGGATCGAACTCGGTCCTTGCGCTTGCACGGCAGGCGGCGAAACCACTGAGCTAAATCCCCGGCCCTTTTGGGTTGTTTTTTTACTTTTAATCATTCTGGAATTTGTGTCTGTTTCGAAGCAAGCCAGAAATCTAACTTGCAATAGTCAGTTCTCCAAACGCTATTTTCTCCACCTATTGAACTCATGTATTTGAATCTGAGTTGTACCTGTTGATGTTGCTGTGCGTTTCTGGGCCAATCCCACAATGTTGGTAGCTTAATGACGGTAGCTTTATGATACATTTTATATCTATGAGCACAAATACCTTGTCATTACTCTTTCCTATTGGAACATCTCACCCACCCCCCACTCCCACCATACTGGGGATTGAATTTATGAAGCTCCAAGCTCCATAAGCTACATCCCAGTATTTTTCAGAGATCTCCCTAGATTGCTCAGGCTGGGCTCAAACTTGTGATCCTCCTGCCTCAGCCTCCTGAGTAGCTGTGGTTACCAGCATGGAACACTTCCAGGCTGGCTGGAATGTTCTTGCTATTGTGACCAAACTATCCTTCCAACCTCAGAGAGAATTTACATTCTAAAAGTAAAAGAAAACAGGAGAAAAGATTTTGCAACTCAGTTGACAAATACATAAATATCAGTCAACAATATACTGTATAGGGCTGGGGATTTAGCTTAGTGGTTCTGCTGCCTGCCTTGCAAGCACAAGGTCCCGAGTTCAATCCCCGGTACCAAAAAAATAAAATAAAATAAAAATAAATGGGAACTGACCATTTTGAAAGATGAAATGTAAGTAATTAATTATGTAAATATAGTCATCAGAAATTCAAACAAAACTATGGGATGCCATTTTTCACCTATCAATCAATAATAATATAATAATAATACTTAATCTTGGCCAGGTTTAGAAAGACACAGGTGGGAAAGTAAATCAATTCTAAGAATTCATCCTAAAAAAAAAGTTAGAAAAGTACCTAGACAAGATTTGAAAAGTTTTCTTTGTAACATTGTTTATAGTCACTACATATTAGAAATAACTTAGAGACTGAGTAAATGTTGATAGATTTCTGTGTTGAGAAATATCTCTCATTATATTTGTAAGTTCATACCTAGTGGTTTAAAATATATTAAGTGGGCTTGGGGTGTAGTTCAGTGGTGGAGTACAGACTTAACATGGCCAAGGCCCTGGGTTCCATCCCCAGCACTAAAAGGAAGAAAGAAAGGAAGAAAGAAAGAAAGAAAGAAAGAAAGAAAGAAAGAAAGAAAGAAAGAAAGAAAGAAAGAAAGAAAGAAGGAAGGAAGGAA
>NW_004624752.1:11205453-11316059 GCF_000247695.1 Heterocephalus glaber | reverse complement strand
CCTCCCCTGCACACCTCAACCTCAGCCCGGCAGCGGCCCACCCGCTGTACGCCTCCCGCCTCCCCCTTGTGCTCTGCACCGCCTCGCCCACCCGAAGGCCGCTGGAGCATCAGCTCTGCAGACGCTGAGCCCCTCCGATGTACAGACTTAAGGACGTTACTGCATTCACCTTCTCCAGGCCGTGTAGCAAAGGCACCTATTTCACAGAGAGGAAAACTGAGGCGCAGAGGAGTCAGGTAATTTGCCCAAGACCACCCTGGGTCTGAGTCTCCGAAGAACAACTCTGAGTTTGTTATTGGTTCATGACTCTCCGTAGCCCAATCATTAGCAATCATGGCATTTCGTGTCCTCACTTTTCAGAGAGGACTGAGGTGTACGGTGTTGCATAACTTGGCCTTGGCTGCTCTGATGACAGTTGCTGAGGCTGGATTCGAACCCAGGAGTCTGGCTCCACTAACTCCAAAACCTCCCACTTTGTTCCACTGTCTTCAGTAGACCGGACCCTAACCCTCGAAGAGTCTCTTTCCCACCCAGAAACCTTTCTAGCACCTTCGATGTTAAACTCAAACTCCTAGCCTGTTGTCTCCACCTTGGGCAGTTCTCCGTGGCCTCCTGGTAAGCCCTGCCTCTCCCTGGTCCTCTGCAGGACCTTCTGCCCCCAGTAGTGGTTGCTCCCTGTGCTCTGAACCCACCTACTCTACAAGCTGGCCACTGCTGCACCACTGCTTTCATAACTTCTCTGATGTTTCTGCCCACTGGACTCCTACTCACCCTTCAAAGCCCCAATCCTCCACAAAATAACCTCTCCTTCTGCTAGACCTACAGTACCCTCACTTCTCTCTAGAAGGACTTCTCCTTTTATGTCGGGTGTCTCGCTTGTGTTGCCAGCGTCAGAATCCAGGCCCTGCCACTTACCAAGCCTTCCTGTGCCTCAGTTTCTCGTTTGTAAAATGGGAATGATAGCATTTTCTGCAAGGCTGGGTTGTACTGAGGATTAAATGACTTCATAGGTAAAGCATTGACAACCAGACCAGCACATAAGTGCTGAAGAGTGACTGCTAGGATGATGATCGCGATGGTGATGGTGATGGTGTGTCCTTTAGCAGGTTTGTCTGTGTTTCTTCTTTTTTTGGTACCGGGGATCGAACTCGGGACCTTGCGCTTTCAAGGCAGGCGCCAGAACCACTGAGCTAAATCCCTGGCCCCTTTAGCAGGTTTGTTATCCTCTCCACGAGTATGGCTCCAGAGCTTATGATCTGGGAGACCCTGTGCCAGGGGCTGTGAGTGGGTGACCGAGTCTGCTGCAGGATCCTCCCGGGCACGGCCAGGACAGCCTGGAGGGTCTGCAGAGACCTGAGCCCAGAGCTATGGGGCCAAGGGGCTGCAGGGAGTGCACACTCCTTGCAGGTGGAAAACTTGTGTGAGGCTGGGGGTGGGCAACGGGCAGCTCCTTGCGAGGAGGGGATGGGCATGGGGGATCAGGAAGGCCGCAGAGGTCACAGGGGGCAAGGGCCTGCACAGATAATGTGGCCCTGGGACCAGCAGCATTGCTCACATCATCAGCCTCCCTGGTGGCTTCTGAGAAACAGCGTCTGGGGCGGACTAGCCAGGCAGCTCAGGGGTGGCTCAAGTGCTTAACATGAAGGAGGCCCTGGGTCTGATCCCCAGCACCGAGGGGAAAAAAGCAGAGTTTCAGAACCCGGGCCAGCCCAGACTGACTTACTCCAAATCTGCCTGTTGACAAGGCTGGCAGCGGTCTGCTGTGTGTGTGTGTATTGAACTTGGGGCCTTGCACATGCTGTATGACTGAGCTACATCCTCAGCACTTTGAACTATATTAAAGTGTGAAAGCCAGGCGTGGTGGCACACATCTGTAATCCCAGCACTCGGGAGGCTGAGGCAGGAGGATTCCCATGAGTTCAAGGCCAGCCTGGGCTACATAGCAAGATCAATCAACCAATCGATAAAGTATAAAAAACACTGGGCTCCATCAGAAAGTGTCCTGTGGTCTTACTGAGACGCTTCCACTCCACATGGCATTAGAATCCCTAGGGAGCTGGGTAGAGTTTAGCTCAGTGGTACAGCATTTGCCTTCAGTGTGCAAGGCCCTGCCTTCAGTCCTGGTGCAGGAAATAAAATGCCCTCCCTCCTCTAGAATCCCTAGGGAAAGTGTAATTGAAGGAATATCTTAGGCAGGAAGTCCTGAGCGCTCTTACTTCATACAGTTATTCATTCCGCAAATGATTGCTGAGCTCCACACCCCCTTGGTCCCCAGGACACTCAGGCCCTTCCTTCTCTCTAGCAAACACTCACCAAACTTCAGCGCAGTGACTCCCATGCCTGAGTTTCCACATTGGCCCTGCAGGCTCCTTCCCTGCCTCTTGAGGCTTCCAGCAGCCTCTCTGGGTCCTCCCAGCTGGCAGGATGCCCCCGTCTGTGCTCCCATAGCAGCCTGGGCTCCCTTCTGTCATAGGACCCTCATGCCACCCCCTCACCTCCTCCAGACAAGCGGTGTGGGCTTCCCGAGGACATACCAGTGCCTTGTGCCTGGACCTCTGGGGCCTGGCGTGGGTTCCAATACCTGGCAAGACCCTCAATAAGTGTTTGTGGAGTGAATGGATAAACAAATAAGCTAATAAAATGAAAATAAGAATACATGCACAAGCTCTGCACCCATGCTAGCTGACACAGTCGTTCATCTGTATGTGCCCGTGGAGTCATGCCAGAGATAGGCACTGGAAAACCAGGTAATGAACCTGCCTGTTTTCTTAAGGACTTTATTGGGATATAATTCACATACCAAACATTTCACCCATTAAAGTGTACGATTCAGTAGTTTCTGGTATATTCAGAGTTGGGCAATCATTACCACTGTGTGATTCCAGAACATTTTTGTCACCTCCAAAGAAACCCCGCATCCGTTAGCAGCCCCTCCCCAGCCCTCTCCACCACCAGCTGGAGACCACAGTCAAGGTTCTTTCTCTACAGATTAGCCTATTCTGGACATTCCATATCAGTGCGATCATTCTCTGTGTGGTCTTCGTGTCTAGCTTTTTGCAGCTTTGATCCGTATCTCATTTGTTTCCATCGCTGAACAATACTTCTTGTATGGCTGTACCATGTCTGATGGATCCAGGAATAAACAGCCTTCACGATTTTTGCAATACTGTTTTGTGCCATCTCACTGCTCTTGATGCTTACTGTTGGAGGAGGGCTGTGTTTGTACCCATCTTGCAGATGAATAAACTGAGGTCAGGGAGAGCTGTTGGGACTTGCAACTTGTTGGGAGATCACAGGATATTAAATGGCAGAGTCAGAACTTGAAGCCCTTTTCTCTGCCTCCCTCCTCATTCTAATTTATGTTTCTTGTCTCTTTTTTTCCTCCTAAACCCATTCTTGGAGATATTCACATGCCCTTTGCCACCTGGTCCTAGATATGCACTAGGTGTGCACTAGGCAGCAAGGGTGTCAAGCCTTTGTCTGATCTGATTTTTTTTTTTTTTTGCAGGACAGGGTCTTGCTATGTAGTTCATGCTAGCCTTAGACTCACTATGCAGCCCAAGCTGGCCTCAAACTCATGGTGATCCTCCTGCCTCCGCCTCCCAAGTGCTAGGATTACAGGCATGTGCCACCGTGCCAGGCATCTGATCTGATTTATAAGCCAAAGGCCCGGCCTGCAGGGTGTAGCTGAGAGGGACCCACACTCCAGGAGTCCTTGGCCCTACCATCTACCTGCAGAAAAGGGACCCCGCCCCCACCCAGGCACACCCAGCCTTCCCACCAGCACTTCCTTCTTCGGGCCCTGTCTCTCGCCTCACCCTTCCTCTTCAACCACAGAGCACTTTCAACACCCCTCTTTCATAGCATTTGTCACACAGGAGCACAAAAAGTGGCTCTGCATCTGCTCCCACAAGCCCATGAGCTGCAGATGTGAGCATCCTAATCATCTTTGGCCCACGAAGCTTATGCTTCATGGGCGCTCAGTGAGCAGTGCTGGGATGAATGGGTCAGCCTGTGTTGAAATAATAGTGCCTGCCGTTTATTGCCCGATAACCAGCCCCACTTAATCCTAACAACAGCCCTGTGATGTGTATCCAACCTCCTTTGTACGGAAGGAGAATTGTCTCAGAAAGACAAAGTTCACAGGCCCACAGCTGGAATTTCCTGGCTACATCTATTTGCCTCCCAACACGCTGCTTTTCCCTTTGAAGGGTAGTTGAGTGTCCCCTCTAAGTGAAGTGTCCAGTTTAGAACCAGCCCTTTGGGAATGGATGACTTTTAAAAAATGGACAGCCAGGCATGGTGGTGCACACCTGTAATCCCAGCACTCAGAAGGCTGAAGCAGGAGGATCACTGTGAGTTCAAGTTCAGCCTGGGCTACAAAGCAAAACCGTGTCTCAAACAAAATAGACAAAGGAGCTCACAGCATCTGTGATGTCATTACTAGATCCCACTTCAGGTCTCGAGAAAGAAAACTGGGCTGGGGTTGAAGCTCAGTGGTTGGTAGAACAAAGCTCAGCACCCATGAGGCCCTGATTTCAGTCCCAGGAGAGAGGACACCAGGTCACCAGGACACACAGCTAAGTGGGAAGAGCAGTGCCCAAGGCCAGGCCTGCTGTTTCCAAGGCATTCCTGCTTCCGCATGAGCAATTAAGTATGCACTGCTGAAGCTTTAAAAGGAAATGAGTACAAACAAAAACAGAAAGCCAAAAGCAACAACACTGAGAGAGAGACAGTGGTGCTATCAGAAACTTCATTGTCACCAGCAGGCCTGTAAAACAGGGCAGCCACTTCGGGAAACAGCAAGGTGCTTCCTCTGGGGAACAAACAGAGTCCCTGCATGGTATAGTCTGGGTGTCCCCTCCAGATGCACGTTAAAATTTAGTTCCCATAGAATGTAATCATTATGCACTAATCAAAAATAAAAATTAATTGCCATGATGCCATTGGGAGCTGGACCTTTAACAGTTGATTAGGTCAGCAGGGCTCCACCTTCATGATGGATTAAGGACATTTTCTGGGGAGTAGGTAGCTCAGCTATCTCAAGAGTGGCTTGTTCTAAGCCAGATGTGGTGGCACACCCCTGTAATTTCAGCACTCAGGAGGCTGAGTCAGGAGGATTGCCATGAGTTCGAGGCCAGCCTGGGCTACACAGAGAGACCCTATCTCAAAACAAACAAACAAACAAACAAACAAAGTGGGTGTTCTGAAAGGGAGTTTGGCTTTCTTAGTGCTCTCCTGTTCTACCCTCTCGCCCTCTCATTGTGTGATGTCCTCCGCTATATGATACAGAAAGCAGACCCTCACAAGAACCTTGATGTTAAACTTCCTTCCCAGCTTCCAGAACTGTAAGAAAGTAATCTGTTTTTATAAATGACCTAGTTTGCAATATTCTGTTACAGTAGCAGCAAATGAACTAAGACCAGCAACTTCTCCACAACATGGATGTTTATAGCAGCATCCTTTTAATAGCCCAAAGGAAACAACCCAAATATCCACGAACTGATGAATGGGTAAACAAAACATGGGAGACCCATACAATGAGTACCATTTGATGACAAAACAGGGACAAAGTCACAATAGATGGGTCAACATGGATGACCTTGAAAACATCATACTAAGTAAAAGAAGTCAGCCACAGCCAAGCAGGTGCACGCCTGTAATCTCAGCACTTGGGAGGCTGAGGGAGGAGGATTCTCTTTGAGTTTGAGGCCAGCCTGGACTACAATAGTGAGTTCAAGGCCAACCTGGACTCCATAGCAAGACTCTATCAAAAAAAAAAAAAAGAAAAGAAAAAGAAAAGAGAGAGAGATCAGCCACAAAAGACCATACAGTGCCCAAATACCCATCAACTGGAGACTGCATAAAGAAAATGTGGGTTTTTTATAAAATGGAGTACTACTCAGCCATAAAAAATGAGAAATTAGAGACATTTATAGCTAAATGGATGCACATTGAAGCTATACTCTTAAGTGAAATAAATAAGACACACATGTATAAATACCGAATAGTTTCTCTAGTGTGAGAAACTGAAAGTGTAAATAAGGACTAAAATGTATAATAGGTCATGTGAAATAGGAAGAAAAGGGGCAAAGGGGAAGGGGAAGTGGGAGGAGTAGGGGAAAGGAAAGAAGGGAATGGAATTAATATGAGAAAATGGAAAAATAGGAACAAAATCTTTGAAAATAGGGAGGAATGGAGGGGTTGAAGGGAGGGCAAGGGAAGGGGGAAAATAAGAACCAAGAGAGATTATGTAAAGGTGCAAATTTTCAACGATGAATGTCATTATACTGTATACCTAAAACGTACCAATGATTAGAATGAATAATTGATAATTTGAAATAGGAAGAAAAGGTCCAAAGGGGTAGGGGTAATGGGAGGGGCAGGGGAAAGGAAAGAAGGGAAAGGAAAAATGATGAGAAATGGAAAAAATGGAAATAAAGTCTTTGTAAATAAGGAATGGTGGAGGGGGTGAAGGGAGGGCTAGGAATGGGGAAAAATAAGAACCAAGATGCATCATGTAAAGGTACAAGTTCCCAATGAGAAATGTAATTGTGTTGTATACCTACAATGTACCAATAAAAGAATTAAAAAAAAAAAAAGACCATACAGTGGTATGAAATGGCTAGAAAAGGAAAATCTACAGAGATAGAACGTAGATTATTGATTGCCAGGAGCAGGGAAGGAGAGAATGGGGAGTGACAGCTAATGGGTATGAAGATTCTCTTTCGTTCTTTCTTTTTTGTTTTTGTTTTTTGGATAGGGTTTTACTATGTAGTTCAGACTGGCCTTAAACTCACTATGTAGCACAGGTTGCTCTCAGAAATCCTCCCGGCTCAGCTTCCCAGTGCTGGGATTATAGGTATCCCTCCACACTCAGCTGAAATTTCTTTTGTGAGTGGTGAAAATGTTTTGGAATTAGATAGTGGTGACCGTTGCCAAACTCTGTGAGTCTACTAAAAGCCACTGAATCGAAGACTTTTAAAGGGTGAATTTTATAGCATGTGAATTATATCTCAATAAAGGTGCTATAAAAAGAATAAAAACAAATAAAAATGGTGTGAACTTTGCCTTGCCTGGCTCCATGGAAACAGGTATTTAAAGGTGAGAACCACCCAGTGGTCCGCTTCTCCCACTCACACGCTGGGACAGGGAGGGCGACCTCTTTCCAGTATGACCGGGTGTGTCGCCCTTGGCACACCAGGCTGTTTAGCTTGGTGTGGGAGCGACTCTCCACTCTTCCCTGTGAGATTCCAGTTTGAACATTTGGCATCATGTTACCTCTGTGTGGCAGAGGACTGTATGGTCTCAATGTCCCCTTGCTGGGAGGGCAGCCGGTTGGGGAGATGGGGAAGGCAACACCCAAAGCCTCCTTTACAGCCAACCAGCTGGGTGGGGAAGGACCCAGGCTGACACCACGGGATTTAAGCAACATGAGCAAATAAAAACCTTGACCCCTGGTTCGCAGCAGCTAGGACAGAAAAGTAGGCAGCTTGGATCTGGTACTCAGACCTGTGGGTTCGAATAGGCTCTACCACATACTGAGCTGGGTGAAAATTAAATAAAATTACATTGGTTTGAAAAAATCTGGCAAAATGCCTGGCACACGATAGATGTTATAATGCCTTATCATTAGGTAGAAGAGAGGCCTTTGGGACCCAACTGCACCACGTCAGCTGATCCCGTGACTGCTCTGAGCTCGGTGTCTCTGCACTGTAGGCAGACAGCAGTGTGCGATGCCCCACCTAACACTCCTGCTTCGATGGGGCCCCACTGGTAAAAGGCACTTTACAAATCCGAGGCCTGTGTGTGTGCAGGGAGTAAGCTTAGGTGGAGGGTGGCCCTCCAGATTGGGAGATAAGACCAGGCCTCAAGCAATACCGAAGCCCCAGAAAGAGGACAGAGGCCTGGGCAGCCACAGGAGAGGGGCAGAAAAATCCCTGGTCTTGCCCAAGGCAAGCCTCTTCACCCTGCAGTCACTCAACCAACAGAAGTGGAGCCAAAGCCACCGAGCGTCTTGGGTAAGAGAAGGAGGCGCCAGCTGGGGAGGCTGCGTCCTCTTGTGAGCAGGGCAAACTGCAGAGGCAAGAGCCTGGGACAGAGGCAGCCTGCCTGCAAATCCCAGGGTCTGGATCTAAAGTGCCCGGGGGCTGGGATGCCATGCCAGCCTCCAATCCCTCTACCATGGCTTCTGGGACTTTAGAAAGACAATAGCAGCTCATATTTACAGGGTACGGAAGACATGCCAGGCATTTTTCTAAAAACATTTCCATATACAGTCGCCCCTCCAGAGCCTCCATTCTGCATCCATGGATTCAATGGAGGATCAAAATAATCTGCAAAAAACTATCATACTAAACATGTATGGACTTCCTATTCCCTAAACACTGTACAGCAACTATTTACATGGCATTTATTGTGTCAGATATTATAAGTAATCTAGAAGTCATTGAAAGTATATGGGAGCTGAGCGTGGTGGTGCACACCTGTAATCCCAGTACTCTGGGAGGCTGAGGCAGGAGGGTTACAGGGTTGAGCCCAGTCTGGCAACTTAGCAACTTACTGAGACCCTGTTTCAAAATTCTCAAAAATTTGAAGACTTTACCCCTCGAGAGGGTAGTAATCTTCACAACAGCCCTGAGTTGGGTCCCCAAATGACTGAACAGAGCGGTTTCAAGACTTAGCCAGGGTCACACAGCTAGTAAGCAGCACGGCCAGGCATCCAGCACTCTGGCTCCAGGGCCCACCTTCCTAGCAATTCTTCTACTGCTTTTTAGCCCAGAGGTGGGCATGGTTGGTCAGAGCCTGGCCTAAGAGCCAAGGGGCAGAATGGTCAGGGATGGGATTGATTTTCTAGGACTATGATAATCATAATAACAATAATAATAATAATAGTTACAATAAGGAGAACTACCTAGCTAGCCACTCATCTAGTTGATGGTATCTGTCTGCCATGGATATCTGTCCTGAGGGTCCAGCACCATTGGCGATTCCATGCATGCTACCTGACAGGTCACATTCCAGAGGCAACCTCTGTGCAAACCACAATGTGAAGGGCTTTGCAGGGAGTGGCACCCATAGGGGTACTCCAAATAGTACTTTCTGAGGGTTTTGCTTTGTTTTGTTTTAAGACAGGGTCTTGCTTGGGTCAGGCTGGGCTTGAACTCGAAGCAATCCTCCTGCCTCAGCCTCCTGAGTCCTGGGATTACATGCATGAGCCACGACACCCAGCTGAGTTTTTATTTTTAACTCCTTATTTATTGTAAGAAATATATTTTACAGGGGCCAGGATTTAGCTCAGTGGTTCCGCCACCTGCCTCACTCACAAGTGCAAGGTCCCAAGTTCGATCCCCGGTACCAAAAAACAAAGAAAACAAAGAAGTATATTTTACAGTCAAAACACATACATGAACCAAGTTTTTCCAAAGTCCTCTTCTATTTTGTTTTTTAAAATATGAGTCCAGACACTGCCTTTGCGGCACACTAATGGAAATCTATTGGCTGCAGCTTTCGGTGTGTTACCCAACTTCTGTAAGTACCTCGAAATTTTGTTGTTGCTGTTAATGTTGTTGTTCTCCTCCCAGGACCCCCCAGAAATGTTTTAGGAAGTGACATAGATACCTGTCTCCTTTAAGAAGCTCAAGAAAGGGAGGCTCTTTACAGGCCCCAAAGCTCGCCCATTACCTGCAAGGCAGAGACAAGGCTGGGAGCCCATGGCTCCTAAGGCCGCACCAACAATGGCCCAAAGCAGGACCTAAACCCAGAATCAAGTTCTTCTTCTGCCTGCAGCCCTGCGCCACCGCCCTCCCCGAACCCAGCTCACCAGGTGTGGCCACGGTCAGTCACCTGGCCTAAGGCCAGGGTGGCCACCCACTCTCTCCTGGACCCGAGTCCACCTCTGCAGTCCCCTGCCACCACCCCATGGAATTCAGTGCTCATTTTCTGGGACTGTGAGTGGCTATTCCTCCTGTTCTCCCTCAGCCGGGAGCACTCCTGTCCCAAATCCCTCATGGAACCCTCCCTTACTTCATTTCCAAACACTGCTAAGGGCCACCTCCCCCCAGAAGCCATCTCTAACACCCCAATCCAAAGACAGCAGCTCTCCCTGGGGCAGACCCTTCCCTGCTTTAGTTTTCTCCCTGCTCAGGTCACTGCTCGGTAAATCCTTTACTGCCTCCTTGCACTCTTTGTCTTCACTAAAATTTCAACTCAAGGAGGCACAAACTTTCCGGGCCGGCTCCCTGACCCAACACCAGTCCCTAGAGGTGCGCTGACAAAGATACAGTACACACGCATATGTGTGCACTTGCACACACACACACACACACACACTTTTTTTCATACTAGGGCTTGAACCCAGGGCCTTTACACTAAGCTACATCTCCAATCCTTTTTTATTTTTCATTTTGAGACAGGTCTCAAAAATGTCTCTAAATTGTCCAGGCCTCGAACTTGCGATCCTCCTGCCTCAGCCTCCGAGAATGCTGGAATTACAGGCGCACCTCTCCGCTCAACTTTTTGTTTCAATAGGGCCTCATGACTCACAGTCTGGGCATAAAAGGTTTTACAATGAAAATCTCCCTACCACTCCTATCTTCCCTGCCCAGGGGAATTTGCCCTTTCCCAGAAATAACCAAGTCGATGTGCAATGTGCCCTGCTCTAGCCAGTCACAATTACCAGGCGGCTGCAAAGGCGCAGCGGCTGGGGCTTGGGTGTAGGCGACTCACGCCTCTGCCTGGAGACTCGAAGATCCGGCCTCACTCACAGCCGCCTAGTAGCAAGGCCACCTTTGCCCAAGGCCGGAAGTCTTAGGCGCTCCACCCTCCAACAGGTAAATTTGGTTGAGCCGGCCCACTTCTTTCCCTTGAGCCAATCGAGCACGTGTATGCAAATTGACCCGATTCCCCGCCCCCTACAACAACCAATGGTTGCGGCGGCTCAGCAGGTCCGCCAGGTTCCCATTCTAAGTAAACCAGCCGAGGTCTGCAATGTTTTTGCCTTGGAAAAAGAACTTTGAAATTGCCGGAGCGGTAGAAACAGAGATGACCGTCAACAGATTTTGAAATGAGCCTCCGGACACCGAAATCACAGAGACTGAGGCTTGGCAGATAGCCGGAGGCCATTTCTCCTGACTTCTAGCCCGACCTCCTCCCTCTGAATTATTTCCACCAGGCGCCAGGCGCTGGAGGGGCCTTTTGGTGAAAACTGAAAAATCGCTACACCTGCAGACTCCAGCTGACCAGAGCAAAGGGCGCGACTTCATCAGGAGGAGGGCCGAGGTCTGGCTAGTGGGTGTGGGCAAAGCTCCTTGGAGGAGAGCCAGGCAGGTTCCAGTTCTGCTTCTACCAAGTTTCTGCACCTGGAAAATGGGAATATTAACTACCCTACCAGCTCTGATTTGAAGACCGCGGAGCTAGTCAAATGGAAACCGCCAGGGGAGCCCACCCTTGCAGACTATCTGTGCTGGGGGTGTGTCTCAGTGCTTGCCTGGCACATGCAGAGTTCTAGGTTAAATCTCCAGCACCAAAAACACACACACCCCTCTTAGAGATTAGGCAAACCAGGATTCAAATGCTGGTTTTTCCAGTTGCTCATGGTATGATCTCAAGTAAATCATTTCATCCTCTGACTCTTACTTTCTTTAATGCTAAAGAATTACACGCACTATTAGGATTAAATGAGAGTTAGGGTTTATAATGCCCTCGGCACAGGGCCAGGCCACATGTGATAGCTGGGACCTAGGGGACTCTTGGAACCTTGTCTCATCATCTGTCTTCTAGGTACAATAATGCTTAGCAAGTTGTCATGAGTCTTAGATGAGTTGTGATATGTATTTGTAAACAGAAAAACATTATACCAATGTTAATTAGTTATACAGTGACGCAGCCGGCACACTGGAAAAAGCATGACATTGGTCTTGGCTCTACCTTTTATTTGCTGTGTGACCTTGGACAAGTTATTTCACTCGTTAAAGGGTAACTCTCCTCTCCTGTAATACACCATCTATACAGGGCCAATGTAGGAATTGGTAAGATGGTACACGGAAAGTGTGTATGTCCGGTACACAATAGACTTTAATGAACTATTATTATTAGAAAAATGTCTTTAAATTGCCCTGGATTCTGTTTCCTTGTAATTCCTACCCATTAATGTTAAGATTTTATTTCCATTCACATTTTGAAGATGGTATAATGAAGGTAAACCTCCATCCAGTGTTCATTAACTAGAAATTATTATTATTATTATTATTATTGGTACCAGGGATCAAACTCGGGACCTTGCACTTGCAAGGCAGGCACCGGAACCACTGAGCTAAATCCCTGGCCCCATTAACTAGAAATTATTGAGCACCTACTGTGTGGCAAACACTATGCCCAACAGGCTAGGAGGATACTTTTTTTTGAAAAGAAAAAGAGAAAAAAGGTTTTAATCATTGTAGCTTTATAATATATTTTAATATTAGAGATGAAATGTCCCTTCTCTATTAATTTTTTTTCTCTCAGAATTTTCTTTCTGGCAAATAAACTTCAGAATCATTTTGTCAATCATTTTGGAATGTAAGGGAAAATACATGCCAGAAATTAACCATAAAGATTGGTATTAGTTGGCCGGGGATTTAGCTCAGTGGTTCCGCTGCCTGCCTTGCAAACACAAGGACCCAAGTTCCATCCCTGGTACCAAAAAAAAACAACAAAAAAAAGATTGGTATTAGTAAAATATACAGAGTTTTGCCAAATTGATGAGAAAAAAAAAAGTCCCAATTTTTAAAACAGGTTACAGAGGGGCTGGAGGAGTAGCTCAGTGGTAAAATGTTTGTTTCACATATGCAAGGCCCTGGGTTCGAACTCCAGTGTCAAAGGTGGTGTTTAAGAAAAAGAACAAACAATTCACATTTTAATCAAAGTGAATTACAATTATTATTTTCATAACTTGGGTAACCTGGGGAATTTGCAAGTCCTCAGAATCTTGTGCAAACTAAAATGTGGATTTTTGTGGCTATTGTTCATGTCCTGCCCAAAGGAATATCCTGATATCCTGAGTACTGAGACTCACAGCAAAACTTTATGGACATTGTATAAAATTTCCAAATATAAATGTGTGTATATGCAGGGGTAAGGAGATATATATATATCCCTATATATATATCGGGGATCAACAAACTTGTCAAATCCAACCCATTATCGGTTTTTTGTGTGGCCCATGAGCCCAGAATGGTTTTCACAGTTTTGTTTTGTTTTGTTTTGTTTTTCACAGTTTTTTTAAGACATGGTTTCGCTCTGTTGCCCAGACTGATCTCAAACTCCCGGGCTTATGTGATTTTCCTGTCTCAGCTTCCCAAGTAGCTGAAACTATAGGCACAAAGTATCATAGTCACCTTTTACATTTTTAAGCAGCTGGAAAAAATCAAAAGGAGATAAAGGAGATAGATATGATATAGAAGTCAGATGTCAGTGTCTGTGTGTCAGGTTTCACTGGGTCACAGCCAGGCTTCTGAGTTTACACATTGCCTTTGAAGCTACAAAGGCAAAAATAAGCAGTTGTAACAAAGACATGGACCCAAAAGTCTAAAATGCTGACTTGCTGGCCCTTCTAGAAAAGCTTACCAGCCCCTGGCATAGAGATCTCTGGTGAGACAGAAGAAACTTGCAAGGAAATGTTGACTCTGGGAGGGGAAACAAGGCACAGGGGGCCCAGGAGAGGGGAGGGAGGATGACTCGCTTCTCACGTCCTTCTGTACCTTCTGGATTTTTGTTTTGAGAATGTATCATTTTTCAGGTACATAATTTAAATTTAAAATGTAAATACAAATTATATAAATTATAGTAAACTAATATATGATGGCATTTTACATTTTAAAATGGGTTGGAGCTTTGCCTGGGGGAAGGGAGGGCACATATAGCATATAATCTGTTGTCTACCCTGGCCGGAATTTACCATGGAAAGCTGGAGTCCTTTTTTTTCTCTAAGATCAACAGGGAAGAATTCCAAACCCCAACAAAGGTCACCACTGAATGGAGGTGTAAACATCCACTGGGATAAACATTCTCAGAGCTACTCTGCAGTCACGGTCTATGGAAGGAAATGACCTCGGTTTGGAAATGGTGGGGATGGATTTCCCTTAGCATCAGCGCTATTCAGGGACTCAGGGTGAGTCACCCCTCCACATTGGGCTTGCCATGCCACCCAACTGGGACGAACACCTCACCAGGGAGCCATAGCGCTCCGCTTATCCTGATGCCTCACATGGGAATCCACCACCCCAGCCAGCCAGCCAAGGCTTCTCCAGCCACCCTGGGATGCCCCTGGCCTTGGACAACCCTCTGTTGCTCCTGTCAGGGCCAAGCGGAGCCTGACAACCTCCACTCCACACTGTTCGCTGGACGAGGGTTGAGGGGAATGCTGAGGCCAAGGTCAAGACCACTTTCTGTCCTGTAGCTGTCACACCTGTCCTGTGTGTGTCAGTGCGACCGGGCTGTGTGTGACCAGGCTGTGCACTGAGTACTCATCAAGGCAGGGGAGAGAGACTGGGGTGTGGGGTCCTGGGAGTGACACATGTCACTTTCACCCACATCTCATTGGCTGGGACTCATCTGACCCCCGCCCAAGGGAAAGGGTAGGGGCAGAATATTGGGGGAACACGTTGTGCCTGCCGTAATCTCTCTGCCCAGCCTGCTGGCCAGCATTAACTAACTCTAAAATCAGAGGACATGAGAACGGAGGAACCTCGGAGTCATCTCGTCCAGTGAATGCCAAAAGTAAAACAGATTGGAAATCCTCTGAGAGGGAGAACGCTGAAAGTACAGAGCCCTTGGTCCTACCCCACTCCTACTGAAGAATATCTAGTATGAGAGCAGGGAATCTACATTTTTGAAAGCTCACCAGGGAATTCTAGAAGCTGTCAAGTTTGGGACCTATTTTTTTTTTTTTTTTTTTGGTACCAGGGATTGAACTTGGGTCCTTGAGCTTGCGCAGCAGGCGGCAAAACCACTAAGCTAAATCCCCAGCCCTGGGACCTATTTTTTATAGATGAGGAAACTGAGGCTCAGAAAGGGAGAGTAACTTTGTCAGGGCCACAGGGAATGAATAATAGAGCTTGGAGCAAACTCCCGTGTGTGTGTGTGTGTGTGTGTGTGTGTGTGTGTGTGTGTATGTGTGTGGTGCTGGGGATTGAACCTAGAACCTTCGCACTGAGCTACATCCTCAGCCCTTTTTATTCTTTGAGACAGGGTCTTACTAATTTGCTGGGCTCAAACATTTGATCATCCTGCTGCAGCCTCCTGGAATGCTAGGATTACAGATGTGTGTGTGCCACCACACCCAGCTAACCAGGGCTCTTAACACCTGTCATTATCAACTGTGTCTATGCCTGCCCAGGCTCATCCTGTCTCCATATAACTGCACAGCAGTGTCCTGTGGGGAGCTGTTGTAAAGCAGCATTGTCTTAGTTACTTTTCTCTCATTACTGAGACAAAATACCCAATACCCAAAGTTAAAGGGAGAAAGCTTTATTTAGCACACAGTTTGTAGAGGTTTCAGTCCACAGTTTGCTGGCTCCAGAGCAGAGTGGCACATGGCAGAGGGGCATCAAGGAGGAGAAACAGTTCGTTGCACACAAAAGCAACAAAAGACCCTAACAGCGTCTTTCAGTGCTGCCCCTTTTAGCTTAGCCAGACTACTTGGAGCGGTAGCACTATATCTTTAATCCTAGTGCCCTTGAGCCTAGCCTTGCACCATGAATCAATCCCAGCATCACTCACTGTAGATCCAGCCACCTCTGAAAAAGCCCCAGCTATGACCATGTCAGGCTCTGGGGGACATCTAAAGACAAGCCATAACAAGCATCTTAGACATTCGGGGTCTCACTGGATCGCCTCCTTGGGAAGAAATCCATAATCATCCTGGAGTAATGAGGAAACTGAGGCTCAGGGAGGTGAGCACATTTGCTGAGAGCACCAAGGAGGCAACAGAGCTAAGGCCTAGCCAGGCACTCCAACCCTCAGCAGGGTGCTGGGTGTTCTGCTGGCCACTTTCACAGGGCTCTGCTCAGCACATGTTGAGTGCCTGCCATGTGTGGGGCATAGCTATAAGCACTGTGAGTGTTTGGGTGAATCATCCTACCTAAGGTCCTGGGTGTGTGTGATGACCAGGGCTTAGGGTTGAGCAAATAAAGCACAGAGGCAATGGAGGATTGCCTAATGTGCAGGGCCAGGCACCATCAAGGCCAGGTTCTGGCCTCCAAGCCTCCGTGGCAGAACATCTAAATATGCACATTCCTAGCTGCATCCGGTCAAGGCAGAGGGGAGTCCTGTGCTTCGGCTCATCTGGACTAGTGCGGCTGATTAGAAACCAATTTCTGTGAGTGTGTGTGTAGGGTGGAGGGTGGACAGGAGCTCCTTTTCTGATCACACCCTCTGTCCGCAGATCGCTCCCGCTGAATGGCCCACATTGCCTGAACTTCGGGCTTCTGCTCCGAGGCAAGAAGTATGGCATTAGGGTGGCTTCAGAATTTCTGAGTATGTATCCCAAAACATTGGAAGTAGAAACTCAAGAGAGATGTGTACACCTGTGTTCACGTTCACAACAGCCAAAAATGTGGAGGGAAGCCCATTGTTCATGGATGGATGAATGGATAAACAAAATGTGGTCCTGCTATACAATGGGTGTTATTCAAGCCTGTTTTAACACATGTTACAACATGGATGAACCTTGAGGACATTTCGCCAAGTGAAATAAGCCAGTCACAAAAGTACAAATATATTATGATGTCACTTTTACGAAGCACTTCGAGTTGCCAAATTCATAGGGACAGAAAATAAAATGCCGGTTTGCTGGGGCTGGGAGGAAGAAAGGTGATTTATTGTCCAGTGGATACAGAGTTTCTACTTTTCTGGAGCGGGATGATAGGGAGGGAGGGTTGCTCAACAGTGTGAATGTACCAATGTCACAGCACGGGTATAAATGTCCCGGAGATGTTCAAGAGATGGGCGTGGTGGTGCGTGTCTTGGCCTCAGCACTGTGGAGTTGAGAAAGGAGGACTGCAAGTGAAAGGCCAGCCTGGGCTCGACCCTGTCTCAAAATAAAAAGGGGTGGGGATGTAGCTGTGTGGAGCAGCAATCTTGGTTCAATCCCTAGCACCACACAAAAAAGATTAAAATAAAAAATTTGATGTATATTTTACCATAATTACTTAAAAAAAAAAAAAGAATGGTGCTTGGAGACTAACTATTCTCAAGTCCCAGCTCCACCACTCATGGGCTTTATGGACTTGATTAAGTTGCTTTCCCTTTCCCTGCTTCATATCCTCACTTAAACAATGAGGTTAATAACAGCACCTACCTCAACAGAACTGCGAGGTTGAAACAACTTCATACAGACAAGGGCTCAGCACGCAGTAAGCTCTTCCCAGGACAGCTAGCACTGAGTACCTCCACGCCAGTCCCTGTGGAGCAAGACTAGGTGGGGGGAGGGTGACAATGATTCTCGCTTCTCCAGGTTCTCAGTCTCTCTCCTCAAGTTCCACCAAGCTGAAGGCCCTGGGTGTTCTGTGCTTCAAGACTCAGAGTAGGGTAGGAGAAAGGACAGAAACCCAGCCAGCCAAGGTTTTTAATCCAGCACCCCCACATGCTGCTGTGCAACTTGGAGCCAGTTCGTTTACCCCTCTGCAGGTAATTTCTGCCTATTTCCCAGATAGAAATGAAAATTAAGAGAGAGAGCATAGAAAGGCACTCGGTGCATCTCTGTCCCTCTCCTCCCACTAACCTATGGCTGGCTTAGTGCCCCAGGCTGCTGCTGGCTGGTGATGGACCAGAGAATGCTGTCTCCAATGACTGCTGTTTCTATGCATGTGACCAGGATGAATCTCCTTAACAAGAAGCTGCCAGACTCCCGTGTTTGCAGAAGAGCCTTTGCCCTCCTTCCAGGGCTGCACTGGGGGTCAGGGAGATGTCTGGAGGGATAAAGAGGAAGCAAAAATAAAACCCAAAGGGTGTTTACTCAGAGATGAAAGTCATTGCTACACACCAACCGCAGGCTTGTACAGAAACCACATGTATGTGGATGTTCGGCACCAGCAGGAAAAGGCTCCTGAGGCAGAGGGGAGGCAGGACCAGGACCCTGCCAGGGGAGCCCCCATGGGTCCCTCCCTGGTGCCGTGGTTGTTCGAGGCCGTGAGTCAGTGATCTCTCCCACCCAACCTCGGACAGCCTGAGCCTCAGCCCACTGGCTCTTCCTGCCCTGCTCCTCTGCCCAAGCACAATACCTTCATCAACTCCGGCTCATCCTCTCCATTGCTGTGGCACTGTCTGGACTGGGGACACTACTGACTCCATCCACCTCCCCTCCCTCCACCTCCCTCACTACTGCTCTACTGTCTCTTGCAGTGATCTGTGTGGCTGCTTATCTCCACTGAGCCACAAGGACTTAAGCTCAGTAGGTGTCATAGTGAAGGACATGGACTTTGGGACCATGCTGTCATGCTTGAATCCCAGCCTCCAGTGGTGTGGCTATGAGTAAAGTCGAGAATCTTCTATGCCTCCAGTTCGTGCTCTCCCACTCTGTGACATGGGACAGTAATAGCTGCATCTGCCCCGCAGGGGCTGTGCCTGTGGCTGGGTGCATCTGCTCCAGGTATGCGTTCTGAGGCTGGGGACATGACCTCAGGATGGTCTGGGACCCATTTGGTCACCCGACCTCCATTAGCCCCTACTCTAACTGCCCTGTGTATCACAGTGGTATTTTGGGTCCCCTGGAAATAATGTCAGTTTGGAGCCAGAAGAGTCTAGAGATCCCTTAGGGAAAGGGTGGGAGAAAGGTGAACAGCAGACTTTTTTTAGGGCAATGAGGATCCCTCAAGAGAAAGCAGCACCCTTGCATCCAAGACATCTGGTCTGGGGCTGAGGATGTAGCTCGTAGTAGAACGCTTGCCTAGCATGCATAAGTGCCTGTTCTAGCCCCAGAACCACTAAAAAAGGAGAAAAGGAGAGAAAAGAAAAGAATAACAATTTTCTGGTGTATAAACTACATCAAGTTTAGGCATTGACTGAGGGGCTGTGTCTGTTTTGGTGATTCAAGTTAGACTGTTCATTCAACCTAGGCTTCTAGTTAAATAGACCAAGTCAGAATTTAGCAGAGTGCTCATCTACTTCTTTTCTAGGGACACCGTGACCACCTAGCCAATGTTATATGTCTCTGCAAGATTAAATGGATTTAAGTGGGCTGAGATGTGTAATAGGACCACACTTTAAGCTCCTCAGATGTCCTTTATCATGATCAGTCCCCTGGTGCCTGAGTGCAAGTGGGTTACAAAATAGATGTGTGAATGGGCTCCTGGTCTGGCTGCAGCTGGGGTCTCCTCTGGAGACATCATCTGTCTGTGATTCAGACAAGTCTGCATGCTGCGGCATCCAACATGGGCCCATCTACATGGGGAAAAGGCACTTCTGGGAAATGTCTCAGCAGAAGATAAAAGAGAGTCCAAACATAGAAGGTTGGTTTGGAGCCATTGGGCAAAGGCCAGAGGGAGATCTGGGATTTAAGAACACAGAGCCTGGAGTAACCCTTGGACTGTCTCAACAAGGCTTAGTTACTTGTTTGTGAGTACTGTACAGTTACTTGCTTTTACTTAACTTCCGAGGACCTTCAGATGCGTGGAGTTGAGTCAACGTAACTTTCGTGGTGTAGCACATCTGATGATCTTGGCAGTTTATGCAGGAGCCCTTTCCTGTTTATTCCATCTTCCTTCTTCTCTGATCCCCACTCCAGTCACCTTCTCCTCCCCGAAAAAGTGTGGATCGTCAACATTTTCTTTTATGGATTTCTTGCATGTGCTTTGTTTTCCAAACACTAACTCTTGTCCGACCATTATATTCCCCTCAACCTACTCTCATGGCTGTGAGTTTACCTGGTTGCTTGTTTGTTGCTGCAACCCCAAGTCCCCTGACATAAGTCCTCTCCACTGACATGCCCTGGCTGCTGTCCCTGCCCATCTCTCAGGATTTCCGCATACTCCTCTGGGTTGGTCGCCAGAAGAGGGATTTGGGGGCCACAAGTCATGCCCATGCTCAGTTCTATGACATACCAGCCAGTTACTTTCCAGAATGGCTGGGCCAATTCCCATGTCCACAGTAGTGCTTGAGGTCACTCATTTCCCTACATTGTCACCAGCACTTGAGAGTACTATTCATCTAATTTGTGATGGGTGTGAAGTTGTATCCTGCAGTGGCTGGTTTATCTCTGTCTTCCCTCCAGGATTGTAAGTCTTTGGGGTCAACAGGCCCATGCAGAAGGCACAGCTGTGTCCCATGTCCTGCTCAGTCCCTCTGTGTGGACTCTGTGCTTTGACTCAACCTTGGAATGCATGGATTGCTCACCTCATAGTCCTTCCGAGCTTGGGCTGGACTCTGGGGCGGGGGGCGGGGGACAGAGATGCAATCAGGAGTTAGCAAACATAGGAAAAGCAGCTCTACTAATGTCTCAGAAAGCCACAGGCCAAGTGGAAATTCCCTAGCAATTCCCAGGAGTCACCAGAGGGAATGTGAAAGGGTGAACATTCCCACAGAGCAGAAGAAAAGCCATTTGGTTGCCAAGATTGGTGCCTGTCTTCGTTGCTTTTCGCTCATTGCTGAGACAAAACTACCCAACACCCAAAGTTAAAGGGGGAAAGGGTTATTTGGCTTACAGTTCATAGAGGTTTCAGTCCGTAATCAGCTGGCTCCAAGGCAGGGTGGCAGAGGGGCAACAGTTCTTTCTGCCCCTTTCATTTTATTCAGACCACTTAGGGTGGGTGGTACTCACACCCTCAACCCTAGTGCCCTCAAGCCTAGCCCCACTATGAATCAGTCCTATGATCTAGATTCAGTCACCTTTGAAAAAGCATGAAGCTTTGGGGAGACATCCAAACACAGGCCATAATAGGGTCTGTGTTCATTTAGAAAGCATGGGCTCTGCTTAGGGAGGCTCTGGCAGGAGCCACCAGGCAGAGTCCCCCAGGCAGGCTTGACTCTCAAGGGGGACCAGCGTAGCCAGCCCTGGGTGGTTGGCCTGACCAGATCTTTCTTGTGTATTGTTAATATGACTTAAAATGTGGGCCAAGACAGAAGCCACACACCTCTGAACTATTCCAACCAAGTCTCCCCATGGGCTTCAACAGAACCACTGATTCTCAAGGGCCTGGGAGATGCTTTTCTGTTCAAAGCCTGTTTCCTCATCTGTAAAGTGGAAACAATAATAGCACCTCTCTCATGAGACCTGAACTAATGTATGGAAAATTCTTAGGATGTCACCCAGCATGTAGGAAGCCCTCAGTGTATCCTGGCTTTGAAAGACCCAGGCTTAGTTCGGAGGAGAGCCAGGAGTCTGGTACAGGCAGACAGCCTGGCTTTCCTTGGCCAGGAAAGCCTGTCACTCTTTCTGTGGTCTCATGTCTCTGGCTCCCATAGAATCCTCTGGGGACTTAGTTACCTGCATACATTCATTCAGTCAGTCAACAAACTGAACACGGAGGGCCCAGTGACAAACTAGACCCATTCCCTGCCCCTCAAGGGGCCTGAGGCTCATGAGAGACACAGACCCTGAGCAGAGCGATGGGGCTGTGATGTGGAAAAACACCAATAACCCAGGAAATAGAGGAGGCCACCAACTCCATACACTGTCTCCTCTACTTACCTGTCATCTTGGTTTCAGCCTCACCTTCCTCATCTGGAAAATGAGACTCACAGAGTCGTTTTCAGATTCAATGAACAAATGGATTGGTGGGCGAGTTTTGTAGACCTCTGAGTACATCTAGGCAGATGATTAAGAAAAACAGAGACTTGGCCCAGGGATTTAGCTCAGTGGTTTTGCCGCCTGCTGCTCGATCCCTAGTACCAAAAAAAGGAAAAAGAAAAAAAAAGAAAAACAGAGACTTTCCTACAGGGCAATGCTAATGGTTAAAGGGCTCTGCCTCCCTGGGCAATTTCAAGTTCTACGGTTTTAGGAAGCTTTAAAGTAAAGGAATGATGCTCTTAATGGCACCTGTGCTGGGCAGGTGCAGGGGTGGGGCCCTTTGGGAGGTGAAGATGGAGTTGACTGTGGTTGCTCATCCTGTTCTCTGGACTATTAGAGAGAGGAGGGTTGAGAGCAGGAGCTAATGGCTGAGCCAGGCCCTAAGTTCATCTCCTAGCAACCCCCCCCACCAAGAAGCCAATGGAACCCAACACCACCTTCTCCCCAGCTGACCTCATAGGGATCCAGAGGTCAAGGAGCTGGGGCATGGGGGACACAATGCTCAATGTATCAGCCGAAGGACTCTGTCAAGGACAGACAAGGCTGCTTTACCAGGGCAGATGTGTGTACCTTCCCCATGTCACACCCTGGGTGGGTGCTTCAGGGCTGCGTGCAGACCCACAGTGCTGGGCTCCCAGGATCCTTTTGTTTTGTTGCTCAGCCAGGCCAAGAGGATTGCCTTACTCATGTGCTTATAAGCCATAGAGTGGCAATCCACTTGCATTCCAGGCAAAGGGAAGAGCCAAAAAGAGAGAGGGCTGGCACACTGCTTTTCTATCAAGGGCATTTGGTAGCCAGCCTCCAAGATTGCTCCTACTGGTCCTTGACTCTTGGTCTTCCTACCTGTATTAGTCAGCTTTCCCATTGTTGGACACAATATGAGATGCTCACAACTTAAAGGAGAAAACGTTTAATTTGTTCATGGCTTCAGTCTGTGATCAGCTGGCTCCAATCCAGAGGCATCATGGCAGAGCAAAGCTGTTTAGTTCATGGTGGCCAGGAAGCAGAGGGAGGGAAAAGTGCCAGAGTAGAAGTGGTGAGGGACCAGATATGCACCCCAAGGCCATTCCTGCATGACTCGCCAGACACACCTAGAAATGTGCTCCGCCAATCTCTGGGGCAGATCTCAAAGCCAATCAAGTTGAAACTCCACCCTGACCACCCCAAGCTGCTCTGTGGGGCTTTCCACATAGCAAGGAGCTGAGGCCTCTGACCAACAGCCACATCAAGTTATGGCCATGTGAATGAGTCACCTTGGAAGGAGATCCTCCAGCCCTAGTTAGCCTGTAGGTAGTTGCAAACCCAGCCAACATCCCAACAGCACCTTTAATAGACACTGAGCTGAGCTGCTCCTAAATTCCTAGCCCATTGTGAGGTAATAAATGTCTCTTGTTGTTTCAAGCTAAGTTGGGGGGAATTTGCTAGGCAGTAGCAGATAACGAATCCAGGTCACCACTCAGAAGTAGCACTCATCATTTTCACTCACATGTGTCATCCTAGCCACACAACCATGTATAGCTGCAAGGGAGTCTGGGAAATGTAGTCTTTATTTGGACAGTAATGTGCCCAGCTAAAACTTCTATGATTTAGCTCCTTTGCTTAATCACCTCTGCAAAGTCCCTTTTGTTATATAAGTTAACTTATTTACAGGTTCCAGAGATTAGGCCCTGGACACTTTTGGGAGTCAATACGCTATCTACCATAATAAAGAAGCTTGCATATGAATGTTCATAGGAGCTTTATTTGTAATAGCTACAAACTGGTTAAATTTCCTTCAATGAATGAGTGGTTAAACAAAGAGTGGTACATCCATATCACAGACTACTACTCACCAATAAAAGGAAATGAACTATGCATGCACACAGCTTGGATGAACTAAAAAAAAAAGTATACTGAGTAAAACAAGCCAATCTTAAGAGGACACATACTACATGACTCCATTCACATAACACTCAAGAAATAACATTATTATAGAGATGGAGAATAGAGAAGTGGAGGTGTTAGGAATGGGGGTTAGGAGGTGGCTATGAACAAGAGCCTTGGGAGATGGTGCAGTTGGTTATCTTGGTTGTGACTATGCATACATAAAGTGGCATAAGTGATAAAATTGCTTAGAACTACACACACACACATGCACACACAGACAAGTGGATGTTTGGTAAAATCTAGAGAAGCTCTGTGGATTGTACTGTAAGTTTCCCAGTTTGGCATCTCACTATGGTTGCACAAGACGTTAACACTAGGGGAGGCTGTGTGAAGGATGCCTAGGTCGCCCCATACGTTTTTCTTTGCTGCTTCCTGTGTCTATGATTAAATCAAAATTTTTAAATTTTGCTTTTTCTTTTAAGTTGCTGGACTGACAGTCTGGAGATGTAGATTCTGGATTCCCATCCTGATTCTTTTCTTAATTTTCAGGTTAAACTGAGGCAAACCCCTTCTCATCTCTAAGACTATCAGCCCATCTGTGAAATGGGGCTTTGGCTTATGTCATAAGTTTTCAAGTGTTTAACAGTGCAACCCTTTAGGATGCTAATGATGAGACCCAGTTGGGCTTCCTACTGCCAGCACCTGGGACATTTCCTGGGTAGACACTGCTGCCAGGACTGAGCTATCTGATGGGAGTCGGTCCTTCAGTGCCCTCCTCCCTTGCCTGTGGGTAGACAACTGAGACCCGCTGCTCTCCACTGGCTTTTAGGACTCCCCAGCAAGGCCAAACTCCAGTTGCCAGCAGCAGGAATTTGCTGGATGGCACGTGCTTCCCTTCCCTGTGTCCCCAGCTCACTCCTTTACCTAAGCTGCCTGGGATTGCAATCCAAATAAACCCATCATCCAGGTCTGCCGCCCTTGAAACCAAGTGAGACTCCCCATATGCAAAACAAGTACCAGCTGCAGCCTCAGGAGCAGGTGGTGGGTGCGGCTATGCTAAGCCAGGGCCTCTGAATCAGGAGGAGGCTGCACCAGAGCAAAGCATGGCTGGAGAGGGAGCCTCACAGACCCAGGCACCTGATGGTGGGACTCCCCCCTCCCCCACAGTGACCAAGTCCCTCAGTGGTGTTCTCTCCATATCGTCCCCTTTCACCCAAGACCACATTCCTTTTTTGACCAAGAAAGTGGCCCAAAAAGGATTGTGGTCACTCTTTTATCGGCCCTGTGGTGGAGGCAGTGGACACAGTTCAGGCACCTCCAGCTCCCAGGGCCCCAAGTGACAGTGACAAGGAGGACATCCCAGTGGCACTGGGGCCACAGCAGGACCTCCCAAACTCTGAGCCAGACAGAAGAAGGAGCCCCATGTGGTGTTCTGAGGTCAGCACCCAGTGCATGCTGGGTAGTGTGGCCCTTGGGAAGGAGCACTGGGAAGGAGTCCAGATACTGATGCCCATGGGCCTCACCCAGGGGTCTTCATCCTCCTGGATGTCCTCAGAGTCTGTTTCTGAGTGTCTCGTCTCGGCCACGTCCGACACCAGGATCACGGGACAGGATATGGAAAAGGGCCTCACAGACCACAAACCATAAACAATTGTGCTGCTCAGCTGCAAGTTATTGTTCCAGGGATTTCTTGAAGCCAAAGTCTCGTCCTTGCTCCAGCTGTAGCCCAGAGCCTGGCTCGGGGTCTGAGGCAGGGAAAAAGCAGAGTCATTGCTTGCTGAATTAATGAACAGGTGAATGAGTGAATGAGTTTGGATAGATCATCTTATGTAACCATTCAATCCAATAAAGTATTGCTAAGGGCCTGCTACATGTCAGGGACAAGACTGGCTTGGGAAAATCACAAATACCAAGACGGGATTTTAACCCTCAAGAGCCAACAGCATAAGGCTTGGCATGGTGGTACATACTGGTAATCCTAACATTCTGGGAGGCTGAGGCAGGAGGATTGCAAGTTCAAGCCCAGCAACTTAGCAATTTAGTGAGACCTTGTTTCAAAATAGAAAATAAAGAAGGGGCTAAGGATATAGTTTAGTGTGAAGGCCCGGGTTTAATCCCCAGTACTACCAAAGAGAGGGCACTAAAGGCTCTCTTCTCAGACTCCACTGAGCTGTTCCCATAAAACTCTCCCAACCCACAGAAACGGTGAGAGAGTAAAGCAAGCTGTTTTCAGCTGCTGAGTGTGGCGATTTGCCCTGCAGCACTGTGTAGGAAGCATTGGGCCTTTCTCCTCAGGGGTCCTCTTCTCTGTTCATCACTGCCAGGCTGTCTTTGGTGCAGTGGGCACGGGCTGGTCTCTGCCTTTCCAGCACCTCTTCTTCCTCTCTATCCAGTTTCCATATGGGGAGCTACTCCCCACTGCTGCTCCCGACGCTACCCTGGGGCTCCAGGGCTTGACACATAACCCTGGATCCAGCCAATCAGAACTCTTCATTCATTTGGCTATTGGTCCTGGGTTCTAGGGTGAGGATGTGGCCCAAACTGGTGCATAGACATAACTCGGGACTGTCTGAGTCTGTTAAAATGATGGGGTATAATTTCTTAACTCTGGGCCCCTGGGCAGAGCAGACTTAAGTGTGTGGCCAATAGGAGGAAAGCTGAGTGGAGGTATGGATGGAGACCAAGGCCCCCTGACATTGCTTGCATTAGCACCTTGATCCAGCCCTGCATGAAACTAGATACCTATCCTGGATATTATGCCGATGTGAGTCAATAAAGTCCATTGTTTCTTTAAGCCTATTGAGTCAAGTTTCTGTCCATTGCAAAAAAGAAAGCCCTGATTAATGCACTCATCTCCACAGATACAGTTCAGTAACACCCTTCCCAGGACACCTTCCCCTAAAGCCACAGTGGTTCCTTCCTGCTCCAGCACTCTCCCCATTCAGCAATTCGCTGTTTATCCTTTCCTTTTGTTTTCAGCACCTTGCCCGAGCCACTCCAAAAGGACTTGAAGCACTTTTCTGAAAGCTTTCCTTTGTGTCAGGCACACAGCATGGACACAAACCAAACCAAACCAAAAAACATACTTTTTGACAAATGCAAATGTTATCAAGGGATGGCTGGCCAGGGATTTAGCTCAGTGGTTCTGGCACCTGCCTCACAAGCGCAAGGTCCGGAGCTGGATCCCTGGTACCAAAAAAAAAGAGAGATGGCTAAAAGGGAAGAAATTCACCAAGCAGCACTGTCTTACTTTACTCATCACTGGGACAAAATACTTTGACACCCACAAGTTAAGGGAGGAGAGGTTTATGTTGGCTCACAGTTTGCAGCGGTTTCAGTTCAAGGCGGGGTGGTGGGGTGGAGGGGAATGGCAGAGGGTTGCTTACAGCATAAGAGGCAGGAAGCAGAGAAAGGGATCAAGGGAGGAGGAGGGAGATCGACCCTTCTGGGCCACACCCCCAGGACCCACCTCCTCTAACCAGGTTCCACCTCCTAGCATTACATTTAGCCATAAACTCTTCAGTGGACTAATCCATTCATGAGTATCACACCCCCATGATCCATTCACCTCCCAAATCCCCACCTATGAGTGCATAAAGGTTTAGGGGACATCTATATAAATCATAACAGGCACTGAGCACCAGGGCATGTTGGGGTCTGTCATATATGCTGTCCTAATTCCTCCCAGCTGCAGAGGCAGCATTTCAGTTAAAAGACTCAGGGGAGAGAGAAGTGGTTCTCAACATTGAGGGAGCATCTACATCTCCTGGAGATTTGGAAACACAGACAGTGCCCCCACCTCATACACACTAGACTGACTTTTTCTTTCTTCCTTTCTTAGTACTGGGTGTTGAACTCAGGACTTTTGGACTGAACTACACCCCTATCTTTTATTTTGAGACAGGGTGTCACTAACTTGCTAAGTTGCCTAGGCTGGGCTTGAACTTGTGATCCTCCTGCCTCTGCCTCCCAGAGTGCTGGGATTTCAGGTGTGCACCACCACATCTGGCTAGAGTTCCTGAGTCAGTAGGTGCTCTGGTTCGAGCAGATCCTCCAAAAGTTCATGTGTTGTAAGCTCAATTCCTCCATGTGACAGCATCAGGAGGTGGACCCATCTGAGTCCTGGGGGAGGCTGATGAATGATTACCTTTCCTGGTGGGTTGGTATAAGATAAGCCCCACCTCTTGTGTTCTACCCCCCTCACATGCTCCTGCTGGCCCTTCCTCTTTCTACCATGAGCAGAAGCAGCATAAGGCCCTCACTAGATGCCAGCATCATGCCCTTGGACCTCCCGCACTCCAGAACCATGAGCCTAAATAAACTTCTGGTATTTGTAAATAACCCAGGTAATATTCAGGTATTCTGTGATAGCAACAACAAACAGACTAAGACAGCAGCTCTCAGATGCACCCAAGAACTTGCATTTTTAACAAGTTCCTAGTATTGTTAAACACTTCCTTACTGCTGGTTGTGGGATCCCAGTTTTAGAACCACTTGGTAAATGCTATAAAAGAAATTACAAATCAGGTGTGGCAGTGCACACCTAATCCCAGCACTTGGGAAGCTGAGGGAGGGTCACTGTGAGTTCCAGGCCATCCTGGGTTACATAGTGAGTTCAGGATCAGCTTGAACTACATAGTGAGAATTTGTCTTAAAAAAAGAGAGAAGAAAATTACAGAACCAAGCTGGGTGTGGTTTTGTATGCCTGTAATCCTAGCAATCTGGGAGGCTGAGGCAGGAGGATTGCAAGTTTAAACCTAGCCTGGGCAATTTAGCAATTTTTTTTTTTTTTTTTTAATAATTGCGGTTCACTTATTTTTTTGTCTTTTTTCATGCAGGGGATCGAACTCGGGACCTTGCGCTTGCGAGGCTGGCGCCGGCACCACTGAGCTAAATCCCTGGCCCTCAAAGTGTTTCTTAAAAGGAGGTGAGGAGGGCCAGGGATTTAGCTCAGTGGTTCTGTCACTTTCCTCCCAAGCGCAAGGTCCCAAGTTCGATCCCCAGTACCCCGGTACCAAAAAAAAAAGGGGTGAGGATATAGCTCAGTGTGAAGACCCTGGGTTCACCCCTAGTAACACAGAAATAACAATAAAAAATATGACAGAACCAGTAAGGGAAATGGAGAATCAGGCCTGGGAGGGTGGCTACATGGCCACGGTCCAGGACAGCTGTAGAGAATGGGAATCCCAGATGCCTGATAGCGCACCACGGTGGCCCTGAAGGCGAAGGCCGCCACCATCTCCCCACCAAGCAAAGGGGTCCAGCAAGGCCCCTGCACTGCAGCCTGTGGTCTGAGTGCTGTCACTGCTCAATGGCAGAGCCCAGGCTTGGGGCTGCTTCCTGGAGAGGACAGGAAGGGAGGTGGGAATCGTCAAGTGGGACATTCCCGAGTGTTGGAAGGGATTCCAGGAATGTCAGGCAGCCGCAGAGCATAAGGAAAGGATGCATCTTAGACACATGAGAGGAAAAAGTTACTTGTGGTGGGGAGAAAATGTTATGTACAACCCCTCTCTTCCATCACTGCAAACTGTGCAATGTACTCTCCTAAGAGGTCAGGTCCTCAGGAGGGTCACTGATGACTTAGAGGGATTTAGGGTTACCTTTATTTAGTGTACATCTTCTGCCCAGCACTGTTGTTAAATGCTTTACCCATAGCAGCATGTTTAGTCCTCATGATGACCTTTTCCAGTAGGCATTATCATCAACCTTTCTTATTTTTCAATACTAGGGATTGAACCCAGGGCCTTTACACTGAGCTACGCCCCCAGCCTTCTTTCTTTCTTTATTTTTAGACATAGTTTTGCTATGTGTCTACATTGCCCAGGCTGGGCTCGAACTTTCAGTCCTCCTGCCTGAGTCGCCCAGAGTGCTGGAGTTACAGGCCTGCACCAGCACACCCGGTAATGAACCCATTTGAGAGATGAAGAAATCAAGGCACGTGGAGCTGAAGCCACTTACTGAAGGCCACACAGCCCATACGAAGTGGAGCTGAAGTGTGAGCCCAGCACGGAAAGTTTGGAAATTTTGTGCTGGGCAAGGATGCCAAACAGCTTCCTGGGTGAGGCTGGAAGATCCAAGCTGCAGACACCTGAAGTGTTCTGCATAAGAGAGAGGGAGACCACACGGAGGCTGAATGTCAGCACCTGGGGAAAGGGTGGTGAGGGCTATGCCTCTGGGAGGGAGCATGTAGGGGGACAGAGTGGTGGGGACTCTATGCAAACCATGCATCCTCTTCCGTAGATTCCCATCTCTCACCACACTTGTGGAGTGCTTTGTGCCTACGGAAGGATGCGTAGGACCCTGCCGTTCTTTTTGGGTGAATACAGCAATGAGCATGAAAGCTATCTCACTCACATTTTGACTATGCAAGGCTCAGAGAGAGGAGGTCACTTGCCCAAGGTCACACAGGAAGTAGATTCTATATCCTGATTTGCACTCTGGTCGTTAGCTGGCCAAGCCTAGCTCTTTCCACGATAAAGCCTGAATGTTTGGTCTGTCACTTCCTTCTCCCCTTGAGAAGTTCCGTTCCAGAAACACCAATCCAGGCCCGTGAGAAGTTCTGGATGGGTTTGGGGGAGGGTGGGCCAGGGGCTTTCCCAAGACTCTGTCCAAAGTCCTCAGAGCCCCAGGGCATCTGATCCCTGGCTTGGGAGAGCATATCACGCTGGCTCCCTGGGCTCTGCCAGCTCCCTGGGGCTCAGTGGCCAGGCTGATAGGGGGCCTGAAAGTGAGCTGACCTGGCCACCTGGCTGTGCCACCGACTCCAGGCCTGTGGGCTCACAACAGCCACAGGAGACTGAGGTGGAGGAGGGAGGCTGGGGTCTCTCCTGTCTCTGACCTTCTCCATTCTTCTGACCCCTCGTATCTCTGGGTCTCTCCTGTCTCTCCTCTCTGTATCTCAGCGTTTGTCTCTCTGTCTCTGGCTCCTCCAGCTCCTCCTGCTCCCTTCCTCCCGCCTGCAGCTCCACACAGTCACCCAGCTGGCCTCTCCAACAAGGCTCCCCAGGGGCCTGGCCGGAAGTGCTCTTTCCCCTCTGACCATCAGCTGGCCTTGGGGACCTGGCTTCCCTCCTGTTCCTGTCCACCCAGCCTGCACAGGGGCCTGCCTGGCCCTCAGGGGAAAGTGGGTTGTCTCACTTTTGAGGGGCTTTACGAGGAAGAGGGCAGAAGGAGAGGGCATGAGGAGAGGAGGAGAGCCCCACTTCCGCAGGGCACGGGGTCCTGGGAACAGAGTGTCAAAGACCACAGTTCCTGTCTGGGAAGACAAAAGGACGCATAAAGGCAAAGGGCTGGGGGTTGAGGGCAACAAGAACTGGAGCTGGTGGGAGAGAGGGGTTCTGCAGAGGCGGGGGAGGGGTGAGAACCACACCCACACCGGCACACAGGACTTCTGCATATTTGTGCCCGGCTCGGCTGACCACTAGAGGCAGCCTGGCTGGGCAGCGTCCATCCGGAGTCAGAGGTCTGGGCTGCGATCCACAGCCACCATGTGTGCCGGCCTTGGGCGTGCAGCAGGCTCCACCCAGCCTGTTTCTTCGCACACGCAGTAGAGGTAAGAGGGCCAGGGGAAGTAGCTCAGTGGTAGAGGGAGTGCTTAGCACTCATGAAACCCTGGGTTCCATCTTGAGCACCAGAAATTAGGAAGTAAAGGAAAAGACCCGTGTAATACAGTGGTTGGCAGTGGGGCTGTAAAGGAGCCAGAGATGGGAGAGGGAACCAACACTACAGATCAATGGCAGCTACAACTGACTCACAAATGTGGTGCCTTAAAACGCACAAATATCATTTAACAGTTATGGATGTCAGGAGTCCAAAGTCTGCCTCACCAGGCTGAAGTCCAGGTGCTGGTGGGGCTGACTCTTTCTAGAGGCTCTGTCAGGTCTCCTATCAGCTCCTGCTTCCTTTAAGGCCAGCTGCTAGCGGCCCTTTGTCCACCACGAAAACAGCAACGTCCATTGCTCTGACACATCGACCCAGTCACATCTCCCTCTGCCTCCCCCCTGAATCCCCCTGCCCAGCCAGGGACCCGTGTGATTACACTGGGCCCACACAGGTCAGCCAGGAAAATTTCCCTACTTTAAGGTCGGCTAAGTAACAACCTTAATTCCAGCTGCCACCTGAAAGCCCCGAGCTGTTCACAAAGTTCCAGGATTAGAACTCAAACATCTTTTGGGGAGGGGGCTGCTGCCTAACATCCTTAAATATCTGCCGCCTGGCTTGTTTTAATCTTCCCAGCAACCCTGGCAGGGGGAAAGCAGGTATTCAGGGTTGTTAATCCATTTCACAAATGTGGAGATGAAGGTTAAGGTCACCACCACTTTTAGGAGGAGAAGCTGCAATGCAAACCCAGGTCTGACCATGTAGCCCCATTCTTCCTACAGGGCCACAACTCTTTGAAGCCCCCAGGACACTGCAGGAAGATAAGACAGAGCTTAATTCATTTAGGGAACCTGGGGCCCTCATTGTGCATGCAGAAAGTGCTGAGAACACAGGATTAGAGTGAGGGTTTGGCCTCTAGAAGAGTGGATAGGGCAGCAGGCACCAGGAGGGCTGCTGATCAGGTATACATGGGCTGGTTTCAAGTTCGAAGCCCAGCTCTGCCCATTCCCAGGTGTGGGTCTGGGGCACAGTGAGCCTCTGCTTTCTCATCTGTAAAACGGGAACAACAGCATTGCCTGCTTCTTGTATAGAGTGATCATGAGGACTAAATTAGATAATGTGGGAAAAGCATGAAGCAGGTACCGCCACAGAGTAGGAACTAGAGCAGTTCTTTACTGATTATCTGTTATTATTATTAGTAGTAGTAGCAGCAGTAGTAGTAATAGTAGGATTCTAACCAGGGTTCTGGAGTAAGCCACCAAGATTAGTGGAGCTAGCATTTGCAAACATATTCTTTTGAGAGAGAAGTAAAAACAGCTTGTACACACCTGTAATCCCAGCACTCAGGAGGCTGAGTCAGGAAGGTTGCAAATTCCAGTCCAGTCTGGGCTACAAATCAAGACTCTGTCCAATAAACAAATAAGTAAACAAATACCTTTATGCATATTTAAATTGTACCAATAAAATTAATTTTTAAAAACCAAAAAATAAATAAATAAGCACCTGACTGAACAGAGGGTCAAAAGCTGCCAGTGGATATCTTAGTTGGCCCAAAGATGAATAAATCCCGAGCAAGCCACTTCTATACTTGGTGCTTCCACTTCTTCATCTTTAAATGGGAAGACAAATTGTGTCTGCCTGGCTTCTGGGTTTGTGTGCATATCAGATCAAATGAGGCCTTTAATCACACTTTGCAGATTGTAAAGAGCCACCTGGATAGGGAGGCTCGGCTGTCGGGCATTTTCTCAGGATCCTTTGGCAGCAGGGTGTGGCTAGCATCTCAGCGCTGAGTCACCAAAGTAATCCACCAGTGAGCGCTGAGAAAGCAGCTATTGTCACGTTGAGCCACTGTCACTCCAGGTGGACAAGGACAGCGAGGTGAGGCTCAGAGTGCTAAAGTGACTTCCTGGGCTCCCCCCTTTTGCAGAGTGGAGCTTAGGATCTGGGGTGGGACTAGGACTCCCTGGTCCTGGCCCTGTGTCCCTGCTGCCCCTGCACCCCACCCATCCCACTTCTGGGGCAGTCTGAGCAAGCAGTCTCTGTCCCAGAGCAGGCTGAGCGCCTTGGAGCCCAGGAGGCCTGAGGGCTGTCCTGGGATCTTACTGCGGGGGGAGGCCTTTGCTAGCTGGTTCCAGCGAATCTTCTAGCAGCAAACCATTTCTCCAAAGGCCACCGTCCTGGAGTCCGACAGACAGGACCCAGAAAAGTGCCAGCTCCTCACCACAGCCTCTGGCCCTCATCTGGCCCAGCGCCTGCCCCCCACCCCCACCCCGTCTGGCCTGTCTCCTGGTGTCTTGCCCCTTCCCTGCCAGGCAGCCCCACAGCTTTGAGCCTTCCGGTTTCCCTCAAGCATCTCACCTCACTGCCCCCCACCCTGGCCTTTACTCCCACCTCCCATCCCTGGAGGCAGTGGACTCTGGCTCCCACACGTACAGACCCCTGCATTTACCTGCTGTGTGCCCTTGAGGGAGTTACTTAGCCTCTCTGGCTTTGTCCCTTCATCTGTGATACGCACAGTCACAGGCCTGTAAGCGAAGTCAATGGGAGTCTCTGGCTGGCCTGCAGCAGTGCCTGGCCCCTGTGCTCTGTCTCTAGCTCACTCTTTTTTTTTGGTACCGGAGATCGAACTTGGGTCCTTGCACTTGTGCAGCGGGCGGTGGAACCACTGAGCTAAATCCCCGGCCCTCTAGCTCACTCTTTGTGTCCCAGGTCATGGGCTCTGCCATGAAGATGCAGCCCTCCCAGAGGTCAAACCTGCTACCCCATGTCCATCTACCCCTCACCCTCTCACCCATCCCCTCCATAAACCGGGATGTAGCGTCTCCTGGGTGCCAGGCCAGGCTGGGCATTATGGGGACACTAAGGAGAATCTCCCTGGAGGAGAGAAGCCCTGGGAAGGTGCTCTTTACCATCCTAGGGCTCCCAGGACCTGATGGGGTCCAGCCTCTCTTGCCAGCCCCAGGTGGCCCTGTGCATTCCTGAGGTGCTGTTGGGCAGTGCAGCGCCCTGAGCCCAGGCCTGTGGGAGCTGGGAAGGTGCAAGGGCGTCAGTTCTGACTTTGCATTGCTCCTCTGGGTCGCCCCTGTTGCTGCAAAGTAAGGCCCCAGCCTCTTAACTCAGGAATGTGAAGCATTTCTTACCACCACTGAGAGGGCCAGAGCAGGGCCCAGGCCTCCTCTCCCAAGCTCTGGAAGGGTCCAAATTGTTTTCAAAAACCACAGGGCTGGAAAGGTCCAAGGGGAAAAGGGAAGAGCTGGGCAGAGATCCCAACTCTGATGACTGGGGGTGGGGGAAGGGGGACTTTTAAAAAGTTATCCCTGGGGCTGCTGGACAGAGTGGAGGCAGGAAGAGCACTGAGCACTGCGCCTCCCACGGCTGAGGGCTGTCCCGGACTGTGGGCGGCTGCTCCTCCTGCCCGTGCCCTTTCCCCGCCAGCTTCTGACTCCCCGGTCCCCAGTAGGGATCCTGTGTTCTCTCCTTGTGACTTGCTTGTCAAGTGCCTCACTCTAGGGCTTCCCATGGCCGGCCAGGCCACTCTCAGATCATTCAGTCAGTAGTACCGAGAGCTGCACTTAAAGGTACAGAGGAGGCCAGGACAGTGGCTGTGTCATGTTCTCTGCAAGATCCCCAGGGATGGTCATATGATTCGGCTTTTCCAGTACTTCTGGGATCACTTTCCCTGGGACCTCACCCTGTGTCCCTGCCTCCAGGCCCTACAATGTCCTTCTCTCTGGGTCGCTTCCCCCTACCCCCTGCTGCTCCCTTTCCCACCCACATTTGCTCAGCTGCCTGGCTCAGGGAGCAGGGGGCCTGCACTCCATTGCAACTGCCGCTTGGCCCAAGTCAGCAGGGCCAATCTCCTGTCACTGGGGACCTGGGTGCAACACAGGTCCCAGGCAATGGCCCCCGGGCCTGCTAGACTTCCTGGGGTGGTTTTCCTCTACTCACCATGACCACATTCCCAGTAGTCTCAAATACACACGGGGGAGGCCAATTTCCCTTGGCCCCTGACTCAGTGGGTAGAACCAATAGGTTAGGGGGAGAGGGGAGAGAATGGAGTTTATAGCAAGGAACTGACATATTCAAATGTGGGAGCTGGCTAAGGATAGCTGGAATGTGTGTGCAGCCTGGAACTGTCATGCGTGGATTGATACTGCTGTCCACAGCTGGAGTCTCCCATCTCCAGGCCGTTAGCTTAATCGCATCTGCAAAGTACCTTTGGCCATGTAACCATGTACAGTGACTGTTTTGAAGGTTTTCCATATTCGGATGTGGATTTTTTTTCTATACTGGGAATTGAAACTAGGGCCTTTGCACTGAGCTACATCCCCAGTCCTGGAGGTACAAACCCAGCACTGACCCCAAACCCTGGCACCCCACATCCACTTAGGAATAATTCTGGGGTGGCTCAGTGGTAGAGTGTGTGCTTTGCATGCTTGAGGCCCTAGGTTCAACCACAGGTGCACATGGAAAAAAATAGGTGCAGGGAGGGGACCCCCGGTCTAGCACCTGATCCCCAAAGCCCCAGAGGCTGATTCATATAATGCAAGAAGCTAGGAAAAATACAGGACGCCTGGCTAAGTTTGAATTTCACATAAAGAAGAAATTTTTTTAGCCTAAGAATGTCCAAAATCTCATATGGGATAAATATATATTAAAAATGAACTTGTTGCTCATTGAAAATACAAATAATTCATATGTAACTGGGAAGCTTATATTTTATCCGGCAACCCTTTAAATGCAGTCAAAGAAAAATTGAGAATGCTATCTATGGGCTACAACGACAAGCTCTCTGTCAGTTCTGCCTGATGTAACAAAATACTTTACACTCGGTAATTTATAAGGAACAGAAAATGGTGGCTTATTTTTCTGGAATCTGGCAAGTGTGAGATCAAAGGAGCAACAGACTGTATGTCTGGTGAGGGCTCATTCCCTGCAGACGGTGCCTTTTCTGTGCCCCTCATAGTTAGCAGAAGGGACAAGGGCAACCAGCTCCCTGATCTAATTGCCTGCCAAAGGCTCCACCTCCTACCATCACACTGAGGGTTGTTTCAACATATAAATTTGGGAGGGAGGGGACACAAGCATTCAGACAATAGCACTGTAAAGATATGTTAAGAAGGAAAACCAAGGTGAGCAACAGTGTGAATAATATGCTTCCATGTGTTAAAAATGTAGAGAAACAACAAGCAAGAGTCAGGTGTGGCGGTGCATACCTATTATCCCAGCTACTCAGGAGGCTGAGGCAGGAGGAGCTCAAGTTCAAGGTCAGCCTGGACAATGTAGCAAGACCCTCTCGGCTCATTAAATAAATAATACAAAAAGAATGTTAGGATAAGCAAGTGGAGGCACAGGCTACTTCTGGGGAGAGGACAAAGGTGGCGGGAACAGGGGTGTGGAGGAAGTCTCGCCTTGCCCCCTTTGCACAATTTGAATTTTGAACCATGTGAATATTTCATCCAGGAGAAAAAATAAATAAATAAGTAACATGATCAGGCAGTTTTGTTCTGACCCGACTCCTGCACCCTTAACCTCCTGCATTCTAGAAATACTCCAGCGCTTGCCTTATCCTTATCAAAATTCCTGTAGGCCCCTGCCTCCCGACTCAGCCTGTCTGCAGCATCCCCTGGCCTGCAGGGGTGGGGTGAGTCACAGCCACCACCAGCTACCAGCTGTTTGCTATCTGCAGGCCTTCCTGGGAAGGGCTCTCTCCAGCTGTGAGCCTGGCACCATGGTCTCTCCCCTTAGACTGTAACTTGCCCTCCAGCTACAGTGTGCCAGGCACTGTGCTGGGAACAATAACATCCTGGCAGGTCTGAAAGAGGGGGTACACAAGGCCAAGGGGAGAAGCAGCCATGTGTGTCTGTGTTTCCCAAGAGGCAGCACCTGGGATGGCTTCCCAGGGGAGATGGCACAGGGGCAGAGGAGGAAACAGGGCTCCAGGCAGAGGGAGCAGCATGAGCAAAGGCCCAGCATCAGGAAGGGAAGTGATACTGGAGAGATGCCTGAGGCTTGCAGTATGGACCTGGTTTGGGGGTGGGGGTTGAACAAGAGCACAGTTCTAGAAAGCTTGTTCTGTGGTCTCCTCAAATTGTCCCTTGCTGGGTTCCTGGAGCCCGGGGCTCACACAACAGTGTCAGCCCAGCCTGGAGTTGAAAGGAAAGCACTCTCCAGAGGAACACCAGGGTCTGCAGACCCCAGTCAGTGGGTCTGATGGGCACAGTGACGCACAGAGCTGGAGGCTGAGAGCCAGGCAGAAGAGGTCAAAACGAGAAGGCTCAGATGCAGGGGCCCGAGCTTCAAGAGCCCCATTCACCTGGGGGAGAAAAGGAGCTCAGCTCCTAGAAGGCCCCACAGCAAGACACACCCCGTACATGCGCTTTGGGACCGTGTCAGCCCCTAGCAGGGCGGCTACAGGTCTAGGTGGGTGGGCCTTTGCACATCCTTACGTCTCATCCAGGTTTTCCAGGTGAGGTGGACAGGCCCAGAGAGGGCCAGAGAATCGTCCAGGCCACACAGCCGGTGAGTGGCATAGGCAAGGCCAGATCCCAGCCCCTGTCTGCCAGCCCCACTCTCACAGAGCCCCCCCAGTCCTCTGCAGGGCTGAAAGCTCAGGCCACCATCCGGGAGCACTCCTGGAAGTGGGGTCTTGCCCAGGGCTCTGATCCTGGGCTGTCCTTGACAGTATAAGATGGGTGCTGTCCCCAGAAGGAGAAAGATTCTCCTGTGGACCTCTGTGATCTGTCACCCGGCTGACTGCCCTAGCTGGACCACCTGATAAAGGCCAGCTGGTGGCTCCTCCCCCAGAACCCGGAGGGATGGATTATGCAGGAGGCAAATGAAGCTCGGGCAGTCCCTGGACAGCAATGGCTCAGCCATGGCAGCTCTGTGCTGCTTCCACGACACCGTTTTCCTGCACTTGGAACAGCGACCCGCCCTGCCGCTCAACACACACATTCCCTCTGGACAGTCTTGACAAGGTGCTGAAATCCTGCCTTTAACTTTCTTCCTTCCTAGTTACCAGAAACACTCCCTTAGGAAGAACAGGCAGCCCCTGGAGGCATTTCAGACATTTATTCTTGAGTGTAAATTAGTTGTCAGACCCCCAGATTGCCAGCTGAATGCAGGGCCCTTTCCTGAATGACACAGGACAGGACGGGACAGGACAGGACAAGACGGAGAGGTCCTGGGCAGGGCTGGGGCTGAGCCCTGGGCGTGGCTAGGTGGGGCTTCCTCTGCAGCACCTGGCCCTGGGCCTGTGTCTAGGTGGCACCTAGGAGGGAGGTCCCCAGGTGGTGGCCTACGGTGATGTGGAAAAAACACTGATTGTGCTGGGGTTCCAGCCCAACCCACCACCTGCCTTAGGCAAACTACTCCCCTGCAAGCCTCAGCAACCTCTCCTGTGAAATGGGGATGATGCCACTGCAGCTCCCTTGCAGCTTCGAGGACTTCACAAGGTGTTCTCACACCCAAAGGAGGCTAAAACCCGCTGTGAGCTCCATCCAACCTGGATCACTGCAGGGGGCTGGGTAAGGGGCAGAGCTCCGCCCACATCTAGCTGGGGGAGGAGCCTAGAGTTTGCATCTCCAGGAAGCCCCCCAAGCTCCCAGATGACTGGGCCCTGCATGTATTCTCACAGAGGATCTCTATAAAATCCTTGAGGTGGGGCACACAGAATGAGGAAAAACATACAACACAAATGGCACTTTCGTAGCAACTTCCCTCTTACACCTACCCCTCAGCTGGACAGAGGGGGCCAGGCAGGAAGAGAAGTGAAGGATGACAGGCCCGGGAGCCAGTGGTCAGGGCTCCTGATGCTCTCCAATTCCTGCCCTAGCAGAGCTGAATCTCCCTCACGATGACAAGCACACTGCCGGATGTGTCATGTGAGCCACCTTACATAATCGTTCCTGCGAGTCTGTGAATTAGGTTATCAATACACCCATTTTATGGTTAAGGAGCCCATGACAGACAGAATAATGGGTCCCAAGATGGCCTCAGTCCAATCCCTGAAACTGTGACTAGAACCTTACGTGACAGCAGGACCTTTGAGAGACACGATTTCGTCAGGCATCTAGAGATGGAGAAATGATCCTGGGTCATCTAAGTGGACCCACCTAGGTCACAAAGACCTTGGTAAGAGGGAGGCAAAGGCCCAGAGAGCCAGAGAGCCAGAGATGTGACAATGAATCAGAGGCTGCAGAGGAGGAGGAGTGGGCTGCCAGCTAAGAAAGGTGGGCCCCTCTAGAAGCTGGAAAAGACAGGGAGAGATTCTTACCTAGAGCTTCCAGAAAGAACAGTCCTGCCTTCACCTGGATTTTAGCCCTGTAGGCGTCATTTTGGACTTGAAATGATGAATGATGAATTGCCTTCTTTTAAGCTACAAAGTTGGTAGTAAATTATCACAGTGGCCATAGAGATTTCATCTAAAACCTAAGGTGGGGTGGTGGGGTGAGACGCAAATACAGTCTTCCTGCCTGCAGAAACTGTGCGGACTCCCACCCAGGAGTTGATTCAACAACAGACCAGGATCAGAGGCTGCAGGTACCAAAACCAAGGAGCGCTTTCCTTTGGGGTGAGTAGAGGGAAAGTTAGCTGTTTTAAATGTCAGAACGGTTATGGGATAATAGGAATATTGTTGGCTAGGTACAACAAAGAGTTTCCATATTTGGACCAACTCCAGTTGATGAGAACTGGCTGCCTGAAGCTCTGGGAAGAGATGAATCTTTGTTTTATTTTATTTTATTTTTGGTACTGGGAATCGAACTCGGGTCCTTGCGCTTGCGCAGCAGGCGGTGAAACCACTGAGCTAAATCCCCTGGCTGGAGACGAATTTTGAGGCTGAGTCCGGGGTCTGAGGGAAAGGGTGCTGGGATCGACTGGCAGTGCCTGCCCTGGGCTGCCCTGGAAGAGGAGCCATGGCTGCTGCTGTTGATTCATTGAGTTGCTCCAGGCTAGCTGGGTCTGACTCTTCTTGTTCCCAGGGTATAGCAGTATGCCTGGAAGGGAGGAAAGAAGGAAGGGAAACAGGAAAAGAGAAATCAGTTTCCATGGGGTCCAGGACTGGGGAAGATGGTTGGACTCCCAGAGTGCAGAGCTTCTGATTTACCCTCTCAGCATCTCCTGCCCCTGTTTCTGATCAACCCCTTCCTTTGGGGACTGTCTTGAGGTAGGAGAGGAGAAATAAAAACAAATAGGATATAACATTTTAAAATAGAATATTAAAATTGTATTTTTAAAGAAAGACTGCAGCTTCAGGACACAAAAGTTATTCAAGCTTATTTCCTTTCCAGGAAATATTCCCAAGGGTCTTAAAGACAAGCCTGTAAACTTGGGATCTGTCCCTGTGTGTTTCACCTGTACACTGCATTCCCTCCTACTGACTCCCATGCTCAGGAAGCACTGTGAATGGCGAGTGAGCATATCTCAGTTTAAAACACCTATCAGTGGTTTGCCTCTTAGCATAAGCCCACCATATGGGCAAATGGGCAAATGGACAAACCCCATAGACACTTGGACACATAGCCTATATACCCTATCGTAGGGACACCCTGTAGTCCCCATAAATATACCCCGCTTGAAGCCACACACCACCTCTCTCCCTCCACAGGGCCCACACTCTCTCTTTGAATGCATACTTTAAAACTCCCACCTAGTAAATCTCTCTGTGCCTCTCACTGAAAAATTCTTTTTCTGTGATGGCAGTCAGAGAACCTTGCAACCTTCCCCTTGGTTGGGGTGAGTCAAGGATTTCCATCTTTGGTTTGGGGACCTCTGTGGACGCTATCTGGTGACAGACTTAGTCTGTTCAAACTGCCAAACAACAGATGTTTATTTCTCACAGTTCATAGTTCAAGCGGCTGGAAATCTAAGCTCATGGTGCTGATAGATTCAGTCCCTGGTGAGAACGCTCTTCCTCCTAGATGATGGTCTTCTCACTTCTTACTGTAAATGGTAGAAGGGGTAAGAGAGCTTTCTCAGGGCTCTTTTATAAAGGCACTAATCCCACTCTCATGACCCAATCACTTCTAAAGGCCCCACCTCCTATGCCACTGCCTTGGGGGTGAGGATTTCAGCATATAAATTTGGGGGTGGAATGGGCAACACACACTACTGCAGTGATCACCCCTCTGGTATTGCATTTGGTTGTGATGGGACCACCAATCCCAGGGACAGGCCCTGACCCATAACAATCCAACTCTTCCCCAGAAGTTGAGCCTTGAGTGAGACTCAGAGAGGGAGAGCATTGTGAGTCATGACATCTGAAGGCCACATCCTGAAGATCCAGCCCCCAAACTCAGCCAGTGATGAAGAGATGAACCCAGTCTGCGACTCTTGAGCCTGAGCTCAGATGCTCCTAACCCTAAAACCATCTCTTCCAGGAGCAATGACCAAGGGCACAGAAACCACCTGGCCCAGGGAAGAAGTGTCCCTGGGAGTTTGCTGCCCTTTGAACATCTGGCTCTTCCTCCTTCCAGCAGCTCAGCAAGTTGAATTCCAATCCAAGCCTCCACTGCCATTTTTATTCTGCTTAATTACTCAGAATCAGTTTCCAAGGCTGGAAATCAAAGAGCCCAAGTCAAAATGACAAGGTCTCAGGGAAGGAAGAGCAGGCCAGCAATCAGAGCTGTTTACCTTTGTAAAACCTCAGTGGTCAGGACCTGAGAATCAGGATGGGTGTCCCCATGGCAGGAATGCACTGAAACAATGGGAATGGGAGACAGAATCAAGGGCCTGTGACCAGGGAGACTTGGGTGTGACCCTGGACAGTCCTTTTGTTCTCCAAAGCCTCCGTGTCCTGTCTGTGAAACATGCTGATAAGAATCTTTATCCCACAGGGTCCCTATCAGGCACTTGGAGAAGATGTAGGAAAAGCACTCAGCACAGTATCAGACCCAGCAGCATGACTTCTTCCTTCTTAGGATGCTGGCACCCCTGGAAGAAATGGACCAAGACGCCAGATCCTATCTCTTTCCCCTCTGTGAGGCTCCCCAATTGCAGACACAGGACTTCAGCTCTTGCCCCCAAAAGCTGCAGGTCCAGATGGGGATGAGGCACTCACATGGAAAAGGAAATCAACTGAGCAGGCAGAGTGCCACAAAGGCCTAGGGAACCGAGACTGCCCTGGGCGGGGGAGGACACCTCTGCCTAGATTTCAGGCCATATCCAGGGTCTCCAGAAAGAAAGGCCTAGAAGCCACTCTCCTAACCCTGAGGCCCCAGGGAAGCAGCATGTTCCTGGTAGAACACTGGTCCCCACAGGCCTTATCTTCCTCCTGTCAGTCTTTTAGGTGGGGAGGGACACCCCACACTCCTAGAAGAGAGGCCAGGGCAGCATAGGCTCAGAGCCGGAAGGGCCCTAGGATGTCACTGTCCCACACCGTTGTTCTGCAGCCCACACAGGGCAGGCCCGTGGTAGGGTCCTTAGAAAGTGAGGGGCAGAAACACAGCAGGATGCAGGCCTCCCAAGCTGGGGTTCTCGCGAATAGGACATTTCTGTAAGCCTTTGTGCAGACCACCAACATGGAACAATGGAAAGAAAAAGTGACGGATTTACAGCCAGAGGCCCTGAGTCTCCAGTCCTCTCTGAGACTAGTTCCTGTGTAATCTGAGTGAGCTCTTGCTGCTCTCAGGGCCTCAGTTTCCACATCAGTGAAAGGAGGGGTCTGGATTCCATTTCTAAGATCCCTTCTGGCTCGACTGTTCTGAGAGTTAAAGGCCAGGAGTTGGTGCCACCTCCCCACCCTGTTTCCAAAATCTTTCCCAAAGCCTCAGAGAACTCAGGTGGAAGAAAAATTTGGACAGAGGCCTGGATGGGAGAGAGTGTAGGGACTCTGACCCCGTCTCCACCCCCTGCTAAGCCAAGATGCCGGGCCTGCAGGCGAGGTGGCCATCCCCACGATGGAAGGGAGGAGCGGCCTCCAGGGATGGCACAGAAGCTAAAACCCAGCAGCTGGGCCTTCAACCACCTACTTCCCAGCCCATGGCCTCGAGACTGGTGGCCAAGTGGAGGCTTCTCGAACTGAGGGTGGAAGGCAGGGAAGAAACAGGGCAGAGGAAGTGGCCTAAGATTGAGCTGTTCGCTTTGTCTGAACCTGTCCCCTGAGAGCCAAGCCTGCAGCCCTAGGGTCTTCTGATGATGGGGAGCAGGGGGTGGAAGAGGTTGGTGGACCTGACCCCACAGCCATTCCTAGATCACTAGGTGTGGGACTGGAAGGATACTTAAGTCAATGTTTTTCAAGTTGCAGGTCAGGACCCTCCTGGTGGACCTTGAAGTTAATTCAGTACTTTAATTAATTAAATCAAAATGACTAATGATGATAGTGTTAAAATCAAAGAGACAATATATATGACTGCCTCCTGAGTAGTAAGCATAAATGCTCTCCTGAAACTGGTTTAAATTTTTGTCTTGTGCCAGGTTGTGATGTAATGGATTTCTTGCTCCTGGTCCCAGTCACAAAGCCTCGAAAAGCCACCGCCTGAGATCACGAACCCTGGCCCTTTTTTTGCCAGCAGGAGCGGGAATTGGCTGCAGCTCCCCTCCCGAAGCTCCTTGCCTACACACCTGGCCACCTGCTCAGGGGCCCCATCCCAGCAGCTGCACACACTCATGCCTCTGTGTCCTTCAAACCCTCCCTTCTCTCGTACTCTCTTCGTCCAAACCTGCCTGGATCCAGGGCCGCCTGTGTAAATGTTGCACTGTCCCCCAGAGGTGCCAGGCAAGATGGCCCTTTCTTTACAAGCACTTTCCCCCTAAACCAACTAGTTCCTATCAAGTTGGCCGCTCTAATTTGTGGATGAATTAAGCAAACGAGTGAATGCACAATGGATCAGAAGCTGAAGTGCTCTGGGCTGGGAGATGGGTGCAGAGGCTTGCTGTGTTAATAGCCAGTAACAGCCAAGCACCTACTGTGTGCCTGTACCTCACAGCTCCTGGGGACACGAGGCCACCAGGAACCCCAACACGGAGATCCACTGGGCTGCCAAGGGAGCTGATGACCCCGTACAGCCATCAAGGAAGGAGTCACCAGGCAAAGGGCCAGGCAGGGTGGGGTCAGGTGGGGGTCTTCTAGGCAAAAGAGTGGAGCTTACTTGGCACCGAGTAAGTCCTTTGTAGCACATGCCACTTGTCTTACCGTTACACTTTGGTATTTAACTCCCCCTAGACTAAACTCCAGGACAGGGCGAGGACCAGATGGTGCCTTCTGGGCTGAGCATGACAGTTCTGGCAGCAGCCTAACTCATTAAACATTAACCAGTGGAATATTCAGGAACCTGCAGGTGGCTCAGACTGGCCCCAGGTAGAGAGTGTAAGGAGGAAGCTGCAGTGGAGCGCTGGGAAGAGCCAGGCTTTCTCCATCTGGCACTGGGGAATATGGGGGGGGGGTGCGGTCCTTAAACAGGAAAGACACAGGTAGTCAGTCATGGTTTAGAATATTCCTCATACTCTGGGGTCCGCAGCAGGGGCTGCACCAGGCAGGCAGCGAGAAACAGGGCCGCAGTTACCCAGGCGAGGAGGCTTGAGTCTAGAGGCAGTGGAGTGGTGCGCTCTGAGAAGGCATTTGGGAACCCCAGGTGTGTGCCACCGAGGCAGAGCAGGCTTCTGGGCTGCAGGCTTCCAGGCTGCCGGGCTCCAGATGGGAAGAAGACGCCCAGTTAACCCACCCCACAAGGGCACAGGGTGGTCCTGGGAGGCGTGTGCCAGCCCATCACTGGTACTAGCACATTCCAGAGTTTAACCCTTCTGCCCTCACACTTGTATTTTCTTTGCCTTTTTAATCAACTCATGTGTTAACACATTTATATACTTTAAAAGTGAACATTAGATAGAGCACAGGGGTAGAGTGCTTGCAAAGCATCCGAGAGGCCCTGGGCTCAATCCCCAGTGCTATAGATAAATAAAGTGATTATTAGGGAGTCATATTGTTCTCTATACTCTTGTGTGTATTTTCAAGCATTTCATACTAAAAATATTAAGTGAATATATATCTGTGCATGAATAGTAATTCTAAACTCTCTATGGAAGCTCTAAATCATAAAAAATAGTCTTGTTAAATTTGCCTGTCTCCATCTCCCACCCAAGGAACTCAGTATAAGACTTTTCTTTTGCTAAAAAGGAAGACTGCTAGACTGCTAGGCAGTGCACACCTGTAATCCTAGCACTTTGGAAGGCTGGGGCAGGAGGATCACAAGTTTGAGCCCAGCCTGGCAACTTAATGAGACCCAGCCTCAAAAAAGTTTTTAAAGGGCTGAGAGTGTACAAGGCCCTGGGTTCAATAACCATACTGGGTGTGTGTGGAGGGGGGAGCTTGCTCTGGGCCCATTCTTCTTGGCCCTGAGATTTACTGAAACATTAAAAATATGTACCTTGCTGGGGTTTTTTGGGGGGTGGGGGGTTGGTACCGGGGATCGAACTCCCGTCCTTGTGCTTGCAAGGTAAGTGGTGGAACCACTGAGCTAAATCCCCAGCCCCACCTTGCTATTTTTAAAAGCTGCACAAATGCCTCCTAACACTGGCAAACAAGACCACGGGCTGAGGCTGCTCTCTGTCACAGACACAGGTATTCGGGAGTCCTCTCTGCCCCTTGGGGACATGGACCTTCAGGGATCAACCATTTCATCCATTTATCAAGAACTAGTAAATAACATCACCAAAAACATACGGAAAGTGTTAACTACAGTAACACGCAACACTCACTACAGCCTTGAGGAATGAGCTCATTTCACAAATGAGGAAACTGAAGCACAGAGAAATAAGTAGCCCACAGTCCCCAAAGCCAGTAAGCAACCTGGAGAGATTCGAACACGAGTCCTGCAACTCTAGTGCCAGTTTTTACTACTCAGCTTTACGGTTTAGATAGATTCACATTTTTGAATCCTGAGTTCAGGGCTGACTACTTAGCAGGTGCCCAGTGGGTCAGCTGTCCAGGAAGAACGCTGATTTCCCTCCCATCTTCACCCCTGGCTTTTGGGTGGTCCAGCACTCCTCCCTTCCTGGCCAGAGAAGCCCACCCGCTAGCTCCGCGGGTATGGGGCTCTGCGCGGGGGTGGGGGGGGCAGGTGGGCGGGCCAGGCGGTGGGCGGGGCCCAGTTCCCTGCAGGAAGCGGGAAGCGGCCTTGGAAAGGTCCCTCGGGCGAAGCCTGTGACGACAGCCACTCCTCTCCGCTGGGGCGCGTGGCGCCGGCCTTATACGGTCAGGCGCAGCGCAGAGGGGCGTCGCCCCAGCCGGCCCCGCCCCGATGCCCAGGCCCGGCCCGGCCCGGCCCTACCAGGGCTCAATTTTGGAAACCCGGGCTTGCCTTGACCTGGCCGGCCTAGGGCGCCGCCTTGCCTCTGGGCCGTTTACCCTGCACCCCTCCGGCCCCAGGTCCTCACTAGGGGTGGGAGGGCAACTTGAAAGGACCGCGCCTCGGAACACTCAGTCTCGGATCCTGAGGGTGAGCCTCCCTCTACGCAGTCGGCCTTTCTGTACCTGACGGAAAGAAGCCTCTAGCCCGAGGCTGAGCCCCTGACCCAGTTGAACATTAGCCTCCTGCACCAGTGTGTGGTCACTGCACCCTTCTTGCCGGGGTTTAACCATTACAGGAAGCCCACCGGAAGGCACTCGTTGGTCACCTTGCTACTGCCTCGTCCCTCCAAGCTCTCCTGGCAGCCCAGATCCCTAAATTGCCAGGTCTGTCAGCTGCTCCCCTGCTATTCCCGCTCACTCCTCGAATCCCTCCTCAGCCTCCCAGCCTCCCGAAGGATAAGTGACATCCCTTGGTCAGTACACGGGCCTCTGTGAACTTACTGTCCCCTCCTGCACCCCGCTGTTCCAGGTGTCCCAACCTTTGCACTTGCCAGTCCCCCAGGAAAGGAGCCCCTTGAGTTCCTTGCACGAACTCAGACACCTTCCAGAGAGACCATTTTTAGCATCCTCTTCCTAACTTACAGAGATTATTTAACCTTTCTGATCACCACAGGAGTTTTGACCTGCTCCCTCTTGGACCTGGGCTAGTTAAAGCCTTTCTTTTCTTTTCTTTTCTTTTGTACCGGGGATCGAACTCATGTCCTTGTGATTTCGGGGCAGGCGGTGGAACCACTGAGCTAAATCCCCTGCCCTTAGAGACTTTCTTTAGGCAGCCTGGTGGTCCTCGCTCCCAGGAGGTCACCATATTGTGTGTGTGTGTGTGTGTGTTTTGGTACTGGGGATCGAACTCTGGACCTTCCACTTTCGAGGCAGGCGCCGGAACCACTGAGCTAAATCCCCGGCCCGAGGTTCACCATATTGATGCCAGACTTAGTGCAACCCCTGATGGGTATAGCACATTACAGCTCCTAACTCCTGAGCTAAGCAATCTTCCTGCCTCAGCCTCCCAAGTAGCTGCGAAAGGCATGCACTGTGTGCCCAGCTGATTCACCTTTCTGAGGTTCAATTTCTTCTTCTGCAAAATGAGGGTAAAATAATCCCCACCTTACTGTTTTTGTGAAAATCCAGTGAGTGAATGTTTGTGAAATGCTTACGACAGTGCTTGGTAGCTGCTAATCTTCCTGTGCTCTGGTTACCAGTGCACGTGCTGAGGGTTCCAGGAGTTGGGCTCCTCTCCTAGCTGGGCATGCCTGGTGCCTGGCACACAGAGGCACTGAATTAGTGCTTGTGGGGGAGACAGAGAAGAGGAGATCCTCTCTAAGGCCTCATGGCACCTGGGAGGGACAGAGGGTAGATGCTTCTGGGGCATCAGGAGGTGGATCAGCCACTTCCAGTGCCGGGATGAGTGGCAGAGTCAGCGCCAGGGTGACCATCATATGCCTCCTTTAGCACTGAATGTCTTGTGCCCCAGGAATCTCTCTGGTCTCAGGCAAATTGGGGTAGGGGTCACTCCAGATCAAGATCCCAGCCTAGGCCCTCAGGACTGCCCTCCTACCTGCTGCCCTGGGCCAGCCCTCTTAGAGATGCGCTCTCCTGCATGAAGGCCTGGGGGACTTGAAAGACTCCCTAAAATACTCTTAGCACAAAGGGGTGGGATCTGGGTGTGGTGGGGGAAGCCTGTCATCCCAGCCATGGAGAGGCCTGAGGCAGGAGGATCACCACAAGCTCTAAACTTCGCATCAAGACCCTGCCACAAACAAATGGGCAGGGTGGGGGTGGGGTGTGCAGACCTGGGGGCAGGAAGGCCATTCACCCTGACAAAGACCCACAGGGCAGTTTTTTGCCAAGCCCTCTGCCCAGGGCTGGCACTCAGCCCCCCTCTGGGCCTCGCTGTCTGGTGGGGCACAGATGTGTGGATGCAGTGCCCCCAAGGCTGGTTCATGGATCGCTGGGGAAGGGGCTCACTCCTGACTTAGCCACTCACCAGCTGGCCTCAGGTCTGTCCCCTCCCCTCGTGGGGCCCGGGCGTCCTCTGCCATGCAGTGGAGCAGGAGCTGGTCTCAGAGCCCTTCCTGACTTGAGGTTCACGACCCAAGCAGCAGATTTCTGGGAAACGCAGCCTCTAGAGAGGGACCTGGAGGCTGAGCTTGCCTGAGTGGGTGGGGGCAGCCTGACAGCCCGGCCCCACTGCACAACCCACAGCCTTGTCCTCCCAGGATGAGCCACCCAGCTGCCGCCCACCTGCCACATCCTTCTGGGCCACTGTCCAGGAAGCTGGCCTCTGCCTGTCCCCCACAGCCCACAGGGACCAGGTCCGGGCATGGAGGCCTCCCTCCTTCCCCTTGGCTGCAGAGGAGGCCCTGCTCCCAGGCCTGAGGTTTGCCCTGCTGAGGCTCAGTGGTCAGGGCCAAGTGCTGAGCAAACGCTGTGGCCACCGGGCAGCCAGTCCCCCACCTGTGGCCGCTTTAAAGTCACTCCCAGGCTGCATGGAGCATGAAGCAGCCATGGGACAGAAGGTCCTAGCTTAAAAATCACTTTCACCCTTGACCTCCTGGACAGCCTCAGTCTAGAGCAGCCCAGGAGTGGCCCAGGACCTCAGAGCCACCTCTGAATGTCTCTCCCTTGCTTGCTGGACGGTGCTGGGCCGGGCCCTACCCTCTTGGGGCCTCCTTCTCCCTCTCCTGGTCCAGACTGGGTGGCCTCCTTCCCTATCTCAGCATCCCAGGATCCCAGAGATGGGAAGTGGGATGCTGGAAATGACATAGAAACCACGCATACCTCAGTTCACAGGACAGGAGGAGCAGTGGCTCCAACACACTGTCCAAGTCAGCAGATGGGGAGGCGGGGCTGAGACGCCCTGGAGAGGAGCAGGGCACTGGTCGGCTCGGCCCAGAGCAGCTCTGTGCTGAGGTTACCTGCTTTGCTCCTCCATCCATCCGCAGGGTGCTGCAGGGCCCCGTGTGCCAGCTCCGTGAGAGGTGGGGAGGAAGGTGCTCAGGGAGACGCAGAGGCCGGCATCCCAGGAGCAGCCCTTGCTTCCTCGGGCTGAGTCACACTCACCACAGCTGAAGAGGCCTGTCCTCCCGTCCCACCGCAGACCCCAACCTGAACCAGATCCTTCTGAGGACTGCTACCTCGGACCTGGCTGCCAGGAACACCAGAATTCAGGGCCTGGAACTTTCTTTTCCTTGTTTTTTTTGCTGTACTGGAGATGGAACCCAGGGCCTTCACACTAAGCTTCATTCCCAGCCCTTTTTCAATTTTTCTTTTATTTTGAGACAGGATGTCAACGAGTTGCTAAATTGCCAGGCTGGGCTTGAACTTTCCATCTTTCCTGACTCAGCCTCCCAGAACACTGGGGTTACAGGCCCGGGCCACCATGACATCCTGGGGCCCTGGAACTTTCTAAGGCAAAGGTGGAGTGGACAAAGAGGTGACTGGGGGTGGGGTAGAGCTGCCCAGGTCCCAGGACATTCCTGCTGCTCAGCCTCCCCGCCCCCAAAGTAAACTGGCAGGTGGGAGGTGCAGGTGGAGCCTGACTCGGGTTTCAGGCTGGGGACACTCCTTCCCTGCTCTCAGGACAGTAACACGGTCCCTTTGCCCTGGAAATCTCACTTCTGTAAACTCTAAGAGGAGAATAAGCTCTATGCCCAAACATGTTTGCTCCTACCTCATTTACAATGAAAAAGTAATTAAGAGAAAGACACCTAAATGTCCCACACTGGGGACAAGGGTAACAATGTGCCCCTGGCTGAGTGACCTCCAGATCAGAGAAGTACAGTGCACTGGGAGTAGAAGGCTGGAAGAGGAGGGCAGTGGTGTGAGAAGCAGCAGGCAGATGGAATTAAATCCTGCTCTGCCCCTTCCTAGCTGTGTGCCTGGGACCATAACTGAAATCCCTGTGCGCTGTTGTTATAGACAGCTAAGTTAGGTAGAAATATTATAGTCAGACAGGCCTAGGCCCTCGAGGGAGTCAGCACAGAGGATGTGAACACATTACAACTTCTAGAGGCGCATCTGTCAAAGGCCAGGTCTCGAAATAAAGATGGCATGTCCAGCCCTACATGGCTCCCCAAAGAATAAGCAATAAATTAAAGATTATACTATAATTGTTATCACCTGGTCCAGTAAAGCCTAAATAGACATCAGTCACCCAGGTGGGTGACCAGGACCTCCCAATCCCTCCCTTCCTAAAAGGTCTTAGTTTTTTTCATGTACACTTGCTACATGAGCTGCTTCCCCATTGCATCAATATTACCTAAGCAGCTATACTTGTAATCTTATTGGTTGATCATAGTTTTGACCAACGTTGTATCCACCTCATGATTTTGCTCTATAAAACTTCCTTTGAGTGGTGGGCTCATTGGCAACCCAGGAGGCAGACCCATTCCTGTCTTCAGGAGATATCTCTCTCAATAAAATTTCCTACTCTGGGCCGGGGATTTAGCTCAGTGGTTTCGCTGTCTGCTGCGCAAGCACAAGGACCCGAGTTCGATCCCCAGTACAAAAAACAAAACAAAACAAAATTTCCCACTCAACCTCTGTGGTTCCTTAGAATTCATTCTTTGATTTTGAGGAACACAAACTCAGCATATCTGACACCTAACAGGTTGAGAGTTACATTATTTCCCCTGTATCACCACAGTTTCCTCATCATAAACTGGAATTAATTACAGGACCTACTCCTCAGCTCACCTGAGCATTAAATTAGTTAATATGAGCTCAGTGTGGTGGTACACACTTGTAATCCCAGCACTCGGGGAGGCTGAGGCAGGACGATTGTAAATTTGAACCCAGCCTGGGCAACTGAGTGATTTAGTAAGACTTTGTCTCAAAATAAAAAGTAAGAAAAGGGCTAGGGATGTAGCTCAATGTGAAGGCCCTCAGGACCATCTCTAGGACAAAAGCAAAACAAAACAGAGTCAATATGCTGGAGTTTCAGGAACCAGCCCAGCAATCTGTACAACTTCATCGTTAAATTATGTAACCGCTCTGTCATGAGCTGACTTGTGCCCCCAAAAGGGGTTGAAGCCCCAGCCCTCTGTACTTCAGAATGTGGCAATATTTGGAGTCAGGCTTTTAAAGAGGAGATTATGTTAAAATGAGACCATTAGGATGGGTCCTAATCCGATCTGATGGGTGGCCTTTATAAGAAGGGGACATTTGGACACATAAAGAGACACGAGAGACACGCCATATGGGACAGTGAGAGAGTAGGTGGCTGTCCTCAAGCCAAGGACAGAGGCCTCAGGAGAAACCAACGCTGCCCACCCATCCTTGGACTTCCAGCCTCCAGACTTGGAGAGAATACGTTTCTGTTACTTAAGTCCCATCTGGGCTATTTTGTCACAGCAGCAAATGAATGCACATGCCTGCCACACAGCGATCACAGAACTTTTCATAGGCGCTCATCCCATTGCTGCACTGTCATCCTTTTAGTATCTCCTGTTGGTCTCTCCACTGAGAGGGGTCTGTCCTACTGTAGGAGAGATGAACAGAACAGGCCGTGCCAGCAAGGGAGAGGACCAGTACTGGAGCTGGGTGGATGTGGCCTGAGGATGCCTCCAGCTCCTGGGGGGGCCTCGCACACTTAGCCCCCCACATCCCAGCTTCACACGTTGGAGGGTCTGCATCCCCTAAAATTCCTATCACTACAGTATGTAGAGGCGTTCACACATGTGCTGGCCAAGGTCATTGTGTCTAGATGGGGAGCAGATTCTTGCTTTAGGAGTGGGTCCCGAGTGAAGGGAAGCTCCTGCTGGGTGTGGCCCTTCCCTGGGTGTGGCCCCGGGCAGCTCTCACCACCTCTCTGGGCCTTGGTCTTCACTTATGGGAAATGGGAACAGAAGTTAGAGAAAACACGGGGCAACAGGCCAGAGACAGACAGCTACCTGTCCGCGCTCACCCTTAGGCAGCCACGGTTAGTGCAGTTAGTACACAGCAGCTGCATAGCAGGCAGGGTGTCCCAGCTCACCTCGACGCCCCCACTGGCCTGGCCGCAGGGAGAGCCAATCAGAAGTAGCTGGAGGCGGACAGCCAGGACTCAGGGTGAATTCCAGTGGGCATTCTCCAAGGGTGAGGTCACCACCTCTGGCTTCCCAGGGCTAGCCAAGCGTAGAGGGAGGGGCAGTGGTGGGGTCAGGGCTGGCACACCAGGCCCAATATAAGCCTGGTACTGCCCCCCACCCCCCTCCCATGGGTGCTGGGGCCTTATCTTGGGAAGCTGGTGTTTCCTGTTTGAGCTGCAGCTTAGAGCAACAGAGCTGGGCAGGGAAGCAAAGCGGCCGACACTTGTCCTGCCTCCCCCCAGGTGACAAAGTGCTGCCACTTGCTGTGCCACTTAGTCCTCCTCAGGGCCTAATTTGCATGGGATACAGTTGGGGCTCAGATTGGTGAAAAACCTTGGTTCAGAAGGTAAGCAGTCTGGCTAGCAGGTAACAAACAGAAACTTTGGGGTCCAACACATCTGGGTTGGAATCCAAGCTCTGAGACTCCTTCATGCCAAGTTACGCTCATGGAGCCTCGGTTTTGCTCATCTGTAAAATGGCCTGACAGCCATCCCTGCCTTTGGAGGTCGCTGTGAAGATTTGGTGAGATCACACAGGTAACGTGCTTTGTGAGTGTGAGCCACCATCATCACCCTCACTTCAGCAATGTAAAAACTGAGCAGCTTGTATGAGGTCACGCAACTAGCAGGTACCAGGGTGGGATGTGAACCCAGAGCTGATGGTTCCTGCCCAGATTTCCTGTGGCGCCACAGACCCCAGCCCAGGCCGGGGTTCAGGGTCACGCCTGCCACTGGTGTTCCGGGCAGTGAGGAGCTGCAGCGGCATCCTGCCCACCGAGGACGTGGCCCAGCATTGTTTTCAGGCCCTTCCCATCCCAGGTCCACATGAGGGATTTCCGCAGCCCGGCCAGAACTGCCTTCACTTTCCAGAAAAATTTTCCCTCAATGGTGAGGGGGCCCCCGTGCTGGGCAGGTACTGCTGGGAAGGGCAGTGGTGACAGCACCATCAACATCCTCTTGGGCCCACAGGTCCTGGACCTGGAATCCACCCTTTGAATTCGCCTCTGCAGCTGAGGGCAGAAAGGGCCATCCGAGACTCACTGTTGCTTTAGCGCAGTGAAAGTCAGGGCTCTTGGGTTTGAAACCCAGCTCTACCCAAAGGTGTAGTCTGCCCTTCCCTGTGGCCTCAGGAGGGAGGCTGATGACAGCCCAGGTCCCCTCACACTCTCAACAGCTGCTCAGGAGCCACGCAGGTCCTTGCTCTGGGCTCTTTGGCACTTAAACTCCTTGTGGGCAAGGTCAGTCTCCCTCCTGTGTCTTGCACATTTCGAAGGAAGCCATGTTAGTGACCACACAACATTCATTCCAAATGCTGCGGGCCAGGAGAATAAAGGTGGGAAGCCACACTCCAGGATGCTCTGGGGCTGAGGGTGAGCTGCACCCTTGCCCCCCTTGTGGGCTTCCCCACCTGGGGGTGAAAGGCGTTAAGCAGCTGTCTGTGATGTCCCTGCAGATGTGTCCCCCACTCCGGTCCTGGAGCCCTACAAGCCACTCAAGGTCATAGCAGGGTTGCTGACAGCCAGCGTGGCCCCAGTGAGATCAGCACTGCGGAATTAGCATCACCCTGCTCACTCTGCTCACAGCCAGTGACTCAGCCAGCGGCAGCCTCCGTGACACACTGCCAACACAGGATAGCCGTGGTTCTGGCCTCAGGCTCCCCTTACCTGGTGAGGCACCTTTTAATGCCGGGAAGCTCAGGGTGGTGAGGCCCTGCTGGTGGACCCAGGCCTCTGCCAACTTTCCATACCCTTAAAAGTGAAGGGGTTGGACCCTCCCGACCTGGGTTCATATTTACCAAGGTCACTTTTAGATGTGACCTCGGGCAAGTCAATTTCTCCAGACCGGTTTCACTTATACTATGGAAATACTACTTGCCTCACAAGAGTGGAATTAAATGAGGTAATGCATGTAGAAAGTGCTTGGCGAAGGGTACCTTTTAAGGAGTGGCAGTGGGGTGCAGGGGAAGGGCCCACCCCCTACCCACTGGCTGAGTGTTACTCAACCTTTAATCAGCATCTCTTGTGTAAAATGAGCTGACAAGGCTTGCCTGCCCTGTCAGCTCAGGTCAAACTGACTCCACTTTTTTTGGTTTTTGAGACTGGGTCTTGCTATGTAGTTCAGGCTGACCTTGAGCTCACTGTGCAGCCCAGGCTGGCCTTTAGCCTCCCAAGTGCTAGGATTACAAGTGTGTACGACCACACCTGGTCTCAATCGTTTTCTACAATGACTGGAAGGTAATGCTTGGGCCTGCGACCCTAGTCAGGCCACTCACTGCTCCATGACCTTGGACATGCTTGGTAAATTCTGTGTAGGTCTCGCCTGGGACAGGTGAATGAGGCCCCTAAAACTCCCCTCCTGGGGCTACTGAGGGGAGACATAGGATATGGGTGGTGCCTCTGAACACCAGCTCTCATTCCTCTTGCTCACAGCCTGTAGCCTTTGCAGGAAGTCATCATTCAAGCTTCCTTTTCCACTACTGCCACTTGCTGGCTTTTGTTTCCATTGGCCATTTACATGGTCTAATTTATTTTTTTGGTACCAGAGATCGAACTCGGGACCTTGTGCTTACGAGGGAGGTGGCAGAACCACTGAGCTAAATCCCCGGCCCTCCATTTGCCATTTACAGATCATGGACCTGCGATCTTTCAGAAGCCACAGGTCTCTCTTCTGAGTCAGCCCTCCCCTGCATCAGCAGTGGCAGCCTTCCCAAGGCAGTTCTGGGTAGACTCCAAGCTTCGGGCAGTCCTAATGGGAACAGGGAGAGCCACTGGAATGACGCAGATGCCCTTGGACAAGCATGCCTAGGGCCGAAGAGCAGGGTGTCAGGACAGCCCTGCTACTGAGTACCCAAGACCTGCAAGGAGCTGGCAGCTCACAGAGGCAACTGAGTCAGCGTGGCCCTAGGCCCTGGGAAGGAGGCTGGGCCATCTTGGCTGGAGGGGAGCAGGGAACCAGGACAGGTAGAGGTGCAGGCTGCTGCCAAGGCTCCGGATTTGCTGCAGGCATGGTGGGAAGGAAGGCCAATGCTCTCAGGGGCCTGGCGCCTGAGAGTGGCCAGGAGCCAGTCACTGGAAGGAGAGCCCATAGGATCAGGTGGATCAGCATGTGAGCTTGAGTCCCTGTCTGGGTAACATGGACAGCACCCTCTGGCATTAGGAGGCCATGAAGATGTGTGGTGTCCCCAGAATGGCAGTCGCCACAGACAAGAGCATTAGGGTCAGGAGGGCCTGGTTAGGGAGAGGGTGGTGGAGAGTCAGAGGACAGAGACAGCCACAGAGCCAAGCACTGTCCCTATGCTCAGTGCCAGACAGGATGGAAGCTGCCGACAGCGCAAGCCCCAGGTTTATTGGTCTGGTTTGTTTAGTTAAGCCTCCCGCTCACAGAACCAAGGTGCTGGCCAGTGGCGAGGAAGATGGTGCCTGGAGCTTTGCAGGTCAAGGGGCTGCAGGGCTCCCGCGGCCCAGCACTGTTTTCTGTCCCGTGCCTAGGAGAGAAGGCGGAAAGGAAAGGAGGGGGCTCTGGGGGTGGGGCTGGGGCGGCCACACGGGATCTGAGTGCAGGGCCCCCAAGGTCTGTTCTTCATAGCAGGAGGCAGAAGAGATCACATAAAGGTCTTTATTACAGACCTACAAAAAACAAGAGAATTATATATTACTCTCACTTGCTTGGCTTTTGGTTTCCTTTTTCTTTTTACAAAAGAGCAGCAGGAAAGTCAAATGCAGGAGGCTGATAAGCCAGGCTCGGGGTTCAGATCAGACCAAGGAGATGAGCCCCAAACTGCTGCTGCCTGGACAGCTACACTGCAGGGTGGCCCCAGGCTCGAGCTAGCATCTTGGAAGAACTGCCATGGGCCTTGGAGGGAGGGGACGAAAGGAGATGGGTCCCAGGGGGCAAGGGCAGTAAGGATTCTTCCCTGCTTGTCAGCCAATCAGCTTCTTCAGGAAGGCCTCCAGCTGGTCCTCATCCTTGATGCCCACAAACTTGTCCACCACATCTCCATTCTTGATGGCCAGCACAGTGGGCACAGCAGACACCTGGGTGGAAGGGACAAGGGATCCAAGTCATTTGGAGGTGAATGCTTCTCCACCACCTCTGCCAAGGCTTTGCGGGGCAGACTCGTGGCTCATCCAGGGCAGTGAGTGCCCAGAACCATGGCTGGGACCAAAGGGAAGGGGCCCTTCCTTTAGGGTACCCACTGGAGGAAATTCTTCCACTGCAGGCTCCCAGCAGTACCCTCTTCCCCCGACCACATGACTGACTCACTGGCCCAGTGGTTTGGCTGGAATGACAGGAGAGATGAAAATAACCCGCGCAGCTGCAGCTGTAGCTGTAGGCCAGGGCCAGGGCCAGGGCCAGGAGGAGCTGGGGGGCCAACAGGGAATCCTGGCTTTGCTGCTCACTGGCCAGGTCACGCTGCTTTTCTGAGCCTGAGGCCTCCTCCATAAAGCAGAGAAGACAATCTCTACTTTGAGGGTTTGGCCTAGGGATTAAAGGGTCACACATAAAGCGAGTGGTCGGGGGTTCAGGTTCTGCTAACCTGATCTGGGCGAACCTGGCCAAGCACTGTTACTCCAAGTCTCAGGGTTTACAGAAGCAAGCGGAGACACTAACAGCACTTATAGAGTACAGGGAGGCGACAGGAAACACGGCAAGTCACATCTGAGCCCAGGACTGGGATCATGCCTGGTACACGGTGAGCACTCAACAAACGGTGGCTCCATAGGGCCCCACGAGAGCTACTTTTGAGTACTGCTATGAATGGTTAACAGGGTCCAGAAACACATGGGCTCCTACTGGATCGTGTGCGGGGTGGACGCAGCCATACATGATCTGAGGTCTATTTACTGGGGACAGGGCAGATGGGAAAGGCAACATTCCTGGTCTGTGAGGCACTGGCTCCAGTGGGACTCGTGTAGGTTACACAGAACATGGATGAGGCCAGGCCCATGCTGGCATCAAGTGTTTCCTGCTGTCTGGGCTCCCTTCCTGGCGTTTGAGAAAACTGGATAAACAGAACAAGATAAACACAGACTTTCTTCACACACAAGCTAAGTAAAAAGTAAGGAAAGTGAAACACAAACCCACCCGGTCCTCAGAGCCTGAACACTGCCCTGCCCCGAGTCAGCCTGGAGGGCAGACGTAACACCTGGGGGTTCAAGACCTGAGCACCTTAGGCACCAAAGAAAGTGCAGTCCTTACGGCCCAGTCTCACAACGCTCCCCGTGTGTGGCAGGCCCAGGCCTTCTCCTGATAGGCACTCTGGGGACAAACAAACAGGTTAAGAGGATGCAGTCCCTGTGTCCTGCGGCAGATGTGGGTGGCAACTGACACCTTTCAGGGGCTATGTGCCAGCAGCAAGTGCTTGGTTGACCATGAACGTCCCCTGCTGGTTCCTGTCCTTGTCACAGATTCTGGCATGTGTAGCCGCATGAAAACCCACGGGCCTGGCAAGTGGCTCACAGGGAAGCGCCTCCAGCAAGCACCATCTGGTGTTCTTGTGCGCCATCTAGTGGCCTGTATAGGCACTGAGAGCACCTCAAAGCTGGTAGCTCTGGACTGGGGCAGAAACTAACCACTGGCTTTCAATTTCACACTTGGTAGATGCCATCTCATCCTGTCCCTTTAATTAAACACTTTATGCCATTGTTCAAGACGTGCTCTTGGGCTGGGGTAAACGCTCAGTGGTGAAGCATTTGCCTAGTGTAAGCAAGGCCCTGAGTTTAACCCCCAGCACCTCAAGAAAGAAAAGTGGTCTTTTTCACAGGTTCTCTAGGCAGGACAAGCTCACCATGCCAAGTGGATCTGGTTTTCCTCCAGAACTCTGGTGAATGGTGAAGTCCTGTCCCTGTGGATGTATTTTCCTGACATCCAAGGTCTGGCACTACCGATCAAAGGGCTTCTCTGTAACTTGGGCTTAAACACACACACAGCTGGGGCCCACCAGAAACTGGGTTTCAAGGACAGAGAGGGGGCATCTGGGCTGGGGCAGGGGATGGGGCCCTGGTGCCCCTGAGTGTGGCTACCAGCTGGGCGCTAGTGAAGAGTGCCGTCAATGGAGTGGACAGGTCCTTAGCACTCTTCTGGAAAGGTGACGGTGCATGAGAGGCAGCAATGGAGCAGAGCTCCACTTCTTTCTCAGATCTGACAGGACCGAGGGAATGGAGATGCTGGAGCAAAATGTGCTAGGGCCTGCTGCATGACCTCCTGCTCCCACAAGCCACCTGGAGCCTCCAGACGGCAGGGAGCTGGGGCAGCGGTCCATATGCGTGTCTCTCCTCGCTGACCTGAAGCTGGCCTGCAAGGATGCCAAGCTCCATGTCCCTGTCTGGTCTTCTGTCTCACCCCGATTCACCCATGTGGTGATCCTAAGGACCTGCATAAAGACAGTCACAGCACTATGTGTCGTAGGGTGCTGGTGACATTCTCAGCTAATTGCAAATATAACACCAAAGAAAAGATCTTGTCACACACAGTGTCAAGAGTGATGCTAGACATTTATATGCTAGCTCCTAAGTTTCTGCCTCTCAGTAGGGTTATTTCATTTGTGATGCTGGGGATGGAACCTAGGGCTTCTCCAAGCTACACCCTCGTGCCTCAAGTAGGGTCATTTTAGACACAAGAAAACTGAGGCTCAAAGGTGGAGTGATGGCTCCAAGATGACACAGCAAGTTACACGGTGGAGCTGGGATTTGGAACTAGATCTGACTAATTTCACTATCCGTGACATCAAACCATGCTCTGCTTCTGCCTAAGAGTGAAGAGGCAAATACTGAGACCTTGCAGGGTGAAGAATATGTGGAGAAGCAATTCAAAAATTTCATGCTTCATCATACCACAGCGATATATGCACACCCATGTTTATAGCAGCACAGTCTGTAATAGCTAAATCTTGGAAACAGCCCAACTGCCAATCAACCAACGAATGGACAAAGATGTGGTTTTTTATACAATGGAGTACTACTCTGCCATAAAGAAGGATGAGCTTCAGACATTTATAGCTACATGGATGGACCTTGAGACCATGCTCTTAAGTGAAATAAATCGGACACACATGTTTAAATACCACATAGTTTCTCTGGTGTAAGAAACTGCAAGTGAAAATAAGGACTAAAATGTATAATAGATACTGGGAAATGGGAAGAAAATGTTCAAATAGAAAGGGGAACAGGGAGGAGGGAGGGAAAAGAGAAGGGACAAGAAAAAAAGTGAAAACAGAGGGAAAAAATGGAAACAAAGGTTTTGTATGGAGGGAGGGGAGGGGTCTTGAGGGGATGCGGGGGAATGGGATAAAATAAAATTTAATGAAAAAAAAAGATTTCATACTTCAAATGAGAAATGCCAAATGTTTTGTAAAAGCTTCTGGACCTGAGTTCTTAGAGAAATTGTTACTGAAAAAAGAAAATCCAACTATGTAACATACTGGAAAATGTAAAGCTGTGGCTAGTGAAAAGATCGGTAGCTGCCAGGGGCTGGGGGAAGAGAGCCATGAACACGTGCTCAACACTGCAGACCTCGGTGATACCGCTTCACACCTCGGTGATACCGCTTCACTCGGACGGAGGAAGACGCTGATAACAGCGGGGGCTGTGGAGACGCCCTGAGTGCTGGAGGGATCTGTTCTGCCATTTTTTGGAGACAGGGTCCTGCTACACAGTCTAGCCTAGCCTTGAACTTGCTATGCAGCCCAGGCTGGTCTTGAACTCACAAGCTTCCTGCTTCAGCCTCCTAAGCGCTAAAATTACAGGCGTGTACCACCATGCCCTGGAAGAAGAAAGAAAATCTCAACAACAAGGGATCAGTGGTTGCCATGGACTGAGGGGCATGGTGGGGAGGAAAGATGAACTGGTAAGAGTACAGGGGTCTCCCTGGGCAGCGAAAGCGTGCACTATGACACTCTGACGAGAAAAAAAAAGACACTCTGATGCTGTGATGTGGACAGAATTCACACCACATTGCTGACAAGCAACCTGCATGGAGAATGGCAGGTGAGACAGTGCTTTCAAAGGGCAGCCCCTCAGCAAGAGCTAAGCGTGGGGCTTTTAGAACATGTGCTTCTCTGCATCCGGTCTGGGACCCCAGCCCTGGAATCACTCGAGAGCTTGTTAGAAATGCAGAATCTTGCGCCCTTCCTGGACCTACAGAATCATAATCAGTTTGGTTGTTTGGTTTTCTTTCTTTTGCAGTGCTGGGGATTGAACCCAGGGACTTGTGCATACAAGGTAAGTGCTCTACCACCAAGTTATATCCCCAGTGCTATTTTCTACTTTTTGACACTATCTCAGATCATATTCATGTTTGCAAACTTGAATATTTTTGTTTGTTTGTCTGTTTTTGGTACCAAGGATCGAACTTGGGTCCTTGCACTTTCGAGGCAGATGGCAGAACCACTGAGCTAAATCCCTAGCCTGCAATCTTGAATATTTTCAAAATATGGGGAAACAGAAATGACTAAAATAATGTGCATCTATTATTCAATGAATTGTTTATCACATTATATGGAACAAAAAATCAGCTGAGCCACCCCAAGTGGTGACAATGGCTGTTTGGGTGGTCAGGGCAGTGACTTCCACCCATCTTCTCACTTAGCTACATTTTCAAAAGCTTCTTAAAGGGCACTTACTTCTGTAAGATGAGGAAATAAAAGGATCACACCTCCAGGATGAGATGGAAGGAGAAGCCCCAGAGGAGACAGGCTCAAGGGCCCACCTGGCTACTCTTCCTGCTGGTGCAGAGAGGCTGGTCCGATCCGAGAGGTCGGAACGAAGTGGGGGAGGGTTAGAGCTCTGCACCCACCAGCCAAGGCAGTTTGAGGAAGGAGGTGGTGGGGCCTGAAGCCCCAAAGGCCCTGGGGACTTTCTGGAACTTTCCCTTCCTCTGCCTTGGGCAGGGCAGTTGTTTGAAGCATGAAGTGGCCCAGAGGGGAGTCCTGGAGGAAGGAGACTCCCCCAGGGGTAGGCTGTCAGGAGAGCCTGGGGAGAAGCTGCCAACTCCCCGGCAGCATTTAAAGCAGTTTCTCCAACAAGGTCTTCAAACATTCGGAAGAGGCCTGAGACCCTGGAGGAAGCTGTTCCAGGAGGTGCTATGGGTCTCTCAATGGAAACTTCTTCCTTGGGCTCTCTTCAGGAAGAACAGGTGCCAGGGAAGGAAGGAAGGAAGGCGGGAGGAGGCCAGGGCGAATCCTGGTGGACTTCCTCAGCCCTGCAGTGATGGCAGTGGCAAACGAGGAGGCTGGCAGCAGGAGATAGAGACCCGGCTGCCCCAGGGCCTTTCTGTGTGACCAGTGCACCATCTGGACAGTGGGCAGTGGGACAGAAGGGCCCCACCAGAACCCCTTCGCCTTCCAGGATCACCCCCACATTGGGCTTTCTGGAAGGCAGGGATGAAAGCCCTGGGAATTCCCACCACCCGTGCGAGCCCTGCTAGTGGAAGTGGGTTCTCTACGGCTGCCCCAGTTCCCTGGCTCGTGGGGGTGCCTCAGGTGTCTGCTGAAGCCACTCCCGAAGCTGAAGCTATGGCCTCTGGCCGTGTCAAGAGGAAGTGTGGACATCTTCCCACAGCCCTGCAGACGCTCCCAGCCCTAAGCTTGTACGAAGTCACACCTTCACCGCTGCAGCTGCTGTGGCCTCAGGTATGGGATGTCGCAAGGTGCAGAAGCCACAGATGTCTAAGCTGTTAGACAAAGGCTCCATCTGACCAAGCCCCTGGTCATCAAGGCCAAGGACAGCCTTGCATCAGTAGCCAGCCGTCAGCTGCAGTAGTCATAGGGGGCTTTGTCTGCCCAGCATCTATTTCCCAGCTTCTGGCTTGGGCAGCCTCGTTTCCTTTGGGTGTTCACCTTTCTCCCCACCCAGCTCAAAGGGCAGCCAGCTGTTCCCACCCCAATCCACCCCTCCCCATTCATTTCCTGCCATGGGCACTGGTGAGAAGACTGATTGGAGGACAGGCACCTCTACTTGGGCCAGTCTGGCGAGTGAAGCTGGGCTTGCAAACTCTGGAATGAAGAGCCCCCTACTGCAGACACTTGGGACCTGGAGGAGGAAGGGGAGGAGACTCACTCTGGCCAGATCACGGTATTTCAAGAAAACCAGAAATCGGGACTTTCACGTGAACTCTTCTAAGTTTTAAACACCAATGCCTGGTTTCCTATTTCCTTAGAACACCTGAAGGTCCACATTAATGTGTCTGAGTGCTGCAGTGGGCTCACAGGCTGCCAGGGGGGACCTCAGCCCTGCACTGGTGCCATCTTCAGCACAGCTGTCCAAATAGCCAGTTTGGTCTGTTTCCCCCGCTACCTGCCCGCCCCTCCCCACTTGATCCTTCACACTGGGCACTAGGCCACAACTGCGATGATCTCCAAGGCCAGAGGACACACCACCTCCTCAGGCATTGCCTGCTCTAGGCAGAAAGCTCTGCTGGCTAGTGAGGCTCCTGAGCTCAGGGCCTTCATGTCGGAGGTCTGCTCTGCCTGGCAGCTCTTCCAAAGACCTACAGGCTTCACCTCTCACACCCTTCGGTCTGCTCACATCTCAGCTTCTCAGTGAGGCCTTCTTCAGCCCACCATTTTTTTTTTTTTTTAAGTACTAGGGATTGAACCCAGGGCCTCTGCACTGAGCTATATCCCCAGCCATTTTAATTTTGAGACAGGGTCTTGCTAAATTGTCCAGATGGAACTTGAACTTTCTATCTTCCTGCCTCAGTCTTCAAGAGTGCTGGATTATAGGCAGGTCCCACCACGCCTGGATTCAGCCCACTCTTTTTCAAAGGAAACCCTCCCAACCTACACTCACCACTCCCACTCTCTTCTTGTTTGCTTTTCTCCACAGGGCTTATCTGCAATCCTTGGAAGCAGAAATGGTTTAGATTTCAGATTTTAGAATATTTATAGACTCAACTGGGCAAAAGTCCCTAATCCAAAAACTCCCAAATCTGAAACGCTCTAAAATCGAAAATTTTTGCACCACCAATGTTGACAGTCAACATGTACTGAAGACAGAGGTCAGCGAACGAACTCCACCCTCAGCCTGGCGCCTGGCACTGCAAATATTCATGTCGCTGTATTCTTTCTTTTTTTTTGGTACTGGGTATCAAACTCGGGTCCTTCCGCTTGCGAGGCAGGCGGCGGAACCACTGAGCTAAATCCCCAGCCCAATGCCACTGTATTCTTAGGACATGGCCAAGCTCTTTCATGTGTTCACTGTCCAAGGTTGCTTACGGCGACAAGGACAGCTTGGTGCTTGTGGCAGAGACCACTGCCCACAAAGCCTCAAATATTCACACTTGGTCCCGTAGAAAAAGTGTGCTGACCCCTAACTTAAAATGCTAGAATGGCATTTTGAATACATGCTCCATATGAAGGCAGGGAGTTTGTCGGTTTTGATCACTGAGACATCCTGTGCCCCAGTAACTGCCTGGCAACTGAAGGACTCTCAATAAACAGCTGCTGGCTGACTGTGCAAACCAGCCGACCATGTGAGATGTCACATCCCGGTGTGAGCCCTCTCTGTGCAGCCTCAAGGGTTGCTCAGAAGGTCTCATGCAGTGTCTTCCCACGAATGAGTCCATCCCTCCTCTGCTGCCTCACCTCTCAGCACCTCTCCCCCATGCTGAAATGTCCTGTCTACCCATCATTGTCCCCTAAGAGACCAACAGTGGCTTGGGGACAAGGATACCCCTTATCTGTGCAGGAACCATGCATGCTGGCACGGGGAGGGCTCTTAAATGACTGCAGAGTACACATGTGGATGGATGAAGGAAGTAGGAATGCATCAATGTCCTGGTGCTGAGAACAAGCCGGTGCCTGGGTCACACAACCACTCCCCAAAGGCGGTAAAGAGGTAAGTGACTAAGGATAAACACAGTCACATTTGCAAAGCTCTCCAAGCTCCTACAGTCTAAAAAATCCCAGACACTCCCCTTACTGGCTACCTGGTGGTCCCCTACCTGGTATCTCCTATACCAGCCACCCCTGGGTTCCCTTGCCACTCTCCACCCGGTGGCACTCCTGCCAATCCATACCTCATACTCAATGGCGAGGTCTGTGTGGTCATCAATATCCACCTTGGCCATCACCACCTTCCCACGCTGCTTGGCCACCATCTTCTCTAACCTTGGCCCCAGGATCTTGCAGGGGCCACACCACCTCGGAAGCAGAGAAAGGATGCAGCCAGTCAGTGTTCACCCGATCTGCGGCATCCTCAGAATCCCCCTTGACCCACAGGGACCCCGTGGACTCAGAACTCAAGGAGGGGAAGCCAATGGGAAGTCTACAGGTGCCAGTGCCAGTGCCTGTGCCAGCACCTTCTCAGCTCTTACTGCACAGAACTCTTAAGAGAAAGCATCATCTTGAGGCCCATGTGAGTTAAGAAACCTTGCAGGACGGCAGAGCTCGGACTGTAACCCAAAGTTGTGTTCAAAGCATCTCCTCAGGGTTACTCCATGATCCCTCAGCCGTGTTAACTGCTGTCACTGCCCCATTCACACCGCATGGACACAGGTGAGCCCCACTTAGCAGGGGGCAGTGGGAGCACTGTTCCAGACCTGATGCTGAGCTGTCATCTCTGTATGTGGCACCAAGGAGTGCCTGGCACTGAATGAACCAACTTGTACTCCCTTCCTTGTTAAATAAAGTGAGGTGTTGCCCTATTGATCATTTGTTTCAGGAGCCCTATCACTACACCAGGAGGAGGGCAGGATAACTTGTCTTCTACAAATCCCTGCAGACAACTACTCTTTTATTCTCAGACTTTAAAACCCTTTCCATTCAGAGATTTCAATCAATCAACGAACCTACTTAAATACAGGTCTGCGAGACCTTATCTCCAAAGGAAGAAAGGGAGCTCAAGAACATCAAATAGGTTGCCCATGGCAACAGGGTTGGAACCAAAAAGAAAGCAAATAATCTGTCAGTGCCTTGCCCAGAAAACCTCCCAATTTCTAACTCAGATGACATTGGCTCCTCCTAAGATCTTTCCTTATGAGGGGGTCTGTCTGGCTTTTCTGTTGGTAGGGTCTGACCAGAGCCTAAGGGTCTGGAAAAAAAAGAGGGTGAGATTAAAAATCAGGCCACAGGACCTCCTGCAGCCTCCCCTGGACACATGGTGCACCTGGTAACTTTTTGTCAGCCCTCCCCACAGTTTTAGTGGCAAGACATCAAAATAAAATCAACTTATCTGTCGGGCCAGGACCTGGTATACACAGATAATGCTGTGGCCATATTCTTCCAAACTTTGGTCCAAGCCAAAGATTACTCTGAGCTTTTTGGACAGTGACACACAGAACACAGATGTTCCCTAGCAGTAATCACAGTCAGTATTGAAGACTGTTTACTAGTCTGTCTCCCACCACTCTGCTTGCTCCTTAAGAGCAGAGCCTGGTCTTATCAGCCTTTGTAATGAGTTTATGAATGAGAAGCATCAAATATAGTCCTGAGACATAGCAGGCACTAATAAATACCTGAACAGGTAAGACCCTAGTCCTTCACTGACCCTCACTACTCACTGTGCATGGAAATCCACAACTACTGGTGTCTCACTGTTGACCACTCGGTCTTGAAAGTCAGGTCCATCCTGGATGTTAAAGGTTGTGGAGCATACTCTGGTGGTGAATATTGTCCGGGCTGGGCTGGGTGTTACTGTCAGGCCACCAGGACTGCACTGTGGGATCTGCAGGGCCTTGGAGGTGAGGGGTGCCCACCGATCCTGAGGGAGCTTCCTGGAGATGATGGAGGCCAGGAACCTTCTCAGGAGAAATCGCTGTGCCATCTGTGAGGGAAAAGAAGCAGAAGCTGGGGTACACAGCAGGAAGTCAACATACTAGGGGGAAAAGGGGGATTTGGGAGTACTGGGGCGGGGCTCGGGAAGATGTACAGCTGGAAGCAAAACGCAAGGGAATATTGTAACGTGTAAGATTTCTGGAGTACAGGTGAGTGAAGAATGAGAATCAAAGGGAAGATGGTAAAACTGGAGGACAGAAAAACTGGGTTGCCAACCAAAAATCAAGGTCTACATGGAATTACAACAGAAGGACGGGAGGGACGAGGCAACATTTGCAGAGCATCTGCAGAGGGCCCTGCGTTAGGTACACCACTGGTTCTGTCAGAACAACTCTTAAGAAGTTGCTATAGTATTGTCTACATTGCAGATAAGGAATCGAAGGCTCAGGCAGGATAAATGACATGCCCAAAGTAACCCAAATATTAAGGGACAGTCAACACTGGAACCCAAGGCTGCCTGTAAAGTCCTTACTTTAATGATTATTTATAAAAAGTGTTTTAATGGGCAATTAAGGAGGGGGGAAAAAAAGAACTACCTAAGCTTTAGCAAAGAGGAACCGAAACTATTGAAGCAGGAACTCAAGAGGCACAGAACAAGAGTTGGGGGGGGGGGCAAAAAAGAAGGGACGTGTGTGGAGGGAACCCAAAAGGACGGACACATGTGTGGAGGGAACTGGGGAAGTAGGGCGCCGTCAGGCATGTCAGTTCTCCAGAGGGCCACGATCCCCTGCCCGCTCGCAGCCAGCTTTCTCAGGAGCACGCTGGCTGCGTGCCTCGGTCGCGACACCACCCCAAGCCACCCCCGTGGGCTTCCTACCTCCCTGAGGAGCGAGCGGAGGGTTGCACCACCCAACCCTCCCTGCCTTTCAAGGGCAGGCCGGTCGTCACTTCCTTAGGGGCGGGGCTAACGTCACTTCCGGGACTAGGCAATTTGAGGGGCAGCTCAGATTTTTGTGCCAATGGGAATGGCGGAAGAAGGCACAGTTGAGCGGGCGGAGCCTCGGGTAGGAACCGGAAAAGATGGGCGGGCCCTAGGGGAAAGGGCCGGAAGAGGAGTTGGGAGGAGGCGGATCTTGCGAGGGACCTTACCTAAGGGAGAAGGGGGTGGGCAGAAGGCACGGTTTTGGATTTTGCAAACTGAGCAGGCGCTATCACCCTGTTCGCCGTTGACCTTGTGTCCCAGCGACTCCTAGAAGTTGAAGTTCCTGATTCTCCATATTTCACATGAGAAAGCTAAGTTCCTCAAAGATGTAGTTCCCTTTAAAGGCAAGACACCCTACCTAGATTTCAAGAGGCCACTTTGTGGCCCTTGACTGCCCGGCACAACTGTACGATCTCAAAGTCACTCGGCCCCTGAGGGCTTCAGCTTCCCATTCCCGGAAGAGCAGGGCTAGTAGTGCTCATGAGCCCCTCAACCTTGTCTCTGGAGCTGTTGGAAACTAGGTCCTGGTTAGGCGCCTGTGTGGCTCCAGGAAAAGTGCGGTGGCCTGTGAACCTGCTTGGGCCGAAGCCTTCCTTCCACATCCTTTCCACTGTCGGGAACGGCAAAGTTCCAGGCATCTGCATGGCCCTGGGTGGTGTCATAGCTGCTGTTTGTCCTCTCTGCATGCTCTACCTTATATTTCAACCATTCACAGCCTCATACAGTTCTGTGACTATATTTGTTCTATGATACGTATCTGCTATGCCTTTGCTTAATGTTATTTTCCCCCCTCTCTTCTCAGAACATCTCATCACCTTTTCTCTGAGCAGCATTAATTGCTTCCTTTTTCTCTAGTGCTTTGTTCATAACTCTTCATAACACATTGTGGTGTCTGTATCTTCCAAAAGATTTTATGCTTCCTGAGAGTAGGGATTTTCTAGTCATCTCCATATGCCCAGTGCCAGCCTGGTACAGTTCCTGGCTCACAGTAGATGTTCAATAAATGCTCACTAAACTGAGTATCTTGGGACATCTCAGGGAGTGCTTTATAGTCAGATGGGTTATGTGACTTTTCCAAGCCAAGAAGCTGGTAAATCAGCAGGGCCTCTTCTACCACATCCATTTCAATCTAGTCCAGCCAGTGGGAATTCCTCATTTCCAGAATTTGCTGAAACGTCTCTCCTGTCCCTGCAGGAGATTTGCAGTTATTGCCTCCTGTGACTGGAAGGCTTTTCCTTCTACTCTCTGCTCAAGAAAATGCTACTAGATTTATTGTCTGTCCTTTATTCCTCACTCCTCACTCTACTGTCAGCCCCTGAGGGTCCATCTATTTCTGCATTGTTGATGCATCACTTGAGGTACTCAGTGATTATTTGTTCCCATGAACAGAGAGCAGTGACCCAAATCAAATCTTCTGACTCCGAATCCCATTTTGCTCATCACATTACACGGCCCTATTATACCCTTCCAAAATCATTGCCGTGTCTTTTTCCACTTCTTTCAGCTCATCTTGGCCGCACTGTGCTTTGGTTTGTCCTCTGTCCAGTTGGCAAGTCCACAGTGCTGTGTAGGGCTCTTCCTCTGAGACAGGGTGAGGAAATCCTTGGAACAGGTCTATCTGCTTTGGCCACCGGTCGCCATGGCAGCTTTGCAGTTAATAGAGTCCCTTTTCCACCATAGGCAGGTACCTAGATCAGGTGTAGGCAGGCATGGCCTTTCCACCCTGTCTGATCTGCCCTCACTCTGGATAAGAGCCATTGTGAGACTCCCCTAAGTGCCATGGCTCCTACTGAGGTCAACCTCCCTCACTGCAGCTGTTGCTAATACTACCAGATGCTATCTGGTAGGGGTGCTCCTTCCTGCCCATTTTCACATCTCCTCTCTTGGCCTCAGGCTTCTCAACTGGGAAATGAGAAGAACAGTGCCTTTCTCATAGAGGGGCTGGGAGGTTATAGGACAGAGCATGGGGGCTGCCACATTGTCAGTGCCTGGTGGAATCCCCTTCCCTCCTACAGGCAGAGAGCCTGTGAGCTCTCAGCAGGCTTCCAAGGGACTCCTCAGCTATGCGGTGGGTCCTCTGTCCAGCCAGAGCTGACCTGCCTGGGTCTGACTTAGTCACAAGGCAGGAAACAAAGGAAAGGAAGCCAGGACTGACAGCCTGGACTAAGCTTATGGAAGTGGTTTTTAGACTCTGAGATAGGAGCAATTAGTGGGTTTGTGAAATTAGTTTAGTGTGTTGTGAGCAGCTTAAACAAACAAACATACATTGGGGCTGGGGAGGGGATTTAGCTCAGTAGTGCTGGTGCCTGCCTTGCTAGGGCAAGGTCCAGAGTTCGATCCCTGATACCAAAACAAAACAAAAACAGAATAGAGTTGAAAATACCAGAGTGCTGTGTGTTATAAGTGTTGCTTTGTGAAACATCTGTTGGTGTTATATCTATATGTCTGCATAACCAACGTGGTGATAGTAATGTTCTTTTTCTAAAAATAGGTCATGGTCAAAGGGTTTGAAAGATCCTGTTTATTGAAGAGCTGTGAAACTCTTGGCAGTGTTCTAAGTACCCTATGCATATTAACGCATTGAATCCTTCAGCCCTATGAGGCTAGGACTGTGGCAGCCTCTGTCTTATAGATGAGGAAACTGAGGCACATAAATGTCAAGGAGCTTGTTGTCCGGGTCAGAGACTAGGAGGTGCTGAGATGAACCCAGGGCTTCTTGTGTGCTAGGCAAGTGCCCTATCACTGAGCTACATTTGCAGCCCTTTTTATTTTTTATTTTGAGACAGAGTTTCTCTAAGTTGCCTAGGCTGGCTTTGAATTTGTAATTTTCCTGCCTTGGCCTCTGAAGCTGGGATTACAGGTTTGAGTCACTGTGCCTTGTTTAGGAGGTGGAATCCTGAAGATGCCTTACTGTCCCTAGAAGCATCTGTCTTGGCCCTGGACTGCCGACTCCCCTCCAAGCCCCCAGGATCCAGCCCACCAGTGTAGGCTGTCTGAGGACATGTTTTGAGGTTCCAGCCTGGGAGAGGACGCTGGTTAGAGCAGCAGCTGTAAGCGGAGGAGCCCACACGATGGCAGTGTGGTTCTCTCAGCTGGGCTCTGCACGGAGCTGGCCAGGGCCCTGGGGCACAGGCTACCCCTGCTCTGCAGGGCTGGATGGCAGTGGACAGGGCCACAGGACAGTTGCAGCTCAGTGGTCCTGTGTGGGAGGGTATCACGGCACAGGGGAGCACCTTGGAAAAAGCCAGGGTGCTGGGCAGTGCCATTAGGGAGAGCTCCTAGAGGGCCTTTGTTTTCAGTTCCTATCTCAATGGTAATTTTATGGGTTTTTTTTTTTTTTTTTTTAATGCTTTTACAGAACAGTTAGAATTGTAACTTACGTTTCACAATCCCAGACCTGGTTTTTTGTTCAGCTGTGATTCATGTTCTGTCGTGTTTACAGCTATTGTTACTGGTGTTTTGGGGCAAAATCCTTGGCTCTGGGGTCAGAATAGGCCAGGCTTGGCCACCTGCCCCATAACAACGCAGAGTAGCCGTGAAAGGCAGGAATGGCGCTATAATCAGCATGGTCGTGGCAGAAAGGACAGATATGGAACTTCAAGATCTGGCTTCAGTGCTAGTAGAAGCTTTGGGGTTTTATGGAAAAGGCGAGCAGAAGCAAGGGTTGGGGTTTGCACAGCTGGCAGTGTAGTAATCCTGGTCAAGTCAGTCAGGTGAGCTGACGGCAGCACTTCTTGTGGTCCTTACTGCATACCTCTCACTGTTCTAGCACTTTATATATTTTAACTCGTTTATCCTCACGGTGAGTGAAGTACTATTTTTAGTTCCATTTTACAGATAAGAGAAAGTAGGGCTGAGTGGGTCCTAGATTAGGAAGCAAACAAGTGGCAGAACTAGATTCAAATCCAGATAGACTGACCCCAGAAAGGGTTTGCTTGACAACTTCACTCTACCTGTCTTTAATTATCTGTAAATCAGAGTTAGCATGTGCAAAACTCTTTGAAAAGGTGCACTTTACTGTGTTAGGTCTTATTATAGGCTTCTGCTCGGGGTGCAAGTCTAGTCTTGTGCTGCAAGGCCTATCTCAGGTGTGCTGGAGTTGGTGAACATGTGGTCTCTGCAGTCACACAGACCTGGACTGCACTGTGGCGGTGTCACTTACAAGCAGGGTGGCCTAATGCATCTAAACTAGGGCTCAATTTTTGGTGTGTGAAATGGGGCTGGCAGTTTGTACCTCGTCTACTGTATATAGGGGAGTTGACCGACTCAGGGAGGGCAAGTGGCTTACCAGGGGCACACAGCTAGTTAGAGGCAGGCCCACCACTGAGTCTTCCGTCCTTGAGTCCTGTAGTTTTCTTATTACCTGCAAGTATGTGTGTGGAGGATGTAGTTCTAAGAATGAGTGTATTTGTTGTTTAGTTTGCTGAAGTAACTGTGAAGTCTGGTGAATAAAGTGGCTTTTAGCTTCCTAAGCCTTTGCTTTATTGTAAAATTGGAATCTAATAATACAAATCTCTTAGGGCTACTGTGAAGGACTGAGTGGTATAATGCAAGCCAAGGGCTCACAGTGAGTACTCTTAGATTCCAATCTTGAAATGTACTGAGGCTTGCCTAATGGCCCAGCATAGAGTTGATCAAGTGTACCATGCACACTTGAAATAATATCTATTCTGCAGTTGCGGGGCGGGGGGGGCGGTTATATAATTGTCAGTTAGGTCAAGGTGGTCGATGGAGGAGTGTTTATAGATTTCCTAGCTCTTTACTGATTTTTCTCCCTAGTTGGTGTATCAACTGTTGAGAGGGGGATGATAAAATCTACCATGATTGTGAATTTATCTATTTTTCTCTTTAAGTCTGTCAATTTTCTTTCATCTGTTTTAAAGCCTAGTTATTAGGTTTCAGCACGTTTATGGGAGTTATGTCTTCCTGATGTATTGGGCCTGTCATCATTATAAAATGTCTCTATCTCTGGCAATACTCTTTGTCTCAAAGTTCACTTTATTTGATGTTTATAAAGCTACTCCAACCTTCAATGATTACTGCTTGTCTAATACATCTTTTCCAATCCTTTTACTATCAACCTATATCTGTGTCTCTATATGAAGTGCATCTTTTATACACAGCATTTAGTTGGGTCTTGCCTTTTTACACATTTTTACAATCTCTGTCTTTTAATTGGAATGATATTTCATTTACAATCAACATGATTACTGATTGGTTTGGATTTATATCTACTATGGCATTATTTGGTTTTTGTTTTCTATTATTATTTTTGTTGTTCTTTCCAGCTTTCTTTTGGATTAATTGAATATATAGTTTTTAGAATTAAAATTTATCTGTTGGATCTTTATCAATACCTTTCTGTATTTTTTAGTGGCGACTCTAGGAGTTACAATATACATCCTTAATTTTCCACCATCAATTTAGAGTTAATACTGCACATTTAGAATGTAAGAACTGACTGTGGGGTCACATATGAGTCTCCGGGCAGAAGGAAGGAGTCAGTCAGAAGGTGATCTCTCATATTTTATGGCCTGCATCAGGGAAGGGCTGTGAGGGGTGATCAAGAGCAGCCTTCCAGCTTCTGCTGTATTCTGTTTCTAGTGTGCTATATTTTGGGATAGTGTAACCTGCACTTTACCAGTTTTTCTTCACGTGTCTTGCTTGGAATTCACTAAGATCCTGTATCCTAAATTTATGCATTTTCCCCAAATTTAAGAACACTTAGGACCTTATTTCCTAAAGAAAAAATTTCTGTTCCATGACCTCTGTTCTTTCTGAAAATCTGGTTTCTTATATATCATCCTACAGATCACTGAGACTCTTTGATTTCTTCAGATTGTATCTTGTGTTCTTCAGATTGCACAATTCCTATTGATCTCATTCCAAACTCATTGAAATTTTCTTGTTATCTCTAATATGCTGTTTGGCTCACCTAGTGAATTTTTTATTTCAGATATTGCCTTTTTTCAGTGCTCAAATTTCCTTTTTTTTAGTTTTTTGAGACAGGGTTTTGGTATATAGTCCAGGCAGGACTTGAACTCATAAGTAGCCCAGGGTAGTAAGGTTCTAGGAACACTTGATTCTCCTGCCTTGATTCTCCTGGGTGCTGGGATTATAGACATGTACCACTATGCCCAACTTCTATTTGGTTTGTTTTGATAGTTTCTATTTTTTTGTTGTTATTTTTTTTTTTTTTTTGGTACCAGGGATTGAACTCAGGTCCTTGCGCTTGCAAGGCAGGCAGCAGAACCACTGAGCTAAATCCCCGGCCCTAGTTTCTATTTTTTTTAAAAGTGGGACTTTCTATCTATTTCCTCATTATGAGTATATTTTCCTTTATATCCTTGAGCATAGTTTTATAATAGTAAAACTTTTGTCTCCTATGCCCAGCATCTTGGTCATCTTTGTCAGTCTTCATTAGTTGCCTTTCCTCTTAAGTACAGATCAGAGTTTCCTATTTGTGTCTAATAATTTGGGGTTGTATCTTGGACATTGTCCTTGATATACAGATATTCCTCGGTTAACAACCTACATGTTTAATGACTGTTCCGACTTACAACCCGCTGCACGCACTTATGACTCCTTAGGGCCCACCCTCTAGAGCTGACCCCATCTTCTTTGGTCCCTCTGGCCACACACACACTGAACAAAACCAAGAAGCTGCTAGCAAGGAAGGAGTGGGGGCATGGCTATCGGATAGAGAGCTGCCATTACACTTAGCTAGAAATCCTGGACATTTATAGGAAGCAGTAAATAAACTACAAGTAGTGATCCAAGTGTATAGGTAATGCTTAAAAACAGCTATTACAGTAAAAGACACATTCCCATATTGCCATTAAGCCCTCTCAAAATATTCCCTCTTGCTTCAAACACACTGTGCTACACCTGCAGCCTCACTTCGCTTTCTCATTGGTCCTTCAGCATAGGTACCCTAATTGATGCAATAGTAGAGCTATATTTTTTCATTAATTAATTAATTAATTAATTTTTTTGGTTCCAGGGATCGAACTCAGGACCTTGCCCTTGTCGGGCAGGCAGGGCACCACTGAGCTACATCCCCAGCCTTATATTTTACTCAGAGTGACTTAACAGGTGTCCTCTGCAATCATCTTTGTAGTATGCTTCACTATTAACCACTGGTAATACTGATATTATACCTGCCTTTACAGGTTTACCTTCATGATTACCACCTGCATATTTTGTCCCATGTTACCTGTTCTTTTTCTCTATTGCTGTGTAACATCTTGATGTGGGATATTGATGTCAACCACTGCTCCACATAGTGTCAACAAGGGAGGGTCAAGAGTCCTGGAGGACCCACTCCCAACAGGGCTCACTCACAGGGCAGCAGTGGTGCTGGCTGGCAGCTGGTTGAGCTCAATTCTGCTTTCCATGGGCCTCTCCACAGGGCTTCCTCACCATGTGTTGGTTGAGTTTCAAAACGTGTGGCAGGAGCTGCCAGTCTCTGAGGGCCTGTGCCCAGAAACAGGCGTAGCTTCACTTCCACCATTTATTTTTGGTCCAAACACTCCCAGAGCCCACCCTGATTCAAGGGGAAGGGACACAGCGCCCACATCTTCCTAGGTGTCACAGAATTTTGGGCTTTCTTTAAGCAACACAGTGCCTCATAGTGAGGATTTTTGGGGACATCTACTTTTTCTGACAGACTTATTGAAAAGTTAAACCCAGTTGGGCTTGGTGGTGCACACCTGTAATCCCAGCTTCTTGGGAGACTGAAGAGGATCTCAAGTTCCTGGGAAATTTAGCAGGATCTTTTTTTTTTGGTATTGGTGATCAAACTTGGGACCTTGCACTTGTGAGGCAGGCGCCGGAACCACCGAGCTGCATCCCCGGCCCAACTTAGCAAGATCTTGTCTCAAAAAATAAAAAGAGCTGGGGATGTAGCTCAGTGCTACAGCACTTGTCTAGCATGCAAGAGGCTCTGTGCCCAATCCCCAGTAAGCAAACAAATAAACAAACAATAAATTTAAATCTGGCTGGTGTTAAGGCAAGCACCTCATACATTTTCGTAGTTGGGGGCTGGGGATTTAGCTCAGTGGTTCTGGTGCCTGCCACGCAAGCACAAGGTCCCGAGTTCGATCCCCGGTACCAAAAGTAGACAAACAGAGGAAAAAAACAAAAAACAAAAACCAGACAAACAGAAACATTTTCGTAGTTGTCTTATTTCTAAACTACAATGACAGATGATAACACTTTGAGATATTTTACTGTCATCTTTTTCTGATGCTAGGGCTTTTCTGCCTCTAAGTACTTTCTGATGATTTGGAACAACTTCAGAATCTGAGTCTGAGATGGTAACATTTCAAAGAGAAGGAAGAAATAGGTGACAGACTTTTGAAAGATTTTGCATTGAGTGCAAAGCTTGGGGCTTCTCCAGAAGAGCAGGCAAATTGGGCTTATTTATGCAGAATCAAGAAAGGAGCGAGACAGGATAGCCTGTTGTTTCTTTCTTCCCTATAAGTACATCTGTTGCATGCTATTTTTTACTTCAACGTTGATGGCTTGGTTGTGTGATGTACTTGGATTAAATACTTGGGCTGAAGCATCTCATATTTGCCCATCAGCTTCACTTTGTAGCAGATTTACATTCCGTCTGGAATGCCAGATTGAATTAAATGCTTTTTTAAAGCCTGCAGTCTGATGAAAATCTTTATCCTGTCAGCATTCTCACCATATTTTAAAAATAAGCATCTGCAGTGAAATGATGCAGCCTGAGGTTTATTTTCAAGGGAAGGATCCAATTTGGCTTTTGGGGGCTAAGGTAGTTGGTGACAGAACTGAGGTTGAGTCTGCTGATGGCCGATACTCAGAGTCCAAGGCTTTTTTCCTGTATCACTGTATCGGGACCCCCTCTCCGGTCCCCCCTCATTTTTTTGGTACTCAGGATTGAACCCAAGGCCTTGCAAATGCTAAGCATGTGCTCTATCACTGAACCTGACCGCCAGCCCTAATTCTTTTCTTGGGGCCACTTGTATAAGGATTTCAACAACTTCTCTGCCCTTCTGTGGGAACCACATCCCTTTCTGTATTTGAGACTTGGTCACTCTCTTCACTTCGTCATCCTGCCCCTATGAAGGAAACCCATGTGGAAAATGGTGAGGAGCAGGCTGCCATTAATGTGTGGATTGTTGCTGTCCAGAAGAGAGCTTGGACAAGGCCAAGGATCCCCACCTGGCTTCCTGTATAATTGTTCTCAGCTGTGGTTCCTCATCTGTAGAATGGGTGTTAAGCTTTAGATCTAGAATATCCCCCAAAGGCCTCAGGTCTTCAGAAGTGGGGCTTTTGGAAAGTGATTGGATTACGGGGGCACTACAACCAACTTCCTGTTACGAAGCGGGGCCTGGTTGGAGGTGGGCCGGTGGGGGGTGTGATCTGGAAGAGTATATACCCCTCCCTCATCCTCCCTTGTCTTCTTGCTGGCTGGCATGACATAAGCAGCTTTCCCATGCCCTTCCACCATGCCATTTCTGCCTTGGAGCTGGCTGAAAATGGGCTGAAAATCTGAGCCTTTCCAGTGTGGGTTTCAGACGTTTTGTCCCAGCAACAAGAGTGACCAAGACAATGGAGATAGTTCGCTCTCCCTCACGTGGCTGAGAACGTAATTTGTACAGGTGAATTAGGTAGTGCATGTACGGCAAGTCCCCTCGCTAACGTTGGACTTGAAGAAAACTTTCACAGGGGTACTGTTTGTATACGACTCACTTTGTCAGCTTATAAATGAATCCTACCTACAGACAATTCTCCTGGCACTGAACTCATCGGCAGGTGGGTCCCAATTTAGCACCCTAAATAGCAAATAGTATCTGTTTTGGGAGTGGCCTGGCTGGGTGATTCTGGCTCAGGACCTCTCACAAGGCTGTGTTGGTGGTGTCTGGGGCTCCAGTCATCTGGTTTGGTTTTGCTAGGATCCACCCCCGAGATCACGCACATGGCTGCTGACAGGCCTCAGTTCCTTGCCACATGGGCCTTTGCACAGGCTACCTGGATGTCCTTGGGACATGACGCATAGCCTTCCCCACATGGGGGCAGCGATTCAGAGGAGCGAGCACAATCTCTGTGGGTGAATGCCAATATTTATAACTTTTTCTGGGAAAAGACTTCCATCACTCCTGTTTTGACTTGCTCAAAGAGAATCACTAAGTTCAGCCCACCCTCAACATGAGACTTCTCCTCTGGCAGTACTACTGTTTGGTGTGGTTTGTCCCCCAAGGGTTCATGTGTTGGAAGCTTGGTCATTACTGTGGTGATGCTGGGAGGTACAGCCTAGTGAGGTGACTGGGCACTGCAGGGGCTGCCCTCAGAAGGGACTAAGGTAGGTGAGGGATCCTGGTTGCTCTCTCCAGGGCCAGTTGTTATGGAAGACCCAGACTGGCTCCTCCCCGTTTTCTGGCTTCCTGATGTGTCATGTGATCTTTCCTTCTCACACTGGGTCTGTGTGATGTAGCCGAGGTGTCCTCACCAGAGCTGGCCAGGTGCAATACTCTTGAACCTCCAAAAATGTGAGCAAAATCATTTTTCTTCACAAGTTACCCAGCCTCAGGTATTTTGTGATAGCAGGAGAAAATTGACTGATACAGAAGTATCAAATAGTTTGTGGGCACAGAGCAAGTACTCAGTAAATGATTAGGTATTATGATTAGCTTAGCAGACAAATTCACCTTGGTGAGTTCATTTCTAAGGAGACTTTATCCCTACTTTTACCAGATAAAAGGAATTTGGGGCTGTACAGTACATTGGAGACTAAACACAGGAAGGCTCCACCAAGTAAGGATTTTTATCTTTCATTTTCTAACACTTGGGAGGGAAGATGTTTCCAGAGATCTCCATGGTGCTGGTTCAGCTAGTAACAAGACTCCATGAGAGGAACATACACTGCTCATAGTTCATTTCTTTAGCTGAACTTGTGACACTTGGTGCTGCTTCTTCCCAACTGGCAGGGAAGGAAGTGGCTCCAAGGGGACACTACAAGGACACTGCCTGAACATGTCTGCTGGGAAGGGCTCCTGTGTCCACTTGCCCTGGCAATTCCAAGTTTCAAAATCAGAAGTTTTTGGAGGATAACTGCATTTACTTCACTATGGAATATAACCACAGAACTTGAAAAGAGGAAAATGAAAAGAAAAAATAACCCTCTATACCCAATCTAACCAGTGTTGAGATTGTGATGTTTCCTTTCTGTATTTTCTGCTGCACGTGGATTTTTTTTTTTTTTGAGATAGGGTCTCACTGTGTAGCCCAGGCTGGCCTCAAATGTGCAGTGATCCTCCTGCCTCAGCCTCCTGAGTGCTGAGATTACAGGTGTGTGCCACCATCCCCAGCTACATGGGTTTCTGTCTTTACAGTTACAAGTAATTCAAGTAGTTGGGACTGTAATTTTACATCTTGCTTTTTTCCCACTTGATTACATATGCATTTGTATTACCTAGTTTTTCATCGTGATCATTTTCAGAGCTATGTAACAGTCTACTGGGTAGTTTACCGAACAGTTCTTCGTATTTCTTTTATTTCAGTAAGTTACTAATATATTTTGTTATATTCTCCCATAATTATATTTGCCCATGCTATTTCTCCTTATCATTTTCTATAAAATAGTCACATTTAGGGGCTCAGTGGGTATCCCTGGAAATGCTAAATCTTTCCCTCTGGAGAAATCTTCTATTGCTTTTAAACTTGGAAAGTCTTTTCTTTGACTATGGTCCTCCTACTCAACCCGTTTCTATAAGGCTTCAAAAATTTTATCTGGAATTACCTTCAAAGTATACAGTATGAAATAGGGGTTTAAACTTAAAAAAAATAATTCTCAAGTGACTAGGCTAACATTTCAGGCAAAGTTCCATGCAGTCTTTTTTAAAAAAAATTGGTTTGTGATTCTTCTTTAAATCATCTCTTTTTAAAACAGAGTTGCCTTCTGGCCTCCTGCTTATTTCCCTGACTTGTCTATTTTGTACCAGTAACTTCTCATATTAAGGAAAAAAGGAATGAACAAAGTCAGGTTTTCACTAACAGAGGAACTTGGGCCGGCTGGAAAACATGAGCTGTGCTACTGGGCTGTCCAGACTTGCCAGCAAAAGGAAATGAGGCAGAGGTTAAAAAATGGGAACCCAACACAGCAGGAAGGCGCCAGCCACCCAAAGCAACAGCACCTGAGGTCAGGTAAGAAAAGGGGAGAGGCCTGTTAGGAACAAGTCCTGTGGGGACTTGGCAAGTGTGGCCATGATTTTTGTACAGCTACAGTACTAATTTACCAAAAGCAAGTCGAGGAAGACGTATCTCATGAACTGAGTAAGGGTGGAATTCTGCCTTATTAAAAACAAATAAGGCTGACTGGTATTTTCATGGGACTGACAACTTGGCAGATGAAGGGAAATGCAGCAGATGTCTCATATTTAGGTGTCAGTCAACTACTTGTTACAGCGCCTCACAATTTTACTGGAACAAGTGGCTCAGCCAGCCTCAGTAACTGGGTGGGCGAGATGTGTGGAACAGGATTTGATGTTCGGGAAGAGCCCTAATTAAAAGATTCATTTAAAAAATGCTTTGGAAATGACAGGGTGGGATAACAGCATCCAATTTTGGTTCACATTTAATCTATATGAAATACAGTAAATGCTGCACCCTGGAATTAACAAGAAACCCTGTGCAAATTTTCCTGGTGGGGTCATGGGACGAACAGCTCCTCCCAGGATACGCCTACTGGGACTGTGCAAGTGACCGGAGGGAGGAGGCTGTGCATGGACAGTGGGCCAGGTGGCTGGGGGTTTGTATCTAGCCGAGAGGATGAGGATGTTCTCAGGAAGCAGCTCTGGGTCTAGAAAGCCCATGTCTCTGGAATTCTGAGTGGATCCCTGAAAAACTAGTGACAACCATCGAGGAAGCTGATCCTTGGCTCTGGGAAACCACTGCGACTGCCTAGTGGATAAACTCTTTCCCATGGCTTACTCCCAAGTGAGACTGAAACACCAGAGGGGCGAGTGCGTGCCAGATGACCGAGGACAAGGAAGAGGAGCTGAATGCACTGGTACCTTCCGAAAGCCTCTGCCAATGTTTCTCTGCACATGGTGAACAGGATAGCGGAAAAGCAGCTTCACTGTACTTGACTGGGCAGGTTCAGGACGCAGGAGGGCATGGGGCAAGAGGGTCACAGAGGTGTGGATTCCTCAGGGGGGTGATGCTGGGGAGAGGGTGCTCTGTGCGCCTGTGTTCTACTGCTCAGGGAGGAACCTGCTTGGGTCTGATACCTTGCAGGGAGTGTCCTCTCTGCCCCATGCCAGCCCTCTGTGTCCATGAGATAAGCCAGAGCTATCGCCCTGGGTTCTGTTGGTAAGTCCAGGCCCTCCTGAGAGCAGGGGCCAGGATGGGCAAGGCAGCATGATGAAGCTGTGGATGAGGCAGCATGAAGAGGAGAATGCAGACAGGCACTCGTGGCTGGGGACTCTGGGAGGGACTCAACACCTCCTGGCTGGGGTCTTCAGCAGCACTCTGGGGATGACAATCCCATCTGCCCATTACCTTGTTGAGGACATTGAGCTTTTGTTTTAAAGCACCTGCTGCATACCCTTATGAAGATGAGGATGGGTTTCACTTGTGAAATGCTCCACAGGCAGGATCCCGGTCCATCCAAGGGTTAGGCTAGAAGAAAAAGCAGCAGATGGGACCTCAAAGGGGACCGGATGGGCCGTTCTGTGCTCAGTGACGGTCCTCTGGAGACGAGATAGCTGTGGAAGGCAGCACACAGCTGGCAGAGGATGCCCTTCTCCTGACCTTGCCACCTGGCACTCAGGGACCAAGACAGGAGGGAAGGCCACTGCACTGTGGGCATCCCAGCCCTTCTATGCCCTGATGATTGCTTTGGTGCAGCCATGGCGAGAACCTGCATGGTCTCTGGCAGTCACACGTCTGTGGGAGTGTGAGGCTGCAGCGAAACAGGAGGCCTAACTCCGCCACTCTGCCGCAGCCTAGGAGAGGACAGTCAGAGCTCCTCTTTGTTGCTGTCAAGATGGATCAGATGCCCTGTACCCAGGGGCTGATTCACTGGCTCTTGGTCACCAGGTTGCCGACTGCTGTCCTCCAGGACCTGGCCCATGGTGGCATAGTCCCGCAGGAGCCCGCTTTCCACGCCGTGCTGCTGAAGGCTCTTGGTGTACACAAGCCCCTGCTTTCGCAGGTAACCCTGCTGGCAAAAGGGGGGCAGCTTCTGGCGTGTGAGGGTGAACAGGAAACAAGATTCTACAGAAAAGCAAAAGAAGGAGTCAGGCTGGGAGGTGTGGGAAGAAGGGCAGGAAGAAGAGCCATCAATGCTGCAGGCAGCATGAGGGCTCACTGGGGGCCTTGTCCAGTACCCTCCATCCCTTGAAACTGGGAGCTGACCTTTCTGGACCTCTCACATTCAGCTGGAGAGATTGTGGACTATGAGCCTCCGTGAGGGTCCAAAAACAGGAGGCTGTTTTGACATTTTGGGAGAACAAGCTCCAGAATGAAAGCACACCACAGAAATGACCAGCTCCCAGAGATTGGAGCTAAGCTAGAAGCTCTGCATAAAGCCAGCCTGGATGGGAGCAAGCTGCCCATGAGCAGCCCTTTTTGAGCCCAGAGCTGCCCGCAACAATATTTGAGTTGTAAATACTGCAGCCAAAGTTCTGTTCTAAACACTGTAGGGGATAAAAAAGATAAAATATGTAAATCCTTCTCTGTGCCACAGCAAAGTTGGCGAGGATGTCAAATCTGATGACTGAAAGACAAAATAGCCATGGATACATTTTTTTCTTTTTTGGTACCAGGACTGAACTTGGGTCCTTGAGCTTGTGGGGCAGGTGGCAGCACCACTGAGCTAAATCCCCAGCCCTCTTATTATTGAGAAATCTGAAGAGACAACCAAAAGAAGCCACAAGAACAGTGTAGCCATTAGAAGGAACAACCACAGCGCTAAAAGCAGTTCCTTCTAGGGAATGAGAACAGAGGTGGGGAGGATGGGAGAAAAGTCTTTCAAACAACTACAGTGCTCTCCACTTATTTGTAGTTTTCTGTGGTTTGTTATCCACAGTCAACAATGGTCTGAAAATATTACATGGCAAGCTCCAGAAATAAACTATTCATGTTTTAAATTGTGTGCTATTCTCAGCAATGTGATCAAATCCAGCTCCCTCTGCACTGTCCCACCTGATACGAGAATCATCCCTTTGTCCTGTCTATCCACACTGTATATGCTACCCCCTCATTGGTTACTTAGTCGCCATCTCAGTTGTCAGGTTACTGTTCCCTATTTTACTTAGTAATGGCCCCAAAGCCCAAGAACAGTGATGGTGGCAATTTGGATATGCTAAGGAGAAGCCACAAAGTACTTCCTTTCACTGAAAAGGCGACAGTTCTAGACTTAATAGAGACCTGTGTGTCCTGGTTGCTAAGATCTATGAACAACCCATCTTTTCTGAAACTGTGAGGAAGGAAAGAGAAATTCTTGCTAGTTTTTCTGCTGCACCTCAAGCTGCAAAATTACACAGCAACGTACCTGCTCAGTTCAGATGGGAAGGCATTAAATTTGTGGAAGACTTCATAAACAGAAAATGTGTTCTGACCAACACTGACATGTTGTGCCAGAAAGCACTGAGCCTCTATGAAGCTTTCACCAAGGTAGCGCCTTAATGCGTGACACCGAGCCATGTGGTACAAGCACAGGGCTCGCTTCTCTCTCTGGTTTCGGGCCTCCACTGGGGGTGCTGGAATGTACCCCCTGCAGATAAAGATGGACTGCTATACTTACATGGCTTCGATTGAAAAGACAGGCGATGAAATGGATGTAGGCTCAGTCTTCTGAGGGAGTTATAGATAAGCTGGGAGGGTGGAGTGTCAGAACCTGACTAGAGTCCTTTTGCAACTCTGGGGAAACCTTTTCACCTCCACCAACCTCTATATCACTTAAGAAGTGGGCACGTGATAAAGGATATTGTGAGGCTACCAAGGGCAAACATGGCAAAAGAGGCTCCATATTATGTCCCTTCCTGTGTTACCCTTTTTTTTTTTTTTTTTTTGAGACACAGTCTTGCTATATATTCCAGTCTGTCCTTGAACTCATTATGGACAAGCCTTGAGCTCGTGGCAATCAGACTCTGTCGGCCTCCCAAGTCCTGGGATTACAGGTGTGTGCTACCATGCCCAGCTTCCGTATTCTTGCTGGTTCCTGGCACCGAGGTCCCCAGCAGGAGAGAGCATGGCAACCCTCTCAGAGCAGGGAAGAGAGCAGATGCCAGGGAGGACTGCACCACCTTCTGAGGATGTTACCCCTTCTGCAAAGCCCAGGGGTACAGACATCTAGCAGAGTCTGAGGCCAGAACCGGCAGTTACACACCAGCTAAGGGGACAAAAGGGAGCCTAGCACTTTGCCAGCTGGCCCTCTGTTGGAGGGTTCCTCCCAGGTCAGGGCAGCCATACTCAGAGCTTGCTTAGCCCTTTAAAATTTTTTTGTTTTAATTTTGAGACAAGGTCTCGCTAAGTCAGTAAACTGCCCATGCTGGGCTTGAATTTACAATCCTCTTGCCTCAGCCTCCTAGAGTGCTGGGATTATGGGCATGTGTCATCACATCTAACTGATGCTGGCATTTTTTTAAATGTCCCCTGAAACCTTGAGAAATGAGGGGCATTTCTTAGGAGCTGAGGACTCTAGCCTAATTTCACAGGTCAGTGTATGGACCAGGTTGTTGGCTTGCAGACTGCCAGTACGTCAAAGTCGCTTTGCTTTGGCTCTATGAATTAACTGTATGTGTATTATGTACATGTGCATTTACATTACTAACTTAATCTCCCATAATACATACAGTGTTATTTCAAAGCAGACTCAGGATGAAACAAGGACTCCTGCTCTCTGATTAGGCCAGATCAGACTCTAACCTGATTTGCGATGAGCAGTGTCTGACACAACAGTCTTAAACAGGTGTTTTCTCAATTAAAAAAAAAGGAATCAATATTCTAGGCATTCAGGTGTTTAAAAAAGACAAAAATCTTGGCTTCTTTCAATTGATTCCCCCCGCCCTAAGTCCCTCCCTGGGTGTATCTCAGATCCATCTTTCAGTTCACCAATTCTCTTGATCTCCGTGTAAAGCACCACTAAACCCTTGCCTTAAGCTTCTCATTTCTTTTCATTTTCAGAAGTTCTATTCAGATTCTTCTCAAAACTGCCCAATGGTAGTCTCTACTCCTTTATATATATGAATCTCTCATAGGGACATATGTACATATATATATCCATAGAATATATATTCATAGAATATATAGACATATATTCATAGATATATATATTTCATATACATAGGCAGGGATTGAACCCAGGCCTTGAGCATGCTGCACAAGTGCTCTGAGGCACACCTACTCCAGCCATAATGTAGAATCTTTTTTTCCCCTTCATTATATTCTCTATATTTTATTTCTGGAATATATTTACTATCTGACCATTCCAATACCTGCAGCCTTTGTTTGTAGGTTTGATCCCATGGGTTATTTCTGCTGACACTCTTTCCTGGTGGTCTGTCCCCTTATGTGTTCTGTGAATTTTCACTGGGAATTCCTGTTCCTTGGAACTTCATCTGTGGGAATTCCTGGAGGGCTAGTTTTAAAGTGTATTTCTCAAGGGAAGGTTCGCATTTGCTTCTGTGATTTCTTCACCACATCAGGCCTAGTGGTTGGAAATTCTCAGGGAAGATTTTTTCCCCCTCCCCTACCCAGGGCTCAAAAGCCTGGATCTCTTCTGTTTCCCTCTTGGCAGCATTTTCTTACTGGTTCTTTTCTTGGGGTACCGACAATTGAACTCAGGCCTTGTGTTTGGCAGGCAGGCGTGGTGCCACTGAGCTACATCCCTGGCCCCCTGGCAGCATTTTTTGCTTCTGTTCACCCACTGGGATCTAAGATTTATCTGAGGGTCTTAAGCAGACCTCCCACGCTGCCCCGCCTCATCTCCCCACCCGAGGGCTGCTCAGTCCAGACCCAGGCTTGGGGCCACTGATGGCCAGCAGGCCCAGCCGTGGTTGTGCTTTCCAAAGTGTCAGGCCTCTGTTCCTAACAGTCTTTCTTTTTTCTTCAGTTTTTGATTTTCTGAGATAGGTTCTTGCTATGTAGTTCAGGCCATCCTTGAGCTAGCTTTGTAACCCATGCTGCCCTCAAACCTGCAATCCTCTTGCTTCAGCCTCCCAAGTACTAGGATGAGCTGGGAGTGGTGGTGCACACTTGTAATCCCAGAGTTCTGGGAGGCTGAGGCAGGAGGATGACAAGTTCAAGCCCAGCCTGGGCAACTTAATGAAAACCTATCTCAAAATAAAAAATGAAAAAGGACTGGGGATGTAGCTGGGTTCAGTCTCCAGTTCTGCAAATACAAAGCAGCACCACCAAGTGCTAGGACTGCAGGTGTGCATGCCTGGCTCCTGTCGTTTTTAAGGACGTTATTCCACAGTGTGAGGGGTCCTGTGCTGGGAGGGGATTTCAATTAACCTCTAGCCCAGCAATTTGTAGGCAACAGGAGTCCGGGTTTGGATTTTGAGTCTGAAGACTCCACACAGCGTGGATCTCCTACACCTTCCTCTGACCTCTAGCTCAGTTCCCATGTCCTTCTGGGAACTCAAGTTACCTGCATAGAAACTTCGCAGGTCGGTGTCCAGACAGTTCTCCAGGAAGCGCCTCAGAGGGAGGATGTGCCCCACCGGGGCAGTCCAGTCTGTCAGGAAGTCTTCCACGATGTGGTGGATGGCCGTGGGCCTCGGCAGGGGCCAGTGTGCAGGGCGGAACCTCACCTCCTGCTCTGATGGGGGAGAGGGAGCCATGTCACGGCCAACCCTGCCAACTGCATGTCCCCAGTGTCCTGCTATGCTCTTTTTTTTTTTTTTTTTGCTTTTTGAGACACAGTCTCACTATGTAGTCCAGGCTGGCCTTGAACTCACTATGCAGCCCAGACTGGCCTTAAACTCTTGGTGATCCTTGTGCATTGGCCTCCCAAGTGCTGGGATTACAGCGTGTGCCACCGCACCTGACTCATCTACTGTGCTCTTGACACACACCTGCAAGGGCTTGGTCAGCTCATTTACCCCCACCCTCTGACACTTGGAAGCTAACATGGGGAAGGAACTAGAGCTGTGCATGTGCTTTCCCAGAGGCTGAGAATGATCATGTGAAGGTGGTGTTTGGCCGAGAACATGGGACCGAAGCCCATTGTGGCTGCTTTAAAACTGGTCTTGCCGTGAGCAGCCCACAGGCCCTGCATGGATGACATCTTGGGGTTCCCCTAAGTTCCGCTTCCTGCTGCTGTGAACCCCCTTCCATAGTGTCTGGTCAAATGGCCGCCCAGCCAAGACCTGACTGTCCTTGTCCTAGGAACTTGGCTCAAAGTGACCATTTCCACGTCATATTCAATACAGACCTGCACCCCTGTCCCTTCTACCTGTTGATGCTACCTCTGCCCTTGGGAGCAGCCCCGAGCGGGGCCACCCTCTGCCCTGGCTGCCCACTGGCTTTGAAGTGGAAGTCATGTTCCTCAGGCTGTTCGTTACTGGCAGCTGCACTGTACCAGCACCAAGGGCATTCTATACACTCTCAGACTCACCCCACACAATCCTACAAGGAAGGGACTGACATCATCCCCATTTTACAGATGAGGAAGCTGAGGCTCAGAGAGGTTGAGAGATGGCCCCAAGTCACAGAGCAACAGACCTGGGAATTTTGCCCAGCTTTTCTGTATCATTTACCAGCTCAGGTTCCCTGTCCCCTTCACTTCCTATTCAGCCTGCAGGTTCCCCTCCCCGACTGTGGTCAGCTTTCTCAACAGTGTCCCTCTTTCTGTGTGGTGCCTGGCGATCATGACACTCCAGTGTGGCCCAGGTAGGTCACAATATACGGCAGAATCTAGATTGGCATTCACCATTCTCAGACCTTCTGTCCCTGTCTGGTCTCTGGGCAGAGTCCCTGAGGGGTCCCCCTTCTTTGAGCTGCAGGAATTCTCCAAGAGCTTACTAGTGACAACTCTAAAGACAGCGGGTGTCAGGGGTGCCACCTCTAGGAAGTCCTGGCTCACCAGTGGGGAGGTGCCTGTAGTAGTAGATGACAGGGTGGAGGAAGTTAGACTGCCAGGCGTCTTCTGTGTGTCCCACAGACCGGTCATGAAAGAAGACGTCCTTGTCAGGCCCCGAGAAGTTTTTGCCATACTCCATGTTGATGATGAAGAGCCCGTGCTTGGCCGTCCTTCCCGTGAGGGTCTCCAGCTGGGCCAGCATTTGCATGGGGAACTCTTCCAGGTACTCAAATGCCGTGGCGTTCCTGGGTGGGGGCAATGTGGGACCTCAGCGCCATGCAAAGGGGAGGAGCAGTTTTCGTAGGCTGTGCATGTTCCTCCTGCTGGCATCAGTGCGCAGCACGGACCCTGACCAGCTTGTATCACTGTGGCCGCTGTGCTCCCTAAACCTGGGATACATTCAGAAACTCTGTGCTACCTGGGAGGGTGCACGCTAGGCTGAGGACAGTAAGTGAGAGGCCCTAAGGAGGGAATGAGTGCCCTGCTGTGTATAGGACAAGGAGGCTGGTGGCTGCAGTGGGGGACGAGGGAGGTCACGGGGAACTGGGGTAAGGGGGCTGTGTGCCTGATGAGAATATGGGTTCCCTGGACTGAGAAGGGAGCTGCTGGCCCCTGGAGGTGTGCAGCAGAGGCCACATCAGTATGACTGCTCTTTTACAGGGACCTCTGCAGCTGCTGTGGCAAGGGCTGCTGTGTCAGCACAAGTGAGAGCCGAGGGGATGCGGACAGAGGAGCTGCCCAGAGCTGGTCACTCTATTAGGTGGAGCTGGCAGGCTCTGCCCACAGTGTGGGTGCTGATGCGACAGAGGGGGCTCAAGGATAAGGTGAGGTTTGTGCACTGAGCACTGCGGACTGGGCAACGTGGCTGGGATCAGGCTGTGCCCTCGGGGTGATGGTTCTTGCTCTGCTCACCTGCCTTGCCCTGAGGGCCCTCCTGCCTCCCCTGCCAGCCCTGTCCCTGCCGTGCTCTGCACTGTGTGCTTCTAGGGCACTGAGTGCCACTATACACCTGATTGATAAGGACCAGGACCAACTGGCTCCAGTTGGCGGGAACTCAATACCAGAACAGATCTTTGTCTCCTGAAGGCCTCACTTTAGGAAGGGACACTGGGCCACACTGCACAGGACAGAGAAAGAAGCATGGTGCGGGGTGTTGGGGATGGGAAGGGCCACTCACTCCTTCAGCAGGATGACATCAGCCAGCACCCCGAACATCTGGTAGAGCCCAGAAGCCTCGTTCACACGCCGGATGATGGAGTTGGTCAGCTGAGTGGTGGGGTGCTCGGTGCAGGGCCAGGGGATGCCATGGTGGCGGTGTTCCAGGAGCCGGTGCACAGCGCGCACTGAAATGGCCAGAGGGAGGAAGCAGAGCATCAGAGACTAAGATGTTACCTGTGCTCCGCCGGCAGAAGTACAGGCCTTTAGAGTGGGGGCTAACAAGGTTCTGCACAAAGGGCCAGAACAGTAGTGGCTCCCGGTGTGCCTGTGCACCACTCAGGGACACACTCAGTGCCGTGCCTTAGGTGAAAGGGGCCGCAAGTGATAGGCCAAAGAATGGGTGCGGCTGGCTTTGGCCACAGCCCCACTTGTCCACTCCTGCTTAAGGCCATCTGCTTATGATGTCCCAATGCCATCACCTCACACAGGGTGCTTCTGACCCATACACATGGCCGTGTTTCCACCAAGGACTCCCTTGTGGAAATCTTGGATTGCCCCCTTCTCTCACACCCCAAATCCAATCTGCTCCTCAGTTCCATTTTGAGATGCTTTGTGCATTTGTGTAACAGTGTAACATCAACTTCTATCTAGGCCAGCAGGGAGATGGTTTTCTGTACATCACTATGAGACTGGCACACCACACACAGACAGCTGCTCTTCCAAAAGTAACCACAAAACACCCAAATGCACTAAAGGCCAGGACACATGCAGAGGGTTCGCCTGAAAAGGAACCCTGGGAGCCAAGAGCCTGGGCAATATTAGCTTCCCTAGATGCCTGGCTCCTTGGAGGAACAATGGCTGAGCTGAGTTTTGCAGAAGGTTTGGAATCGCACAGCTAGGGGAGTGTGGGAAAGTGGCCTGAACCTAGGGAACAGTGCTTGGGGAGAGGGAAAGTCCTGAGAGTGCTGGGCACATTGTGAAGAGCAGGATTAGTATAGAGAAGAGGCAGGGATAAGGCAGGGAGGACGAGCTAATGCAACCTACGGAGCACAGGAGGCCGTGCTGAGGTGCTGGGAGTCGGCAGCGGGAGGGAGAAACACAGGTAGAAGGGGATGAGAGCTTTTGTTTAAAGAAAAGTTGTTTTGAGCCAGAAGTGGAGGCACACAACTGTAATCCTAGCTACTTGGGAGGCTGAGGCAAGATGATTAAAAGTCTTAGGCCAGCCTAAACTACAGTGAAACTGTCTCAGAAGAAAGAAAGAAAGATTTTGCTGCAGTGGCACACCTGTAATCCTAAGTACTCAGGAAGCTGAGACAGGAGGATCACAAGTTCAAGGCCAGCTTGGGCAACTGAAGGAGAATCTCAACATAAAAAATAAAAAAGGCAAAAAAATAAATAAATAAATAAATAAATAAATAAATAAAAAAGGCTGGGGATGTAGCTCAGTCGTACAGCACTAGCCTAGCAAGTGCGAGGCCATGGGTTTCATCCCCAGTATTTGAAAAAGAAAAAGAAAGATAGTTTTAGTATTTTTTTCCCCCCAGTACAGGGGATTGAACTCAGGAGCCTGTGCTTTTGAGGCAGACGAGGCACCACTGAGCTAAATCCCCGGCTCTAGTTTTTGTACTTTTGTACTATACACTCAATGGGAAGTCAGCATGGCCAGTGGTAGGATGCCCAGTCAGTCAGGAGAGGCAGAGAGGTCCACAGCAGGTGAGGGGAAGACAGAGGCAGTCTGCAGAGTGAATCAGGGGCCAGTGGACTGGGCTTCTAGCATGTCCTACCTCCCAGGTGCTGGCCGTCTGTGCCACCATCTTTGCTGCTGTCATTTTACTCTGCCTTTTTTTTTTTGGTTCTGGGGATTAAACTCAGGACCTTGAGCTTTCAAGGCAGGCGGCAGCACCACTGAGCTAAATCATGGGCCCTACTCTGCCATCTTGTCTTGTTTCCTTTGGGACCATTCCTCAGCTGGACAATGAGCAAGGTCTAGGCAGATTCTTACAGTGAGGGAAAGACTCCCTGCTGTCCCTCCCCTAGGAGGCCTGTCAACTGCTCAGTGACCATAGCAGTCGGCTGCCCATGTACCAAGGACCAGTCCTCTTTTGCCTGAGTCTTAGTGCTTACGTGGAAGCTCTAGAGTAGGACGGGGCAGATTCAAATCCACCTCTGCCATCCCCCGGCTGCGTGACTCCGGCCAGGCTACTTAACTTCTCTGTTCACTAGAGAATGGGGTTGAAATAACAGGCTCTGTCTCACAGGGCTGAGGATGAAGTTGTGTGAGCTGGGGAAGAATGGGGGACAGAGGAAGCAGGGCAGACAGGACGGTGTGCGCCAGGACAGTGGGACAGGGAGGGCCTCGGCACAAGAGTGAGGCAGCCTGGCAATCATTTTGGTTTGCAGATGGCTACAGCCCTCTTCCAAGTTTCCTTTCTTGACAGCGCATGTGGGGTATGAGATCTATGGGCTGGAAATCAACAGCAAAACATGATCAGCTTTCTCTGCCAAACTGGCAGGACAGTAAAATGTAAAATTGAGCATTAAGGTAACGTGAGGCAGCGGATTAAATATGTATGGAAAAGTCGGGAAGCCGGACATGAGTCCCTTGCAGTTTTTATGGCATAATTAATTCAGGAGCAGCTGCCACCCAGCATCACAGCATCCACGCAGCAGCCTGAGGAGCCACCCCAGGTGCCTCCAGCTGCGGGGCTGCGAGACTGCTGGCCGGACTTTCTGCTGTCATTCCCTGTTTGCAAAGGCAAGTGTGAGTGTAGGAGGGTTGAGAGCTGATTTCCAGGGCTGCTCAAATGAGCTTATGTAAGAACCACAGCCACAGGGGCAGAGGCTGTCACTCCCGACCAGGTGCATGACAGGACGGGGAACACGCCACACTCCAGACAGCTCCTCCCCACAGCGAGGGCTCCGGTCTAGTATCGAGAAACCAGAAGAGAAGACTTGAAAAAAGAGCCTGGTCTGCAGTGCAACTCCGTTAAAAGTGAGGAAATCATTACAGCTCTGACCGTAGGGTGTTTCTTCAGAAAAATGAAGACTTACATTACATTAACAATTACATTATCCATATTTAACCCAAACACTGTAACATTATCCTCATCGTACACATGAAACAAAACACCACTACTCATCTATAATCTTTATCAGCTATTATTCCTAGGAGGTTGAACTCCACTCACGACTTTTTTTTTTTTGGTACTGGGGATCGAACTCGGGTCATTGTGCTTGCGCAGCAGGCGGCGGAAACCACTGAGCTAAATCCCCGGGCCCCAATTTTTACCCAAATGAATCATTATTCAAGATCAAAAAAGGTAGATTATGCCAACATTCATAGCTGTTCTAGCATTATTAACTTTTATTTTCACATATTAATACACCCCACATCTCTAACAATGTTTCTAACAACGAATCATATAAAAAGAAATGACAATTTGAAAATGAAAAAAAAAAAATCTTTCTACCATCATTTGTCAAACTACCAACTTGTCTTTTGTGGTACTGGGGATTGGACCTACACCTTGTACACACTAGCCAAGTGCTCTACCACTAAGCTACATCCCTAGCTCCCTTCAAAATGTTTATCGTATTTTGAGACAGAGACTTGCTAAGGTAGCAGGCTGGCCTTGAGCATGCCATCCTTCTGCCTTAGCTTCCTGAGTATCTGGGAGTATAGGAGTGTCACAACACACGAAAACTATAATTTTCTTCTCTCCCCCTGCCATTAATATCATCGACACTGGACTGACTAGGAATTTAGGTTGCATAGACCAGGAGCCTTCAGAGCCTCAAATGAATGCCTTACACTTGAGGGTTACAGACTTACTCTACATCCACTGAATGCAAACTAACCATTTTAAATTAAATCCTTACTAGATTGGTGGAATCCACCCAGGGAAATTCAGTTAATAGCTAAATACCCTGGTCAACTGGCTTCAATCTACTTCTGTCTCTGTTGTGGGGTAAAAAAGGTGGGTGAGGCTCCAGCAGAATTGAAGCTGCTCCTCTGAATTTGGAATTCAATATGAATCTTCAGAGGGGTGAAGGGCGCATAGGTAATGGCGAAAAAATAAGAACCAAGATACATCATGTACACGTACAAGCACCCAATGATAAATGTAAATGTATTGTATACCTAAAATGTCCCAATAAAAAAATTTAAGCAAAAAACCCCCAAAAAACAAAAAACAACAATATGAATCTTCACCTCGGGACTTGGTCTTCAGATTCAGTTTAATGCTTGCTCAGCCATTTTCTCCTTCACTTCTGTTCATAAACCACTAATTATTCCCTACAAATCACAAAGCTATCAGCATAGGATATGTGCTCTGGTGCTGGAGCCGGAAGAGTAGGCATTGCTTTAAGTCTTTTCATTCTGTCTAAGGCAACCAGAGCTTCTTGTGTGAGATACTCAGATTTACAATGCTGTTGTTAGTGTTCAATCCTTCCTAATAATCTTTTTCATAGTATGACCAGTCTTAGTTGGGAGAATTATTATTCCACTAATAATTGGGGCTCCAGATCTAGTGAAGAAATCATTACAACTCTGGCCCTCAGATGTTTCTTAAAAAAGAAAAATGAGGGCCAGGGGTTTAGCTCAGTGGTTCTGGCACCTGCCTTGCAAGCGCAAGGTCCCGAGTTTGATCCCCGGTACCAAAAGAAAAAAAGAAAAATGAAGGGCTGGCAATTTAACTCAGTGGCTCCGTGCCTGCCTCACAAGCGCAAGGTCCTGAGTTCGATCCCTGGTACCAAAAAAAAGAAGGTTTCAGCTGGGTGTGGTGGTACAGTGCACCTGTGGTGCAGGCTATCAGGAAGCCAAGGCAGGAGGATCACTTAAACTCATGAGTTTGAGACCAGCCTGGCTGGGCAACACAGCGAAAGATCTCTGTAAATGAATGAATGAATGAATGAATGAATGGGAAAAGTAAGTATGAAGGTTTCACAGCCACCCCGTAGGGAGCTGGTGACACTGCAAGGCCATGTGTTCACAGTGATCGGCCTACTGACAGTGCCCAACATGTGAGAATTCATTTTTTGCTCTCATTTTCTACTTCCTTAAAAATCACAAAGCAGCAATTTCTGGTTGGGGGTTATTCTTGTGCAATGAGTCAAACAAATTTTTTTTTTTTAAATCGTGAGAAGGTGTGTTTTATTTTTAACATTTACCTGCTGGTTCTGATGTCCTTCTACAGCCCTACTATGTACCCTTGACCCCTAAATAGTCAAACAATTTTTTAAAAACTGTTTTTGTATTTACATGCAAACATGGTCAAGTTAGCAGAAAATTTATACCTTCAGTTCTGAGTTTTGAAAAAGAACTAATTGATATAATCCAATTGCAGCTTTCAACAAAATCTGACAGCACCCAATGAGTCTATGTGTGTGTGAAGTTTCAGAGCTGCCCAATGCCCAGCCATGACCTTTTGGGGCCCTCACAGTGACCCTCGAGGGTGGAGAGGCCACCTCCTGGACAACTCCAATGTCAGGGATGCCCAGCAGGGGCTGAGCCAGGCAAGACCTCGCTTCAGGGATGCTGCACTCCTAGGCCTGCAGGGGTCGTAACATCACAGCCACCACACAGGTGTCTACTTTTAGCTGATGCTGGGCCCTGGTCAGGGAGGTTATAAGCAATCCTGTTAATGCTCCTGGAAATCGGAAGCATGTTTTAAGCCCTGGTAATAATGAGAGTGGTTCCGCCTGGGGACAGCAGACCTCCCAGCCAGACTCACCTGTGTACCGGAAGCCGTGGATGAAGCCCCCTGCTGATTTCCGGTAGTCCACCGAGTGGCTGGCAGTACCCAGGATAAAGAGACCCCGGGTTCCTTTGGATTCATAGCTTGCTCTGATCAGCGGGTACTTCTTGCTGAACTCGCTCCCAGAGGAGAGTCGCAGGGACCTGGGAGTGGACAGGGCTGTTAGTGACAGCAGCTGCCGCGGATGAAGCACGTGTTCCAGGCCCAGCACAGAGTATGTCCTTTTTGTCCCTCATCTTATTAACCTCACCGTGATCCTTGGAAGTGGGGTAATCATCTCTGTTGCACAGGTGAAGTAACTGAGGCTTAGGGCAAGGACATGGCAGGTCAGGAACAGACCTAGCATTCAAGCCTGACCAACGCTGAACTCTGCTGTCACCTGATGGGAAAAGAGGGTCTGGGCAGGCCCTTGTCCTCTTGTACCCTGGCCACGAGGCAAATGAGAGAGACTAGGTGGATGGTTCAACCCCAACACTCACACAATATTGGGTAGCATCATCTAAAAACCAGGCTCAGTGAAGCAATTCTTCAAAATACAATTACAAATGGTTTTAGCAAACTTTTATTGAGCATACAGTTTATGCTAAGTACTCTTATGTTAACCTCAGAATAACTGTATGAGACAGAGACTGTTAACCCCACTATAAAGATGAAGAAGCGGGGTGTGTGTGGGAAAGTAACCTTTCTAGAGCTCACAGAATGGGTCACCAGAGACCCTCAGGCTGATCCTGAGCCTGGGCCCTGAGCCCCTGTGCTGCTAGCCTTTGTGCAAGTTCAACACCGCATGTCTGAGCTGGCTTGCCCACATCATAGGTGGGGGTCCTCGCCTGGATGAAGAGGAGCTCAGTGTCACCTAGGACCAACAGCAGACAGCTCCTGTCCCGGGCTCACTGAGGGCTGCTCCATCCCCCAGGGAGAGTCAGAAGGGTTTACCAAGAGAGCTACCTCCTCCCCAGTCTGGACTCACTGGTTGAAAATGGAGAAGTCGAACTTCCAGCCCAGGCAGCGGATGACCCGGTCGTAGGCCACACGCATGGCAAAGTTGTCATTGTCATCCTGGGGCAGGGGGATGGCGTCGGCACTCCGGCTGGCATTGGTCTCCTCCAGGAAGAACCCCAGGGTGATGTGGAACTTGCCCTTGGCATCCTTCACGATGGCCAGATCTCTCAGGTCTGACTCAAGAAGCCCGTCCAGGGACTTCAGCTGGTAGGTGTCCAGCAGGCCGTTGTTGATGGCTCTGGGGTCCCAGGAGAATGCAAGGAGAGGACAAGGGGACTCAGAGCAGGGCTGGTGAGTTCAGCAAAGGTGTGAGAGGAGGTTCTGCCCCGTTTAGGGTTTGGATGTGGTGTGTCCCCAAGGGTTCACGTATTGAAAGCTGGGCTCCCAGGGCCCCAGTAGGGGGTGGTGCACCTTTAAAAGGTGGGGCCTAGCGGGAGATAACCGGGTCACCACCCTGGGAAGAGATGAAGGTATTTCTTGAATAACCCAGGAGTTGCAGCTAGTGTTATGAAAGAAACAAGTCTGGCCCCTGCCCTGTTTCTGGCTTCCTGTCTCACCGTGGGACAGGTCCCTGTCTTGTGTACTACTGTCACCACAATGCCATCTGCTAGGAGGTGATGCATGCCTGGGAGTGGGGAGACTTCTAGAACCAGCACCATGCGGCTTGGACTTTCAGACTCCATAACTATAAGCTAAATGAAGCTCTTCTCTTTCTAAACCACCCAGCCTCAGGTATTTCATTACAGTAATGCAAGACAGCCTGATGCTGGGTATGGAATACACAAGCAGGGATGCAGCATACCTGAGGTCTCCAACGTAGTGGGTGGCCCAGGACAGCCGCACCCGGGAGCGGCTCAGCATGTGGATAAAGTTTGTGACACCCAAGATGTTCTCCGCTGTCTCGAAGGCAGAGTTCCCCCGACCCAGGATGAGCACGTTCTGACCCACAAAGTCCTCAGGGTCCACGGACACAGACTCATAACCCTCCGCATATTCGGAGCCTGGGAAGTCCACCAGGTTGGGGACTGACAGACCTGTGGCTACAAGAAGGACGCTGCAGGTGGGGACAGAGGAAAGATGGCTGAGTCTCACTCTGAACATCACTCTCTGGGCTCTCCTGCCTCACCTCAACTGCTGGGTCCTAAAGAAAACAGGAGGGCATTCATTCATTCACTCACCATACTGACCTATCGCAGGGTACCTGGAACACCACCCTTGCCTCTCCCTGAGCCCGAAGTCCAGCTGTATACTTCCCTTCATGCTGGGCTGGAAATACACCAGATGTAGGCATTAACTTCACTCTCTGACTGCAAGAATATGATGCTATGAGAAGTTGAAAAATTCTCACTTTGATCACGGCAGTGGCACTAAGTATCCCACTGGGGGATGAGAACAGTCTGACGTTGCGCTTCCCCTCTATGGTGCCTGGCACAGACACTTACCTACCCAGTGGCGCTTGGGTACTAGCCCAGTGCTAGTGGGTTTGTGCATCGCGACACCTGCTCCCAAGTGAGCCTGAGTTGGCATTATGTGGCCAGCTTTACAGGTGGAGACACAGGCCCTGCAGCCCACAGCCTAGAGGAATTCCAAGGGCAGCAGGGCCAGAATATGAGCACAGATCAGTCTGATTCCTAAGTCCTGCTCATTGATGGGTGGGGATTACAATCTGGTGGTGGGTGGCTAGGGAGGTGGATCCTGCCAGCCTGCAGAAGAACAGTTTAACCACAGGGCAGTTTCAAAGCAGAATGGATTGGGCTATGGAAGGGGCACATATAGCCCATTGGTTCTCATTTTCTTGTCTGCTCTGCTCCTCTTGGATTCTCCTCCACTGTGGCACAGCTGCCTAAAATGTAAGAGTACAAATTGGCACAAGGCCTTCTGCCTGGAGCGGCACAAGCAAGGAGCAGTGCTGGCCCTGGTGTCAGGCAGGTGAACACTGGCTAAGCACTGCCTGGAGGCAGGTGCAAGGCTAATGGTCAGCAAAGGGGTGGGTGCAGCAGAAAGAACACAGGCTTTAGAGTCAGAAAATATGAGCTCAAATCGAAGCTCCACCATGTATTAGCTATGTGACAGCATCTGACTACTTAACTCCTCTGAGCCTCAGGTCTGCATGTGTCCAATGGGGACTGACAAACTCCCCGCCTTCTTGTGATGATTAAGGAAGTTTGGAGTGCTCCACTGTACACACAGTATAAGGCTGCCTCCCAAGTCAAAGCAAACTAAGACTGGCCTTTTTTTTGAGACAGAGTCTCACTATGTAACACAGGCTGGTTAGGAACTCGTGGCAATCCTCCTGCCTCAGCCTCCTGAGTGCTGGGATTACAGCATTCGCCACCACACCTGGCTAAAACCAGTCTTAGGAAGCACTACTTGGACCTCCAACTCTTGTTCACTTCTGAAATCCCACTAAGCTGATCTGATACTCGTGGGACACTTGACCCCACATTCCCCAGCCTTTGGAAACACCAGTTCTATGAGGGGCTCTTACAAGAAAGGGTTTGTGGCTAAACTGCTTATGCTGAATACTCAACCCCGGGAGCATCTCAGTGAACACAAAGACGACAAATCCTGATAGAAGGAAACTGTTAGCATTTTCCAAACACTTGACCACAAGTTTTTAAGAGCACATTTACATGGTGGCTGAGCCAAACCTCTTGGCATTGAATTTCAGTGGGAGCAAGGAGTGAAATGCCTTTCCGTCCATTCATCGCACATCTCAGGGGAACAGGGGTGGTCTCCTTCTAGGAAAGGTCCTCCTGGCTTAGCAGGTGACCCTGGCACCTTACCTGCATTGGTACACCTGGCCCTTCTGATTGGTCAGGATGAAGTAGTGGCTGTTCCAGGCCTGCCAGTCCTTCTTCAAAGTGACATGGACAATATTTGTGTTGTACCGCACATGGAGCCCCAGCCTGTCTGCGAAATCACGCAGGTAGCGCACCATGTCACCAGCATCGGGAAAGTAGGCTCGCGAGTAGTGTCTGAAGACCAGCCGGGGGTCGTGGCTGAGCAGAGAGTTCCAGTCGTGGCGGAGGTTGAACTCCGCGTTGTTCTTGCCCGTGTACCGCTTGTTGATGCTGATAAGCTTGCGGTGCCGTGGGTAGCGCATGAAGAAGCTGCCGGGTGCAGGCGTGCGCTCAAACACCTCGTAGTCCCGGCCTGCGTGGTGCAGGAAGGCGGCCACCTGCAGCCCCGCGGGCCCCGCGCCCAGCACGCAGTAGTCCCGGTGCGTGTGTGCGCCCACGGCCGGGGGCAGGGCGAGTGATAGCAGCAGCCCCAGGGGTCCCCAGAGCGCGGCAGAGAGGCCCATCCTGCGGCAGACCGGAGGGGACACCTCGCACCTCGAGGCCTAGCAGGAGGCGAGAGCCCCGTGCTCCCGAGGAAGCACACCTAGTTAGAGGCAGGGCGGGCCTTGGAGCTCATCTGCCCTAGCTCCGTCTTTCCCCGGTGAGATCTGGGGCACGCAGGAGTCCCGGAATCCGGACCCCATTTCATACCCAGGGGCCTTTCCCAAGCAGGACCCGTTAGGAGCACTAATCTCCCTGGCCACGCCTCCGCCCTCTGATTAGACCCCGGAGGCGTGCCCTGGAGGGCCCCGCCCCCTGCAAGACCTCGCTCGCCGGCTGGGTCACGTGACCGGGATGCTCCAGCACACCTGCCGCCGCTGACTGCGCACGCGAAGGTGCCCTCTTGCCTGCCGGTAACCGCGCAGGTAGCTGCCGCCCACGCGTTCGCGGTGCCCAGGCCACGCACCCGCCCCTGGCCACCGACTCCCGCAGCCCTGGAGCGCGAACTTCCCCACCACTCAGACTGCAGGCCGCAGTAGAGGGGCGCGGGCTCGCTCGCGCGGTGGCGGCAGTCCCGCCCCTCCTCCTTGGCCAATGGGAGGGGGCAAGGTCACGTGCTCGGCGCGCGGCACGCCGGGAGGGGCTGGCTAGACCCTGTGCGAGCGCGGGAGCGGTGCGCACGTGCTGCCCGCGTCTACGGAGGGTGGGGTTAGGTGGGTGGGGTTCGGAAGCTTAGTGGGGAGGGTTGGCATCTCTGGAGTGCTAGGGTGAGACAGAGTGGGAGATTGTTTTTAAGATTCGTGTCTTCCAGTGTGAGGGTTGGGGACACATATGGAGAAAATCCCAGTTTTTACATTACCCCCCAAATGTAGCCAGAGACTAAATAATTTAGAACTACTTGGCCCACCCACCCGGTTTTGTGGGATTGGAATCTATGGTGGTGAAGCCAAGACCCATAAACCAGTTAACAAGCGTTTGCTACTGTGATTAAGCGTCTTGTTTACAGAGTAGCAATCAAGGCTGATTTGGGCTTCCAGTAACCAGGAGAACAGAGAAAGGAGGCTGTTTCCAATATGTAGCTGGGTGGCTGGCCAAATGTGCGTTTAGAGATGACACCTATTGCTTAAGATTGTTAACTGAGCTCTGGGGCAAAAGCCCAGTTCTTGAAGTCCCAGTAGACTAGGCTCAGCCAGCCCTCTAGGAGTGGACAGTGGTGCGGACAGGAAAGGCGCTTTTAATCAGGAAACCCAGACAAAGAGGTTCGAGACCTGACTCCCAGGGCTTGGGAGAAGCTTTGAGGTTTTACAGAAAAGGGGAATAAAGGCAAGGACTGGAGATTTGCATATTTGCAGGTTTTGCATAGCTGGAAGTGTAGGCAATGCCGCTGGTTGCTCAGTATGGCAGGGCTGGTTCTGAGAGAGCCGTCATAGCTTCAGGGCACAATTTGGTTTCCACCATGAGATGGAAAGCTTCTGCTTGGGGGCAGCTGGGTTCCTATCATGGGGTAATTGCTTCTGCTTGGGGGGGGGGCTGACCTAACCATGGGGTGGTCTGCTACGCTCTTCTTTACCTGGATCCCGAGGGGGCCGCAGGTTTAGGACAATGACTTCTAGGCATCAGTCCCAGGGGTCTGGGATGTAAAAGCTGGCAGTTTTTAAAAGCTGGGTGTCCCTGCAAGTCCTGGACATTAGTTACTCTGATCTTGGTGGCCTGTCTTAAAGAGATAGGCTGGATAAGTTTAGGGAACCTAGGCACTCCTTCCTTAAGTGATTAACATGCCTAAGTGCTGAGCAAGGACCTGACCGAAGGTTTTAAGGTAATAAACCCTTAAGTTCCATTCTAGTGTTAGTTTCCCATTGGACATCTGCAGGCCCAGCCTCTAGGTCCTGCTCCAAGATCGCACTTCAGAGGTGGAGTCTGGAGTTGAAACCCAGTGTGCATGGCTGAAGGGAGACAATGCAAACCAGAGGATCAGGGATGGCTGCTAGGGTGGCACGTGGCCCCTGCATTGTCCCCGCATAGCGTGTGTGGGTCCTTGCTTTAGTAGCAGTGGAAATTAAAACTAAAGGGACAGTGAATTTATAGGCAAGAACTTCAACTGGGAAGTTAAGAAAAATAAGGAAAAGGGGCACACCCTGATGAAGAGATCAGATAAGGGCACAAGAGACCAGAGACCAGTTGGGGGGGGGTGGTGGTCCTGTAGTGGACTGGGGTTCAGCAGATCATGAGCTCAGTCCTGGTTTCACAGGAATTCTCATAACTTCAGGGGCAGTTTTAGTCATGCTGCTCTGCTGGGATCCATGGTGACCCTCGGTTTGTCTGGAGATTCTGGACATAGTTGAATGTCACAGTTTATCTCGGTGTCCTATCTTGAAGGGTGTAGAGATAGGCTAGGTAAATTTAGAGCTAATAAACCTTGTTTTGTCAGCTTTATTTTCTTGAGACAGTCTCACTTTGTAGTTCAGACTAGCCTTGAACTTGAGGCAGTCCTCCTGCCTCAGCCTTCCTGCTGGGATTACAGGCAGGCCTTGCTTGTTTTGTCAACTTTTGGACTAACATTCCATAAATGACTAACATGCCTCTATGCAGAGTTGAAGGTTTGACCCAGAGTTTTATAGAATGCTGAAGCTTTGTTCTTTCACCTTCTGTAACCTATCTGTAGGCCCAGCTGGAGTTAATGGCTTTTAACAAAAATGGTGTTTTTTTTGGTACCAGGGATTGAACCTGGGTCCTTTTGCTTTCGAGGCAGGCGGCAGAACCACTGAGCCAAATCCCCGGCCCCAAACAAAAATGTTTTTAAGTCCCTGACTGCTTCAGAAAATACAAATTATGCTTTGAAGAAGTAACAGGTTAAGGGACCATGTGTTTGTCCTTTGTCCGTGTGGTGGTCTGTGTCAGCTCATAATGAAATTTACCTGGACAGAGCAGAGCACCTGTTCAAGGGAAGGACCAGAACTTTCAAAGGCCATCGCATACTCACATGAAATGCAGCTGAGGGCTCTTGTGGGAAGACCATGTGGAAACAACCTTGCAGCTTGGCATGGTTGCTGCGTCTCTCATTAAAAAGTGCAGTGGGGACTGGTTCTAGAATCTTCCCTGACCTCTCAGGTCTAAGCACCCACTAAGAAATGCTGTGTTCTTCATGCTGTTTCAACACCAGAGAAAAGCTCCACGAGGGCAGAAATCATCTTTCATAGTCACTGTGGTGACCGCACCTCTTTCCCTAGTGGTTGGCATAAAGCAGTTCTGAAGTAGGCATGTGTTGATCAAGACTTGGAGCCTTGTAGAGGCCAGGAATTTAGCTCAGTGGTGCCGCGCCTGCCTGGCAAGCGCAAGATCCTGAGACTTGGAACTTTGTATTGCAAACACATGTACATTAAAGAAAAAAGTTAGAATCGAAACCTGACAGGCTATGCAAAATACCTCACCCAAAAGAAGCCAGGGATGTCTAGCTCATGGTGGTTTTGAAGATTGAGAATGAGCTCGACAGTAACATCCAGTTAATCCTCTGGATTGGGCCACAGGTATGTAAGAGGCGATGTGATGGATCTTGGTCCATGATTCAAACTCCATGGCACCTGCCACTACCTGAATGTGTATTTTTTAACACTCTGTACTGAAAACTCAAGCACATTTGCTTTTTTCAGTATGCCTGACACCAAAGTTCCCCAAACTATTGCCTGCTTGTTTGCCAGGCTGGTAAGTTTGATTACAATTCTAACTTTAGGACCTGGTGTAGTGGCCCATTCATTCCTGTAATCCTAGCTGTTAGAGCAATTCTAAGTAATTTGGGGAAAAAGCATTTGATTAGGGCCTAGTTCTCCTGCCTACAGGCCAGCTATGGCATTTTGAGACATAATTCCACTTTGGCCTCTGGTCACAACTGAGACCTCAATGGTCTGGTGATGCTCTGATGCTTCAGGACAAGATTACACAAGCTGAAGACATCCTGGGAGGAACAAAATCTTCATCTGCATAGTTCCTCATTGATCTAGGAATTCCGCAGCTCCCATCAGGTGACATTTGTTTCTCCCGAAGTACTAAATAAACATGCAGCAAGCTTGGGGGCTTTTGTCTTTGTTGCCCAGAGCAGCACTGATCAGGCCCAAAGCTTAGCTTCTTAAGACTCATTTTTTCTACCTTTCCTGTATAAGTTCATTTGCCTTGTGCTGCCATGCCTCGCAGGAGACTAGGTCTTACTGCAGAGGTTCTAGTAACGTCCCCTTTCCCTATTCCCTACACCTAGCTACTTGGGAGGCTGAGGCAGGAGGGGCCCAAGTTTGAAGCCAGCCTGGGCAATTTAAAAGACCATCTCAACAAAAGCCTGGGATAACAGCTTTGAGGTAGAACACCCCTGGGTTCAATCCAAAGGGGAAAAAACTACTAGGAATTCTACTTCAGCTAAGCCTGTTTCCTTACCTGCATTAGTTCTGCTGGAGGCTCAGGGGAGGTTTATAGAAAGCTTAATGATTCTGGCAGGGTAACTTGTTCACAGCGTCCAAGAGTATCCACTTAAAAGTCCACATGGCCTAAACTTTCACAGCTCTTATTCAGGACACATGGCTTTGTGGGCACTGGGCCGAGATCTGTCACCAGCCCAGGCTAAGCGTGAAGACAGTTTAGAAAGCATTCAGTCACCCCCAGAGGGCCCTCCATCAAAGGCAGTCTTCTTCCTGAGCAGAACCCCCTTGGCTTCATCTCTAATACCCATCTGTGCCCAGTGCTTCTCAGACACTAAGCTAGGGCCCGCACACACAGCCGCAGGCCCTCTTGCTTGGGCCCGTGGGGTCCTTTGGGCCCTGCATAAGGGGCACCTCCATGGCTGTCCTTCACCCAGGAAAGGCTAATTTCAAGGGGTTCCCAGAACAAAGCACTAGAGAATTCATCCTTTAGCAGGTACATAAGTCTAACAACTCCCAAGAACACATGGTGGAACCCAGCGTGTGAACTCCAGACAGAACCCACCGAGTCCCAGGGCCGTACGTCCCCAACGGAGGCACACAATGAAGGAAAGAGACTAAGAAGACTTCAACTTTATTCCACCTGCCAACTGGCAGAGAGCAGGAGACAGATGGACTTTCCTGTAGGCATCAAGGGCCCTCCCAGGACTGGTAGAATTACAAACTCTGGTTGCACATCAGTCTAGTTTAAGTTTCTTCCTCTGAAAGACACAAAACATGAAGAGAAATGAGCTATGTTGTGTGACGTGAGGCCCACTTTTCTATCCGACCCTTTTGTGAATCGCTCAGAATTTTCTACACCTCCTCGCAGGAGCTGGGATCCTCACCGGGCTGGGACAGCGCCTCACACTCCAGATGGTGAGGCTGACGAGGCAGCTGGCAGGAGGGTAACTGGCAGGAGCTGGCCTTTCCTTCTCTACACCACTGGCTAGCACCAGGCCCTCCCTGGCCTCTCCCCAGCTGCTTCCCTCCAAGACCTTGGTCTCCAGCCTTTCATGGGGCTGGTTTTAGTGCTCGCTCCCTTCCAGCCCACAGATCCCTCTGGTCTTCAGAGGCTTGCTACGCACCTTCCTCTTCCTCCTCCTCCTCTTCCTCATCCTCGTCGTCTTCATCAGAGCTGAAGGTGCCATCGGGCAGGCTGTACACACGGATGACCTGCTTGTTCGGGTCTTTGAGGATGAGGTACTTGCCCTCCTCCAGCTTCATGCAGATGTCGATGACGCAGCGCAGGATGCCCCAGGCGTTCTCCACGCTCAGGTTGATCTGGCTGGCAAACTCATTGGGCTTGAACTGCTGGGTGCCCAGGATAACGTGGCGAGAGGAGTCCTTCACGTGGTACCGGGACACATAACTGCAGGGGGAAGATGAGTGGTTGCAACAGGGCAGCACAGCGACAGCAACACTGGGCTCAAATGGTGATGCTTTCCCCAAGGAGAAGGGAAGAACCATGCCGTCACGCCCCCATACCCTCTTCCCAGGTCAGTCCTTGGCCCCAGACAGGATTCTCACCCGAGCTTGAGGTACTCGGACCCGGCCAGCAGAGCACAGCAGGTCCACCGGGCCAGCTTGTAGCTGTTGTTCTTGAGCTCGGTGGCGATGACGGCTCCACGCTGCGAGTCCAGCTTCTGCCGCCAGTCAACGCCGTTACAGTGCTGTGGGAGGAAAGTGGTCAGGGGGAAAGGCAGCCTGTGCCCAAGGTGCCGGGAGCTCCTGTGGTAGCCAGAGCCAGCCGGCAGGTCAGACTGCGGGCGGGCCTCCCCCAGCCATAGGAGACTGAAGTCTGGGTGTAGACGTCAGAGCTAGGATTTATTGTGTCATTGCTGGCATGGAAGTGGGGGACAAGGAGTGAGGTAGTTTCTAGGAGCTCAGAGACGCCCCCAGTTGACACCTAGAAAGCAACAGGGGCCCCAGTTGTACAACTGCAAGAATCTGAACCCTGCCACTAGCCAGAACGAGCATCAGGGGATTTCCTTCTAGAACTTGCAGAGCTCAGTTCTGCTGACCCCTTGATTTCAGCCTTTTGAATCCCCCAACAGAGAATGAAACCACAAGGTGTGGCCCCCTCTGCCAGACAACACTATGAGCTAATAAATAGGTGTTGTTTGAAGCCACTAAGTTTCTGTTAGGGCATTGTAAAGTCCAGGAACATGAATACAAGTTTGTATTAGGCTTAGGATTTAGGGCAAGGAGAGCTGCAGAGGGGACTGACCTTAAAAGAAGGCTCCTTTGGGAGTCAAAAAGGATGGGGGCTCAGCAGAAAGCAGGTGAATGGAGCAGAGAAGTGCAGGCCCAGAACAACACAGCAACACCCAGTGTGAAGAGACACAGGCGCTACAACTCCAAATGCCACTCGGAGCTCACCGTAGAGTCCAGCCCTGGGCCACGGCCCAGCAAGCCTGCCTGCTTGCTCAGCAGGTATCATGTCAAGGAAGTGGGACCAAAGGGCCCTCTCTATCACACCTCAGAGAGCCACTCGGTGCAGCTGGCCCCAGGCTTCACCATCCTGTGGCCTTTATTCTGCACAGAGGCAACAGAGCACTGGTGCTCACTGTCCCGTGTGGGACTTGAGCCTGGGTAACTTGAGAAAGAGCATCGGCCCACAGTGCCAAGTAGTGGCAGGAGGGAGAATGCAAAGGGGTCAGGGAGCAGGCTTCTTTCAAGGTGCCTTGAGAGGGTCAGTTCTGAGTACATCTCAGCATCTCTGAGTTCAGTAAGCAAAGGAGTTGGATAAAGGAATTGAAAAGCGGAAGAGAGGTAGCGGCTGGAGTAAAGAGAGCCACAAGGCATGCAGAACTGATGACCCAGATAACAGAGAGAGTTCAAAGCCAGCTGCACACAGAGAGCAGAGGCCAGTGGGAGGTCAGATCAGAACAGAGAAGAGAGTACTGGGAGGGGGCCCTGCTTCTGGTGTGCAAAGTAAGCAGAAAGTTCTTAAAACTTAAGGTCACTCCTCTGTCAGTGAGGAAGCAGGTAGAGGGAAAAGACCCACAAGACAACCCCTCTAAGGTAGCTCTGTGCGTAACAAAAGGGGAAAGAAACTGCACGCAAGTGGCCCATGACAGCATACACCGCAGGGACCAGAATGGTGGCACGAGGGTGATGGGCAGCACCTCACCCTGGAGTCCCACTCGTTGAGTGTCTTGATGTTGATGAAGGACACTTCCCCATTGGCTCCCGTCATGACGCCATCATGCTCACAGCGGACAATAAGGTCAATGTCATCGCCAAGCTTCCACCTGCGGTAACTGCAACAAAGGAGAAACTCAAATGTCACCGGGGGTCCTCTGCTTAGGTGCATCACCCACCTGGGCAGGGTCTGTGCTCCCCACCATGGGGACGACGTACCGGTAAGCAACGGAGGCAATTTCGTTCTTATCCATGTCGTCCTCCACGAATGGGTTTGGGTTGGGGAAGTTGTATCTTTCCTTCCCCTGGAAAAATGACAAAGCTGTCACGAGACAGTGCCAACGATATCCCCAATCCCAATCAGCCAGACCCAGCACTGCTCAGTCAGGGCGGCTAGCTCCCTGTGACCCTGGAGTTTTTATGCCTATTTTCCTCCTCCCAACTTTTAGCACCCAGAGAATCCTGACAGTTAGCAGCCCTGCCCCTCCCCGCCTCTCTCCATCACTACAGACTGCTCTGTGCCATAACATCAATTTAGTATCCACTGTCTTTCCTGCTCCACTGCAGCAAAGCTGCTTGAGGGCCGGAACATCCTTTTCTTTTTGAAGGACGCAGTGTATGATTTCACCACATGAGGGAAGAATCATCGGACTGTAACTTTATAGAGGGAATGCCTCTATAGCTGTCAAGTAGTGGACCAGTGGTTCAAAGTCAGGCAGCCTGAGGTCAAAGCCCAAGCTTTTAATCCCCTATAGGTAGGGACTTCAGCTGTCCCACACAATCCCTCAGTGCCAAGCCTGCTGCAAAGCAGATGGTGTCATAGCAGGTGACCAGATAAAGCCCTTAAGGCCCACCCGAGAGTGCTTCCTCACCATCCTCAAGCACTGCTGGGAGAAATTGTGGTTGATGTAGGTCGCCTCCATGGCCAGGTTTCGGGGTGAGTTGAAGGAATTACCTTCATCCTGAGGGGGCTCATTGGCCGTCTCACTCACTGTCAGGAGGTCTAGAAAAGCAGGGACATGGTCACCCGTACACAACAAGAGTCACCAACATGCAGAGCAACCGGGAGATGTAGAGCCCCATAGCACAGTGGTCCTTCCCTCAACTGCCTTCTACTAATGGGGGTCTTCCCAGTGGGACACATGACTGGAGGGGTGAGTACTCCCAGATAACCTGAGGTACTGCCTAACGACCAATTCAATCACGTGCTTGTAATCTCAGTTACTTGGGAGACTGAGGCAGGAGTCTGAGGCCAGCCTGAGTGATTTAGTGAGACCCTGTTTCAAAATAAAAAATTAAAAGGGCTTGGTGGTGGATTCCTTGCCTAGTATGCATGAACCCCTGGGTTCAATGTCCAGTACTGCAAAAAATAAGTCATATAGTAAGAAAGCTGTCTTCTTTAGATTATTTTTGGATTCCTAAAAAAGTTTTGTATCATTAGCTTTTTAACAAAGGAAAGGCTTCAGGCTTCGAATGTAATTATTGTGCTATGTTCACGCTGTTATTATTTTTTGGGGAGTAACAGGGATTGAACTTGGGACCTTGTGCTTATGAGGGAGGTGGCAGAATCACTGAGGTAAATAAATCCCCGGCCCAATGCTATGATTGTTTTGAATGAGCTGGTTTTCACATATGCTGTGTGGATATGCCCACATGTATGGTATAAAATGTATGGATAGGTATTTTTTACTTCTGGGCAGGGTGGTGCACTCCTGTAATCCCAGTAGTCAGGAGGCTGAGGAGGAAGGATCGCCGTAAGTTTGAGGACAGCCTGGGTAGTAAGAACTACATAGTGAGACCCTGTCTCAAAAAACAAAACAAGGACCAGGGGTTTGGCTCAGTGGTTCCACCACCTGCCTTGCAGGCACAGGGTCCTGAGTTCAATCCCTGGTACCAAAAAAAAAAGGAAAAAAAAGTGGCATCACTTTAAGAAAAATATTAATAAAAAATAAAAAAAAAAAGAAAAGTATTAATACTAACGATGGTCTGAGAGGTAGCAGGAGCCAGGAAAATGGCATGCAAATGAGCAAAATTTGGAGGCACAGTACTGGGTATGTGAGGACCTTGAAGGCTGAAACGTTGAGGAGGTGTTTGGGGACAGTGGCTTCCCTGTGTCCCTAAGGAGGGTGGGAGGGATTCAGACATGTGGCCTAGCCCCCAGGGAAGGCAGACCATTTCCTGTTCATTCTCCCTATCAGGGAGTTGTTCTGGAACAAGAATACACATGGCCTCTGATCTGCTCCCGAGGCAGGCTCCTTACCAAAGTCAGAGTTGTCTCTCTTGTCAAAGAACAGCTTGGACCCGACTCTTTGGACAACGATGTCCCAGGAGTACACTGAGCGCGTGCAGCTCATCAGCGTGGCCAGGATGGCATCGGTGGCAAACACATTCCCCTGGGTTTTTGCCAGCTACGATGAGGGAGGAAGGTGTGAAATACTGAGGTCTAACTGCCACTCATGCAGTAGGAAGGACCCACCCTTCCCTCCCCTAGGCCGAGACGTCTGCGGCACAAGGGCCGGCCACACTCTGCAGTCACCATCCTGGGCCTTGCCAGTGTCCAGCCAAGTGCTTCAGGAAGGCTTGCATCTGCCCCAGGGGCCCTGGCTCAGTACATTTACCCCCCTTTGCCGATGAAAAAACTAAGGCTTCTAGTCAATCAAGCTGGTTAGCATGGCAGAGCTCAGACTTGAGTCCAGCTCTGCCAAACAGCAGCATTTGAGGCCATCTACCTTAAGTTTGAATTGAAGAACCTTATCCTGTTGGGAGCAATGCTACATAATTCTAGGGATAAATCATTTGGTTAGCCTAGTTCTCTTGCCTACAGCCCAGCTACAGAATAACTCCAGTTTGGCCTCCAGTCACAACTGAGACTTCAGTGATCCAGTGATGCTGTGATTCTCCAGGACAAGAAACATCCTGGGAGAACAAACATCTGCTCAGTTCCTCATTGTTCTTGGACTGATTAACATCTTGTTTGCCGGAGATGTACTGAACTCTCTGCAAGCCTTCCCTTACACCTTGTTTATCCCAATGTGAACTATTGAACCCTCTGCAAGTCATCTGTTACATTTGTTTCTCCTGATGTACTGAATAAAAGGTGTGCTAAGCTGGGGGCTTTGTCTTTGCTGCCCAGAGCAGCACTGATCAAAACCAAAGCTCAGCTTCTTCTCAGTCTCATTTTTCTCCCTTTCCTGTAATTCGCCCTGTGCTGCCGTGGCTTGCAGGAGACCAGGACTCACTGCAGAGGTTCTGGTAACGTCCCCTTCCCCTGTCCCCTACATTATCCGAGGGCCAAAACTGTACACATGCAGTTGCTCTCTGTATCTGTGTGTTTTGCACTCAGATCCAACCAAATACTAAAGGAAAAAAAACCCCAAAATGCTATTGAGTATGTACACACCTCTTCTTGTCATTATTCCCTAAAACAGTGCAGTATAGCAACTATTTACATAACATTTATCTTTTCTTTTTTTTTTTTTTTTGAGACAAGGTCTCAAACTCATGGCAATTCTCCTGCCTCAGCCTCCCAAGTGCTGGGATAATAGACGTGTGCCACCATGTGCAGCACATTTATGCTTATTAAGTAATCTAGACATGATCTGAAGTATACAGGAGGATATGCATGCGTGGGTTATATGCAAATTCTACCCCATTTTATTTAAGGGATTGAACATGCATGCACTTTAGTATGGGGTGGGTCCCAAGCACCCCCCACCATGGATAATGAGGGACGCCTGTACAGCACAGCCCCACGTCCTCTGCTCTTTCTCAGCCTCAGCTTTAGACGCTAGCAGCCTTCCTAATGGGCGTAGGGGCAGGTGGAGGCGCACACCTTCCGGATGACAGGGTCATCTGTGGTGGTGACCGTGTGGAAGATGCGCTTGATGCTCCGCAGTGGCTTCTCACTCCTCGTGGTGATGCGGTCGAAAGCTTTGTCATAGTATTCCAGGGCTCCACAACACTCGCTGAGGGGAGAACAGGCAAGACAAAGTCAAACAGAAGGATCCTCCCCATTTTCTTTTCTTTTATGGAACGGAACCAGTCTTGTCCAAGAAGGCTAACGTAAGACAGGGGACAGTCTCTCTTACTGCAACACAAGACAAATTCTCCGTGCCCGCTCAGTCCCTTGTCCTCTTACATAGCTCTTGATATGACTGCAACACACAGCAAACATGTCCCACCCAGCACAACCTCCCCATTTTAAAGACTAGGAGACTGAGGCAGAGAAAGCAACAGCCAATGAGGTCCTCAGGAGGGCAAACTTCTGATCTGATGCTCCCCAAAGCTAGTTTCGTTCACCTACCCTTTGAGGTGATGGGCCCCCTGAAGCAGTTTCCCCAGATCTGCCGAATCCCTTTCTGCCCACACAATTTAATCATACCGTGTTGGTCAGGATGCCAGGAAGCTCAAAAAAGACC
>NW_004624752.1:11172711-11205353 GCF_000247695.1 Heterocephalus glaber | reverse complement strand
CCTCCAGTGGTAGAGTGCTCACTGCCTCCCCAGGTAGCCATTTAAGCATCAAACAGCTTTAGCTGCTAGAATGCCCTTCATACAGGGCATAGATGAGACCATGTGCTCCTCTCCTCTCACCACCACCTCACCTCTCTCTCTCTCTCTCTCTCTCTCCCCCCCCCCCTCTCTCTCTCTCTCCCCTTTCTATCTACAGGAGCTACATGCCTTAATTTTATTTCTCCTTTGCTCAGGATGCCACAAAATTGCAAGAAATCTGCAGTTTAGTGTAGTAAACTTCCTTGTGCTTTTCCCATTGGTTCTGATTTTTTTAAAAATGTACTCATCAATCTTATGCAGTGTCTGAGTAAGTGGCTTCTAATTCTTTTTGGAATTACTATGACTTAGGAAAACACACATCACTAGCTGGTCCACATACCTAGGAGCATGGTGGAAAGCAGTAAAAGATGCTACTCACATGTCCTGTGGCTCTGATACTTCCAAGTAGCGCATCTTCATTAATTGAGGAAAATCCATTTCCTCTTTCACCTCCCAGTCACTACGAACTTCAACTGAAGAGTCTCGGGGTTTCTGTAGTGGAAAAACATTTGAGGAAAAAACTTACAGCCCACACAAATTACTAAGCAGAAGAGAGAACCCCTACCACTCATAGGACCTCATCCACAAAGACTGACGGAATCAGGAGTTTAAAAATAAAGAATTTCACTCTTAGGGGATGACATCACTGAGGAAACATGTAGGATACCTTTATAATTCTCTCAGGGTATTAACTATTTATTCTTTTTTTTTTTCTTCAGTACCGGAGATTGAACTCAGGACCTTGCACTTGCGAGACAGGCACGGTGCCGCTGTGCTAAATCTCCAGCCCTGACTATTTATTCTTTTTTTGTTTTGTTTTTTGGTACCAGGGATCGAACTCAGGACCTTGTGCTTGAGGAAGGCAGCAGAACCACTGAGCTAAATCCCTGGCCCCTGACTATTTATTCTTCATGCAGCAAGCATTGTATCCAGCAAAGTGTAACTTACTCTTGCTTACATGGATCTACTATTTGCGCAATACCCACAGGAGCATTACAGCAGCATTACTGCTAACAGTGTGAAACTGGAAACAAATGCAATGTCCACCAACTGGTTAATGGCTCATCAAAATGTGATACATCCATAAAAGGCTATTTTATTTGACAATAAGAGAAGAATAAAGTATAATCTGCTCTCAGTATATAGGTTCCACACCTCAGATTCAGCTAACTGTAGACTGAAAATATTTGGGGGGTGGGATGTGTGCCCCTAGAGTCCCATTTGTGGGCTACAGGGCTGAGGGGGAAGAATCATTTGAGCCAGGAGTTCACAACCAATCTAGGCAACAGTGAAACTTTATCTCAAAAACACACAAACACATATACAACAAAGAGGAGGAAAAAAAGGGGAAAACATTCTGGGGGAAAAAACACATCTGTATACATATTTTTCCTTGTTGGTATTTGCTAAAGAATACAGTACAAAACCTACTTACATAACATTCACATGTCAACACTGTATTGGCCATTATAGGTTGACCATCCCTTACACAAAAATCTGAAATGCTCCAAAACCTGAAACTGAATGTGAAATGAAGCTCAAAGTTTCTGTTTTTAGAGCATTTCTGATTTTGGATTAGGCATGATCAACCAGTAGTCCACTCCAAAATCTGAAACACTTGTGGTCCCAAGCATTTTGGGTAAGGGATATTCAGCCTAAATAATGTAGAGATGGTCACACATATACAAGAGGATGTGCTTAGGTTATATGCAAATACTATGCTGTTTTCTGGAACAGAAGTTGAGTGTTTGCAAATTTTGGTATTCTTGCGGCATCCTGGAACCAACCCTCCATGGATACCAAGACTATACCAATGCATGCTGTAACATGGATGGACCTTGAAAACATGACACTAAAAGAACACCTATTCCATGATTCCATTTATGTGAAATGACCAGAACCGGAAAATATAGAGATAAAAAAGATTAGTGGTTGCCTAAGGTTGGGGTGATATGGGGCGGGGGATGCTGAAGGGTACAGAATTTTTTAGGCTGATGAAAATGATCAGATATTGGCTATAATAATGGTTGTGCAAATCTGAATACACGAAAAGTCACTCAACAGCATAGTGTATGGAGCATCATCTCAAAGCTGTTATAGAAACAAAACCAAACTCCCAGACAGAATTCCGGAATGGACCCACTACCTGTGATTTTTGGTCCCACTTCTGCCTCACACCAAATTGTTTCTGGAATTTTTTCTGTAGCCGTATACGTTCTCTGAAAGGCAGAATACAGGGATCTCAGTGCAGATCTTTAAGTCAGTGGCTTTTTAAAAAGGCAGAAGCTGCCCTTCCCCAGCAGAACTGCACCATCATCCTTGATTCCTCTGAGTTATGGGCTTACAGAAGAGACCACACGGGCACATTGGAGATGGGGCCCCCAAATACTGACTAGCTGTATGTTTACGGATTGTACCTGGCAACCCCAACCTGGGGCATAGCAGCTACTGTACTCACAGGCAAGAGGCTGCACAGGACAGAGTAAATGGGATTTCCTAGAACTGTGCTCTGCAGGTCTGAGCAAAGACAAGGCATTTTGTGTCCCTTCACTGCACATATCCACCACAAGGAGGCAGCTTCCTGCCTAAACTATCTGCTGCAACTGACTGCTGGGAAACAAGGGGCTGAATGGTGGTGTTAAGTAGCTTTAGGAATTTTTTTCACCTGTTTCTCTAGTGGGGAAACAGCCACCCTCCAGCTTTGGCCCCCGACCTCTGGGTATGAGCAGTCTAGGAAGCAGCCTTTGCTCTAGGAGGCAATCTCACCTTTCTTTCTGCTTGGCACTCTTAGGCAGGGTTTGCAGGTTGAATTGTATCATGTTCCGCCGATCTTTGTCTCTACGGAGGTTCCGCTGGGAAGAAAACACCCATGTTAAAATCTTAGAGATCTGGCTTATGATAGGGAGGGAGAATTGGGAGGTTTTTAGAGTAAGTTCAGGATATAATGCTCCCAAAGTTTCACATCTTAAGTCTGTGCTTTTATTCTATCACATCAATAGTCAGACTTTTAGTGGGTATGGAATTAGCTGACATTTATATTCCCAACATATTTTCCACTGAGGTTTGTTTACTGGTCTTGAAATTCAAGTTGCTGAATTTCTCTTTACATAGTAAGATGCAGCCCAACCAGACCATCTACTTAATAAAGTTTGGGTATAGCAATAAAGTGAGGCAATAGGTACCCTGCATCTTTTTATCCACCACAAACTTCCATTCATAGCATAGGACGTCCAAGCTACTGGAACAGAAATCTAAACCAAACCTTGGTCCTAGTACAAGTTTACTTTGGCACAAGTTTTTCACAGAACAACCACTTGGGATTCACTAGAAAACTGTGGTACGCTGTCCTCTCTCCTTAGTATTCACAAGGTAGCATATTTAACAACACTAATAGCCCCAAGATGGTCAGGCTGTCAGCACTTGGCCCACCTGTGCAAACCGCATCCGGTTCCGCTGGTAGGCAGTCTTCTGTGTGCGTGCCGTATCCACCAGCTGGAAACTGGTTTCATCCTCCTCATGGAAATAAGCATACTGACTTCCGCCACCAAACTGAGAGGAATACTTATCTGGAAGCACAGGCAACAGCGTGTAATAACTACTACCACAAACTGTATAACATGCACCGTTCTGACACCTCACCTCACCCTTTGACTGGAAGGGAGCTTGTGAGGTGTGCAGACTCACAGCCCACCCCAGACCTACTGAATCGGAACAGCAAGATCCCCAGGTGATTCATATGCACTTTCAAGTTTGAAACACTCTGGTCTAAAGAGCTTTTCGAGACAGGAAAGGTAAACACAGGCTATACACACCACCATTCCCATCACCTGACCCCCAAGACAGATCGTTTAATGGATCGTTGGCATACTTTCTTTTGATCTAAGCCCCAGATGTCTCTGGGGATTGAAACCCTGGGCCCCTTCACTGAGCTACACCCCTAACACCCTTTGAAATTTTGAGACTGGTCTTACTAAGTCGCTCAGGGTGAGCTCGAAACTTGCAATCCTCCTTCCTCAGCCCCTCAGAGTGCTTGCATTACAGGTGTGCACCACCATGCCCCACTCAGACATCTTAATATAGGACTCCAGGCAGCCACTTCCAACAACCTTAACTGGCACACAGAAAGTCTTTTTACCTTACCAGGATCTTAAAACCGGGGGTTTTAAACTTGGAGTTCACTGACTAGGCTCTGGAAGGTAAATCCCAATCAACGACATACAGAATGGCAATGTGTTCAACGGATTTTCAAAAAGTGGGACAAAACCCCAATGAAAATGTCCAGACTTCTTTAATGAACAGTTTGAGGCTACTTCCAAAAATCTGGTTATTATAGTCCAGAATATACCCTAAAAATTCTCAGTGATTGTCAGTACCTCTTTTCCTTTCTAGGAAGCTTTCGGATGGAGCAACAGCCAGCTGTGGTGGTGCATGCCTGTAATCCTAGCACTCGGGAGGCTGAGGAAGGAAGACTGAAGCCAGCCTGGACTACACAGTAGTTTAAAGGGAGACCCTGATTTGGGCAGCCACTGAAGAATACTTACTTGTATACCTCTTATCTTGGTACGTGGCACCTGTCCAGTCTGCGACCTTTTAAAGGCAATGAAGAAAGACAGAGAACACAAAGTTCAACTGGGCACATTTCTGTTGCCCCAGACACCCCTGAGAATGAGGAGACACTGTGTGGCAAAGTATGAGAACTAGCTCACAACGTCTTTGCATGTGCCCAGCCCTTCTCTGACGACGTTCAGAGGTCAGACCTCTTCTCAGCCACTGTCTACGTAGGGAACTCAGAAAGAAGCTAAGCTAAGCCTTTGAGAAAATAAAACAAAACAGGGATTTGTGGAAAGTGGCAGGCGCAGCTTGAACGATCCAGACTACCGCTGGCAGGCAAGTACCTTTCCTAGCCGGTCTCCTTTGCTGAATGGCTGGTAGGGCATATCCCGAAACTGCTCAGGAATCGCACAGGGACCCCAGCCTGAGGGATTGTCCTGGATCACAGGTGTCATGAACTTCGCCATCTTCTAGAACTTAAAAAACAAATAATGTGAAGAAATGGCCCAAAGTAAAAATAGCCTCTATATAGGATAAGCAAAGACATAAATGCTAAAATTCAAAATGTACTACACAAAACAGAACCCTCAACTACTGAGCTACTAACGTTTTGTAAATAATTTGGTGAATACATAAAACTCAGAAAACAACAAAACTGATTTATCACATTTCGTTAATTCTAGGACACTCTCTTTTCTTACTATAACAGCTGTGAAATGAGCCTGCACCTTACACTGGATGGGATGTCACAACCAGAAGCTTGGTCTTTCCTAGTGTTACATAAAATGGTGTTTCTTGAGCAGTGTCTTACAGATTTCATTAGCAACATTTTTTAACATGTAATAACCAGTGTTTGGTTCTCAGAAACCAAGGTGTTTTCACTAAGGCATACAGCATTTAACTTCCATAAGCCTCAGAGTGTTCATCTACAAAATAAATAATTTATACCATAGGATCACTGTGAAAGTCTTGTTAGGTAGCAGACATGAAAATGCTTTTTAAATAAAATGCCACACAATTCGGACTTGCAAATCTACATTTATATACAGAGTACTTAAGAGGATCTGGACTTTTTCCCTTACATCCAATTTTCCTTTCTTATTCTTCCAAATGCAAATCCTATGTGCAGAGCAAGTGGACACAGAGCCAGGCAAAAGACCTGCCAAATGGCCAAGGAGGTCATCATAAATCTTAGGCCAGTGATAGCAAACCATTTAGAGCTTTCAATGATACAAACAGCCCACTATGGCACACATACCGTAAGTTCACCACCACTGTCTTAGGCCAAAAGTGGCTGTTATGTCAAATGTTAATTATTACAAGTATCAAGCATTGTTCTTCGTGCCTACCATGCATTAACTCACTAAACCCTCCCAATAATCTTGCGAAGTAGGAGCCGGAAATATCCCCATTTTCCAGACAAGAAAACCAAGGCATTGTGAAATTAACAAATCACCCAAAGGCCAGGGATTTAACTCAGTGGTTCCACCGCCTGCCCTGCAAGTGCAAGGACCTCAGTTCGATCCCTGGTACCAAAAAAACCCCCAAAACAACAACAACAACAAATCACCCAAAGTTGCAATGCTAGCTGATGAAAAACTGGAACACAAGCAGTGTGGTTCCAGAACCCGTACTCTGTATAATGGTGCAGCTCATCTCAGGAAAGTGAAAACCAGCAGCCCTACAGTAGGTATTTGCTTGATCCACGACAAACCTCTGAAAATGCTCAGGTGAGTTCCCAGTAGAAAACTCATTACACAAATTATTTCCTGACGGCTGGAGAGCAATCAGACCATAGTTACACTGAACTCAGTAACCTCTCCTCAGTGCCCCTTGATAGAGATGCAGGCTTTCTACAGAGATGACACTTGGGTGACAGCAACAGGTAGTACAGCTGAGAGCTGCTTCCTCCAAATCTGAACTTAACTAAGCTACAGAAAGAGAACAGAAGGGAAGGACCGGTGGTCTCAAAGCTATTCACGTTAAGAAAACATTTACTGGGCCAGGGATTTAGCTCAGTGGCATCGCACCTGCCTTGCAAGTGCAAGGTCCTGAGTTTGATCCCCATACTAAAAAAAAAAAAAAAAAATTCATTAAGCTCCTACCATTTGTCAGGTACTATGGTGGATACTTTACCAACAGTAACCTCCTCACCTTTCCATTTAAGAGATAATTTGAAGCTGAGCTAAATCAAGCAGTTGATCTGCCCAACATTTCAAAAACATTTGATTTCCAGGGTTGTGTGTGTTAAGTCTGCCCTTCTTTGTTAATAGGCAATAGCCTAAAAAAATCTGGCGTTTTTAGACCACATCTAACAACACAGCAACGATGTCTTGAAGATACTTTCAAAATCTAGTTGTCTGAAGCAAGATGGATAAGAGACCCCCAAAGCTTGCCGTTCATCATTTCCTTGGAGAATCGAGAAATGATGCCCTTTGGCGTCAGCAAATATAAAAGAACCACTAGAAGAAACTGAACCATTCAGCTAAAACAATGTGACAGCTGTACTGGCCACAGGGGCAGGGTGGGGAGGCACCAACAGGGATGTAAGAGGACCCTTGTGGTTGGCAGGTTACAGTAATGTGTTGATCACTGTCACTACAAATCAAAGGCCATTAATCCTTCGGCTAGAGGCGGGGTGAATTTCAGACCAGAGAGAGACTCTTAACACCCGATCACTTCACAGAACAGGGAGGAAATCTCCAGACTTGAACTCCTCAGACCAAGGGCCGAATACGCTCAGCTTGGCATTCGTAATATCCCACTGAGAAACTCAAGGACCCTTCGGCTCTTTTGGAATACCCTGTGACCCGGCTGGGTTAAGTGACAAGGTCTTTGAGCGCAGACTAAGGCGAAGGACCTCACACACAGGGCAGTGTCCCGCAAGCCTCAGCGTGCCGGACTGGGGCCGCCGAAGACCGATTCCTGCCCCGCCCAGCGGAGGGACAGCAACGACAAGGGAAGACGGAAGACAGGTCCCTTCCGGGAGGCCCCCAAAGCCCAGGCCTAGTCTGAGCTAGTTCCAGAGGTCCGCAGGACACCACGAAATACGCCGCTCACCTGCAAAGGCCTCGGGCGGCCTGGATGGCGACAGATGGTCCGGGACAGAGAAGGCCCTGCCCGCAGCAATCAGAAGGACCGGGAGAGGAGGGAACATGCGCGCGCAGAAGCCGGCGCCGTAAACACGACCGGCACTGTCGTAAACTGCCTTTCTACTTCCCGCGGATTCGGCGAAAGATCCCACGAGCCTTAAAGCGAAGGTACACCCGGAAATCCGCCACTGCTTTTTGGTAGGTTCTCTTACTAGCCACTGGGGCGCTTAGACGCTAGACAGGGTGATTACGTCAGGCGGCATCCACCACGCCCACAGAGGGCGTCTGGAATTGAAACGTGGCTGCCTTAGGTGCAAGCGAAGCTGGAGTCCAGGACCAGCTGACACCCCGCTGTGTCCCATAATGCATCACCGCAAGCTGGGACCCCCCCCCCTTTGTTTCCCAGAACACCCCGCGGTTCCCCGGCACCTCTTCATCAGCTTCGTAGTTTGAATCTTCCTGCAAAAGGAAGGCAGCAGCATGTCTCTGGCAGAGCCTTCTCCGCACCTAGTTGACCGGGGGATGAGGGGGGGAAGACGACGACGGAAGCTCAGCGGTGTCAAGTGGCGGGCGTAGTCTAGGCTGCTAGCTAGTTTCAGGGATGGTTGCCTGGGTTCAAACCTTAATTCCGCAGTTCTCACACTTAATTGGCCGACGAAGATTTCTGGATCGCTAATTTAAAAAGGGCAGATCCCGGATCTTACTTCCGCAGATTGATAGTCAAGTACGGTGTATCTAAGCTGCAATCCAGGGATATACTTTTCAATTAGCAATTGTGATTCTGAGTTGGTGACAGTGCTTTCCTCTCACTCTGAGGTGTCCTCCTGGAGTCTTGGGAAGTTTCAAAGGAAAGAATCAAAAGATGTGATTTTATTGAAACCCCAGATCCTTTCCGCAGGAACCCCTCTGTTTCCTTAACAGTTTCCCAGCTGGTCTCTTGGAAAATACGTCTAATTAAATCCGATGTTTAGGTCCTGCCACTCCTAGTTGTCTGGGCTTCACATCTCGGCCTTGGTTTCCTTCTCTGTAAATTGGAGAGATAATAAAGGGTAAAATAAATATATGTGAAAGTAAATTCCACTTTATGGTTATTCCTCTTTACCAGCCGGGTGAGCTTGGACAGGTTGACTCCTCTAAACCTCTGTATTTCTATTTAAAATGAGAATGTTGATAGTATAGCAGCTGTCATTTATTTCCATTAATTCTCTCTCAGTTTGCTGTCTTCCAAGTTTCCTAAATTTTTTTTTGTACTGGGGATCGAACTCAGGACCTTGTGCTTGGAGGCAGGCGCAGCACCACTGAGCTAAGTCCCTGGCTCCAGTTTTCCTAATTTTTGTTTGTGGTGGTACCTGGTGAATCATGCTCAGTCCCAAACCTGTTCACTGGGGCTTTCCATTCATTGTTCCATTGTAAGTCTTTATCCCACTTTCAAGATGCATCTTGAATGCTATCATTTCTTACCATCATCTCTCCTCAGCTTGGATCCACTCTTGCACTTCTCAGGTTGCTTGTCTGCTTGGTGGGCAAAGGAGTCTGTTCACCATCATCTAACAGCTTCCCATTTGCCTGCTTGGAGTGAGATAGGAAGATCTTCCTGTCTTGTTTGGTCCCTGTTTACCTTTCATCTTGCCATTCTCTGCTCACCCTGCTCTGGCCACCTTGATCTCCTTTTGTACCTTAAATGCCTCATTCTCTCTCAGTGGGGCTCTGTCCTTGCTGTTCTTTACCCCAGGTTTACCAATGGCTGTCTTGGTCACATTATCTGTTCAGGAGTTAGTTCCTGAGCTGGTATATGGCTCAGTGGTAGAGTCTTTGTCTAGCATGTGTGAGGCGCTGGGTTCAGTCCCAGGACTGTCAGAAAAAATAAGCTGATTCCTCAAGGAAGCCCATTCTGACCACCATTCCTAAAATACCTCTTTTTTCTTCCACTTCTCTTCACTCCCTTACTCAGCTTTGTTTTCTTCATAGTTTTCCTGGCTCTCTGAAATATTGTTTGTCCCCCCTGCCCCATACCAGGAATTGAACTCAGGACCTTGTGGTTTCGAGGCAGGTGCAGTGCCACTGAGCTAAATCCCTGGCCCTTACTGTTTGTTTCTTTGTTTAGGCCCTAGCTCTCCTTTTGAAGTGGAAGCTTAATGGCAGGGACTTTGTCTTACCTAGAATGGTGTCTGGTAATGCATATTTGTTGAATTGTGCAATGAATAGAAAGATGTAATGAGATATAATGAGAAAATGAATTTAGCACATTACCCTGGACACATAAATACTCAACAAATGTTAGTATAATTAAGATCCATGGTAAACTAATGTGTTTAAAATATAAGGAGCAATGTACTTTTGCTGAATTGCTTGGATCATATCTTCTTTTTCTTTTTTCTTTTGCAAGGCCATCTGCTGCAGCCTCTCTCCTGTATTCTATCCCAGACAGCCCTACCCACTCCATCCAGATGGAGAAGGATTTGGAGTGTCCCATCTCCTCAGAAGTGGGTCCCTGGGCTTGGGTGGGAGATCTTGCTTATTCCCAGCTGACACTCCTCTGCTTGTCTTTCTGTCTGTCCCACTCCATTCTCCACAGGGCAGCTGGTTGACCCTCCTTTACATCAAATCAGAGCATGACCCCTCTCTCCGAATCCACCTGAAAATTCTTCAGTGTCTTCCCTTTGGCCCATCCTCCTCCCTGGCCTCCAAGGGCCTGAGGAGCACCCCTCCATTAGCACTTCCTCTTCCTCAGTCACACTTCACCTCCAAACCCCTGCCTCAAGACCCTTACCTGCAGTCTTCTGAGGGTCCATGTCACCTGGATCTTCTCAAGCTTGTACCCTCATGGGATAGGCATTTCCCTGCCACTCTCTCTGTGGCCTCACCTAGCTCTCATTCACTCTTGCTGGCTTTTACAGAGCTTGCAGCCAACCTGGTGCTATTCCAGAGGCATAAGCTTCTCTCGTCTAATTCTCACCACAGCCCTGGGAGATGGGGCCTGTCATGCATGTTGTACAGATGAGGATACAGAGGCCCAGAGAGATGCTCCAGGCTTAGCTACTGGAGTTCCAAACTCAAAGGGCAGCTGGGTTCTACTCTTCTGCGTATCCTGTTAGTGTTTTAAATTGGGTTCCCAGCATTTATCTCTACTGGAAATTACCCTGTTTACTTCCGGTCTCCTCAGGAGGCTTGGGACCTTATATGTCTTGTCCTCCCTTGTCCCCCCAACACCTAAAATGGTGCTTACCTCAGGGTTGTCCTCAGAAAAGCTTTGTGGGATGCTTGAGTGACCTCTGAGCACAGCACCTCCTCCATGTGTCCCCAGTACTGGGCAGAGTCCTCCGTTGCTGTGCTGGCCTCCTGCCTGGTTCTCTTACCAGTATTTCCACCTCTTGACCCCGGACTCTCTGCTCCTCCAGCCTTTCACAGCGTCTTTCCAGTTTGGACAGGCATGCACCTTGTCTTTGGGCAACTGAATGGCTACCAGTAGGACACCAATGTATGTGACAAAGTTCTGAATTTTATTTGAGCCTCATGACTACAATATTTTAATGTGAATTTTACAGGTGGTCAGAAAGGTGATTTAATTAACCCAAGGCCACACAGCTACTGAAAGACAGAGCCTGGGTTCATTTATTTACTCGTTCAACATACAGTCCTGAGCTCCTTCTGGGTGCCTGGCATAGAGAGAGAGCGAGGTGTGGAGAGTGCAGCAAGGAAGGAAGATGGGCGAGGGGCCCTCGATCTCGAGGAGGTACCTTTTAGTAGGGAGGTGGGAAGTGGGAAAGGGCTTTCGTGAGAATTGAGTGAAGAAGCCACCACAGGGCTGTGTGTTAGAAGTGCTTTGCAGCACTTATAGTGGGAGTGCAGGGGGCTCTCTGAGAAGGTGGCATTGAGAGGGACCTAGGGGATGGGAAGGAGCTGGTGGGGATGCAGCAGGAGAGCCCCGGGAGGGTCAGGGCCCTTCCTTCTTACATGTGGCCTGGGTGGGACTGGCAAGGGTGCTCTTAGCATCTGTCTACTCTGCCCGACCTTCATTCGAGAAAGGCGCTTCCTTGTCACTGGCTGCCTGGCCGCCTCCACCTCTGCTTGGAAGTGCTTGGTGCCAGGGAGCTCTTTCCTCTGCTGTGAACGCCCTCGGTTGCTTTGTCTGTGTCTTGGTGTCCCCCAGGACCTATTGGGTCCTCATTTCCTATGCCTTTCATGTTGTCAGAATTGTAACATAATGACCACCATGGGAATTCTCCTGTCTCCTCTCTCCTGAGGCCTAGGAGTGGTAACAACAGCCCCTGTGTTCCCTGCCAGGTTCACACCCTCCTCTTTGGGGCTTCTCACCTCCTCCCGCGTGGCTCCCCTTCCTGAGCACAGGCTCCCTGTCCTCTGTCTTCTGCCCCCAGCGTCACCCATCCTCTCCAAGCTGCCCTTGGCCAGGTGATGAGCTGCTTTTGATCCTTGGGCTTGGACATCTGCTCGGAGCTGCTGGGCTGCATTCTTTCAGGGCCTCAATTTTGCCCTTTCTTTTCCCCCAGGGACCTGGACAAGCTGCTGTCCCTGCTGGGAGGGCACTTTCATTGTTTTCAGCTCTTGGTCATATGTTACTTCCTAGGGGACACCGTCACTTCCTTCCCTGCCCTGCCCTCCCAGTGTTTCTTCCTGACACTAGCTATAGTGATTAGCTATTGCTAATCAGCTGTGCTGATTGGGTCATGTATGTCTGCTCTAGATTGGATCTGATGGGTCCCATGAAGGCCCATGTGCTGAAGACTTTGGCCTCAGGCTGTGTTGTGGTTGAGAGGTGGTGGATCCTTTAGGAGGTGGAACCTGGGGGGAGGAAGTTAGGTCATGGGGGTGTGGCCTTGAAGGGCATATGGGGGCCCTGGCCCCTTCCTGCCTCTTTCTTTTTGCTTCCTGGCCACACTGAGATGAGCAGCTTTCTCTGCCATGCACTCCTGGCCCAAGCAACCATCCACTGAAACCATGACCCAAAACAAACCTTTCCTTCTTTTAAGTTGTTTAATCTTAGGTGTTCGTCACAGCAATGGAAAACTAATAGAATGTCTCTTTGATCACACACCCTAGGGATGGGATAGGAATAAGTTTGTGTTCCCAGTTGCTACAACTCCTGACACTGAGTAGGTGGACAATAAATATTTATTGACTGGATTAATGAATGAAAGGATAGAAATTGGTGTGAGATGGTTCATTCCACTGGCATTACCAGGAGCCACCTTTGTTACTGGACCCTGTGTGTATAATGATCAGTAAAGTGAGATTCGTGTCTTCAGAGAGCTCCCCATCTAGCTGACAACAAAAGTGTTTTCTACACTGAAGGGAGGAGCACCAGGGCCTGCTATGCTCTCCATTTACATCCCTGCAGGTCACGTCCATAAGTGAGGGTCACTATCGCTGTTTTCTTTTTGGTAAACTTGGGTCCTTGTCCTTGCACAGCAGGTGGCGAAACCACTGAGCTAAATCCCCAGCCATCATTGCTGTTTTCTGATCTACCTTTTGTGCTCTACTGCTCTGTCCTAAGAAGACCTTTGCCCAGGTAAGACAAGTGCACTTTCTAATGGGAACTTGCAATGCCTTACAAAGGGAAATAACGCTTATTGAGTGCTGGCTACTTGCCAGGCGTGGTGCTGGGTGCTTTACATAAAGAATCACCTCTTTGGTTCTTTCTGAGAGCTCCCCAGACATGCAGCAGTCTTCCTGTTGATGGAGGGGTCAAAGGAGGCTCTGGGCAGTTGGGGAGTTGGCCCACTGAGCAAGCAGCAGAATTAGCATTTGAGAGCAGTTTTGTGTGCTCAGCTCCCCCACCTCACAGGGTGGTGGAGATCTTTCCTGGGAGTGTTTTTTTTTTCTCTCTGTTTCTTGCCTGCTCTCCCTATTGTACTCAGTCCCTTCCCACCCAGAGTGGCAGCGGTAGCCCCAGAATTCTCCCATGGAAGAGTCCTCCTGTGGGGGACCCTGGGGCTTGCGTTGGAGCTGCATTTGTGTATCAGATGCCCTGTCTTTACCTGGGGTGCGTGTGTGCTGGGGGAAGGTGCTCTGTAGATTTCCAGGGGCTGAGTCTGCTCCTGAAGCCATCTCTTGGCAAAACTATTGCTGAGCATCCAGGCAGAACAGAATGAGGAGGAGAGAAGGAGCATTGATTTCTTGAACTCTGGGTGAGGCACCTCGTGCGTTTCCACCCATCCTGCTAGACTGAGCAGAAGAGCGGCTGCCAGGCTCTGAGCTGAGCCCTGAGAGCTTGGCCAAATGTAGAGTGACCACGAAATTTACCATCAGAATGAGGGACTTTGGGAGAGAAGGGATCACTGTCAGTAATTATGCCAGGAGAAAGGTGTCCATTGGAACTGTCCCTCATAAACTGCGGGTCTGGTCACCCTTGGGGTAGGGAGGTAGCTGAGCCCTATGCTCTGTTTTCTGTTTCTGTGTAAGAAGCCACTCAAAAGAGCAGCTTGGAAGATGAAATAGGTAAATCTCTGTAGACATAGGCATAGGCAAGGACTTTTTGACCAGAACCCCAGTTGCGTAAGAAAGAACATTGAGAGTCGACGAAGGGGGCCACATCAAATTTAACAACTTCTGCACAGCAGAAGAAATAACCAACAGAGTGAAGAGACAACCTACAGAAGGGGGCAAATTTTCTGCCAGCTACTCTTCGCATAGAGGACAAATATCTAGAATATATAAAAGAGCTCAAAAAATATTAGATCCCTCAAATAATAGACCCAATCAAAAATGGGCAATTGAAATGAACAGGCACTTCTCAGAAGAAGAATTACAAGTAGCCAATACGTATGTAAAAAATACTCAGCATCTTTGGCCATTAGAGAAATACAAATCAGACCAACACCGAGATTCCATCTTACCCCAGAAAGAATGGCCACCATCAAGAAATCAAATACTAACAAACACTAGTGAAGCTATGGAGGAACAAGTAGCTCTACATTGTTGATGGGAATGTAAACTAGTGCAACCACCATGGAAATCAGTGTGGAGAGTCCTCAAAAAACTAAAAGTAGAGATTCCACTTGACCTAGCTATTCCCCTTGCAGGTATCTTCCTGAAAGAGTTAAAGACATCATATTACAGTGAAACATGCAGACTCATATTTATAGCAGCACAAGTCACAATAGCTAAATCTTGGAAGTGGCCTATATGTCCATCAGCAAATGAACGGATAAAGAAAATGTGGTATTCATACACAATGGAGTACTGCTCTGTCATAAAGAAGGATAAATTTGAGTCATGTATGAAAATAATGTATCTTGAGACCATTATATTAAGTGCACTAAATCAGACATACAAGCTTAACTATCATAAAATTTCCCTTACATGTGAAACTTAAGTATAAATAAAGGGCAAAAGAAAAGGTAGATAATAGGAAATAGGGAAACGGAGCCTTTGTAAATGGAAAGGGGGTCCAGAAGAGATGGTGGGGGAGGGAGGGAATGAAAAGAATGGAGATGTGTTCCATACGTGTATCAGCTGCCCTCCATGAATGTGATCATCCTGTGCAGCAGACATGCACTAATAAAAATTCAAAACTAGCAGATAAAACAACAGCACTTCTGTCGTTGTGCCTGGTTTCTGTGGGGCAATAATTAGGGCAGGGCTGGGCAGGAGGATTCTATTTGGGGGCTCTTGAGCCGCTGTTGTTAGACGTGGGAGGGCTGGAGCTGCTGGTGGCTGCTAGACATTTCCTTCTCTCCGTGTCCACCTGGTCTCGGGGTGGACAGAATGTGGCAGGTCCTCATAGGGAGTCTGGGCTTCCTCCCAGCGTGGCGGCCTTGGGGCCATCAGACTGCTCACCTGGGTGCTGAAGGCTTCAGAGCAAGTATTTTGGTGGGGAGCTGGGAGCTGCATCGACACCCAGGCTCTGGACCCCGAAGTCTTGCAGCATCATTTCACCCCTGTAACTTGTGGGTTGCCAGCGAGTCAGAAGTCTGCCCAGAGTCCAGGGAACAGGAGAGAAGCGCAAAGTCTTCTGGGTAAGGCACTAGATTCTCGAGGAGCATGGCGGGTTGGGGTAGCGCTGTGGCCATCATAGGGTCGTAACATCTGGCCTTTACCTGTAAACTGTGACTGAAGAGTTTGGGACACATCACATGCCAGGAGTTTCCAAGGGAACCAGGCCAAAGGGGGTGCCTGGAATGTGATCCTGGTTCATTAAGGGAACCCCAGTCAGCTCCCTTGTACCCTCTTTGGAGAAACAGTGAGTAGAGGACCCTTTCAGAGGAAGGGATAGTGAGGGGACAGTCACAGAGCCATGGCTGGCATGCCCAGGGGTGGGCTGCGCTGGCTCCTGCATGGTCCTTGTTTCCTGGGTGAAGCTGTCACCTCAGGAGAGAGGGGGCCACACGCTGCTCTGGTGATAATGGCTTCCTTGACTCAAGCTGTTGCTTGTTCTAATTTCCTTCTTTGCAGCAGCCCTGGGAGACCGTGGAGCAGGGAGCAAGGCCTGGTCAGCGGGACCAAAGTCCCCAGTGTTGTGGGCAGTTGTATCTCTTGTGCTCTCCACTCCTAATGGACCTTCTGTGTATGCACCGGATTAGAACCATGATTAAAGGGAACCTGCCTCTGCCTCATGTGCAGACAGAAACCTTTTATCCTGCAGGGGACTTGCAAGGGCTCGGGGGGCTGTTGGTCTGGTCAGCCCTGCTTCCTGTGGAACATTGCGCCTCTCCCCTGGGCTTCTTTTTCTTTGGTACCGGGCATTGAACTCAGGTCCTTGTGCTTGCGCAGCAGGCAGCGAAACCACTGAGCTAAATCCCTGGCCTCCCCTGGACTTCTAAGGACCACCTTTTACAGACAGGAGGAGGACAGCCAAAGGTCAATGGGAGTGGAAAGCCAGGTGTGTTTGCAAACCTCATTTTCAATTCTCAGGTCCCCAAGCCTCTGAAAACCAGAATGATGAAATTGGAGCAGCCATTTGCTGGTAAACTCAATGTGAATTGGATGCAAGGTAATTTAGAGTCTTTTTCTTATCCCATCTAGTGTGACTATTTCTACATTTTGCTGCAGAAAAATTCAAGAGTTGCTGGGCATGGTGGCACACATCTGTCATTCCGGCTACTCAGGACGCCGAGGCAGGAGAGTCACAAGTTTGAGACCAAACTGGGCAATTTAGCAAGATCCTGCCTCCAAAACAAGTCAGTGTTTTATGGACCACTGCCCCAGAGATCGCTGGGCATATGCCTAATATGTGGTAGGCCCAGTGTAAAACCTTTTTAAAATTCAGAGAATTTAAAATTATAACCCATGTCATGTTTTTCTCTCTCAGTGAGGTAGAGGTCACTAGCCCCATTTTAGAGATGAGGAAGACTGAGGTGCCCCAGGCAGACTCCCTGTGGAACTGGAGCATTTTATTAGCCCGTTGGAGGATGTACCTGGGCAAAGGATGCTTTTGAGTCACCAGCCCATCCCAGCCTCACAAGCGCTTTGCTGCCCCAGCGAAAATGTAAAAATAGAAAACCTGGAAGGATTAAAGCCCCAGTGAATGCTCCAATCCACTGGAAGAAAAGGAGGCTCACTGTACGTTCTGATGGCTGGCATTCAGAGTTATTTTTTGTTTCAGCTGGATGTACACTCACCCATCACAGGACCGGCTCTCAGAATAGAGAGGTACCTGTTGCGTCCTGCAGCCCACTTCCTGCCTCATGTGGGCATCTCTCCAAATGCTGAGCCATCCACTCCTCTGCTGGACCCAAGATATATCAGGGTTTGCAGCCCTGGCGACAGGAGACAAAATAGATTCCCATTTCCTTCAGAACCAGTTAGTTCATTTATAGAGTGTTTGACAGTTTCAATGGGATGAGCAATAGCCAGGCCTCCTCCTGCCTCCTCCTCTCTGCCCACCTGTTCTTCTGTTGGTAGCTGGGGTCTGGTGTCCTGGGACCAAAGGTAAACACTGATTTTTGCTTGTTCTGTCTGGGCAGTTCTTGGCCAGTAGGGGCCCTTTGCTGAACCTCAGGTCGCTTTCTGCAGAGCAGTGTTGTTCTCTTGGTTTGTGCCACACTCCCTGGTCCCCACTATCCTGGAGGTACCAAGAGGCTTTGTTTCAGGGGGTCTCAGGCAAGGCGAGCAGCTGTCTGTGGCGTCAGAATGCCTGACCTTGATTCCCAGGTTTACTACTAACCGTGTGACCTTGGGCAAGTTCTGTGGCTCTCTGAGCCTCGGCTTGCTCATCTGTGAAATGGATGACATCGTAGTGTGCACCACCCAGGCAGGCAGTGAGAATTAGGTCAGAGGCTGCAGCTACTGTGTTTAAGACAGGGCCTGGTAGGCTGGGGATTTAGCTCAGTGGTTCTGCCACCTGCCTCGCAAGCACAAGGTCCTGAGTTCGATCCCTGGTTACCCCCCCCCCAAAGTGCCTGGCAAGCAATGGACACTTCATCCATGTCAGTGGATCGAGGTGGTTGCCAGAAATCTGGAGGGGAGGGGCTTTGAGCAGGACAGGATCTTGCAACAAACATTTCCAAGCCAATGACTTGTCCCACTTCGGGGGGACACAAACCCTGGGTTGGTCACTCAGCATTCTGAGAGGGACCCAGGCGTGTTCAGAACTAGCTCAGAGTCTAGTGGGGAAACCAGATGTGGCTAATCCCTGGGTATAACAACTGCAAGGCACTTAATGAGATATATCTTGAGCTGTGTGCAGTGGTGCACATCTGTAATCCTAACACTCGGGAAGCTGAGACAGGAGGATCTCGAGTTTGAGGCCAGCCTGGATAATACAGTGAGACCATGTCTTACCACCCCCCCAATAATATTTTGAGATCATATTTAGATGGCAGATTTCACATACATATCCAGATTTGGGGCTTCTCTTAAGAACTGCGTTGACTAGGCACTGCCCCCACAGCCAGGGGCTTTCTGCTTTGCCGCAGTCCCCACTACTCCCTATTGTCCACACCCAGCCCTCTTTGTATTCACGCACATTCACTGCGCAGCCCTCTGGGGATCTGCAGATAAACTGCAGTTCAGCATGATGGGTGCTGCGAGAGCACTAAGGATAATAACTCAGCCCGAGGAGTCAGGAAAAGCTTCCCAAGGGAGGCGAAGTCACAGCTGCTTCTCAGCAAAACCCGCAGAGACTGCTGAACACTCTCATCTTTATGGCTCAAGGACGGGAATAAAGGACACAGCCCCAGAGCTGGCAGGGATCTCTGCCATAAAGCAAGCGAGCCTCAGTAGCTCCGTGGCTGGTCTGAGGTCACCAGCCGCTGATGGCAAAGGCGCTAGAACCGAGACTGAGGATGGGAGGCAATTCCGGACCTCCCTTCTTCCTGCCTGGGAGTGGAAAGGTCTGAACTTCGGGGTTTGGACCCGAGGCCTGTCTCAGCACTCATTTGCAGTCTGGCCTCAGATAAGCCCCTTAATCTGGACCCTGTTTCCTCCCATCACACAAGGCTGGGGATTCTGCCCTCGAAGGAGAGTTCCGATGGCCAAATATTGAGACAACCATTGCTTTCGAGCGTGCTGGACATGTGAGGGTCACTGCGACGGCTGAAAAATAGCCACCTCCTCCAGCAGATTTCGGTGCCATCTGCTTGCCTGTGACCTTGGAGGGGGCCCACCCCCACATCTGCCTGGAAGGGTGTGTCTGAGCCTCTGACCGTGGGTGTGAGTGCGGCCTCCTCTTCCAGAAGGCTCCCAGGTTAAAGGCAGCGCTGGGGTGAGATGGGAAGGAAGCAAAAGAGGAGAAGAGGCAAGACTTTCTTGGCTTTTTTCAGAGTCCTCATTCCTGTAAGTCGGGGCTCCCTTTGAGTCCCCATTCAGTAGCTGAACTTAACTGTTTTCTTCTTTTTTGATGGAACAATTGAGATAAGATAGCATTGTGTTTGACCATCCCCCTTTGAGGGCTCCAGTGTTTTGAGTTCAAATCCTGGTTTTCCTCTTGATTATTTGAGAGTCACTTTGGGCAAAATTGCAAACTTCTGCTGGCCATAGTGACCCACACCTGTGATCCAAGCACCCTGGGAGGCTGAGGCAGGAGGATCCCAAGTTGGGCAATTTAGTTACTGAGCAAGACCCTGTCTCAAAATTAAAATTTTTTTTTGGTACCAGGGATTGAACTCGGGACCTTGTGCTTGTGAGGCAGGCAGCAGAACCACTGAGCTAAATCCCCAGCCCTCAAAACAAAAATATTGAAACAGGGCTGCAGACATAGCTCAGTGTGAAGGCCTTGGGTTCAGTCTCCAGTACTGCAAAAACGAAACAAAACAAAACAAAAGCTTCAAATTTCTCCAAACCACAACGTCTCCATCTACAAAAGGAACTTCAAAGTGCCTGTTTTGTAAGGTTTGGTGGGAATTAAATGAGTTTAAAGATTAATTGAACTTATGGCTATGATTAGAGATTATAATAACACCATCTGTCATGCTTGTGAGCGCTTCACCATTTATAAACTACTTGTGCTTTTAAAAAAATTCTGTTTGATCTTCACCACAATTCTTTGAGGCCAGGGTGGCCAGGGCAGCTGGGCTCATGACCTCATTGCACTGATGAGACAACTGGAGCCCAGAGAGGGCAACAGTCTACTCAAGGTCACACAGCATGTGAGTGGCAGAGCCACGTTTAAATCTTAGATGAAGAATGAGTACCACCTTTCACAGGGCCTGGCCCTGAACACAGGGTTAGGAGGCTTTTGAGTGTTCTATTTCTCCTAGAAACGCATAAATAGAATATTGCTTCAAACTCTTATACCACCCGATTGTATCCTGAACCTGTACTACTGTAAGGGGAAGAAATGTCCCCATGTTCTATGGTGTCCGACTGACTTTTCTTTGCATTTGTTCTAAAGTGACCTCCGCAGCCCGCGCCCCATGAAGTCCCAAGTACCAGAAAGTCCATGCGTTCTGCATGCAGGCCACTGGGTGGCGCTCCTCCCCAAGTCATGAAAACACGGCCAGTGCCTGGGCTGCATTTCAGTGCATCAAATATCAGTTAAACACCTACTATGTGCAAGTCCTTATAGCTGCAGAGGGTTTTAGTTGTTCATTAGTGTGTGTTAAGATGTGTAAATCATAAATAACAGCAGTAATTACATTAGTACAAGGCTTTGTAGTTTAAAGACCAATTTTCATAATTACCTGGCTCCGTTTGCCCAGCAGTCCTGATGTGTAAGACAGGGTACTCTTTCCACCCCCTTTGAAGAGAAACTGAGGCACGGAGAGGCATCGGGACTTGCACAGTGCAGAGCGGACACTAGGCATTCAGTGAATCATAGCTGGTGACTGGCTCCTCCTGGCCTGTTCGTCCTTGAGGTCAGGGGCTGAAAATCATTGTCTTTCTGTCCCCACTCCTAGCCCAGCTCTGGGTCAAGGGCCTTGGCGACCTCTGCAGCAGGGAAAGGAGAGGCTGGGCTCTCTGCAGGTGCTCAGCTCCTGGAGGCTGCGGTGTGGAGCAGTGAAGCTGCAGCTCCAGTGGGGCCTGAAGAGCTCTGGGTGCTCTCTCGGGCTGAGAGGAGCAGCTGCTGGCTTGGAGCTGGTGGGGACACTGCAAAGAGAGGTCATGCCTTTGCCCACGCGCAGCATTTGCAGGGCATCAGTGACTCACCATAATTGGGTCCCTGAAGGCTGCCCATAGCTGAGAGGTCATGGATGATTCATTCATTCATTCATTCATTCACTCATTCAACAGACTTTTCCCTAAGTGCCTGCTTCATGCTGAGCACTAGGGGCTGAGATGCAAAGCCTAGCCTGGTCTCCCTGGAGGGCGAATAGCTAATGATACAGTTGGGAAGGAGTAGCTTGATCTGTACCAAGGGCCATGAGCAGAAGAGTGGCCTTCAAGGGTGAGATGAGCCACAGATAGGTCAGGGGCAAAGAAAGGTACCTGTAGGCAGAGGGGCAGTGGCCATGCCCAGGCTGGGGCTGTCCTAGGATGTCCACATCAAATATGAAGACCAGCAAGAGGTGCGGTGGGAAGACAGCAGGTCCAGAAACTTCCCTGGGGGCTGCAGATTGTGCTCCGAAGGTCAGGGGAACATCATGCTGGGAGCTGACAAACTCTGGGGTCCACAGTCAAATACCATGGTTCTTGCTGTCAGGGAGCTTGGGTTTCACGGAGGAGGGGAACCAGAAAACTCACTGGGGCAACTTGCCCCTTACTGCTTGTAGGGCACTGTGCTCTGTGCTTCCTGAATGCTGGTCATTGTCTTACGAGGCAGGTATGGCCATCATCCTGCTTTACAGATGGGTAAACTGAGACTTGGGGTGTGCAAGTAGTTGTCTAAGGTCACAAAACTAGCATTGGTGAAGTCGAGACTTGGTGTGTGTTTGTGTGTGTGTGTGTGTGTGTGTGTGTGTGTGTGTGTGTTGGAATTGAACCCAAGGCCTTTGCACTGAGCTCCATCCTCAGCCCTTCTTGATTTTTTATTTTGAGACAGGGTCTCTTTAATTTGTTGAGTTGCCTAGACTGGACTTGAACTTTCAATCCTCCTGTCTCAGCCTCCTGAGTAGCTGGGATTACATGCATGTGCCACCACATCTGGTTTGTCTTTTTTGTATTTTAACGGCCCCCTTTGCGGAAGCAGGTTCATTCACTTTGTATAGATTTTCATGCGCGTGGTACAAGATTCAAAAGGTTCTGAGGCACCCAGCGAGGATGCCTCCCTGACGGGACTGCTCCGAGCCCCTGTCCCAGAGGTGACCATTCTTATCATTTCTTGCCTTCTTCTAGCAATGTATATTTTTTTTCCAGAGATAGCCACGAAGGGTGAGAGGAGACAGCACGTATTGGTCACAGCATGAGTTTTGGGGTCAGCCAGCAGACACCTCCATCCTGAATTTTTGGTGAGTATGAAGTGTTACCACTAAATTAGAGTTTGAGCAGTTTGGTGGGTGCACCGGGCTGTGGATGCCCAGCGGTCCCTGTGCAATGGTGGGGCCAGACCTGGGGGCTGATGGAGGAGACAAGGAGGCCGGGCCAGTGGGGACTGGAGAGGGGCCAAGGAGCAAGGACAAGGTAGACAAGAGAGGCCTGTGAGTGTGGGGGGGCCGTCGGGATGCTGGGGCTCCTGCCGACTCCTGAAGCAGTTCCTTCGGGCAGGGCTGGAGGGGCGGCAGCTCAGGGGCTCAGAGTGCTGGGCCAGGGTCTCGGGCCAGTCCTTCTCCTCCCGGCTGTGGTGCAGGTCAGGGCACGCGGACAACCGGTGCTCTGTCCTACACTGTGCAGGGACAGCCAGGGAGCTGGGGTCTGGGCTGGGTGCGGATCCCTCCCCGGGGTCCCCAGGGCTGCATGTGACCCATGGCCATGTGTATAGTGCTCTCCCAGGCAGGGCAGGTCCCCATATGATGTCACATGCAATTTACGATACCTGTGCTAAAATGTCATAGATACATTATTTTGCTTGCTTCTTGCCTCCTCTGTTTGAAGCCAGTTTGCAGATGGCTCCGTGCAGTTGGACCCCGAGCCTTGGGGCTGGCCTTGGAGCTGCTGATCGCTTTCGAGGTCCCTAGGAGAACAAGAGGCTTTTGTGGGCTCCTCCCACCTTTTCCTTGTCCCTGGCCTGAACCAGCCGAGTCTCCAAGGACTCCTGGGTTCCTTCCATCAGAAACGATATTCGGAGCCCATTCTGATGAGGGAGGACTTGCGCCCAATCTGTTCGGCTCCTTGGTTCTGGTGACCTTAGGCAGGTCCCTCTGGCTCCCCTGGGCGGGGGACAGTGAGAGCCAGCTAAGTCCTCTCAGGTCTTATCTGAGGTCAAGAGGGACATATGGAAACTTTGAAACTGTGTGTCCTTGGGCAGGAAGGGGGCAGTGGAAGCTGGTGGGCCTGGGTTCAAGCCCCGGCTGAGGCACTGTGTGGAGTGTGACTCTCAGTGTGTTACTCAACCTCTCTGAGTCTCACCCCCTCATCTGGGAGATGGGGGTGACAACACCCGAAGGACTGGATTGCTGCATGGTTTGAGAGCCGGAAAGAGCAGTGGCTAGGGAAGAGGAAGCAACTGGGGAGCAGAAGCCCAAGGGCAAATAAGAGGCAGGATTAACTCCTGCCAGGGGAGAGGACAGTAATCCCCAGCGCTGTCCAGGGAAGGCTTCGGCGCTTGGGGAGGCTGAGGAAGGAGAGACGGGCGGCACAGGGATGTTTCGATGCCTCGGCCAGGAGGTGGATTCTTTCACCCCTGAGTCCTGCAGAGGGCTGTGCTTGCCTGGCCTGGCCTGGGGCAGGGGATGACAAGGTGCCAGCTGCCACCCCGCCCCAGGCGATGCACTGATCTCTGAGGCCCCAGCTTCCCGCAGTCGGCTGAGGATTTTCAGTGTGTGCCTGTTGGTATTGATCCACCAGGCCGGCACTGGCTGGGAGCGGCAGGAGGAGGACACCGCAGTGTTATTAGTGCAGAGGACACGCTGTAATCTGTCAGTGTCACTCTGGTCGCAGCTGGCCGGGCAGACATCCTGCTGTTAACTCCTCCTTGCCCAGCCACCCGCTGAGCGCGCGTGTCCCTCACCCCACAAACAGTGCACCCACCTTTCCCTAGGTGGGGAAACATGTTGATCCTTTTCCCTTGTTTCCAGGTCACACCGATTTCTTCAGTGTTTCCAAACATCTTGGACATTTCTACCTCTGGGCCTTCACTTACCAGAATTCCTGACGCGGTATGGTCACCAAATCCTCTCCCATGCATCCGTCCTATCATCCAACATCCATTCATTTGTCCTTTTATCTAACCAACAATCCATTCATCTTACATGGTCATCCATCCATCCATTTTTTTTCTGGTACTGGAGATTGAACCCAGGGGCTTTGTGCTGAGCTACATCTGAAACCCCTTTTATGTTTTTGTTTTGAGAAAGGATCTCACTAAGATGCTAAGTTGCCCAGGTCGGGCTTGAATTTATGATCCTCCTGTCTCAGCCTCCTAGAGTGCTGAGATTACGGGCATGTGCCACCAATCCTGGCTCCATCCATCTTTTTTTTTTTTAAATCTATGAATCTATCCAGTTATCCATTTGTCCATCTATCCATGCATCCATCCTGCAAATTCAGCTCAGCACAGTTCATTTCAACTCAACTCAGTTCAGTCCAATTGAATTCAACTTATTGAGATTGCTGGGCTTTGGCATGTGCCAAGCAAGTGACAAGTGAGCAATGACTGCCATTGAGGAGCCCCTGGGATGAATCCTCCTTGTCCTTCATGACCACTTTGAGCCTCACCTCTGTTGGCACCTTGCTGGTCACTTCAGGAGAAGCTGCTGTCTCTACAGGCTACCCTGGGGAGAGTCCAGCCTGGCTGTCATGGCTTCCACACCGTGGAGCTCAGACAAGCAGAGAGAAGGAGGTGGGGAGGAGGGGAGGAAGGGTGAGCCAAGGGGCGGGGTCTGGCCTCTAGGGGTGGAGCTTTCCTTCAGCTCTACCTTCTCCACCGAGTGGAGGAAAATTAGGGGGTGAAGGTAGAGACCTTGCAAGGAGACCACTGTTGGAGATGTGTGCTCTAGAACCAGTGAATTGCCAGCCTAGTGCCCCAGATCCACCGAATCCTTGCTGTGTGACCTGGCACACAGCTTAACCTCTCTGATCCTCAATGTCCTCATTTTTGGGGTTTTTTTTGGAAACAGGGTCTCACTATGTAGCCCAGGCTGGCCTTGAACTCACAGCCATTCTCCTGCCTCAGCTTCCTGAGCACTGGGATTACAGGTGTGCATCACCATGCCTGGCTCTGGGGCACTGTTTAGTCCTGTAGTTTTGACCTTGGGTTGTTTTAATTTTCATTCTGTGTGTAATTTCTTTCTTCCCCAGAGAGTGTGAGATCAAGAAGAATATTTTCTTCTCCAGAGCCCTGGAAGTGTTGACATTGACAAGGAAAGCTATGGAGCTGATGATGCTTCCCTTTTGGCCTTGCTTGCCAGGAAACTTGTACTTTTTGTCTTATTGCTTGCTTCCCTTTTCCATGGTTTGGGTTTTCTGCCTTTAACGGCCTTTTAATTTATGTGAGCTGTTCCACTCATGGGAGGAGTGGGATACGGAAAGGTTGAACTGAATAGGAAAGGAAAGATCGAAAACTGCAAGGAAATACCTTACATAAAACTCCGAACTTAAGGAAAGGGCTGTCCCTGTCTCCTATCTGTTCCTTCCACAGAGCTCTGGCTCTGGCTCTGGCTTAGGAATTTTGCATGGGCAGCTCAGTGGTGATTTCCTCTCTCACATCTGGGTCAGTGGCACTTTTGCACTTAGAATGTAACCCGAAGGCCTGCCCAGCTTTCCCACCTCAGCTTGTCCCTTGTCCCTTTGCTCACCAGGGTAACCACTTGGGTCATCTTTTAGATCTACTCCTAAGCCAATGTCTCTCCTGCCTCAGGAAAAGAGGCTTTTTGAACGCTGTTCCTTTTGCCTGGGACTCCCTGATCCCACCTCCTGTTTTTGCCTGGATTCTTTTCCTTACCTTTAGATTTCAGCTGAAAGCCCATAGCTCAAAGTACCTCGTGTTCCCCGTCTGCTTTATCTTTGGGGCAGTGGTGAGTGGTTTTTGGAGATGGCTCCCACTATGTCCCCACCCCTTCCATCCACGTTGCTGCTCCCATCCATCCAAAGGTAGCCTCTGGTCCCCCTGGAAGTGGTCTGGGCCTTAGGACTGGCTCCGACCAAAGCGATGTGCCGAGGCTCCCAAGGGTGGACCTTCAGCTGCTTGGCAGTTTCTCGGGTCCCACGAGGTACACGGGGAAAGGCCCCTGTCACGTGGAGGGACCCAGGTGGAGGAAAGGAAGTGCCCAGGTCAGCAGTCCCAGCATTGCCTCCCACCCGTGCCTGGGCAGCCAGGTTGTTCTAGCCCTGCTGAGCCCCGGATGCCACAGCCCCAGCCACTATCACATGGGGCAGAAGAGCCCCAGCATTGTGGGAGATACCTCAATGGTGGTTGTTTTAATCTGTTAGGTTTCACATAACCCAAAGGGAGGTCCACCTTGCTACTTTTGAAATCATCACCTACAGTTATGTAATGATTTGGTTCTTCCCTTGCTAATTTCCCATTTTCCCTCTAGGACATGAGCTGCAGGGACAAGGACTGTGTTTGTCCTGCTCACCACTACTGCCAACATTGAGCACAGCAAATGACTTGTCGCAAGAGCTGAATGAATGAATGAGTCGCATCAGTGGGATCCTGCAGTGTCTCCTAGAGCCACTGTGAGCCTCTGTGGCTGGAATCCAGGCTGGGACAGAGCCAGGGGACAAGGTGGGCATGGCCCAAGCCTCAGCCCTCTGGGGCTTTCACAGTCAGAACTGTGCAGGGAGCCTGGGGACCTCTGTTCCTGCCAGGCCTCCCAGCTCTGCCAGGGAGAATCGCCCCCTCCCCCTTTCTTTGGTGCTGGGGATCAAACAAGGACCTTGTGAATGGCCAGCAAGTTCTCTACCCACCCAGCCACCTTCCCTTTCCTTCCCCCTCCCTCTACCTCAGTGGGGCACCTGGGAAGTCTGTTTGTGTGTGCATGTGTACCGATGATGGGGACAGGACAGAGTCATGGGGCCAGCTCTGTCCCATTCTGAGCACGGTTTGGACATATGGCCACGGTGGTCGCTGAGTGCCCAGTCAGAAAGGAAGTGCTGCCCACCTGTGAGCCTGTGTTCCGGTAACCATGTCCCATGTCCCTGATTCATCTGTATCATCCGGTGTTATTGGAAGTTGTTCCTCCTCCCCTCTTACAGACGAGGTTAGCTGATGCTTAGATTACTTGTCCCAAATCCTACTGCCTCTAAGTGGTAGAGGCAGGATTTGAACCGTGGCAGTGTGGCTCCAGAAGCCACCATCTTAACCATTCTGCTTCTCTGAGCCTCACTCTGCATCTCTGGAAAGGAGCTAATAATACCTGCTTAACACAGCTGTGATAATATACAATCCACTTGCCAGGCATAGGGAAGGTTCCCAATAAATCTCAGTGTTTAGTGGCAAGATAGATAAACGGGCCTCACTAGGGAGGGTTTTCAAGGCTGTACTGTGAGGGCCCGGGAGCCATTGAAAGTTTTTGAGCAAGAGAGTGACATGAAGAGATTGTGGCTGAGTTCAGATCCTGCCCTTTCCCTTTGCTGCTCCCCCTACCTGATGCTGGTGGCTGAGCTCCACTCACCCCTGCCTTATCTCCCTGTGGGCTTTTGAGGTCTGAGCTATTTGAGAAGTGTGACAGGTCATCCTTGACCTCCTGAATGAAGGGGACAGGAAGGGATGCTGCTCCCCTTCCCGGTGGCCTCTAGGTCTCTCCAGTCTCATCTCAAGGGGCAGCCTCAGAGCCCTATTTGTGCCCTGTTTCCATCTCCACTTTGAACACTAGCAATTGTGAGAGGCACCTGGCTTCCTCTCACCATCGACTCCTTATCCCATTCTGGCTATCTGACCCTGTGCTCTGTTCCTTAGTCCTGTTGGGTGTTTATGGTCGGCGCGCACGCGCACTCTCATGCACACCCTCGGCCCGTGGCATGTGTGCTGTGCACATGAGCATCCGTGATGTACTGTTACCTGTGCTTGTCTATGTGCATCGATGGCTTCTGGCTGCACACGGATGAGGGGTGCAGAGGACCCGTGTGGTGGCCTCCACCTCCCTCGCCACTGTCCCCTCTCTGTGCTTCCTTCTGTCCTCATCAGCGTCTCTGCTCACCCATGCCTTGGTCCCTTGAAGCACAGCCCAGGTCCTTGCTGTCCTGAGCCCTGGGTGATGGGGGTGTGGCCTGTAAATGTTGACCCGAGCGACTGAATGGACGTGGCTGTGTGAGCGGCGCTAATTCCAGAAGTGTGTGTGTGTGTATACACACATGTGCGCAACAGGGCTATGTGCATGGACATGCAAATGTACACACGTGCTGTAGGTATAGATGTGTCCCTGGGGGCCGTGGTGAGCCTCTTTGTCCCTGTGGATTTAGGCACCAGAATGCTGGCAAATGTTTACCAATGGCTCTTCATTAGAGAAACACCCCCCATTTGCAGCTCTTGCCAGTTTCTGTGGTGTGAACACTCCCAGTGTGGCCACTGCCAGATGCCCACGTGATGCCCCTCAACTTGGAGTTGGGAAGACCCTGAGGGGTCTCACCTGGGATTGTGTCTGTATGGGACAGTGAGCATGGGGAGAGTGGGCAGGACCAAGTTCCCAACAGAGGAATCTGCACAGGGGCGGCCCCAGCTGCTGTTTTGCAGAGCCCTGCCTGCTTGTGCTACGGGAGCAGGCGATGGCTGGCCGCCAGCCAGCTTTCTCCGAGGTGGCTTGCAAGCTGATGCTCCTCGTTAAGCAGGTCTAGCAGCTCCCTGGGACAGCCATAGCCACCAGCCCTCAGCCTTCCCCTGCCCTGAGAGTGTGCAGGGGAGATGGTGGCAGGACTTGGGGGAGGGGGCGAAAGCAGAAAGGCTTCCAATTTCATCAGAAGCAGCTGGGCTGGGAGGCGGGATCAAGAGGCTGGGAGCCCCCAGTTGGCCTGAAGCCAATGGGCTGTGCAGGTCTGGACAAACCACTTGCCCTCTCTGGTGTCCAATTGTGACTTTCCATGAAGAGCTTCACTGTCCCTTATTTGACTCTCTGGGAGCCAGCAGCCTGAGCTCTGAGTGTTGACATCTATGTTCAAAAGCTAGATAGCCCGGGCTGCAATTAGACAGTGACAGGGGCCCCGCGGTGGCCATGATAGGGGTACATCACAGGCCCAGGGACAGTTTCACCCCGAGCCCCATACCCAGACCTGGACCTTTCTTTGGTGCCTGCTGTCTAGGCTTCTGCCCAAGGTTCCCCCAGCCACCACCTTTTGCTCCTGAGGGTGACTGGCCCGAGGGTGGAGCAGGGATGGCTGTTCTGGGAGCTCATATGTGCCAGCTGGCGCCTGCACCACCTCTGTGGAGATGCCCACATGTGCCAAACAGAGCTGGGCATGGCTGGCGGGGGCCGAGAAGCTAGGGTTGAGGTGCCAAGATGGGCTTGTCCGCTGTGGTCACCATCGGGGCAGAATTCAAAGGAGGTCGAGCTTTCTAAATCTAAGCCTAGCATTTTCAGCTGGAACAAAGACAGATAGGACAAAGGACGGAACTAGTTTGGTTTGTTCGGAGCTGTATATTTAGACTTAAAATCTAAGAGGCTCCCCCAGTTTTTTGGCCCTGGTCCTGAAGATATTGGGGGAGCCTGGAGAGATAATCCAGATCTGTGGGGTGCTTGGCACTGTGGCCCCCAGTGATGGGCTGAATGGAGCAGAGGGTTCCGAACAGCGCTCAGTGCTTGGGCGGCCTTTTCCAGGCCTCCTTCCTCTTAGTATGTGTGTGGCACAGGTCTCCTGCTGGGCTGGCTCCTTCCTGGAGTCCCTAGGGAAGTTGTCTTGTGGCTTAGCTCCCTCCCTCCAATCTCCAGCAGTGTCTTTCTCCCCAAAGATCCCCCCAGTCCAAGAGCTCACGAGGGCCTCCCTGGACCTCAAGGGGACAAGGCCATGGCCCTGCCACTTTCCTGCAGCCCCAGCTGGGTGACCGTTGGTGCCCTGGATGCCTCCAATAGGTCGCTCTCTTGGCTTGTCAAACAGTACTAAAACAACCAGACCGGTGAAGCCCAGCCTGTAATTAGTGAGTCCTCCATGCCTTTTTGGTAGGTGAAGGTAGAGGTCAGGAGGGCCAGGTACAGCTTCTTTCTCTTTTCAGAGCACCAGGCCCTCAGGGCCTCACTGTACACAAGCTTTCTCAGCTTTTTTTTCTCCTTTTTGTTTGTAGTGGCATCTGCTGGGAGTTTCTACCTGACCTTCTGGGTCAAGGACAATACACCCAGAGGTGGCAGGAGGGTGTCACAGGGATGCATTAGGGGGCAGAGGAAGATGCATTTTATGATTTTGTTTGTTCCTTGTCTCTATTTGATTTCAAAATACCTGCTTTCCTCCATCTTTTTTGGCATGACAGATTTTTCGGGTTTTTTGAGACAGGGTCTCACTATGTAGTTCAGGCTGGCCTTCAACTGACTGTGTAGCCCAAGCTGACTGTGAACTTGCAGTGATCCTCCTGCCTCAGTCTCCTGAGCATTGGGATTACAGTCATGCACTACCACATGCCATGACAAATTTTTAAAGTTAAAGTAAACTAAGTTAAATGCATTCAATGTATTTGCTGACCTGGCAGTTTGACTGAACATGGCTAGACATTGGTGGCTTAGTTCTTTATTTTTCAATTTGAACCCCAAACCCAAGGCCTTCGCACTGAGCTACATCCCTAACTCATTTTTGTATTTTTTATTTTGAGACAGGGTTTTGTTAAATTGCCCAAGCTGGGCTCGAACTTGTGACCCTCCTGCCTGAGCCTCCCAGTTGTGGTTTAGTTCTTTAACTGCCTTCGTGGGTCCTTTCTCCAGCGTCAAGGGCCATGTCCTCCAGTTCGCTTTCCATCTTTGTCTTTCCCATCTGTTCAGGTTGAGACAGGCCCAGGGTCCCCTTCGAGACCCTTCCCCTTCTTCTGCCACTCCGTGGCCCTCTCCGGGCAATACCTCTCTGCAGAGAGCCCCAGCGTCTTACCTTCCAGGCTGCACACTTTCCTTGGGAAAATGGAAACCCTAGTTTGTGGTTGGGATGTTGAGTGGGACTGGTTTAGTCTAAAAGAGAAACTTCAAGGACATCATGCGAAGATCTGAGGGGCCATCATACTGGAAAGGGGAGGGATTTGCACAGAGTGAAGGAAAGGGTGGGTTTGAGTAGACTTTGCCATTTGCTGCTGCCTAGCATTGGCCAGTGCTTCCTTGGAATGGGCTGAGTTCCCTGTCCCTGTTGGCATGCAAGTGCCAGTAAAAGCTATTTAAGAGGGAGCCTGTAACCTGAGGAGTGGGGCCACCCTACTGCATGGCATCTAAGCCTCCTGTCTCCCAACTCTGAAAATATGTGGCCTTAGGATTGCTTTAAATGAGATGCAAGGAGTTGGAAAAGCAATTAAAGAAATTCACCAACGTGAGGACCAAGCTATAAAAAAAATCTTTATTTCATGTACCAGGATTTTTTTGTTTTGTATTTTTGTTTTGTTTTCTGCTTTTTAAATTTTTTTTCTGTTAACAGTCTGAAAAAAAAAAAAAAGGACCCACCAAGAAAAGAAAATGGAGGTTGGTTTCTTGAACTGGTTGGAGCTGGACACAAACAATCATCCACCCTTTGGGGCAGTGCCCTGGTGGGGACCGTCCCAGCTCCTTCCCTCCCAGCCCCCTAGCCCTTTCTGTGCCATGCCAGTGTCACCCATGCCCCCATGGCATTCTTCAAGTGGCCCCAGGCCCCAGGCCTCCCAGCCTGGAAAGAAGCCAGGCCCAAATGCCAGAACTCTGAGAACCAGGGCTGGTTTTCCCAGTGGGGCAGCAAATGCTCAGGACCACTGCTCAGGCTTCTCCCTTCTTGCTAGGCCTCAACCTGGTTTGGGATCTGGGGATGCTGTAGGCGCAGCTGGTGGGTGGGGGGTAGATGGTCATCTCTGCCCAGTATGAGAGATACTCGGTAGCCACCACAGCTTGACCAGCCGTGCCCCTGGGCCCTGGGCCCTGGGCCCTGTGGCATCCCCAGCACATTGGGGCCTGAGCTGTGGGGTTCTAGCTGCTGCTGCTGCTGCTGCTTCTGGGAGACAACTTTCCTCTTCCAGACAAAAGACAGAAGGGCAACAGGGAATGCACGTGCTCAAGCAGCCTTGCTAGTTGCCCCCAGAGCCCCTGAGAGCTCCACTTAGGAAAGCTCAGGGCCGGCTAGGGTGGACAGTGGCAAACCTAGGGAGACAGGTCTCTTCGGGTGACATGGGCCTCATTGGCTGGGACTGGATCACACGCAGACTGGTGGGAAATTTCTAGCTTGGAATTTTGTTCAGTCTGAACTGGCCCTTGTCACTCTGGAGAAGAAAGGGGAGAAATCCAGGGTGGCCTTCACTTAGTCTAACTTTGGGGAACAGATGCCCCCCCAGGATATGCACAGCTAAAACTCTCAGCGAGAGAGAGAGAGAGAGAGAGAGAGAGAGAGAGAGAGAGAGAGAGAGAGGGA
>NW_004624752.1:11036319-11172611 GCF_000247695.1 Heterocephalus glaber | reverse complement strand
GGGAGGGAGGGAGGGAGAGAGGGGCAGAACCCTTCCTTGAAACCCTTGGAGGATCTTTTCGTCTGACCTCACCCAAGACAGTAGGAGACCCTGGGGACCAATCTCTTCTCTCAAGGAAGCCTCCTTCCCTCCCTCTCTCTGATGGGGCCATGGTATTAAAGAAAGGGGACACAAAATGAAGAGCGGCTTTGCGAACCTATGTGTCTTTCCCCTCTGTGTCTGAATGGCAGGATACGTTAGCTCACGTGTGTGTCTTTTTGCTTTAATGTTGGATGTGGGGACAGGGGCTGGGGAGCACAGTGAGGAGCCATATGGGAGGTGTGTACGTGTGCGTGCATGTGTGTGTGTGTGTGTGTGTGTGTGTGTGTGTGTGTGAGAGAGAGAGAGAGAGGGAGGGAGAGAGAGGCCAACTGATGGTTTGGGAACGTTCTCAATGTCACTGGAGCTCGGTGTCAGCTGATTTGGTCATCCCTGGCATCTTGCTCTGGGCAGGTGGCAGATCCTAAAAGTCACAGATACACAGAGCAAGATCGGGCTTTCTAAGCATGTCTGGGTTGGTCTGTACATGTACATGGGGGGACATGGAGGCCGGAGGAGCCACACAGTGAGGAAGTGCTGAATCCAGGGCTGGACTCTGCCCCAGCGCCCTGGCCATGCACATGAGCATGGTCTGCATGTGTGTGTGCGTGTGCGTGCTTGCGTGCGTGCATGCGTGTGTGTGTGTGTGTGTGTGTGTGTGTGTGTGTGTGTGTGTGTGTGTGTGTGTAGTGAGGGCCACAGGGGGACATAAAGGCCAGGGTGGTGTTGTGGTGTTGTCAACAATGGCTTTGGAGGGCGTAAGTCAGTTTCTCGGCTGTAGACCGAGAGTACCCCCATGAGCGGTTGCACTGCTGGGCTGTGTGGCTACGTGTGCAGCTGTGGTGTGGGTGGGCATGTGGTCTCTTTCTCTCCCACATTGGCAGCACCTTCCAAGTAGAAGGAAGCGATCTTTCCAGCAGGCTCCCTGCAGCTGGCTGTGGCCTTACTCTTTTCCCTCTGGCTTTAAGCCCAGCTTGCATCTCTCCATCTGTTTTGTTTTTTTAATGGATTTGTATAATTGTTTTCTGTTTTGTCTTTAGAAGTTCCCTGCTAAATTTTAAGTCCCCCACCCACCCTATTGTTTTGTTTTTCACAGTTTAAAGCTGGAAAAGAATTAAAAGAAAAATACTATCTGATTTTCTTGCAAGTAAATCCACTTATTATATATTTACATTTATTTATAGTCTGTGGTTTTTTTATTTAAAAAAAAAAATCACCACTTGTTTTTCCTTTTTCTTTTGTAAAAAGAAACCTTTTTGCAATGTCATTGTTGGACCCTGGGCCCTGAGAGGGCGTCAGTGAGTCCAAGGACCCCTAAGGGGGTCAAAGAGCCCCTTTCCCAGGGGGTAGGGGGCCCATGAGTCTGAGGGTCTGGCATCACCCCAGGGTCATCACGTGGCCCTGAGGTGAGGGGTGAGGAGGGAGAGCTGCTTTATCTCCCCCCAGGGAGGGGTGGGCATCTCCCGACCCCAAGGACAGGAGCTTGGGGATGGTGATCCCAAAAGGCTCACCCTGAGAATTCCGGGGTGTCCGGCATCTCTGTAAGCCCACGGCAGCCATCCCTTCTCCTTCCCTTTCCTCAAGGCCTAGGAAGTCATCACAGTGGGTTAGGACCATTAAGGACTGGGAACCAGGGGCTGGGAGAGCCCCAGGTGCATCCCCCCCCCCCTCCCCGAGGCACCTAGCGTACAGGAGGGACCGGGAACTCAGGCCACCCAGGGGCCTACAGTTGCCCCGTCAGTGCTGGGGGCAGCTGGCTCCTGGGGCCCCTCCCAGGGCTTCCAGGGGCCTGGACTCCACCACAGGCCCTGAGTCTCCGCCCCCCACTCTCCCAGGGAGGCGGGGCCCACCGGGGTTCAAGGGAACAGAGAGAATACTGTTAATACTGTTAATTTTGAAACTCTCCCCATTAAACAAACAAATAAAAAATGGTAACACAAAACCCTAATAAATACAAAGGTCATCCCTCTTCCTTTCCATTCTTTTTCTTTTTTTCCTTTTTTTTGTTTTAATATTATCTTGGTTCCCTTTTATGGTTTTCATTTAAATTGGTTTTTATTAAATGTTAAAATAATGGTACATGGGAAATCATGCATTTTCTTTTAGATTTATTTTCTATTGTTAATTTTTTAATCCCTCTTGCTTTGTTTTAAAGTTTGTCTTCCTTCGTTTATATTTTCCCCCATTCCCTGTTGTTTTACGTCTTTGTTCCTCTTATATTTTGTTCTTTTTTTAAAATTTACTTGTTATGTTTTTCTCTTTTTTTGTTTTTTGTGTTTTGTGTGTGTGTGTGTGTGTGTGTGTTTTGCTTTGGGAAGGTCTCCCTGTGGGTGGCCCTGTCCCTGCCCGTGGGCCACGCCTCCTCCTGGGCCCCGGGTCCCTCCCGCTGGCCCGGGCCACCCACCAGCCACCGGCCACCGGGCGGTCTTCATACGGGCGTGGTCCGGCGGTTGGCTGTGTTGGAGTGGAGAGAGTCCTTGTTCTCCTTCTGGATACAATTGTGGACCTGGAGGAAGCTGTTGTCCCTGTCGGAGTTGTAGGTGGCGGTGGGTGTGGTGGCGGCCTTCAAGGGGTCCCTGCTGAGCGTGTACATGGAGATCTCGGTGGACGGCAGGGTGTTGAAGCCCTTGATGCCCACAGGCGAGGCGTCCCTAGAGTGAGAGGGCTCGGTGGAGCGAGAGCTGGAGCGGCTGCGGCGCTGGTAGCGGTAGCGGTAGCTGGGGATGCGGGTGATGGCCGAGGCCTGGAGGTAGTCCGTGGCGCGGGCCGTGGCCCGCAGCTGTTTGTGCCGGTCGATAAACATGTGCACGGCCAGCACCCCGACCATCTCGGCGATGATGAAGGACAGGGCCCCGAAGTAGAAGGACCAGCCGTAGGAGTAACTATTCTTTTTGGAGTCGCTCTTAGAGGGGTCTCCGGCATTGGCAGATATGTACACGATGATGCCAATGATGTTACTCAGACCTGCAGTAGGGACAGCAGAGAAGTTGGTTCTCCTGGGGATGGTGCTACTCGGCAGCATGAAAGGGTGGGGATCGCTGGATGGACTGGATGGACAGAGGCCCCTGGATAGGGGACGCCTGGGAAGCTCTGACTTACTATGTTATCAGACCACACGGAGAGAGCCATGGAGGCTGGGCTAATGGAGACAGACATGGGAAGAGGGGAGGGGAGAGAGAGGCCTTCTATGGCCCACCAAGTACTAGGAATAATAAAGTAGCAGACACTGTTGACTAAGCATTTACTATCTGCCTTCTTGCCTAAGTGCTTTATAAGTAGTTTACAGGTGAGGATGCAGAAGCACAGAGAGGTTAAGCAAGTTGCTCAAGCAGCACAGAGATCCGGAGCTGGTGCAGCAGGGCTTACGGCTGAGGTTCAGAGCCACTGACAAGTTAATCTTAGTTGCAGTTTCCTCATCTGTAAGCTGGGGTGATGACAGCCTTGTGGAGAGGGCTAGGTGAGTGGGTACCAGTGCCTACTCTTGCTGACTCAGGTGCCCCTGAGATGCCATCCAGTCCTACTCAACGGCCCATGCTACAGGCCCTGCTCCTTTTGTGGCATCCGAGGGAAGTGTGACTTTCCATGAAACTGGGCTCAGCCACCTGGCAGAGGGGCCGCCTGCTGCCATCCAGCTGGGACAGTGAGGGGAGGGAGCCCTGTGGTTCCCGGCCTGGAGCTGGCATCTTGCAAGGGTGGGGCCTTTGATGCCCCTGTCCCTCATCCAGTTACTTGTACTGGAGAGGTGGAGGCTCTAGGGGCCCCCAGGTGCTGGCCTTTCTCCAGGGGACAGGAGGGGAGTCTGTGTTAGGTCCCTGGAGGACTTGGCAGGAGCTCAAGGGCAGGACCCCAGCCTGACCCTCCATCTGCCAGGCCTGCACAGGTCCCCCGAGCCCTGAGCCTGGGGGCTCCCTTCCCACAGCCCACCCGGCTGGTGGCCACTACCTGCAGACACGAAGAAGATGCCGGCGCTCAGGATGATGTTGTGCCGAGTCTTGTAGAACTCGCTGGCTGCGATGCAGAGGCCGCCCATGAACAGCAGAATCACGCTCAGGATCGGGAAGATGCTCGAGGCCCTCACGGCCCCTGCAGAACATGGAGGGGCAGGGAGAGAGGGGTGCAGTGGTGAGACAGTGGGGAGGCTGAGGGCGGCCTGGGAGCCACCTTCATGGACACAGCTGGGAGTCCAGGTTGCCTAGCAATGCCAGGAGGGAGGGAAGGAGGGCAAGCTGCTGCACCTCCCCACCTTTAGTGGTCCCCACGACCTCCAGGACCAGATTCTAGCACCTCACCAGTCACGCAGGGCCCTGTGACTTGGCCTCTGTCTCCTTCAGTCTCATGCCTCCTGGTCCTCATATTCCTGCTTGTCCAGCTTAGCAAAATTCCCAAGCCATGTCATTGCACACTGCTGACTGTTACCATACTAGGCTCTCTTAACGGAATCTTTCCTGTTCTGTACTCAGCAAACTTCTACTCATCCGTTGAAACCCAGCTCCAAGTCCCCTCCTCTGTGAAGCCTTCCCTGACTTATGCTACTGCTCTCTGCTTTGTGGCTTGGGGCACTTGGGCACAGGGAGAGGCAGTGTGGGGTAGTGGTCAGGGGGACCACCTGGTTTGGAGCTGAATCTGGCTCTAGCATTTATTTGCCATTTAAGTTTGGAAAAGTTTTCTTACATCTCTGTGCTTCACTTTCCTCTTCTGTAAAGCAGGGATGATGATAGTGCTGATCTCCTAAGACTGTTGTGAGGATTAAACGAGTTGATGCAGATAATGCATTTATAAAAATGTTCCTGGGGCAACAAATGATAGTTATTATAATAAATACTTGTTTTTATGTATATTTCCACCATGAACCCTAGGTCCCGTGAGGCAAGTACTGTGGCTTTTTCTTTTCATATTTTAAAAATTTTATCATATTTTTATTCTACCCACAGGCATAGTAAGCTCCCAATACAAGCTTATTATTGAAGGCAAAGCAACCCAACTGTTTATTTATTTATTTAGATTTGAGACAGATGGGGGAGGAAATGGGCGCATTACAAAAAAAAGAGAAAGTGAAAAACAGAGCCCCCCCCCAAAAGACTTCAGGACAAGAAGGAGGGGCTGATCATCAGGAGAGAAGAGAAAAGAACATTTTATTTTATTTTATTTTATTTTATTTTATTTTATTTTATTTTATTTTATTTTATTTTATTTTATTTTATTTTGAGACAGGGTCTCGCTATGTAGTTCTGGCTGGCCTTGAACTCTCTGTGTATCCCAGGCTGGCCTTGAACTTGAAGTAACCCTCTTGCCTCAGCCTCCCGAGTTTGGGGATTATAGGCATAAGCCACCACACCTGGCTTAATTTTATTTTTTTTTATAGTGTGGAGAACAGAATCCAGGGGCTTGTACATGCAAGGCAAGTGTTCCATCACTAAGCCACATTCCCACCTGGCAAAAGGTTTTTTTTTTTTGGTACCAGGGATTGAACTCAGGACCTTGGGCTTGTGAGGCAGCTTCGGTGCCACTGAGCTAAATCCCCAGCTCAGCCAAAGATTTTTTTTTTTGGCAGTACTAGGAATTTAATCCAGGGCTTTTGCACTGAGCACCCCCCACCTCATTGTTTATTTGCTTATTTAGATTTTTGAGACAGACTTGCTAAGCAGCTAAGTTGCCCAGTCTGGGCTCTAACTTGTGATCTTCCTGCCTCAGCCTCCCAGAGTCTTAGGATTACAAGCCCACGACATTATGCCTGGCTAGGAAAAGAATATTTGAAGGAAAAGAGAGCACGGATAGAGTATCTGGCTGGCAGCACTGTGGGAAGCGGACACCGGGGAGGCAGATGGGAAAGGCGGAGGGGCGGTGATCTGGGTGTGTTTGTGGGAGAGCCGTGTTGCAACGAGGACCAGAGTTGGGGACCTCCACAAAGTGTCTTTGTGAAGTAAAATAGTTTCTTTCTACCCAAATCCACACAGGCAGTGTAGGAGGGGTGCTGGGACCCCTGCTGACTCTCTGTCCCTTCCAGGGAGCTGTGACCTGGCAGGGACAGTTTTGGTGGTTTGAGTGACTTCTAAGGAAGCTGAGCCCTACCAGCCACAGGGCCTTTTGGCAGAGCCCAGGGATTGGCCGGGAGGCATTTCAGGGGTAAAGGCACCAGGAATCAGGATTTCCTCTTATCCCCTGGGTTCCGCCGCTCTTTGGGTGGCAGAATACCCAAAAGGATCAAGGATGGGCAAGAAGATCACTTGACCTTGCGTTTGTGAGGCAGGCAACGGAATCACTGAGCTAAATCCGCGGCCCAAGAAGATCACTTTCTACTTAGACTTTTTTAAGAAGAATTTAGGTAGCTTTCTGTGACATACGTGTCTCCACTCCTATCTGTAGTAGAGTCTACGGTTGTTTAGAAAGTGGACACGTTTTTTGGTAGGAGAGGGGCATGGAGAAGGGCGGGGGTCCATACCCCGCGCATGCGTAGGGGTTAAAGCCGGCTGCAGATACTCGTTGGAGGCTAAGGGCGCAGGTGGGTGGTTAGTTCACCCTGCTGCCTCAGCCTCACAGTGACAAGGATGTCCCCTCCTTAGACCCAAGGAAGATGTTCTCTCCCTGCAAGTTATTTAAGACAATGCGCTCTAGCCCCGACCTGACACCCAGCCCAGGTACATGGTATGCACAGGCACCGCTAACAGCTGCCCTGATTCTCAAATTTACAACTGCGTGCAAGTGGTGAGATCTTACTGAAAACCCAGGAGAAGAGAGAAGATATTTGGCAAGCACCCACCCTGTGTCTGCTCGCGGCCCTGCCTAACCTACCATTATATAATCTCATGCCGTGTGGCTTCCTAGGCTCCTAGGGAGGGTGTTGAAGGGTCTGGAGAGCTGGAATTGGGTCCCTGCAGTGTCGCTTACTTGCTGTGCGGGAAGGCAGGTGCCTCACCCTCTCTGGTTTCCATTGGTTCTGCCCTCTCCATATGGGTATGGTTTCTGGCTAGGTGGCAAAAATGCCAGCACCAAGGAAGAAAGAGGGCACGGTGTGACTCCTAAGGGCCTCAGTAGCTGCTATAGGTGCAGAGCCAAGGGAGGACTTCCTGCCTCCGCGTGCTGCCTGGGCCAGACCCAGCTGCGCTTTTCTGAATGAAGGCCTCACTGCAGCCTGGGGCCTGACGCTCCCACTCAGGCCCTTCAGCTGGGAACTGGAGGCTCAGCCCAGCCTTCCTGCAGGCAGCAGGGGTGGGAGGTTGGGGCTGGGGTGCTGTGTGCAGGCATGTGTGCGCACACATGCAGTGAGATGTGTGCAGAGGAGATGGGGAGAGGTGGGGGTGGGGGGGACAGCTGGTTGCAGACGGCACAGGATAGTGTGGAGGAAATGCAACTGCTTCAGAAGGCAGGAAACATCTTCCCATATCCTCTATGTGGTGGTAGCCCTGGGGACACGAGCACAGGCCCCTGTGCCAGTATAGCTGGTCCCAATCCACCCCTTCTTTTTTTTATGGAACTGGGTATTGAACCCAGGGCCTTTACACTGAGCTACACCCCAGCCCTTTTTTATTTTGAGCCAGTCTCCCTAAGTCACTAAGTTGCCCAGGTAGGGCTCAAAACCTCCCAGGGTGCTAATATTACAGGAGTGCTCCTCCATGCCTGGTTCAGTCTCTCTTGAGAGAGCCCTTCCCCTGCCCAGAAAGAGGATGATGGGGGCAGCACTGTGGCTAGGAGGCTGGACCATGCGCCCTGCTCCAGGCTGGGAAGGAAGTGGTTAAGAGTAGGTGGGCACCTCTGGGGAGGTGGGGAGTCTTGAGGGAGGGCTTTCTAGCTGCACTGTGTCACAGACTGAAAGAGGACTTGGGAGTTGGTCACCCCTGAGCTAGAACTGGGGCTTTGACTCTTACTATGGACCCTTGGACAAGGGTCATTACCTGCCTGAGCCTCAGTTTCTCATCCTGCAGAATGGGAGCAGTGATAATAATGCCAGTTCCCAGCCCTGTCAGAAGGCCTTGTTGCTCCTAGCTCAGTCCAGAGAGCAGCAGCACAGAGGGCTGGTGGGAAATGCAACCCTCAGGCCCCACCCTGCATCTGCAGAATTAGAAACCATGGTTCAGCAAGGTGCCTGTAACAAGATTTGTGTGCATGTGGAAGTCTAAGAGCCCCCACTATAAAGATTAAATTGAGAAATATCTGCAGCACATCTGATGCTAGGCATAGACTGACCAATTCTGGATTTGTTTTTTTGGTTTTTTTTTTGGTACCTGGGACAGAACTCAGGACCTTGTGCTTTCGAGGCAGTGCGGTGCCACTGAGGTACATCCCCGGTCCTTGACTCTGGATATTTCTGAGGTCCCTTCCCCTTCAGTCCAAACACAACTTCCCCCACATATTGTCCTGAGTTCCCACGGAGGCTGGTGTGGTCTTGGTGCCAAAATTAGTTCTGAGGAGCAGAAAACATCCGATTTGTGCAATTAACAAATACTCATGGGGCTGGGGATTTAGCTCAGTGTTTCCGCTGCCCTCGTTGCAAGTGCAAGGTCCTGAGTTTGATCCCTGGTACAAAAAACAAAACAAAACAAAACAAAACAAAACAAAAACAAAAACATACTCATGGGTATGCTCCTAGAAAAAGCACATGGCAACCCACAATTCCTGCTAACATTCAGGGAGCCCCTGCCCTGTGCCTGGTTCTAAGGACCTTGTGTGGATTCACCTGTTGGATGCTTACAGCAACCAAATGAAGCCATTACCTTGGATTCGAAGAGACTGTAAATACCTAAAGTAGGCAATAGCAAACTTTTTCTGTAAAGGGGCAGCAAGTAGCTATTGTTGGTTTTTCTGGCCACATGGTTTCTGTTGCAGTTTCTCTACTTTGCTGATGCATGAAAATAGTCACAGACAGTATGTAAACCAATGAGTATGGTGGTGTTCCAATAAAACTTTATTGGCAGAATCAGTTGGTGGGCTGAATTTGACCTGCTAGTGTAGTCGGTCACCGTTGGTGATAAAGTGTACTAAGTTGCCCAGGGGAAAGGCCTCGTGGTCTGGAGCAGGGAGATGCTTTGCATGTGACCAGCAGTGAGCCCAGAACACATACAAGAGTGTCTGCTACTGCCAGGTGCTGAGCTGGGCACGGGAGACATTAGGGCTGCAAAACCAAACCTGGTCCCTGTCCTTGCAGAGCTCATGTTCCCATGAGAGATGTTATACTTTAGATCTGAAATTTTCCCCAAAGCCTCGGGTGTTTTGAAGTGATCAGACCATGGTGTGGGGGGGATAATCATCATCAGATTCATCCACCCATGAGTTCATAGCTGAATGTGCCATGAGAGTTTGGGGCCTCGTTGGAGGTGGTCACTGGGGTCATGACCCGGAAGGGTGTATTCTTATTGCTGTACCCCCCTTCTGCCTTCTCAGCTTCTTGGCGGGCATGAGTTGAGCACCTTTTCCTCTGCTATGGCCCTCTGCTGCACCATTTCTGCCTTGGATCCAGTTGACCATGGACTGAAACCGTGAGCCAAAATAAACCTCTCCTTCTCTAAGTTGTGGGTGTTGGGTAATCATGTGCAGAGATAGGAAAGTGACTAAGATAAGGGAGCTAGATGTCATCAGAAATGGAACCATGATACAGTGCTGACAGAAAGGGACCTATAGGGCACATGAAGGTGAGAGCTGAGTGTGCTCCAGGGACTATTTTAAGCATTGTGTATGTATTAACTCATTATTCTCATCGCAACTCTGTGGAGCAAGTACTTTAATTATGTCCTTACGCAGAAGCCCTAGAAAGGTTAAACCATTTGTCCAAGGTTGGCAAACCCAGGCCTTCGTGTCTGAGCGTGGTACTCCCCTTTGATCAGGCTCCCCCTGCCTCCCTGCGCCTCCTCTGAGTGCATGGGGGATCAGGAGGACTCGCCTGTGGGGCTGATGGTGGGTGGATGAGGACACATTCCAGAGGCAGGACAGAGGCAGGCAGCACAGTGCATTTCGGGGGATGGTGCAGCTCCTGCAGGGCCCGGGAGAGGCTGTTTCCAGGGAGCTCACTGAGGGGTTTGGGGACCATGGGGAGTGGAGGCCACCCAGGCCGGGCAGTGCAGGGCCTTATAGGTCCCCAGGCACCAGTGGGATGTGCTAGAGAGCTTTCCTCTTGCTAAGAGCACCAGGAAACATTAAAGGGCTCAGAGCAGGCACAGCTGTCGTGATGTGATTTGCATTTTAAGAAGCGAAAGTCAAGATGGCTTCAGGGACCCAGGGAGAAGGCTCCTGCATCTGCTAGGTGAGAGGGACAATGGAGGGTGGGTTTGAGAGATGTTTACTTAAGGTTTGATGGGTGGATTTGGGGAGAGAAGGTGGCATTGAGATGACTTCTAGGATTCAGTCTTGAACGCTAGCTGGAAAAACCACTTCTGGAGGCTGGGAAAGGACCAAACCTACGGGGGAGGGGAGAGAGGGGGGAACTCAGGGTTTGGGATGCAGAGCGTGAGGTGCCCTGTGGAGGGGGCAGTTGGGTGTCAGGTGGGGGCTGGTCTGAGGTAGCAAGTGTGGGTGTCACAGACACATGGGTGAGCACAGAGGAGCAGGCTCAGGTCCAAGGCATGGGCCCCAAGTGTTGGGTTACTGGCTTGAGAAGACTGCAGGCCGGTTGCCTCATGTCCCTTGGGCTCCACTTCTTTTTCTGTCGGTTGGAGTGAAAATCCCAACCTGGTCTGCCTCACAGGGTTACCGTGAATAAACAGGAGGAGCGTGGAAGCTTTTGAGGGTGCAGAACACTGGTGAACAGTGAAGAATTGATGGTTTTCTAAGCTGGTGACTGAAATGAAGGGTACCCTAAGTGGCCATGAAGAAGTTAACCTCCCTCTTCGGGGAAGGCTGACCTGAGTATCTATTCTTTCAAGTCCTCTTTTTGGCCAAATTCCTTTGGCAAATGGTATTGAGACCTTGTGCCCCAGGAGGTCCCAGCCTGACACACTGAAATCTCTTCTCAGAGGCCGCCCTGTCCCTCATTGCGCTGCCAGAGGAGATGGGGTGGCGGTTGTGGGGCAAGGCAGAGGGTCAGGAGACCTGGGCCTGCTGGTTGCTCTGTGCCTGGGTTGCCCAGGGTCCTGGGTGTGTGCTTTCACCTCTCCAGCCTCAGACCTGCATGTGATGAGGCTGGAACAGGGAATCTCCATGGCACCATCTGCCCCTGGGGGTCCTGTGTCCCAGGCCTCTCCCAGGGCAGGCTGCCACCTCACCTGTTCCCTAAGCTTCCTTCACTAGTCACTGTCACCCAGTGTGTGGAGGACACGCTCCCTGTTTTCTGGGCACAGTGGGCAGTAGGTGTCCGCACCAGCCATGCTGTCATGTGACCCAGAGTGGTGACAGGGGATGAAATGTCACCTCTGATCACTGACCATGGTCACTCCATCATGGGAAACCTGGGCTCTATGATTCAGGACAAGCTGTGGGATTCCTCAAACAATCAGAGGCTGGGGAATAAGAGCACCCATTCATTCATTCCTTCGTTCACTCACTCATTCATTCACCCCTCAAGTATTAATTGGGGATCCTCCTCCTGCCGGCCCTCCAGGAGGCACAGACACTGCTGGAGGCTGAGCTGTGGGGTCTGGAGCACATGAGCCTGCTGTCTTCAATCCCAGAGGGGAGCTCTGGACACGTCCCATCCAGCCATCCCCTAGGATTCTCTGTCCCTTCTCCATGCTCTGCTCCTCAGTCCTGCTGGTGAGACTGAGCAAAGTGGGGCCCAGGCTCCTCCTGGGGTCTCCTCACCTTCCTGGCTGCTGAGATGTGCTGAGCTCACTGCCAGACAGACCAGCCTCCTCTCTGCCCCCAAACACGGCCCACTCTTCCTGCTTGAAGGCCTCTGCTCTTGCCTCGCCCCCTACCCTGCTCTGTACCCTCCAACCCCTTCCAGAACTATGAGGCCACCTTGAGGACAGAGAGGGTGCACTCACTCACTGCTTGTTTCCTCCACTGGAGTCAGTATTCTTGGCAGATCCCCTACTGACAACAGTGCCCAGTGCATGGTGGGTATGGTGGGTGCATGGCAAGTGTTTCGGGAATGAATGAAGGAAAGGAATGAATGAATGATACTTTTGGAGCCCAAGTCTGTCCTTGGATGCCACACAAATGTTAGGCCAATGGCTCTATCTCCAGATGGCTTGCCCTCAGGGATGGACGGGTAAGATGTGCAGGTGGGTGCAACAGGCCTGAACACAGGGCTGGCACAGGCTTCGCCAAGCTCCAAAGAAAGCTCATCTCCAAGGAAGTCCCTCCCAGCTCTATCAAGAGCCATGCCCACTTATGGTACTAGCTCCGCCCACCTTGCCAGCCCTGGGCTCTCTCCTCCTGGAAGCACCTGGTACATGCATTGTTCTTTTTGGTATCTGACCATGACTTACTTCTTCATTTCTTCACTCACCCAGTCACTTCCTCCCTCACTGAACGAAGTGGGGCTCTTTTGGGCTCCAGTTCTGGGCTGGGCCCTGGGCTAAGGTCTTGGGGTACAGAAGTGCTGGGGCAGGGTTCTGCCTTCCAGAAGCTCATGATGCTGGGTGTGAACCGGCAACAGGGTGGGGAAGCTCATGGGGTGAGAAGGAGATGGTTCAGGGCGAAGGGGAGGCGGAGGCATGGAGTCAGAAAGGGGGTGGGTGTGGGCTGGGGCAGAGGGGCCTTCTAGAGAAACGGTTCCTGTCTTCCACTTTCTCCTGAACAGCTTTTGCACAGTTATTGGTGTCTAGCCCACCAGCAGCACTTTATAAGTCAGGATCGACAAACGATGTCCAGTGCGACTGCTGCCTGTGTTTGTGAACGGTTTTGCTGGAACACAGCCACACTCATTTGTTTTTGAGGGGCCTGGGGCTGCTTTTGAACACAGCTGAGCAGCTGGGTTGGAGACCGTATGTTTTCAAAGGCCTGGGGCCGGGGATTTAGCTCACTGGTTTCGCCACCTGCTGCACAAGCACAAGGATCCGAGTTCAATCCCCGGTACCAAAAAAAAACTTCTTTATAGTCAAAGGCCAAAAATTCTCCATGTCTTGTCCTTTCCAGGAAGTCTGCTGACCCTGGTTATAGATGCCCCAGAAACATTGCTGAGTTCTGTCAACTTAGATCAGATCTGGGGACCCCTCACTGCTAACTCCAGTCCATGCCTTTTGTTTAGGGACATCATGGAGAACCCAGTGCTCTAAACTCAACTCTACTTAATGTGGAGGAAACTGAGGCATACAGTTGGTGGGAATTGCCACCAGAAAACCCTGTCTTTCCTTTATTAAGCAAAATGCATTCATCAAGCACCTACTGTGTTCTGGGTGCAGCAGTGAGCGAAGCAAGTCTCCTGCCCCAAGGCCCATACCTCCTGGCTAACAAAGTGTCACATCACAATGTGCAGTGAGATCAGTGGCCCAGGAGTGTGGTGCCGGGCGTGGAGTCAGGTTCGATCACTCCCTTCCACCTCATCTCTCAAGTCCAGCTGTTTCCCTGATACCCCTCCTCTCCCCCACCTGCCAGGTGTGCCCTTTGGGGGGCCAGGGGCTATCTCACTTGGCCATGCTGGGCTCCCCAGCACTGAGCACAAGACTGCGTATCCAGCAGGTGCTCAATCTATGTTTACTGCACTGCTGGTCTCCTTTACTAAGCTCAGGCTGGATGAGAGCGCTAGACACAGTAACGGTGGCGACAACCCTGTGTCCCTTTGGGAATTCCATTTAAGAACAATGTCTTGGGGGAATCCATAAAAGGAAAGCACAGGCTTAGTATGATATTTTTTCCCCTTAAAGAATCTAGAGATTGCACCATGTTCCCTTCCTCTCTCATCTCAGTTTCCTGGCTGTCTTTGTATTCCGTGGGCTTCTCAGTGAAACCGGATTCCTGGCTGACCTAAGCGCTGGCTTTGATGTGCGGAGTAATTATTGAAAGAGACAGGGGCAATCCATATAATAAAATGCCTTCTACATTTTTCATAAAAACGATCCGAGGGTGACGCTAACCACTCTGCACGGGGGAGGAGAGGCGCAGGGAGCAGAGGCTGCCTTGTCCGCCTGTCTGGGTGGAGGAGGCACCAGCCTGAGAGCCTTCAGCTCCGTGGGCCCAGGCCTCAAGGACTCTCAGCCTCTCTCCGGGAAATCCCTTTCTCGGGGAGCAGGGAGCCTTGTTAGTTTTTGCTGATGCTTGAGAAATTCCCCTGTGGCCTCAGAATGCTGTCTCTCGATAATATGTCTCAGGTGGATTTAAGATCACAGCTGTTACATTGGGATTTAACTTTGATTTGACTTTCGGGGAAAGAAAAAAAAAAAACCTCTTTCTGCTTTTTTTTTTCCCTTTCCCCCAGTGGAAGTTCCAAGCTCTGGCACTGGCTGGTGGGATTTCCTCTTTACTTGTTTAAGAAACAGTGCTGGGCCAGAATGGAGAAGGAGGGAGGGTCCTTGCCCCAGTGGAGCTGAGGGATGGCTACTCAACACACAGGACAGGACCCACAGTGTGATAAAGTGCTGTGCTCTGGGAGCCTACACAGGATGCAGGGGGCTTCCTGGAGCAGGTGATGTTTCAGCTGGACCTGGAGGATGAATAGGAGTTGGCCAGACAAAGAAGCGGTGTTGCGGGCCGACGGAACAGAACACATGAAGCTTTGCCCTCCAAAGAGGAGGAAAGGAGCGAGACCAGGCCCTCCAGGGCTCCCTGATCTTTGGCTCTCTGCAGGAAGAAAGTGCAGGACCCACCACCTGGAAGGAGATGAAAAGATCGTGTGACTCACGGAGGAAATATTCTGCCGTGTCAGCTTCATAATCTGCATCCTCTGGGAAGTGATCGATCTGCTTGCACAGGCCTTTGAAGTTCCCTGCAAAACAAGGGAGAGGAGCGCATGAGCCGTGGTAGTTTGCAGGGCCAGCACCCCTGCCCCTCCCGACTCCTCGCTCTTCTGAAGCTCACCTTTCCCGAGGAGGAAAGGATCGTTTTGTCTGTTTGGACATCTGCCTGGCAGATCAAAACACACACGCCTGCAGCACTGCGGAGAGGATCTAAAGCTAAGACTTCAAAACCCTGCTTTCCATCCCTGCGTCTGCATCTCGGCTTCTGAGAATTAGCTGAGCTTGGCAGCAGCCAAGGTTTGATTCTGGGCCTGGGCTGAGCTAAGAAGGCTGACGGATGCTTATTAGCTCTCTGAGCCCCAGCTTGGTGGGGGGCTGCCCTGCATTGCCAAGCAGGCAGACCCCAGACTGGCGGTGGCAGCGGCAGGCAGCCCCACAGCCCTCAGTGGAGTCTGTGCGCCCTTCTGCAGGGGGTGGCATTCACTTCTCCAGCCCTGGCAGCTCTGGGGATCCCCAAGGCTGAGTCCTCATAGGGGTTGGGCCCTTCCACAGCCTTGAACCACAGCTCAGTTTGGCTCAGGCCTGTGAGAGGGGTGTCATCACTCCATTTTGCAGACAAAGAAACTGAGGCTCGGGGAGGCTTGCTGATCTGTGGCTAGGACATGATGCAGGCAAGACTCACACTAAGGCCTAGATGTTTCCTGGGTGATGGCTGAGCAGGTGCAAACCAGTCCAGGAGCCAACTCCAAGCACAAGGTCCCAGCAGGCCCTCACCGATATTCACTGAGTGAATTCACAAACTACCAGGGCAACCTTCATCCAAACTGACGAATAGAGTCCAATTTACAGTTGTTAGAGGTTCTGCTTCAGGAGGGTGGGACTCTTGTCTGTCCCACACATTGTCCTGTCCCCAGCACCAGCAGAAGTGCCACTAATGAAAAGAAAAGAATCGACCCTGGACTGGGAGGTCGGCCTGGGCCCAGATGCAGGTTCTGTGGTCAGGCTGCCTAGTGCAGTTCAGTTTCCTTGAGTTGACTCACCTTCCCCTCTGAGGGCCCACATGTAGTGCTTGGAATGGTACCTGGTGCACTTAGTCCTTGGGGGCTCAGGTGCAAGAGTGAAATGGACTTGGTCTATGTTCAGCCACAGACACCTGGGGCTTTTCTGTAACACTGGCTAGTGTGACCTAACTGAGGCAGTCCTCAACCCCTGTTTGCCATTTATTTTCTTGTAGAGTCTTGAAGTTTCACATCTCAAAAGTAGGAATGGGTTTATTATGTACCACTGATATCATTTAGGAATTTAAAGGCGTTGTTACGTAGACCTGTATATATCACATACACAGGTTCAATGTCCCTAATTAAAAAGTCCAAAATCTGAAATACTCCAAAATCCAGAACTTTTTGAGCACCAACATGACACTGGAAGTAGAAAATTTCACCTTGACCTCCTGTGCAGGGGGACACAGTCAAAAAACACAGGCCCAGAAAAATTACTGTATGAAAATTACCTTCAGGTTATACATATATGAAAAATAATGAATTTCATGGTTAGACTTGGGTCTCTCCCACAGAATATCTCATTATACATCTGACATATTCTAAAATAAAAAAAATCTGAGATTCCAAACTCCTGGTGCTAAGTATTTTGGATAAAGGATATCCAACCTGGCCCTTACATCCAGCACAAAGGTATGTGTATATATTCTAGATGAATATAATAAGCACTTCAGGTATTTCCTGTCATGTGCTATTCAATGTAGAGAGGACTTCTGCTGCCATTCACACAAAAAATGGTCCTGCCCCAAATTCACCAACTTTCCTGATTTCTTAAACATGCGTTGGAACTTCCAGTCACCTCACTGGCAGCACCTGCTGGGCAGCAGTAGTTTGGTGTTTCATTCTCCTCAGCCCCCCACATTTGTTTTCTTCCACCTCCTGCCTCTGGGGGTGTAAACAGGAGGCCAGGTCTGCCCCCTGCTACATTGTTGCTCTTTTCCACTCATACATTTTCCTCTCCCTTCTGTCAGGAAAGTTCACAAAGGCTGAGAAGTAGATTAAAAAATTCTCCCAGTTGTTAAAATTACAAAGCAGAGTAGTTGAAAAGCACTTAGAAAGCACTTCCATTTTCCTTCAATTCAGTCAACTCAGAGCCAGGCATCTTTACGAGGAACGGGCCCAGGCGGCTCTCTTGAGAGTCCTTCCTCCAGACGTGCCCCGAAGTGCCTCGCAGGGAACCCAGGGCTGGCAGTTGGCCCTGCTTCCTCTCCCATCTCATTCAAGGGCAGCAGCTGCACGCTGGAGGCCACGCCCATGCCTGCTTCCTGCCTGGATGTCCAGGGCCAATCCTGGGCCTCACCCATGCTGGGAGCCCATGGCTCCTACCACAAAGCAAGGTTCAGGAGATAAGCGCACACAGGCAAGGAGAGGCTATGCGGAGTCCTGGGCCACACCCACTCTTTCCTCTCCCTACAGAGTAATCACGAAGATCCTTTGAAAATGCAAATCTGATCCTGCAGGCACCCGTTTAAAACGCAGCAGGTGCCCGGTGCTCTCAGGGCAAAACTCAACATGTTTAAGAAGGCTTGACCTTGCCTGGTCTCTTGGGTCTCGCTCCCACCCTTTTCCTCCTTCTCTGTTCTTCTTGGTCTTCTCTCCTGTCCTCCTCTTTCCCACCACAGGATATTTGCACATACTAGTCTTGCTGCCTGAGCGCCCCCATCCTTTGTTGCCTCCTCTTAACTCCCTTCACACCTTGCTAGGGAGTGTCCACCCCCATTTGGCGGCGTGGGTCGGGGAGATGATGCCCACAGGAATGTTCTGGTGGAGACAGAGGAAGGCACAGGCCGCAGAGAGGAGGGAGCCAAGTAAGAGGGGACAAGGTCCAGGACACAGGCACCCCAGGTGAGTGCACAAGAGGTGGAGTGCCTCTGGGTGCACATGGTGGGGACAGCTGCGATATGTCCCTCTGGCTGCCGCTATTTTTTTTACGAATGGGAAGCAGGCTGGTCAGAGAAGGGGCGGAAGGGTTGGAGCCTGAGGAAGGACGAAGGAAGCAAAAGGCTCCCCGTGAGGCTGGCTCGGGGAGGGACCAGGCTGTCCAGGGTGTGTGACAGGCTGTGTGTGCATTGGTGGCTCCAGGTCCCTTCTGGGGTTCCGGTTCTCTCCAGCCTCCCAGGAGCCGAGTGGGGTGCAGGTGCAGTGTGATTGGCCTTTAGCCAGGAGGGGCATTGGGGGAGTGCAAGAGGGCAGGGCGGGGCGATTGTGAAGCTGGAGGGCAGCCTCTGAGCGGCTGGGTAATGGGGAGGAAGGGCCTGAGGGGCAGTGAGGTGGGGGAAGAGTTGTGCGTGCCTGTGCGTGCCTGTGTGTGCGTGTGCACATGCGTGCGCATGTGTGGCCAGTGCATTGGAAGCCTTAGGCAGAGGGTCCGGGAATTGTCAGAGTCAGAGGCTCAGGGGACAGGGCCTGAAGGGTTAGACAAGGCTCAGGGTGTGGGGTACAAAAGACAGATTGCTGGGGGGATGTACGTGTGCCGATCAGTGCTCCCAAGGCCAAGGGTAAGACCAGAAATGCGGGTGGCTCAGGTGGAGAGAGAAATGACATTCAATGTATTTGGCAACTGGAAAGGTCATACAAATTAATAATAAGGCAGAACTAAAACATTCCCTTTTATTTTCTGTATACATCAAGTATATATTAAGAAACTGCCTGCCCAGTTAAAAGTCAAAAGTGCAAATGATACAGCAAATTATCCTAATAAGCCCCAAATCATTGGTTGGTTTTTAGAAATTATTGGTGTGATCTTTTGATGATGAGGCTGTTACAAGCTAAATGATGGCCCTGTCTGGCCACGATTTGACATGGGGAGCCGCACCAGATGCTGCCCCGTCTTTCCTGCTGCAGGAAGCGCTGTTTGGTCTCCTCGAGTGTAGTTTTATAAATTGATCATCAGTGTTCGCAGATCTGTCAGCGAAACTGGTCCTCGGTCCAGTGCCTGGCAGCCTCAGGAGGCCAGGCCTGGAGCAGGATGACACTGCTGGGACCAGCAGGGAGAGTGGGCAAGGGGCAGAAGCCACAGGGGGAGCCAGCAGGAAGCAGCTGCCTCTTCTGCCCACCTTGAGCCATCGCCCACCCCCCGCAGGGCCAGAACAGAGCTCCCTGCCCTGGACTGGACTGATTGGTACAACAGTTATTCAGCATTTAACAACCAAGGGGTGGCACTGTCCAGGCCACACATGATCCCTGAGAGAGAGAGGTCAAGGCCAGGTACAGGGGGCACCAGCTGCCAGCTTTGGAGTCTACAGGGATGATTGTAGGGTGACATGGGAGAGGGGGGTTGTGGGCAGGGCTGGCATCTGCAGGGAAGGAGGGGTCCCCAGGTGTGGGGTTGCAGGGAGATGGGGTGGGTGGGAAAGAGCCTGGAAACAGCCCCGAGGAGCAGTGGGCTGGGAGACCTGGGCTGGGGGCAAGAGGTGTCCGGAAGTGAGCCGAGAGGAGGTGGCGGCCTCAGGGAGGCCCTCGTTTCCATCAAGCAAGAGAGGAGGCTGGGAAGATGAGACGCAAATGCCAGAGGCCCCAGGGTGAGGATGGGGGAGCTGGAGGCTGGGTCAGTGGATGAAAGAGCCCTGAGGGACAAGCATCTAGTAGTGAGGAGTGACAGGGTAAACCGAGGCACGGGTCCTGAGAACAGGGTGGTGGGGCTGAGGACTGGCTGGCAGAGCAGGGGGTCTCTGGAAGCACCAGGAACTTGGCGGGCCCTGGATTCAGTCTGAGTAATGAATGGCAGGGGCAAGGCTCACCGAGGGGAAGTGGGACTGAGCACTCAGCCACCGCTGGTGACATTTATTAGGACGAGGGTGTGACCTTGATTTGCTCCTGTCAGCCTGGAGTTCCACTGTATCTCTTTGCAGTTGGTGGTAATCAAGCCTGTGTCACATGGCTTCAGGCACAGGTGGGTCCAGGTGCTGAGAAATCTGGCATCTTGCTCCTTGTGAGGACTTCCCTATTAGTTGGCTTCTTCCTTAAGTAGTCATGGCAGAGATGCAGGTCTAAGTGTCGGGCCCTGGGGTGGTGGAGGGCAACCTCTCCTGACCTCTGCCCTTCCTGGGTTCACACTTTGGAGGGAAAGACAGAAAGCACAGAATGTACGCGAGTGCACTATCTCAAGTACTGTATTAGAAAGATGCACCAGGCATTACGAGAGGACAGTCCTCCAACTACCATGTATGTGGCACCAGCTCTATGCTTTGCTCTGCACAACCTGCTGAGTACACAGAGGAAAAGGAATACATTTTGCCTCCAAGGCGTTTGCAGTCTGTGGAGGGAGACAGAAAATGCGAGGAGCATTGGGGCAGAGGAGAACAGAGCGGCCGGAGCACCTGGAGGGTGCGGGATGCCAGGCACACGAGTGTGGGCGCTGCCACAGACCTGGGGAGGCGGCCGCGGGGTGGCGCGGAGGTGGGAAGGGGCCAGGAGGGTGCAGGCGTGCATGTGTCTGGTGGCCTGTGAAGAGCAAGGGCTGGAGGGGTGAGCAGGGCTTTTAGGGAGAGGGGCCAGAAAGCAGCCAGGGAAGTTCCGGACACACGAGAGGGACTGAAGGAAGGTCACGGGGTCAGAGAAGCTCTCCCCGAGTGAGTGGGGGCCGCAGTCCCCGCCCCACTCCCGGGGCCCTGTTGTAGTTTGAACTGCACCTCGGTGGGAGTTTTTACACCCTGGGGATCGGCAAATGCTACCATCCAGGTCTTCCCTCACCCTTCTGGTGCCTCAGAGCTGTCTGTTAAACATTTCCCCGCAGGTCACCGGACAAAAGGCGGTCCTGGGTGAGAGGGTCAGCGGCCGGAAGCCGTGACAAATTAGGAGTTTGAGGCTGGACGGCTGGCTGGGGGGCTGGAGAGGGGGCAGAGCCACATCCTGCAGGGTGCAGGGTGCAGGGTCGGGGCTGCCCGCAGCAGGGGACACCTAGTGCTGGCTCCTCCACAGGCGCGGCTTGGAGCTTGGCAGGAGGGTTGAAGGGGAGTCTCACACCAGCCGAAGGGCTCCGAAACCTCGAGGCCCCCCAGGGACCCCAGGAGGGGCCACGCCCACTCCAAAGCCCAGGGACTTGGACCAAAGGCTGTGAGTTAGGCAGCTGGAGCTCTACCTACGGGAACTTCCGGAGAATTTGGGCTCGCAGGTATTAAGTAGTTTAAAAGGAGGTTTCATCAGCTTTGTCAAAAGCACATTAATATCTCACAACACCAACTGCTGTCTTGTTTCTTTAGATACAATAAGCTCCTTGTAAACCTGGTCATTAGGGGCCTCGCAGCTGCTGGTTTATTTTCACATATTCATGAGAACTCCAAAGAGCAGCCTTGGAGCCAGGAGGCCTGGGGAGGAGGCTGGCTAAGTAATTTTTTAAGTGAGGCAAATGAAGGGTTTGGTGGGAGCTGGTTTTTCTGTGTTTTAAACCTTTTCTGCTCCTGGCTTTTTGCTTTCCTGGCAGGGCCTTCCCTGACAGTGGGGACTCTGAGACTGGGGAGGGTGGGCCATGCGCTGCTTGCTCCTAGATGGAACCCACAGCGCCCAGGACAGTGCTTCCACCAGCCAGTGTGAGAAGCTGCGGAAGGAGCGTGGGTGCGGTGTTCATGAGTTCATTCAGTGGTTAGTTCTTTTGTTGTGAGACAAGGTCTCCTCCTGTAGTTCAGGCTGGCCTCGAATTTGCTTTGATCCTCCTGCCTCAGCCTCCTGAGTGCTGGGATTACAGGTGTGTACCCCACACCTGGAAGATTCAGTGGACACTTCTGAATGCTACTCTGTGCCAGGTACTGGGCAGCCTGGCAAGGGTACAATGGGACAGAAAGTATGCTCTGCCTGCTGTGTTCCCTGAATTTACTCTTTCCGTGAGCTCTGCGCCAGCACCCCTCCGAGGTCCTCAGCACTAGGGCGGAACACAAGAAGCCCCTGCTCATCTGCTGTGCATCAGGTTGCATCTCACCCTGACTTTGGTTCCCACAGTGACTTATTTCGTTCTTTCCTTGGGGTGTGGAGGAAGAGATTGGGCGCTGGACTCGGTGGGATATGGCGTCTGCCTGGTGCTGCTGGCTGCGAGCCGCGTGTGTCTGTGCAAGGCGCTGACTGCTCGCTCTGTGCCTCGGTTTCCTCTGTGAACGACGGTGATCTTCATCTTTGTGCCAAGGGGTTGATTCTGAAGACTCAGCGGGATAACAGGAGGGACACCGCGGGTGATTCCCACCCCAGAGCTGGCCCTCCACAAATGTACTCCTTCCTTCCGTTTCTCCTGTAAATGACACTTGCTGGGAGCCGCTGTTTACCGCCTCAGCTGGAAAGACTTTTCCTCCCCAGTGCTCCCCCTCAGTGCTGCTCCGGTTTGCATCACACTAAGCTCGATTCTCGGGGTGGGGGCTGGAGGGGCCAGCAACTCCTGGATTCCTTGATGTCCTCACGCGAAGCCTTTGCTTCCGGGTCCCCAGTGGACCCACTCTGGGTTTCCTAACAAGGCTGTCGAGCGCTGCTTCGCAGCTGCCTGGATCCTGTTGTGTGCTGGGATTGTGGCTCAGGAACAAACAGCTGCACATCTGTAAACTCTCAGGGTGGAGTTTCTCGTAGTGAGCTGCCTGAATGTCTCGCGTTTGCCTTGACCCTAAGATGCCCACATGCATGTTGCAATGGTTCTGAAGTTGCGATCTGTCGTCTTCTTTTTTTTTTTCCTTCCGGTACCGGGGATCGAACTTGTGAGGCAAGACCAGGCAGGCGGCAAGACCACTGAGCTAAATCCCTGGCCTGTGATCTGTCTTCTTTTCTTGTTTGTTTTTTTTTGGTACCGGGGATCGAACTCTCGATCTGTCTTCTTATTGATGGGTTCATTTCCTGCAGCCTGGGACTTTTTTCTTGAAAAAAATCATCATTACATTATGACAGGTCTTTTAATTAATGACAAAAGCTACCGGACAAAGTTTACTGAACAAATGTACAAAGAATTCAGTGTGTGCGTGCTACACATTCCGGTTCTCTTAAACAGATTAGCAGCGTGTCGAATCTTTGACTCCCTGGGGCACCGGGATCTGTTGTACTTCTCTTATTAAAGGTCTGTTTGACAATATCAAGATACGTGTATATGCCACAACTCAGCAATTGCTCTGAGAAGGCATCTTGGAGAAACCTTTGCATAAATGCAGGATAATATATGTATGAGAAAGTTTCTAACAGCGCTGCTTGTCACAGCAGTACACTAGGAATAAGCCACATTTTCTGTTGTGAGAAGCGTGACAGTGCCTTGGAGCATACAAAGGAGACTGCTATTTCACAACCGCAAGACTGAACGAACTCCAGCTACACGTGACAACTCAGATGAGAACCACGAGTGTAACACTGGACAACAACAGCAACCAAAAAATAAAGCTGCAGAAAAATACATGTAGCATGACTCCACTTCCACAAAGTTAAAAACATGTACAACTAGTTTGTAGATTGTTCCCAAATACCAGTTGTCTGTAGGTGTCAGCAGGCGTTTGGTTGCGGGCCCTCCCATGGATACCAAGGTCTGAGGCTTCTCGAGTCCCTCGAGCAGATGCAGCATCCACAGATGTGACTGCTGACTGTGTGTGGTGTGTGTGTGTGTGTGTGTATGTGTGTAAATGAGAAAGTAAAACAAGGAAATGGTAAGCACAAAATTTCAGTGTTTGCCTGAGGCAGGGAGGGTAAGCATCTCTTCAATGAGCTCAGGATGCTCCATTTTCTAACCTGGTGGCAAGAGCATGAGTCTCATTCAATTATTGTGCTTTATCCCTTGCCGTGACAGAGCTGGCCAGCTGTATCCTAATAGCCTGTTCTCCCTGTCTTTCCACGTTTTGTCTGGAACCTGGCTTCTCAGGATAGAGACTTTAATTCCTAGTCTACCTTGTAGCCAGTGGTGGTCCTGTGACTCTGTTCTGATCAATGAAAAGGGCAAGAGTTGTCCTTCAGGACAGGGGATGTGCCCTTGTAGCCCTTTCCCCTGGGAACATGGCTTATGGAACTCTGGTTCCGTCTTGCCAGGAGACTGGGACTCTGTGTGACTAGAATAAGATAAAGACACGCTGGGGCTCACTCCCGTGACGGGTCCAGAGTTCTACAGTGAGAGAGAGACTCTCCTTTCTATTTGAGGTAAATACTTCATAGCCCAACCTAACCCTGCAGAACACAGTTATATGAGTTAAGAGTCTTTTAGAATCTTGTTTATTTTTAAAAATAAGTTTCATGCGGGCAGGGAATTTAGCTCAGTGGTTTTGCTGCCTGCTGCACAAGCACAAGGACCCAAGTTCAATCCCTGGTACCAAAAAAAAAGTTTCATGGTATATATTTTAGGGATATAACATGCTGCTGTAAGACACCTCAAAAACACATCATAAAACAGTTACTGTAGAGGAGCAAATCATCTCACATCATTACCCACCTTCCCCAAGAGCAGCTGTAATCTCAGCAAAAATCCTGGATCTTTCAGTTTGTTCATCCTATGTATTTATTACTTTGTATCAGTTGACCTGTGTCTCCCCATTCCCGCCTACTCTTTGATAGCAATGGTTTCATTCTCTATCTCTATATATTTAAACTTGAAAAATAGTCTACATAGAAGTGAGATCATGTAATAGTTTACTTTCTGTCTGACTTATTTCACTTAGCATAATGTCCTCCAGATCCATGCATGTTGTAAATGGCAGGGTTCCTTCCTTTTTAAAGGCTGTATAATATTTCTTTGTGCACATGCATGAATGTATATCAGTTTCTTAGCCAGTTGTCTGTTGATGGACACTCAGGGTATGTCTGCATCTTGGCAATTGCTGCCATGAATGTGGAAATGCAGATGTCTTTATGTGGTGGTGTTTTCCTGTCCTTTGGCTGTATGCCCAGACACAGGGCCTGGGTCATGAGGTAGATCTCATTTTAATTTCTTTAGGAGCCTCCGTGCTGTTTTCTACAATGGCCACACCAATCTGGACTCCCACCCACAGCGCATGAGGGCCCCCTTTCCCTACACCCTCGCCAGCACTTGGCATCACTTCCCTTTGGGGAACAGCCATCCTAATGTGTGACGTGGTGTTTCATAGTGGCTTCCATTGGCCTTTTCCTGATGGTTAGTGATGTTAAGCACCTGTTCATGTACCTGTTGGCCACTTTTATGTTGTTTTGGGAGAAATGTCCATTCAAGTCCTTTGCCCATTTTAAAATCAGACTATATGGGGTGTTTTTTTTTTTCTTTCGGTACCAGAGATCGAACTCGGGACCTTGCACTTGCGAGGCAGGCAGCAGAACCACTGAGCTAAATCCCCAGCCCTAAGTTATATATGTTCTTTATATATCTTGTGTATAATATTTTTCCTGATCCCAGGCTGTCTTTTCATTTTGTTGAAATGAAAAGTCTCATATGTATTTAATATTAAATACAGATATAAATACAAATATTATCCTATTAATATAAATATAAAATAGTCTCATATGTGTTTAATATTAAACACTTAAAAAACACTTTAAATGAAAGACCATCGATTGAAATTTCAGTGCTTGTCATGTAGTAGCTGCTCACTAAATACCTATTAAGTAGTTGACAGTTGAACAAATTAAAAGATGTTGCAGTGTTCCCCACAATCTCTTGGTTTTGAATCAACTTTACCCTTTCAGTGCCAGCTGTTGCTGTTGCATGAATAACAGAAAGAGGTGGGGGGCATGATGGAGAACAAGCACGAATGGGGTAAGTCAGCCTCAGACATCTGGAGCCAGGAAGGGGCATAGGGGTGGGTTTGACCTCATAAAGGAAGGGCGTGCTAGATCCCAGTGAGGATAAGGGAGCCCAGAGCTGCAGGCGCTCAGACACTGGAGAAGAGGGTCCGGGAGATGGTGGTCAGGGCCTCACGTGGGGGGCTGGCTGGGGTGGGCTCCAGCTCTCCCCTGCTGCGGACCCAGGAGCAGACCCCCGAGGGACAGAAATGAATCCCCCCATGGACAGCTTTGAGAGCACCCAGGGGAACCTCAGGCCCCATTCATGCTGCAGTCCGTTAAGAAGCCTGCTCCTGCTGGGGTTACGGAGCTTCTACAGGGGTGCGAGCAAGTTGACAATGTACTCTGTGAAGCTGTAGGTTTGGGTGTTGTCATGGCCATGAAGAGACATTTGGTCAACTTTCCCCACAGAGAGCTCATTTGAGTTCAGCTCTTCTACTGGAGAGCAGTGAAGCTCAGTGGTTAACCGTACTTGCTGCCTGGGTTCTTGGCTCAGTTGTACCATGGAACCCCTCTGGGCCGCAGTCTCTCCCGCTGTAGGATGGGGAGACAGCCAGACACATCTGATAGGACCGTGTGGATTGCCTCTCCTGTATGGAGAAGGCTTAGCACAGTCCCTGTCACCTAGCAGATGCTCCATAGTGACAGACGTTATTGCCCTTTGCTGGAACACACACAGTCCCTACCCCCAAGGAGCTCTCAGATCCAGCAATTCTACTCCGATGTGTCAAGATCCCATGGACAGGACTGTTCAAGTGACTGTCTGCCCTAGAGTCCCAGGAGTGGGCGGATAATGAAGAAATACTGTCATGTGTCAAATGCTCTAAATTCATCTTAGCTGGCCCCGGGGTAGTGGTGGCTGGGCTGCGCACAAGAAAGCTGGATTTCAGTGCCTTCCCTGCCACATCATAACCATGTGCTCTTGGACAAGTCGTCCATCTTTCAGCATTTCAGCAGCTCCCTGAATTCCCATCCAGGGCTTTCTGGGTGATGTTGAGCTGTGACAGAGAGGGGAGCATGCATAAGGAGTCCCTGTCCCCAAGAACTAGAGGCCAGGTGAGGCCCCCAGACAAGTAACAAATGCACCTGACCCAGAGTGGAAAGCACAGACTGAGTGCTGGGAAGAGGCTGCTCCAAGCCAGGCTGGTACCCCGAATCCTCACAAAATCTGTTCAGGCAGGGACTGGTATTTTCCCCACCTTAAGAGTTGCAGCAGTGGAGGTGCAGCCAGGGAAGGCACCACCTGGAATTGGTTGCTGTGTGAGTGGAGAAGCTGGACTCTGACCCAGGCGAGGGCTCTAGGTGAGCCCTCTGCTACATTGCTACAGTGGAGCCCAGGGTGTTGGGGCGGGCAGGAAGCACAGCTCTGCCTGGGTGTTCGGTGGCCAGGAGGGCTTCCGGGAAGCATCATCGTTCCAGATGAGCTGAGACAGGAGGATGGCAAATTTAAGCCCAGACTGGGCATTAGAATACATATTTTTTTAAGGCCCAATCTGTAGTACTCAGAAACAAAAGTTTGGACCAAGCCACTGAGGGGTGGAAATTGAAGGTCAGTGTGATAGATCTGCGCTTTAGGATGACACTCTGGTGCTTGAGTGGGAAATGGATCAGAGGGACAAGACCAGGAGCCAGTAGCCCAGATTCTTCCATGGAGGGAGAAAATGCCAGTGGCCTTACCTGCTTTGCACAATGCACACCAAATTTTGGACCACAGATTCCCCAAGACCCCCCATGGTTCATGTTCATCCCTTACATGAATTCAGGCTGGCGGCGGAGAGGGCAGAGGCAGCTCATGCAACAGGAATTCACAGGTGGGGCCACCATCTAGCCATACTCTCCTTTCCAAGCCAAAGACATGCTCCTGCTCAAGCTGCATGACTTCCGTGGACTGCGGCACAGAGCCCCGCCACCCCAGCCACATCCGGTCAGGCCCTGGCTTCCCATCACTATGATCTTCCCTCCCTGCTGAAGGCAGCTCTCTCTCCCCTGTTCTCCATCGGAAACAATGTCCATTTGACTCTGGAGGGCAGAGCTTGGAGCCAAGGTCCAAAATGACGGGCAGGGCCAGGACTAGGTGGGGTGCCCTGGGTGGTCCCTTTAAGGGGTGCAGTGAGTGCCTCCCATTCTGCACTTCATCCTAGCCTGGCCCTCTGTAGGGGAGCAGATGTCAGATCTGTACACATGTAAGAGCTGTGGTTTCTGGAGCTGCCTCCCGAGGTAGTGAGCTATCTGTTACCGAAGGGTTCAAGCACAAGGTGGTTGGCTGCCTCTTAGGGATGCCGAGGATGGAATTTCTGTAGTGGCTGGCATTCTGAGGTTCCTCCCATCCCTTAGGGCCTAGGCATCTCAGAAGCCTCCCCTGACCCTCCAGCCCGGCACCACCTCTCCCTCCCTTCCTCTCTGCTTTTACCTGCAAGATCACGCGTCTGCCAATTAAGCACAGCCTGCCTTATGACAGCTCTTGTATTGCTGTCTTGTCTTGTTATTTCAAGGTTCACGTGTCACTTTCCGAATAGAGCTGCACTTCCTTCTTCTCTCCATGGGTGTGGGGGGCTCTAATGTTTATTAAAAATCCTTGGTGTCAATACAGCACATATTGCTGATTTAATTATCACATCAATGCCTCAGGTAGGGTCTACTAATGAGCCCATTCTACAGGGAAGACCGGAGGCTGTAGAGGTTGATACATGGTAGTTACTATTTTAAATAGAGACTCAGGAGCAATGCTGTCAGGGTACTGGGGTATAAGCCTTGGGTAAGTTGTTTACCCTCTTGGGCCTCAGTTTTCTTACCGAAAAATGGGATAATAACAAGAAACTGTGAGGGTCAAAGAAGTTAATATGCATGCAAAGCTTTTAGAACTGTGTGCACTCAGAGCTCTCAGTATCTGTTTGATGTTATTGTCATCATTGCTATGATAAGAATGGCAGGCCTTGTTGAGTCTAGAATGAACAGGGTGTAAGTCGTGGTATTTCCAGAGGTTTGATAAGATCCGGAGTGATCATTTAGAAGGAAGAAAGACTGTTCACCTGCAGGGCTTCTGATGTCCTCAGTATGTCCCCTCCCCAGAAGAGAACAATCTGCCCCAGAAGACATTTGGATAAATGAAAATGTGGGCCTCTGATGGGTTTAATTGACAGGCATCATTCCCCTAGGACTTGGCTGTCTTTGGGGCAAATTCAAGAAACTACAAAGTGGAGGGCAAGACTTGGTCTTTAATTATTGATTAATTCATGATTAAGTGCACTTGGCAGCCTTCTCGGTGCCAGGCACTGGGTGAGGGAAAGAGATCAGACGAGAAAGTCAGAATCTTTGCTCTGAAGGCTTCCCAGTCTGGGCGGGGGGTGAGGACAAAGGAATGGATCCAGTGAGGTGAGATTGGTCCCCCCAAAAGCCAGCCTGTGCACAGACAGGAGCAGGCGAGGGAGCAGGCTAGCTTCTGCCTATCATGTCTGAGAGAAGGGAGGGCTTCCCCCGGGAGCAGAAAATTTCCCATAAGAAGTTGCAGCTCATCTAGAGAGCTCGGTGAGGACGAAGAGCAGAGAGGCCAAGGTGGTTCCCTGGTCACTGCGTACGTGTGGAAGAGATGCAAAGAAGCTCTTAGGGGGACCACACAGGCCTCTGCCGCCTTGCTGGGGAAGAGATGCCTGGCCACCACCTCTGGGCTGCATTCGGCTGCTCTGCTTGCCTTTGAGAAGGCAAATGCTGTTTGCATTTCTGTCATTTAAAACAATGTGGTGTTGTGACACTCTGCAATCTGAAGATAAATGTTTAATAAAAGGATTCAATTTGATATGATGTCGGAACTTAATTAGATCCACAATGCACAGAGGGCTTGGCAAGCCCTTCAATTAGGAGCTGCTTAAGGGTCTTGTGTGTGGGGATCTGCAGCGCTGCCGAGGGGCTGTGGGGGCTGGGATTGCACCTCCCAGCCTGGATACCTGTGCTCTGCAGATTCTGGCTCAAGGGCATTGCCTTTTGGCAGTTCTTGAAGTGGTGGGTGGAGGGTCCTGGTTGATTCTGTGCTTAGAAGTCTGAATTTGTTGGCACTGGGCTGCAGCAAGTGACCTTAGAGTGATGATATGAACCTGACCTACTTGAGGCTCAAGCCCATGACCCAGGTCAGATGAAGACCGTAGAGGCCAACCATGGACAGGGAACTGTCTTTAAGTCCACTTGGCCTGCAGTCCAGGATCACTGAAAGTCAAGTCTGCTGGAAACTGGTAAACAATCACATTTGTGACCTCAGCCAGGATGGACCCTCTGCAGTTATGTACCTATTTGGTTACCCTGGTGATTAAATATGGGTTGATAGAATCTCCAGTATCCAACAGCCCATAAGTCCCCCTCCTGCCCACTGCTCTGGCCAATATGGCCCCTCCTCTGGGATCTCTTGGACCCTCCTGGCAACCCAAGGCTGAAGCCTGCCGACCAGGGCATCTCCAGGACGCACTTTCAGCACCACGGCCAGCGCATACCCTCTTGGGTCAGGGCCTGCATCTCCACAGTGGTGCAGTCTGTTTGTTGACTTTCAGCCCAATCCCACGACATAGAAACAACAGCAGTCTCGGGGCAAGAACGTACAGACCCGGGAGCGTGAGTCTTGAGGTCCGGAGCCTCAGCTTTGCCTGTTGTGAGCTGCATTGATAAAACACTGAGCCTTCTCTGTAAGTGGGGTTAATGACATTGCCATCCAGTGCTGTGCTGATTAAAGAGCACGAATGAGGCAGGTGTAATGGTTCACACTTTAGGTTCAGACTCCAGCAATCCACACTCAAGTACCAGTAGGACACTTTAAACAGGCACAGCGTAACGTGTGAGAGTCTAACAGCCAGAAGAGCCAGACTGACTAGGTTCAAATCAAAGCTGCCGTTGACTAGCCATGACCTTGGGCAAGAAATGTCACCTCTCAGTACCTCAGTTTCCTTATCTGGGGAATGAGATGTTTAGTATTATTATGGGTTAGTGTTTTTCTTTTTCTTTTGGTGGTACTGGGGTTTGAACCAGGGCTGTCATAGGAAGCTACACCCCAAGCCTTTTTTTACCTCTTGAATTTTTGAGATAGGGTCTTGTTAAGTTACCCAGGATGGGCTTGAACTTCTGATTCTCCTGCCTCAGACTCCTAGATTGCTAAGATTACAGGCAGGTGCCTTCCCTCTTGGCTATGGTTTGGATCTTAAATATCCCATGAAGGCCATGTGTTGAAGGCCTAGTTGTCAGCCTGTGGTGCTGTTGGGAGGAGACAGAACCTTTAAGAGGCGGAGTCTGGAGGGAGGAAGTGAGGTCATCAGGATATGTCCTTGAAGGGGTTATGGGGACCCTGCCCTTTCCTGTGTCTCTCTTTGCTTCCTTTCTGCCACAAGGTGAGCAGCCTCCTCCACCACACCCTGTCCTCCATCATGCTCCACCTCACCACAGGCCCAAAACAACAGCCAAGTGACTATGGCTGGAACCTCTGACACTGTGAGCCAAACCAAACCTTTCTTTCCTTTAAATTTTTTTTTTTTTCTTTTTGGTACCGGGGATTGAACTCGGGACCTTGCACTTGCAAGGCAGGTGCCAGAACCACTGAGCTAAATCCCCAGATCCCCAGCCCTTCTTTAAATTGTTTTTCTCAAGTATTTTGTCACACTGATGGAAATCTGACTAATACAAGTGCCTAGTGGGTCGTTGGAAGATCAAATAAATTTCTACTTTGCATTTCTTTTTTTTTTGGTATCAGGGATCAAACTCAGGACCTTTCACTTTCGAGGCAGGCGCCCGAACCACTGAGCTAAATCCCCGGCCCTAAAAGGGAAAGGTTCCACCAAGATTTGAACTCGGATTGCTGGATTCGGAGTCCAGAGTACTAACCATTACACCATGGAATCACTTCAACTTTGCATTTCTAAATGACTTAGAAGAGTACCTGGTGCATAGCAGGAACTCAATAAGCATTAGCCATTACTATATCATGATCATCATCCTCATCATCATTAAGAGTGTCTGACACATAGTAGGTGCTTAAAAATAGTAGCAACTACAACCACATTGAGAATGGCCTGTTACTCTGCCTGGGTTAAGCACCCCCAGTCTCCTGGGTCTCTGAGGTCCTTTCTATGATTATTCATGGCCTTTATCACTCAGTGTTTTACATACTGTTTATAGAACCCCAAAATCTCCTCTTCTGGGAGGAGAGAAGGTGACCTCATTGTGATGTTTCTTTGCCCCTCCCTGTCAAGGAGCCACATCTGGCCGGGTATGTGTCTCACCATATTCCCACACACATGCTCAAACGATGCCCTCTCCAGGTCTCCTCAATCTTCATTTTTCCCAAACATTCCACCTTTGCCACCTGCCAAGCCATGCCACCACTTAGGAGGCACCTGATATATCCTAAATCAATGAGTGAATGAAGGAACCCAGATGAAGGAAGCCTTTGTCTCAAGGTTGAGAGAGGATGCATTTTGCCCATGGCTTACCAGCTGTGGACACCGCACACGCCAGTTACACATGTTCCTTTCCACTAATACTGAGATTCCCAAAGTGTACTTTGCCGATGTCAGCCTTCAGTAATGCTAGTAGGAGATATAACATAAAGAGAGCCCATTGCCAGGTAAGTTTGGGAAATCCCAGGCTAAATGAGGTTAAGCAGGCTTCCATATTGCAGGGCTTTTCTGAGCCTTTACTATGCTAATCTCACTGTCAAACACTAATGTGGGAATCTAGTGGACAATCTTTGCAAAAAACTCATTTCACTGCAGACTCTGTGTGTGTGTGTGTGTGCGCGCGCGCGTGTGTATGTGTGTTTCATTTCACAGGCTAGATTTTTTGGATTACTCTTTGGTAAACACTGCACTAAATGAATTTTTGATTTCACACCTGGGCTTTCACACAGAGAGAGCAGAGGGTAATGAAAAAGTAGGGTACAAAGGTTTCCAACACCTTTGTTTTCCTTGAGTGCCCGTGTGGGAGGCACTGCTGCACATCCCCACAGTTAGCATCCCCTTGCCCCTGCCAGGCCCTGCTGACGTCACTTGGCCCACTGGTCTCCGGGCCTCCTCACACACCCTCTTCCCTGCGCATCCGGGACCCCTTCATGCTTAGTTTCTTCTTGCTCATTTTCAGGATTCTAGGAGAGCTCCTCTTCCCCTGATTACCTTGTAAGTTTTCTGTCCTTGAGGGTCCTCCCTGGCTTTCTCTTTTTTTTTTTTTTTTTGGTACCGGGGCTCAAACTCAGGTCCTTTTGCTTGTGCAGCAGGCGGCAAAACCACTGAGCTAAATCCTCGCCACCCCGGCTTTCTTGTCTCTTGGAGAACCCCATCTCCTCCTGCCTTCTATCTTCATCTATGTTTCATGAACCACAAGTCATTGTGTCAACCCCAGATCCATCCTCTTCTCCCTGACTTCTTGGCTCACTGGCTGTTTCCTATTAACATCCCACAGATATCTGAACCTGAACCCGAACTAGCGTCTGTTTCATAGGCCCTCTCCACATACCATATCCTCATCCAGACTGTTCCCGACCTGGAAATCTGGGAGTCATCCTTGATTTTTACCCTACTCCCACCAGCTCGCCTGTTCTTGAACACATCCCATATCCATGCCTTAGTCCAGAGCACTGTCAGTCTCCTTGACATTACTGTATCGCCCTCCACCCTCCAGCTAGCTCCCTGTTTCCCTCTCAGTCACACCAACCATGGCTTACAAAGGTGAAGTCTGAGCCACCTCTCACTGGATGCCACCCTCACCCCATTCCTGTGGGACAGGGTGCAAACTCTTGGGCATGGACTATAGGAGTCATCACAGCATAACTGCTGCTTTGCTCTTCAGAAGCCACGAGCTGCTCTCAGTCCCTGGACCCACCATGCCCTCTCCTATCTCTAGATTTTTCCATGCGTCCCCCTGCCTGGACTTCCCTTCCCACCTGCCTCCCACTCCCTCATCTCTGGATCTTCTTGGTTGGTGCTTTAGCTTTCAGCCAGAGCCTGATTCCCTCTAGGATGCTTCCTCCAACATCACCCTAAAGACCCCAGCTCTCTCCCACTGGCCACACCCCAGACTTCCTTGAGCTGCCTGCTGGCCTGTTTCCTTGCCCGCTCCTCCCCTTGAGTGCTCAAAGGGCTGCTGTGTTCAAGGTGCAGCCTCGCGCAGGACCTGCTCCCGTCTCCATCTCTGCCCTTGTTTGTGAGCTGCCCCCAGAGAGTGGGGAGGGTGCTGGGGGCAGGAGGTGGGGACCCTGATGCCATAATCCACCAGCTGGGTTTAGTGTAGCCGGGGAAAGGCTCTAGAGGGAGGAGATTGCATCTATTGACCAAAACAAGGCTCAGGGATCACAGTGGTTCTGCGGTTCACAGTGACCCATTTGCCCATCACCAGCTGTGATCTGGAATTGGCAGCACTGCCCCACGGGCTGGCTGGCTGCACAGCGAGGACGACGCTTTGGAGACCAGAGGCAGAGCCAGTGTCGCCTTTCCCAGCTCCTCATGTCCTTGCCTCGCCACTTGAATGGATGACAAGGGCTTCCATCACCAGGCACTGTGACTCAGTTTACTTCCTGTCCTCCTCTCTATGGGATGGCTGCCTTTGGAGCAGGTACTCTCTGTGCTCTGTTCACAATGTGTCTTCACCACCTAGCCAGGGCCTGGGCTTACAGCAGCTGCTCAGTGAATGTCTGAGAATGAATGAATTCACAGCCATAGAGCCACTACAGAATATAAAGGTACACCTGATTGGTTGGGAAGGAAAGTGTATATACAAAGTTTGCAGTGATTGGCTGGAATCTCACACAAAGCAGACCTATGAGCTATCTGCATGAATGCTGCGCAGAGTGTGTTTTGTGTATCTCACGGGTACCATGTCTACAGAGCCTGACCTAGTTTAGTCTGCTGCAAATGTCTCTCTTCCACTCTGCTCTGCTTCACCCACACTGGCTTCCTAGTTTTCCTTCAGTGCACCATGTAGACTTCCACCCCAGGGCCTTTGCACTTGTGGGTGTCTTGCCTGGAATGCTCTTCCCTTGCATCCCCCTGGACATCTCTCTCATTTCATTCAGATTTCTGATAACAAATCACTAGGTCATTCACAGAATTTTATCTACTATTGGTTATTTGAATTAGTTGAGCAAGTAAAGGATAATATTTAAAATTTAAAAATCACTACTCATTATCTTCTGTTCCTTCCACTGAATTAATTTTCTTCCTACTATTGATCATTTATGTATTGACTCCCTGCCTCCATGAGAATGGAAGACCCTTGGGCAGGGCCTTGGCTTTACCCATTGTTACTGCGTGGTGTCTGCCACAATGCCCAGCACACAGGTAATCAGTAAATGTTTGTGGAATGTATGAATAAATCACTTCAACACTCTGCCCAATTCGCCTTTCTGCTTTTCGAAGAAATAATGTCACAATTGTGTTAGTTAAAGAGAAGGAACTCAGATGGATATGGTGGGACATGCCTGTAATCCCAGCACTTAGAAGAAGGCTGAGGCAGGAGGATTGTCATGAGTTCAAGGCCAGTCTGGGCTACATAGTGTCTCATAAAAACCCCCAAAATCCCCCAAAACAAAACCCAAAACAAAACAAAAGAAAAAGGAACTCACTAATGTGCTGCATTTCTAGGTGAGAAAGTGTCCTCACTTATTCCTCCCAACTATACATGCTGTAGGGTAGACTCTTCATCCTTTCATTTTCTTAGGGTTCAGAAAAACAAAATAATTTGCCTAAAAGACCCCTAACTAAGAAGCCCAGGTCATCTGGCTTCAAATCTGGTGTCCCTTGAGTGACAGTGTCTTTGAATTACTTAATGTTTTGTTGCCTTGACTTCCTCATCAGTGTCACAGAGATAAGCAAAGCATACTTCTTATTGGGTCGGGTGAAGGTCAGATGAGTTAGTTTGGTGAAATGCTTAGAGAAGTTCCTGGCACATATGAAGAATTCTGTAAATGTTAGCTGCTGCTGAGTTATTTAAATACTGAGTTATGACTGAAATCCCTCTTGATTCAGATTTCAACCTTGCATTTTGAGGCCTTTTTCATGTAGTTGCATTTTAGGTAAGCCGTATGCTAAACGTCTATCATTTACCATTGAGATTTGTCCTGGGAAGCCTGTACTACATGGTCCAAAGCCTTGGGGCTCCTTGAACTTTACTCGCTCCACCTGCTGGTATTGGTCTTGTCGTAGAGGTCTGGTTGGATTTGTTGCTTGACCTTGATCATTTAAATCTGAATCTATCCAGAATTGATTTTTCTCTGTATGGTGCGAGGTAGGGATTGAGATCTTTCCCCCCACATGGATATCCAATGGCTCAATACCATTTTGTCCTGATGCTTGGCTTGGAATCTTCTCTGTGCTCCAACTGCTCTCTCCCTTCTCATGATCCCATTGAGTCTTCCATGTTATTCAAGGGACAACTAAACTCCCCCTTTTCTAATTCATTATTCACTTCTCTCATGATCTGTTTGTTTTCTACTCTGTGTCAGGCATTGTGGTGGGGATCGGGAATCCCAAGAGCTGGAAGAGTGGTGAATGAACCTGAGACCATCCCTGCCTTCAAGAAGTACATGATAGGGCAGGACACACATGGATCAGGTTATGACACGTGTGATGGGCATTAGAAAGGAGAAGTCTGTGACTCCCAGGGATGAGTAGTTAGGACGCAACCTAGTCTGGGTACTCAGTGAAGTCCTCCCTGAAGAATCCATTATTCCTCCACACAGAATCAGAAGCTGAGACCTTGAGCATGACTAGGAAACTTGATAAACAGAGGACATGTGGTGGAGAAGTTGGCTTTTCCCCATCTTCTAGTCTCTTTGAGCACTGGCATATTTAGTACTTCATGTTTTAATCTCGTATTTACCTATCAGGATCTAGGAACGTGTGTGTGTGTGTGTGTGTGTGTGTGTGTGTGTTAATGGGGTTTGAATTCATGGATTTCACACTGAGCTACATCCCCTTCCCTTTTTATTTTTTTTCTTTTTGAGACAGGGTTTCACTGTTTCTCAGTTGCCTGGGCTGGACTCAAACTTGTGATCCTCCTGTCTCAGCCTCCCAGAGTGCAGGGATTGCAGGCACATGCCTCCACATCTAGCTCAGATAGTAGTTTAAAAGAAAAATCTGTCTCAGAACCCAGTAGTGGCTGAAAATGGAGCAGATGCCCTGTGCATGTTAGCTGGCGGCAGGTAGAGGTTTTGTATCTGTCTACCTCCTTGTTGTGCTGGAGTTGGTATACTCTGGCTATTTGCACAGGGGCGGGACCCATGGAAGGCACCCCAACTTCTGGAAGCAGATAGACCTCATGTGCACCCTGGCTTTGTCATGTGCCAGCTAGTTCTCACTGAGCCAGTTACCTATATTACTTGAGGCTCGGTTTCCTCATCTGGAAAGGATACACTATTATAGCTATCTCCTAGGCTTTTTATGAAGACAAAAGAAAGAGATCACATAAATCCCAATTCCTAGCACTTGGTAGCTATTCAATAAAACACCACTGTATTTTTCCCATCTGAAATTCAACAGGCGATAGATACGGTCTGGCGGGGTAGCTGGGGGCTTTGGAGTCAGATGGAGCACAGACTGAGCTAATGCCCCACTCCTGCTCTTCACTTCCCCAAGTCTGTTCGTTCACCTGATGACTGGGGAGGTAGCTCCTGCTTTTGAGGATTTCTGGGAAGAGTGGTTGAGATAATTTATGTGGAGCACCTGCCACATTCTGCAAGCTGGTGACAGCCCGCCGTCAATCTAAGCCTGAAAATCCCCATGGGTTTCAGCTGCTTGCCAAGAGTGTGAATGTGAGGGCTGTGCTACACCCACCTGGCATAGTAGCTGATCAATAAGCATGCAGTGAAAGGTCCCCTGGCTTCTTGCGGCCACACGCCGTCCTAGATGCAGGGGGGAGGGCATGGGGCAGGGCCAGGTAGGGAATGGTGAGTTGTGTGCTAGTGAGACCTGGTGGCTTTTGGTTGGGTTCCAGGACTGGGTCCAGGACACTGCTGGCTTCCCCTGTGTGACTCTGTACCCTTGGGTCCTAGTGGGACTGACCTCCCTTTCTTCTCAAGGAGGAGCTTGCTGCCATATGGCCGTGTCTTCAGCTGGTCGGGAGCGGGGTGAAGCCCAGAGGAAAGCAGCCAAGTGTGCCTGCAGGGCCCCTCAGAGGCAGCTGCTCCTCTGTCACAGCCCGGCTGCGGAGGCTGCCCCGATCTGCTGTCAGGCCCTCTCAATGCCCTCTCCTGAGCAACGAGCTCTCCTTTTCCCGAGGAGGCAGGTGGCAGCTGAATGGACCAAGGGCCCCCTGCCCTGTCCCTGCCCTCCTGCTGGCCACGAGAGCTTGCCCACCCCGGCTCCGACAAGCCAGAAAGAAGGAACCAGACTCCATCAGGGAAGAGCTAGTGTTGTTGCTGTCTGTGGCCTCTGTCCCAGGCTGAACCTGCACTTCAGAAAGGAAGGAGGGAAACCACAAGGAATGCAGGAAGGGAAAGGACACAAATTGACTTGTGGTGAATAGGGCTCCTATGTGCCTTGTAATTTCCTTAGAAGATCTTTTTAATCCTCCCAGCCCCCTTGTGGGGCCAGAGTTATTATTCCCATTCGAGTGAGGAAACTGAGGTCGGCCCAGAAAGGCTAAGCAATTTCCTAGGATCACACAGTATCTATGTGGCAAAGGCAGGGTTCAAATGTCCCCAATTCCACAATCATTCCATTGCACTCAAGGGCCTCGAACCCGAGCAGTATAGGGCTGTGTTAAATGGGGATAATTCTCATGGTGCTGCAAGATGACAGATTTCTTAAAATTCTGCTGCTTAAAACGTAAAAGCATATCACTAGGTGCAAGTTTCTCACATTTACACTTACAGCTCTTATACAATTGTAAAATCTAAATAAGTACCATGGAGACTCGGTTGCGATACTAACAGAATTCAGATGAATAGCACTGATTTAATACAGTGAGCACTGATTCCTGGAATCTGTTTTGTTTTGTTTGTTTTTTGGTACCGGGAATCGAACTCGGAACCTTGCACTTGTAAGGCAGGTGCCCGAACCATTGAGCTAAATCCCCAGCTCACCTGGAATCTCTTTTGAAGAGACTGTGTCCAGGCCTGCAAGCAGCAAGTCCTGATGCTGTTTCCTGACTTATCTCAAGACCCTCATGCTCGAGGGCCACCACAGAGTCATTTGCCCTCAGAGACAGTGCCCAACCCTCCGTATTTGTCCCTGTTCTTTCCTCATACGTTGGAGACAAGCTGTACAGTTCCTGCCCCATGAGCTGCTTTTGTGATTCAAAATCAAAGCCTCAACTCAGCAAATAATTCAAGAAGCGAAAGCGTTATTCTCTTGAGTGTGGCTTTCCAGTGACACAGACTGCAAGAGACAAGCTTCGTCTTCAGGAGGAGGAAGATCTCCATCTGAAGCCTGGTTGTCATCACTTGAAAGTTGGACATGCACGCGGCTCGCGTGGCAGCTGGACATGTTTATCCATCTGTTAAAAGTTAAATGCTGTCACTCGGGGTCATCGCTTTGTGTGAACACAAAGACAAACTCCAGCCCTGGACTGGCGCAGCCGCGCTGGGTTGGATGGCACCTCTACAGATCCTTATAAGCCAGTTATGCTTAAGTGGATTTTAAAAGATTATCATCAACTGGAAAACACATACAAGCATGTGCACACACGTGGTACCCGGGCCGCCACGGCAAGGGGTGACTAATAGACTCTGGGAAATCCTGTCCTGTCTTCTGTGACTCCGCTCGGATTAAAACAGAGCAGGCCAGCAAAGACGAGTAATTGGACACTCACCTTTCAGAGCCAATCTTCCAAATCTGTTTGCAGAGGGAAACTGGCTCTGAGAAGCGTTCCTTTACTGCAGGAGAGCTCACGGCGGGCAGTCCTCAGGGAGGTGACAGAATGACTTACAGAAGTGACAGCAATATCCCTGCCCCCAAACGAAGCTTACAGTAGAGACAGAAGTGCGTTCACATGGATGTGTTTGGAGAAAGGGGATTCTAATGTATTTTTCCTTCAAATAAACAATCACCATGTAGCAAATCACTCTGATCCCTTCTGTCAGTTCACTTGTCCTATATTAAGAGCACAGATTTAGGAGTCAGACTGCCCAGATTTGAATCCCAGCAATATTGCTTGCAGGCTGTGTGACCTTGTGAAACTCACTTGACTTCTCTGAGCCTTTTTGCTCATCTGTAGAATGGTGCTGGTGGTAATGGGGATGACCTAGTGGGTTTATTATGGAGCTTGCACGAGACATGTATATTAAATACTCAGCACAGATCCTGCATCAGAGTCCAGAGGCAATGCAGGGTCAGGTGTGACTTATTCACTGACTTCTCTTGCACCCAGCCTGAGGCCTGTAGGAGCTCAAAATGGAGTGCAGATCCACTGTTCCCGGCCTTGTCCTCTGGGTGCTACTTGGGCCGCACCTCCTCGGGAAGTCTTCTCCAAACCTGGATGTCTCCAGAGGACAAGACCTTCCCTAGGAGGCCTGCTACTGGCCACTGGATTTGCCACCCATCCAAGCCTTCTGTTCTGGGCCCATATTTTGTCTCTAGGAAACTTGCAGGTTGTGAGATAGGAGCGATCTGAAGACAGCTTGTTTTCAATTCAGCGGGGTGCCTGGGTGGCTGAGTAATAGGTATCTCTAGGTAGCGAGCTCAGTCTCAAAACTGATAAAGAAGTGGGCCAGCGATTTAGCTCAGTGGCACCATGCCTGCTTCACAAGTCCAAGGTCCTGAGTTTGATCCCTGGTACCAAAAAACAAAACAAAACAAAACAAAAAAACACCCCAAAAGACAAACAAACAAAAAAAAACCTGATAAATCAGGAAAATAGGATAATTTCCATCCCTACTGTCCACTTAGGTTTTTTTAATTTAAAATATCAAAGATTAAGTAGAAGCCAGATGTGATAATGCACTTCTATAATCCCAGCTACTTGGGAGATTGAAGCAGGAGGATCATAAGTTCAAGGCCAGCCTGGGCAATTTAGTGAGACTCTGATTCAAAATAAAAATTTTACAACAGGCTGGGGGTATAGTTCACTTGTAGAGTGGTTGAGCCTCAAATGTGTGAGGCTCTGGGTTCAATTCCCAGCACTGAAAAAAAAAAAATCAAGTGGCAGGTGTGTGCATATGTGAGTGTGTGCACTTGTATGCACACACATTCCTGGAGTCTTCTGCTCCATACACACTCAGGCACGGTGACACGTACCCCTGTCCCTTCTGTCTCTCCCAGCTGTACATTTGGTTTTCTCCTAGGACACTGTCTTACTGGTTTTTGCATCCTTGAATCAGAAAGGTGCTAGCTCAGAATATTTCTTGAATAGAGCTGAATTACAAAGACAACCTTTGTTTAGATAATCGTATTTGCTACCCAGGTCCTTTCCCACATCCTCAAACCCTCATAAAAACCCCAATCTCTCACCCTGACTGGATGATTCCTCTTTTGGAAACCTGCCCAATGTCTCCCTTGGCAGTGAATCCTGATCTAAATACACTGTTGTCTTTTCTATAAAAAATAAAAAGACAACCAGCTGCTGGATGTGGTGGCACACACCTGTAACCTCAGCCCTTGGGAGGCTGAAGCAGGAAGATTGTGAGTTTGAACCCAGCCTAGGCTTCATAGTGGCACTCTGTCTCAAACAACCAAGCAAAAAAAGACACTAAGAGTTGAATTGAAAACTCCGGGCATTTAGAACAAACTTGCGGCTTTGCAAGGAGAGCTACCATGTTCACATATGGCTTGCCTTACAAATCAGGTTAAGTGTGCACGTTGGTTTACGTGTTTGCCAATGACAACAATTAGCCAGCTAGTGACATGTGCTGAATGCTCGCTATCTGCTGCTCACCCTCCTCCATGCTTTATACCTGTCAGCCTATTTAGCCCTCCCAACACACTGCAAAGTAGGCGCAGCTAAGTTTCTCGGTTTGTAGGGAGGAAACCGAACACAGAGAGGCAGTGGCGAGCCTGGGCTTCTCCGTGGTCAGCGGCAGACAGGATTCAGAGCTGGCCAATTAGCCCATCCAACATTCCTGAGCCTCACGATGTTCTGGGCATGTAGTATGCGTAGCATGACCTGGGAAATCAGCAGTTCCCAACTAGGGGTGTACATGGGACATCCTGGGGGACTCCCTGAAGCACAGGGTGCTGGGCCCACCCTCTGATGTCCTGACCTGTGGGTTTGGGGTGAAGAATTTGCCTGAGTTCCCAAGGGCTGGTGGTCTGGGGACACCACTTGGACATCGACTGATTGAATGAATTTGACTTTCTTCCCTTCCCAGTAAGGGAATCAACACAATTGGCAATTGTGGGTGGAAACAGGAGACCATATCCCCCAGTAGAGGCACAGATTTGGTCTGCAACTCAGTGGAGTGATCACAGTTTAGGCCCCTGGAATACCCGGCTTGATCTGATTCTGAACCTCGAGCTCCCCAGAGGATTATTAATGAAGGCACAGCTTTGGAGCAAGCTTGGGAGGCCCCAAAGGCAGACCCAGTGTGCCAGGCCGCATGGCCCAGATAAAATTGCAGCTCGGCCCCTTCCTGGTGGCGTGACCTCCAGTACGTGACTTCATTTTCCCTCTCTGGGAAGTGGACCAGGTGAGTCAGAATGCAGAGCATGGCAACTTCCTGCCTGGTAATTACTATGGAAATGACTGGTTCTGAAATAGTGAGGTTCAAGCCATCCACGGGGCCCTGCCTGAGAGTCTGGGAAACGCTTAAACACGGATCCTGCCGATCTTGATGATCACAATAATAATCACTATCAGTGTCAGTGATTGTGTAAAACATTCTACTGAAAAATTCTACCAAATCTCAGGAATCCTAATTACAATCTCTGCTGCCAGATAAGGCGACCCGAGGCTCTTCCTGGTAAACCCCAGTTGTGCTCTGTTGACGTTGGGCAAGTTGCTGGACCTCTGGGCCTGCAAGGTGGGGTTGGTCTCAGTGCTCTTGGGGGGCCTTATTGCTGAGATTCCAGACTGTGCTGCTCTAACCAGCTATTCCTCGCCTTGCATCATTAAGACTCTTCAGCTCCTAGAACTTTGGGCCTCCCCAGCCTGGGGAACTTCTGTCCACGAACTTCAGGTGCCAAGGGACAGGGCTTCCTGGAATTTCTGATTTGGAATTCTAGACCCCTCAAGAGTCATTCCCAAACCATGTGGCACCTGGGAACGTGGGGAGTCTGGGAGAGGGGTGGCCAGGTCCGGTTTCCTTGCCCTTCCCAGCCCTTCCTCTGCACTACACACTGTACCCTGAGCTCCAGGGTCCCTGCAGCAAGCCCGGGGGAGGGGATGCCCAGGGTCCCTGCATAGGTGAGGAAACAGCCCCAGAGAGGTTGTGCTGTAGGCCCTAGACCTGTTGAAAAAGACTTAGGAGCTCCACCAGGCTTTGCACTATCCCAGGCTTTGTACAGAGGAGAGAGTGGTGGATATGGAGTCTAAAAAGTCATCCTGGATCCCCCTTGAGCTCGCTGTGTGACTATGGGGAAACTCCATACCCTCTCTGGGCCACATTATAAATGAGGATGGGATGAAACACTTTTTTTTTTTTTTTGGTACTGGGGATCGACCTCGGGACCTTGTGCTTTCGAGGCAGGCAGCAGAACCACAGAGCTAAATCCCCGGCCCCTGAAACACTTATTTTTGGCTCTACAACCTGGAGATCACATTCTGCTGTGAGGTTTGTCGCGTGCCTGCCCCCTCCCTGGAGTGGAGGCTCCCCTAGGGCAGATGCCAGCACCTTTATTAGCCTTGGTGGGTATCCCAGGGCCTGGACAGCACCTCTCACAAACTCTTGGCTCAGCAAGCACTGCAGAATGCTTGAATGGTGCTTCTGAGTTCGCCCTAGGCTGCTCAGTTCTGCAGACCGAAGCCATTACATCCAGACACCCACTAGAAATAGGAGTAATCTGGACTTTAAAAAGAAATGGAATTGTGTTTTGCCTGACTTGATGAAAGAGCTCAGCTCTGGAGAACTGTGTTTATCTTTAACTGCTGTTTAAAACTTTTTTTTTAGTAAAACCTTCCAACAGTAATTTGACTATGTGTTTTCCTACCTCTAGTCGTTTTCTTGGAAAAAGGAAAAATGAGAACAAGTGCTACTCTGGCAACAGGCAATGCTGCTTGGGAATTTAAAGGCACAGGCATGAAAAATGTAGCCCATAGAGCTTGAGACCTTAAGATCTGGCTAGATGTTTGCAGCGACACCTTTGACATTAGCATCAGTTGCAGAATCGCTGTGAACTCCAAATTCCAGCCCCGTTTCTGAGGCTGATTTGCTTTAGCTTCTGTGAGAGTCACTTCAGTGCTCAGCCCCAGCTTGCTTCTCTGCCAAGGATGACAGCAGCGACCTAATTCATTCTGGACTCTTGTTTCCTTTCCTTTCTTGCTTTCTTTTCTAAAGACTCATCTGAGGCATACAGCTCTTCCCTATGTGTGCCTTCCTCTCCTTCCTTTTCTTCACCTCCTCTTTCTCCTTAATTGGATGAAATGTGGGCCCGGAAGAGAGGAAGTGTTGGGGTTTCATTGGCTGGCTTCCTTCTTTATCAACGGAGTTGCTATTTATGGAGAATCTTTGTGTTTTCCACCACAAAGGCAAGCGAAGAGCCTCAAACAACCAGGGAGCACTTCTTAAGAGTTGAGTAATATTTTGGTTCTTGTCTATTCAATGGTTTGCTTTTGAAAGCAGATTTCCAGCCCTTTTCAAGGGTTTCTGGCTCTAACATTAACAGGCACCACTTTATCCAAGCAGCAAGGCCTGGCTGAGTCCGTCCACAGCTATTGCTAAGGAGAACTTGGCCTTGATCTTGGCCGAAGGAAGGACCAACGGTTCTACAGTAAACTGAGGCTCCAGACAGGGAGTGAGTGTGTGGTTGACAGGCATTTACTTGCTGCAAGCTGACTCTGTCTCACTGAGGTGTCACCCTGAAAGCTGGGTATGCTTATCTTCATCTTCCACATGAGGAAGCTACAGCTCAGAAAAGCTAAGTGACCTGGCTAGGGCCACACAGATAGGAAGTGACACAGCACTCTGACGTCAAAGCCTGTTCCATCGGCGTTCACCTCCTTTCTACTGAGCAAGGCAGCCTCCTGCCTTGGACTTGGAGCACAGGGATCAGAGCAGAGAAGGAGAGGCTGGGGCCGGTGAAGGCCCCCAACTCCCTTCCCACCCACCCAGGACCTGGAAGTGGGCAGGCATGGAAATTGGGCTCAGGGTGGGGATGTGTATGTAGTTGTGTGTGTGTGTGTGTGTGTGTGTGTGTGTGTTAGAGAGAGAGAGAGAGAAAGAGAAAGAGAGTGAGAGAGCGCTATTAGGAGAGAACTAGGGTAGATATATAATTAGGTGTTGTTTGTTCCCCAAATGAAAATAGCATCATGGTTTATTTCTGATATGAAAAGCCAGGCATGCTCATGCTAACACATTTAATCTGCAGAAAAAGGAACAATAAAGGATGTAGAAACTGCTGTCATCCCCCATCTAGAGGTAAGGGGGACCCACAGCTGGCCTGAGTTCACACTGCCTCAACGGCCTGAGATGCACCTCAGTCTTGCCTGTTGGTGAGTTGCCATAGAGACAGCCAGAGAGCAGTTAGCATCAGTTACTCATTTTTAAATTTCGGATTCACATGTAATTTCCGGGTAGCTGACTTGTTGCAATCTGCTAACTGCTTTGGGCCTATTGTGCCTAGGGTGGATTTTAAGGCTACCAAAATATAATTATATTTTCAAAGATTAAGGACAATTGATATGATGGTAAAAAAAAAAGAGAACATAAAATCACATTCCAGTATGATCTGTCTTCAGATGTAAATCACTCATTCACAGACAAAAGACAAAGAATTGTGAGTCTTTCTTGTAAAACATTATCAATATTTACTCCTGGGTGAGCATACCATGGATTATTTTAACTGTTTACTGTAGTTTTAGTTTTAGTTTTTATTTTTATTTTTTGGTACTGGGGATCGAACTCTGGTCCTTGTGTTTGCGAGGCAAGCGGCAGAACCACTGAGCTAAATCTCCGGTCTCTTACTATAGTTTTAATAATGAGCATATTTTGCTTATACAATCTGAGGATGATACCTGCTATTTATAAAAAGGGATAGATATTTGAGGACAAGATGTTTTTGAAAGGTACACAGTGACTAGTGTGTGCAGAGACAAAATAAAACAGCATTAAGTGATTTCCTGTTGACCTCAATCAACACTCCAGCCTGGATGGATATTAGAGAGGAGGGCGGGGCCCCTGCATGGGATAATGTTCATCTGAGTTTCTGGAACATTGCTGTCCTCCAGGCTCCTCAGCTCTGCAAAATTCCTATGAGTGGAAACACCAGTTGAAATGAACAAGGGGAAGTTTCTCTCTGTCAGAGCCCTGCAAGTCCTTGCTTAGTTATATTTCGGGTTCTGCTTCCCCAGTGGAAATTGCTGGTTTTATCCTGGACATCTGCCAGAAATCAAACAGAAGGGACAAGGAGGAGAAAGTAGGCAGTGGTTTCCTCAGCTTGGTGGGTATGTTTGGTATGAAACTGTCAAGAACCCCCTTGAAAGTTCCTGATGCAAAAAAGTGAATCCCAGGGTCCTCCTGGGTGGAGTTAATAAGTCTTTCCAGCCCTCCCTCCCCCATGATCCTGTCCTTTTGAAATGAGTGGTAAAGACAAAAATAAAACCCAAAAATCCTTAAATCTTGTGGGAGAGCGGAGAGGTGAAAGCAAATCTGTTTTATGGTGTGCCTTCAATAAAAGATTTACAAGTAAGTCATTTTCTCTTTTTTCTAGGTGTTAGATTGAGAGGATCTGGTAAATTAAACTCCAGGGAGAGCTTGGTATAAATAAAAAAAATCCGACAACTGTCAAAACAAATAGGAACCAATCTGAGATACAACAACGAGGGGGGCTCTGGTTCCAAAACAATTCAGAACAGTGTTAGCCTGTTACAGCAAGAGTGAGGACTTAAAGGGATGTTGAGAGGGAATTAGGATGACCTCCAATCTTAAATGTGGAGACTGATTGTGAGAACTGGATAATACAGGTCTAATTTTATCTCTTAGGGAATAACCAAAGCTTTAAGTATTGACGAAGAATATATCATTCATTCATTCAGCAGTTGCTTAATACCTTCCCGGGGCAGGGTAGGAGCTAGTGATAGAGATGCAGAGGGGAAGGACAGCCTTGTCTCCAAGGAGCTCAGAGAATGGGGGAGGGGCCATAGCAATAATGCAGGATGGAAAGCCCAGTGATAGAAGCAAATGCCAGGTGTCACTGCGGGAAGTAGAGAGACAACTGCCTGTGTCTTGGTGCCTGGGTATGACGCTGAGTGTGAAGAACTCAGGGAGTTGGGCAGGTTAAGGGAGCAGGTTAGGAGGAGCATACAAGCCAGACAAGTAGAAGAGTTGTTCGTTCATTCAGCACATATAGAGATCCTACTGTGTTCCAAGCACACATTCCTAAGTTTGGCAAGGAGAGAGGAGCTGTCAGAAGGATGCTGCCCTTAAATTCAAGATGTAGTGTTGTGGAAGGGACATGGCAGGGAGATCAGCACTTTGGGGTGGGAGCAATGTTGGTGGCTACAAGGATCAGAAGGAGACAGTGTCAGAGGACAGAGATGGGGTGATGTGGTCGAAGAGGTAAGCTGAGGGCAAGTCATGTAGCCTGTGGGCCCTAGTGAGGACTCTTAAGAATTATTTATAAGCAAAGAGAGATGGGAAGGGGGGCAAAGAGGGGAAAGGGAAATAAAAATGATTAAGATGTGATATGTAGAGGTACCAATTCCCCAAGATGAATGTAATTACCATGTATCGCAAACATATACCAAAAATTTGAAAGAAAAAAAAAAAAGAGTATTGGTTATTAGGGGCAGGAGTGGGTGGTAGGCCAGTTGGCTACCAGTCATCATGGACTCAATGGGAAGACAAAGTGGCTTGAGTAGAGGTGGGAGTTATGAACACAGACAGAGGATGGCTGTTTGGGATCATATCCTAGATGTGGAGTCAACATTGTCCATGGGAGGGCGAGATATGACAGGAGAGAGGGAGGAGAATCAGGATAACACTGAAGAGTTTTGTCCAGGCAGCAGATAGCTAGTGGCAGGCTATAGAGGCAAGAAAAGGAGTTCAATTTGGAGTGGGGGACAGCAAGAATTTGGGGGTCTCCAGAGGGTTCGGGAATATAGAAATGGGTGTAAGATGGCTGGGGGAGGGCAAGGAGAAGTCACAAGAGATCCTGCTGGTCTAGGAGAGACATGGACACAAACATAAAGCTTGAGGTTGTCCATGAAGGGCTCTGCAAAATGGAACAGCACCAGTGCTGTCTTAAATCATTAGCTTCCTGTGTGGATGCTGTTTGGAAGCGGTGCTGGGAAGCAGAGTGACCAGTGAAGCTGGTGTGGTTTAGCCCAAACAGGGTGGGGTCAGGCTGAAGGAAGGCAAGATGGAGGGGTGGACAGATTCTTGAGCTGTCTCTCAGATGGAAGGCTCAGGACACTATGAGTTGTGCATGTGAGAAGAGAGAGTCAGTGGACCCTGTTTCCCACATTCTGTAAGGTCGGGAGGGGGGAGGTCACTCAGCACAGTACAGGTGGGGCAGGGAGGTGGAGGGGGTGAGCTCAGTTATGGTTGAGAATGTAGTAGATATGGTGCACCTAGTGCCATTTGGTGCTCCTCCCTTCCACAGAGAACCCTAATTCTGTTGAATGGCTGCCTCTCCCTCTGTGTAACCCACATCCAGCTCCAGGGTCAGTCCTCCTATCTAAAGTGGGTAACCTGCCCTGGCCAGTGATTAGCATGCATGGTTACATGACCAATGTGGACCAGTAAGACAATAGGAAAGGTTTCCCAGGGGCTTCTGGGAAAGCAGATTCTTGGCTTTTATCTGAGACCATCCAGAAGTGGCCTTTTTTGGTCCTTTGTGAATATGTAGCCTTGAAGCACTGAACCTTGAAGCTACCAGCTTCGGGAGAATGAGAGAAACAGGCCAATAGGCTGGAGCTGCTCAGTGCTGTGAAGCAACCTGCTTCCTTATGGTGAAGCCATTTTGAGCTGTATTTTCTCTACTTGAGCCTCCAACATCTCAACAGACACAGAGGTGGTGGGACATCAGGGTGAACATTTCCAGAAGACACATGTTCTTCCTGTCCAGGGCTGGAGCTTAAATTGGGGTCTGTAATGGAAAAAAGACTAACCTTCACACCCTTCTGAGAATTGGTGTGAGTAGAATCCTTTTCCTATTTAAATAAGACTTTCTTGTTTTAAGAGAACGGAAGTAGAGTCCTGGAAGGAAGCACTCCCTTCCATCACACTGTGTGGTCGTGGTACCCTGGTAGGTTATGGGGCCTCCATAAAGAGAAATCAAAAGGAGAGATGCACATGGTCATAATGATTCAGACACTATTCAAAGAGAAGCAGAGTGACCTATTTTCTGAGGGATTTGAAAAGTGGGAGTGTGCTTTGTGTTGGTTTCCCTGAATGACCTCTAGGAGACACAGACAAAGCAGGAGGGCAGAGGAGAGGACTGCTGGGGTCTGGCACCCATGATGGCTAATCCGGCTCTCGACTTCTGAGCTGTGTTGTGTCCTTGAGCCTGGTCTGTGAAATGGATGGGACAACTGCCCCCACCATCCCAAGGTGGTCATGTGGATTACAGGATTACACTGGGGAACTCACGTGCAGCTATACAGTGGAGCCTCAAGTTACGACTGGCCTGACATACAAACAGCTTGGGTTATGACCAGAATTTTAGCTTTAACTTAAAACCAAAGTCTTGAGTTATGACCTAAATGCCAGCCACTTGTGCTTCCAGATGGTCTCAGATACAGATTTAACCCTTAAAGAGTTCTGGAAGGAACATTACAACATCCTGTCCTGTGTGGGGTTCATTGAGAAATCCTGGGTCAGTGTCTCTCTAAGGACACTGAGATCTGCCTGTATACAGGAGAGAGACTTTGGAGGCTGGTAGAGGAGCCTGAGCCTTCAGTTGACCAACTTGAGTTACAAACAGCCCTCATGAATGAATTGAGTTCATAAGTCAAGGTTTCACTGTACTATGCCCGCCCATATATGGATATATATGAGAGGGAGGGGGAGGGTTGGGGGAGGGAGAGAGGGAGAGCCCTGTTCTCTCCTCCCATTCTCTTTCCGCCTCTCCAGAATTCTCTCCTGTCAGTCTTTTTCATCTCCTGCACCCCTGGCTCCTGTTGGGGCTACCAGTGATGTCTCTTGCTCAGATCTGATGGGTTCTCTGTCCTCATCTTGATCAGCCTGTGACATCTCTTTTGGTGGACTGCTCCCTCCTTGACTCCCTTCTTCACTTACTCTCAGCCACCTCATGTGTGGTTCTCTCCTTCCCTCTATGGCTCCCTCTTCCCAGCCTCTTGAGGGCTCCTCAGGACCTGACATGGTGGAGTGTCCATAATCCCACCCACAAATCTCTTCTCTTCTCAAGCTGTACTCACCCTTCAAGGTTCCTCACTGGAGTCTAAGGAAAGTCCAGTATTCTTAGCAGGGACTACAAGACCCTACCAATCTGTCCCCATCCTGGTTCTCTTAGTCACCTGTCCTCCCTCAGTCCTCCAGTTCACCCAGTCTACTTGCTGTTTCTGCCAAGTGCATTTTCCTTTCAAGCCTCTTCATGAACTATTTCCTCTACCTGGACTCTCACAAGCTCCCAGGTCTTTGCTCACTGTCACAGGGACCCCACTACTCCCCCTGCTGAGCTAACAATTCCCTGCCCTATCACTCCACATCACCTGGTCTTCCTTTCCCTGTCTCATGCACCCCTAACCCCTGACACATTGGATGCTTACTTGTGTGTTTGCTCCTTCCCCCATTAAAATGCCAGCTCCATGAGGTCTGGGCCCTTATTTTTGCACAGTTGTAACTTTTGCTTCATAACAGTGTTCAGGGCATAGTGGATAGCTGTTGAATGCAGGCTGTCATGGAGGGCAATGGCTGTTGTTATTACTAAGGTTGGTGTTGTCTCCAACTTTAAGATTCTATGGACTGTGCTTACAAAGCAAGAGCCAACGGTCTCCCCAAATCCCTTTGGGTTTTCCAAGCCTAGAGTCATACTATAGAGAAGGAATGTAATCAGCTTGTATGGGAATGGATCCTAACAGAGGGACCAGTGCTCGGGGTCCCCAGGATCAGCACACTCCTGTGCATTCTACGTTCCCCAAAACTGAGTGATATGGCTAGACAGCTGCTTAGATATGTCTGTTTTGGAGACAGCTTGACCTATGGTGAGAATGTCAAATGAAACAAAAACATTCTGACATTTTAAGAGCTTTAATTTACTCACAATAAAAGCCATAGCATCTGAGTATGTCAGGTTTATAAGGCGTAGACTTTAGAATAGGAGTATGTGCCTACCTAGTGCAGGGCATATCAGTGAGCTGAGCCACTCCTTAAAGGAGTATGCAGGAGCATGGTGGGAGAAACAGAATGTATCTTGGTCCACGGAGGACCTGCCACTTTTACTTAAGTGAAAGTAAACAATTGCCAAGGTCATTCAGAGAGGTGCATCTCAGAGGTCCCAGAATCACAGGATCCCCATGATTGTTGCCAGTCGGTAGGATTTAGTGGGAAACAACCAGAGACTTTGAGTTAGACAGATTTGGGGTGAATCCTGAACCTGCTGTGTATGTGCTGAGCAACAGCAGGTAAGTTACTTAACACCTTGGCTTTGGTTTCTACTTCCAAGAGGCAGAGATACTATGAGTCACACAACCTGTTTCCCTTGTGGTCTAGCGCTCTGCCTGGCTACATCCCTCAAGTCTCCTTGTAGTTAGGTCTGACACATGGCTGCGTTCTGGCCAGTGGGATGTGATGAATGAAATGTGTGCATGTCGCAGCCCAGCTTGTGAGAACCTCTTCTGGATGACCCACCATGCTCTTTTTCCCTTCCTGGTTGGGGCAGGGAATCATGGTGACCTCAGAAGCTGTGTGATAAATGGAAGGCACATGTCCTTGAACCAATGCTCGGAGGAGAGCTCCCTCCTTTGCATAAAGTGAGAAATAACCATGTATATATTGAGCCTCTGGGCTGGGAGTGTAGTTGTTATATCAGATATCATTTCCCTGATACCTTGGCAAAGCGGGGATAGAAGTTTTTTGGAGGGTTGAAGTAGACTTTGTATTTGAAGCTTCCAAAATCATCTTGGTTTGTAGCAGGGGTTTCATGGCTTACTCTTCTCTTGCCTAGTAAATTAGTCAGTTAATCTGCAACACTCACTGGACATAGATCTCATGCAGGGTTTTGCTAGGCTCTGAGGGGAATTCAAGAAATACAAAACAGTCCTAGCTCCCAAGTTCCAAATCTTTATCATGGGAAGACTGTTGTTCTTCATCTGTGTATATATCCTAAAGTATCAGACTTCTGAAGGACAAGATTAGAATGAATGTCTCTAAGATCAGCCACTAGAATTCAGAAGTGAGGAGGTCCTTTGGCCAGTGATGGAAGAGTTAATAAATCACCCAGCTATTAAAGACAGCAGCTACCTAGGCTGCCACGAATAATAGGCAATAAAAAAAGTTTCTATTTCATTTTGGGAAGAATGAGCACGATCTATTCATTCTCATAGCAGATGTTCATTGCTAACTATGTTAACAATGCAGGCTACTTAGAAAATTAACTTAGAATATGGAAAAAGCTATATGTTAAAACAAAGATGCCTATTACCGAGTCATTTTATAAGGCTGAAAGACAGGAACGACCCAAGTGTCCAGCAGTGGGAGAACACTCAAGTAAATCAGGGCCTGTCACCTTCAGTTAAGCTGTCCCTAAGAATCCCATGTCCACAGCGTCATGTACCCTCCTCAGGTCAGTGACTCCCATATCACGATGCCGATCTGACCTTTCCCCAGGATGTCCCATTTAGATGACTCCAAGCCATTGAAAACCAGGCCTCTAAATCCCAGGTTTGTGATTCATACCACGATGCCCCCATCCCCAAAGTAGTTCTCTTCTGGGATCTTCTGCCTACCCCATCTCCGGGTGTGGGAGTCTGGACTCTGCGACTCCTTTCCTTCATCCCTGTGTGCACCCATTAGGTCCTACTGTCTTTCAAATCCATCCCCTTCAGCTTGGCTGCTGCCTCCTTGGTCTACACAGCCATCTTCTTTCCTGGAGCCAGTGGTGGGCTTCTTCCCGCAGCCCATGTTGCTGTCCAGTCTGTTCATTGTCTGGCTGCCCCTAACCTCTCAAGCCCTCCAATGGCTTCCCACTGCCTTTGCAATAAAGACAAGAAAGGTGGCCCACAAGTGCCTCGTCTGAGCTTTGCCTCTCTCCCTTCTCCTCTCATTCGACTCCTCTGCCTTCTTCTTCACAACCCACAGGATGGTGCACAGTGCTTCATTCTGCTCAGAACATACTTTCCAAGCCTCTCCTCCTCCTGCCAGCAGAGCACCACTGATGGGTTCACACCTGCATCTCCCATATTGCTCACAGACTCAGCCACCTTGAGGAAGGTCCCCAGGATGTGCAGTAGGCCAGGCTCCTTTGGGACCCACAGCTAGGCAGGAAAAGGGGGCTCAGGAGTGTTCTGGATGGTGAGGAGGCAGGTGTTAAACAACTTTGTCCCTGACAGTGCAGAGTGAATATTCTACTTTCAGACATGGGGCGTTGGGCTTCAGATCACGGATGTGATATTGAGTTTGAATCAGGACTAGTCATTCCTGCCCAAAGCATTATTGTATGCCAGATACCGTGCCATCTCCCTACTCTCTTGGAGCTTACCACTTACTAACAAGTTCCAAAGCCCTGGCTAGCAGGGAAACAAATTTGTATTCAAGGAGCTCCTGCAAATGTGTTTTATTTCCTTGAGTAAGACATTTAATATTCTGGGTCTCAGTTACAATAACAATCTTTCCTGGCTGCCCAGTGTTGACTCAGGTAAGCTGTTCATGCTGCTAAAACATGTGAAGATCCTAGGCCTCGAATGTGGTGCAGGGGAGACATTGGGCTTTGACTGTGAGCATTTAAAAGTGTGGCATTCCCAAGACCCTTCCTTGATCCCCCCAGAGGATTTTGTTATTAAAGCTGAGAGCAGAGTGGAAACTGGCTGGCATTGAGGTGCCAGGGATTAACGTACAGGGTGTTAACATCATAATTGGGCCAGCGTTGAAGGCTGCAACATCTGCCATGTGAGGCTGTGGTACCAGAGCCCATGTGGCACCTCCTGGCTGGGCAGGGACCTCTGTCTTGGGTGGCAGCCTGGGTGGCCTTAAGGCTGCACTTAGCACATGCTCCATAGCTACTGTCAGGTGGAGAAAAGCTCTCATTAGGGCCAAGAAATTGACTTGTGTCCCAGGTTTCTCAGGACTACAGTGGGGACTCACGGGAGAGGTTTTGTGGCTGCAGGTGCCCAGGGACAGTAATTGAGTTAACATTAATGTGACGTGAGGCTGTGGTCAGTGACAGGTATTAGTCAGGTCGGCAGGCTGTTGTAGGTCATTCTGTATTTTCTCTCTGGCATGCGTTCATTTCCTTTTAAGATGTTTCCTGAGGCGGGAGAGCCCAGTGGTCAGGAACACAGAGGGAATGTCAGACTGCTGGTATCTGGAGGTGACAAAGGGATGTTGGCTTGTTAGGGGAGGGTCACTGTATGTCACACTGTCCACATGCCTTGTCTGTTTAATAACCACAGGCCTGAGAAGGCCAGTTTTCTTTTATGCATTTTCCAGATGAGGAAACCACGACTCCAGAGGGTTGGTGACCTGCATAAAACCACTTCAGGAAAGATGGATGGTGGATGAGATTCTCATGTGTTCCCTAAGTCCATGTAGCCTTTCCAGCATCCATTTATGGATGTTCCTGAGCTATGTCACTTCACTTTCTGCACCTGATATCCTGCTTCCAAAGAGACTGCAAATGCCTCCATTGCTTGTCACAACCCTCGGTCCGAGTGGCTCCCATTTGGACCACCATGGGGGCCTCCTACCCTGCCTCTCTGCCTCCTCTTGCTTCCTTCATGATTTCCCAGGGCCTGCTGAGCAGAAGATTGAAGAAGGTCATTTCCCTACTTCCTACCCTTCAAAGGTTTCCCATCCTGTTTGCTAGAACCCCAAACATGTAACATGTAGCGAGGTCCACAATGCTCCCTGTGCTCTGGCCCCTGCCTCCTCTCTAGTTCCTCTCTTTCTGTCCACCCTACACTTTGCTCTAATCCCACACTGGTCTTACAGTAATTTCTAGAAGGCTCTAGAGAATATGCAATTCTTTCTGCTTAGAACACGTCCTCCCATTTTTTGCCCCAATGATCTCAACTCAACCTTAAATACAAGATGTGATTGAAAAATATGGTGAATGCTTAAATTAAAAAATTATTAAAAAGACTGCTCCCATTAATCTCCCTCAGAATGTTCTCCCTTGCTATGAACATACTTATCCCATCATTCTTGCTGCTTTCTGCAAGTCCTCTTTCCCGAGTGTCTTTAGTCGTGCTGTTGTGGCTGCTTCAGAGTCCTCAGTTGACTCAAAACATTTACCTTTCACGGTTGTTTTGACTTTGGAGAGAGCCAGAAGTTGCACAGTGCCAGATCACGTGAGTAAGGTGGGTGAGGAAAGGTGGTCATGTTTTTACAAGTTTGCCTTTCTATTGAATGGCATCTGGTAGCAGCACTCACTGTATTTTTGTTTTGTTTTGTTTTTGGTACTGGGGATTGAACTTGGGTCCTTGCGTTTGTGAGGCAGGCTACGGAACCACTGAGCTAAATCCCCAGCCCTACTGACTGTATTTTTGATCACATCTTGTAAAGACATTCATGAACTGCTTCAGAAAGGGGCATGAACGATGGAATAAGTGTGTTCAAAGTCAGAGGGAGTGATTGGAAGGGGATTGATGGCAATGTGTCTTACTGTAATAAATTTGTTTTATTTAAACACACACCATATTTTTGATTATCCCTTCCATATCTTTCTCAAAGACTGTTCCTTGCCCTCACTGTCTAATCACCCGTTCTCCTTAGCATCCTACACTTGACCTTCGTCACTTTGTTTTTGCTTTGGTGCTGGGGCTGGAACCCAGGGTCCCACTCATGCTGAACATGTGCTCTACCACTGCAGCCCCATCATGCAATTTTTAATTTGCAGCTGTCTCCTCCTTTGAACATTACTGTTTTTGTCTTTGGTCTTTCTCCTCCTCAATTTTATGAGCTCCTCAAGGTTAGGGATCAGGTAGCTTTGCTCCCCATGAGATCCACAGCACCTCACATCCTGCTCAGCACACAGTGGATTTCCAATAAGCACTTTTAGAATTTGCTGAATGAATAACGGTTCTCAAGAGCTGTCGGCACCGTCTCTGACAATGAAGTGCGTGTGAGCGTATTTATAGTTTCCATTCAGCATAACATGGTTCTCGTCCAGCTCTTCATCCATGAGTCATCACCATCAATATTTACTAAGCACCAACTGGGTGCTGAGGATGAGAAAGTGAATGAACAAACACGCCAGCCCTCCAGTAGCTTAGTGGGGGTGGGAGGTGGTGGAAGCCTGGGCTTCCGAGTCAGGTAGCTCCAGGGCCTGGCCGCCGAGCTGCTCAACTCTGTGACTGTGAGCTCAGGATAGCTCATAAAATGAAAATAATGATGCCATCTTGCAGGGCCATTTTGATGCTAAATTGAGTGAGAAAGTGCATAAAAATAAAGGTGAGTAAGGAGAAGATGCTGTTGTTATTGTTGTTTATTTGTATTTCCTGAGTGGGCCATACAGTGAGGTTAGGCTGATTCTACCAGAGCTGGGCAGTGTTGCTCCGAGAACTGAGCAAGCGCCACTGAGGCAAGTGAGTTAGGAGGAGGAGGCTTTGAGGGCCAAGGGAAGGGTGAGAGCTACAGGGCGGGACATGGAGGCTGAGCCTGTGGTATTGTGAAAATTTGTATTCCACCATTTCGCTCTGTCCCCTGGGGGCACACGCCACCTTCCTTTCTTCCTGGAAGGGTTCAGTTTATCTTTGGGGGACCACACCCCTTCTGCCCGCTCCTCCTGCCCCAGCCTCTCTCCTGTTCCTATCCTGTCCTCCCCTAGAAGCCGGTATCTCGAATTACTTTTCCTCTCACAACTGGGAGGGACGGAACTCTGCCATCCATCACACACAATTGGGAGTTGGCAGCTGTGGTTTCATTATTGGCCAAGGCTGGTGCCCTGGGATGGACAAGAGGGGGTACACAGCGACAGAACTCTCAGCTCCTCAGAGATGGATGGGAAGCCTGGGGCCAGCTCATCTGCCTTCCACCCTGGGTGGGAAACCCTGTCACTGTCCTTCTGAGGCAGCCACTCAGCTGCTGCACGGATGGTCACCCTCCAGTGTCCTCAGGTTCATGTCTGTGGGACTCAGTGTAAATGGGGATCAGTCACATGAGCTTCAGGCTCCAAGCCCCAAGCTCAGCACAATCTCAAGGGCAAACGTCTTCTCAGAGAGGAACAAGTGCCATGTCCATGAGGAAAGAGGAACTCTAGAGCCTGACAGCTAGGGGGCGAATCCCAGCTCTGTCATGTGGACCAGCCTGTTTCCCCATACACAGGATGGGAATGACAACAGCAGTTCCTTGGTGCTGCTGTGAGAACAGTTGCAGGTCTAGTGGGACGGGTTAGAAGGCTGCGCTACTGTCCTAGGCAGACCGGCTAAGCGCTGACTCTTCCTATTCACCTTGGTGGAGCCCTTCCAGTGCAAGGCTGGAACACCACCCACCTCCCGATCCAGGCTGATCTCCTGCCTCCAGGAATGGCGTTTCCTGCTCTCTAGGGAGTGAAACTCTTTTGGAGAGAAGTCCCTTGGTAGAGGAAAGGAAGCAAAGTCTCACCAATGGCCATCTCATAGAGCTCCATCGACCTCAGGTAATTGCATTCCATTTCTGCACCTTGGTTTCCTTACCTGGGGGATGGCGTCATGATCCCCAATGTAGAGGGGGCACCTGAGTAGTTAGCAACACTGCTTCTGAAACCCATCAGCAAAGGCCACTTCTTTGCTGGCATCCCTCAGTGCACTATGTGGAGTCCTCCCTCACCTGGCCCACAAGCACTTGATGTCAGGCCCCTTCTTTGTTCCTTCTCCTCCATCCCCCACCCCCTCACTCTTGAAACACACCAAGCACTCTCAGGACCTTTGCACTTGCTGTTCCTCCAGCCTGGAATGCTTTCTCCCTGGCTGGCTCACTCATTTTCCTTGGTGCTCTGAGAGGCCCTCCCTGGCCACCCTATCTTATATGGTACTCCCTTTCTGTCACTCTCTGTCCCCTCTCTCTGCTTTATTTTTTGCTGACAACTTATATCTACCTGACAAATCTTTATACAATTGCTTGTTTATTGCCGTTTTCTCCTCATTAGTCTACAGGGCTCTTTGCCTTTTTGATCTCTGCTGATTTCCAGGACCCAGACCTGTGTCTGGCTCTGTGTAGACAGTCATTATACACTTTCAGAATGAATGCGCAAGGGGATTTATAAGTCACAACTAACGGTGTTTGTGAAAATGCATCTGGTCCATGGTAGATGTTTGGTAGGTGTGAATTTTTAATCCCCTCGTTATTGAACTAGACAGTACATTTAAAAAGCACACTGTCTTGGGAGGGGCCACCCACTGGTTTGAACTCCCACTGGCTTCCTGTGAAAGGGACCACCCAGCTGGGAGGCCGAAGGAGGAGCCTCATAGACAAACTTCACTTGCTAAGCAGTTTTGCCTCTGGCCAGCTCTGTTTATGTCTGTGTGTATGACGGTTCTCCAGGCAATTGAATTGCATTACCCTTTTCATTCTAATAATGTGAGCAGAATTCAGATGTGGTATCTGATGATGTCTTGTCTATTAAACAGCATCAGGACTGCCTGGCTCAGTGCAGCAAATTACTGTCAACTGGAGAGCTGCCGTGCCTCCACCAGAGTGCCAATGTTGCTGTGGAAAATCCTGGCCATTTATAGTTTATGTCTCAAAAATGAATTTTTATTTCATTGCCTTAATCTTTGGAGGCATCAGACATGTGTGCTTAGTCCCAGGGAGACTTCAAATGCAAGATTCTTATAACCAGAGCAGAGCTGGGAAGTTTCCTGAAGGGGGAGAGAGACTAGCGTTCCCTGCCTGGCTGGAATTGCTGTTTGTGTGATTCCTGCTGGGAGAGAAAAGACGGTGGACTGGATCCCTTCCAAAAATCAGAAGGGAGGCTGATTCCAATTTGGGAGGGTGTTAAAATCTTCAGACCGAGGTAACAGCCTGGGCAGAGGAAGGAAAGACAAGGGACAGGTGGGAGCATCTTTTCTGGTTCTGTCCTCCTAAAATCAGATGCCCGGGGATCACATGCGTTCAGCAGTTTTCTGGTTCCAGCACATAGTAAGCACTCAATAAATGTAACTGGACTTGGCATTGAGTTCAGCCGGGAATGGTGGGAAGGCTCTGTGCTCTCCTCTGCTCTTGATGGGGATTCTACCAAGTCTCTCCCCGCTCTGCTCCTCAGTGCATTCTTACTGCCTAGTAATTTGTCCCAAGTCCCTAGCAGCCTTGGATCCCTTGCCTGTGTCACAAGGAAGGATCTAGCCCTTCCCAGGGGAACCTCCCAGTCGGGACAAGGCACAGCCCCACCCACACCCTGGTCTCTGAGTCAGAAGGGCATATGCTTTTGTGGGGACTAATTTTACTACTGTTGTTTCTACTTCATCCCTAAAACCCTGTTAGCTTTTTAGGAAAGGGGCCTGTACAAGCTGAGATGGCAAGATTGGTTACCTTGATAATGAGCAATTTTCCTAGCCAGCTTCCTACTCTGATTCCTCATCTCTGTCCTTAGACAGCAGGGCGAAGACACACTGCGCTGGGAGGAGAGGCGTCATCGTGAAACTTCTGCTGGGGCTGTGATCATGGGCAGTTAGGGAAGCAGCGGCAGCTAACCAATGCAGCACCAGTGCAAAACCACGGGGTTCATGAGGGCAGTGAATCCAAGCAAAGGGTTTCTTCTGTGCATCAGTTATGGACAGGTGTAAAAGTGAGAACTGGTCCCCTGTGCTCTTTGCAAAGCAAGCTGTGACTGGTTGTGTGGTCAGGAGATAGCAAGGAATTAGCAAGGGAGGCCTCCCTCCCTCCCTCCCTCCCTCCCTCCCTCCTTCCTTCCTTCCTTCCTCCCCTCCCTTTCTTTCTCCCTCCTTCCTTCCCTACCTCCCTTCTTTCTTTCTCTGTCTCCTCTCTATCCATCCACCTGTCTATGTCTATCAATCTATCCATCTACCTGTCTGTCTACCATCTATCATTTAAACTTTACTAAATATTTCCTAAACTCTTGCTATATATCTTGTACCATACTAGCCTTTTGCAGCATAGCAGCAAACAAAAGAGACAGAAATGTTCCTCACTTAGGACTTGTAGTCCAGTGATCTATACCTATCCACCCATTGCACACGGTGACCTGAAATAACACAGACGATAACATCACAGAATCAGGATCAAACCATATGTCAATCAGAGGAGAAGGTCAAGACCATGGGAGGAGTAAAGAGACCTCAAAGCCCAGACTGTAGTGTCCTGTGGAGTTGCTGATGTTACATGAAGACTTTGGCCCAAAGCTCCCTGACAGCTGACGCCAAGGAGAAAGTGCACCAGGTAGATGATGAATCTCATTGTTCAGAAAGGGACGTCCCCACTTCCCCTATATTTCCTGTGATAGCGTATGACATCTAATCATATCACTTTATTTAAGCCATAGAACAATCTCATAATTCAGTTACCATTGTTAGCCCCATTTTACAGATTTTTAAAAGCTGGATCTGAACTGTAGTTGAGTACCTTGGCCAAGGTCTCTCCTGGAAAGGAGCAGAGTTAGGGGAATTCTCAAGCAGCCTGAACTCAGATTCTGGCTCTGCTCCATGCCCTCCACAGCCTCTCTGACAGGGCAAACTGAGAGGACATCAGTCGTCCCTGGGTGAAACCTAATCACCCTGGAAAATCATCTTCTGCCAGGGATGTGAGAAAAATAATAAGAGAGAAGCACATCCATATGCAGGGGGAAAACTAAATATTATGTATGAGATTCACCAGCCTTTAAACTCAAGACATCTGAGTGGCCCAAGAATGGGATTAACAGAGGTCATGGCCTCAAGCCAACCCGAAAATCCTACACCCATTTCTTAGTCCTAAAGTCATCTTCGTAAGAGGATGAAGTGGAAGAAACTCCTGTTGGCTGGGCTTCTGCCTGTCCCCAGGCCCATCCCACTTTAAGGGACCTCGGGCCTCCCAGAGGCTGAGACTAGCAACCAGAAGTCCTTCTCCAAGGTGCTGAAGCAAACCCGAGTCAGGCTGGGGCACTTCTTTTCAAATGGTTCCTTGCTTCTGGCTCTCTGCTCCTGGTAACGATTCTAGCATTCTAGCAGGTGGAAAAGGGAGACAATCGTAACCAACTTGAGCGAATGTGCTGATTTTTAAGCATTCATGTTTTTACCAGGCAACACCAACCTCGAGAGATTGGTGATTGTGCAAATTTCTTAAAATTGTGTGCCTCAGTTTCTCACTTGTAAAATGCAAATAATAATGATAATAATAATAATGACAATGATAATAGTGATAATGATACTAATAATCCCAAGAAAGAGTTCCAGTGAGGATCAGATGAATTACTAAGCACTTAATGATGCTTGGGAAATAATAAGTCCTCTATACATGCGTTTGTTAAAAACATGTGGTTACATTCCTTAAGGCAAAATTACTTGGTAATGGGGTCATCTGTAGGATGATGAGCCCAGAAGAATTGTGTCATGCTATGGGATAAGTCTGTGATGGCCGATGACATAGAAAACAGGATCTTGCTCTCGTTCCTCCCTACCACATTTACATGCCAAGATGGAAGCCTGCATCACATCAATTATCTGCTGCATCTCAGAACCCTAAGTACTTCAATCATGTTCTAAAATTCTGAATTCTATGTGCTCTCCAGTTTTTAAACAGCAGCTGCGCATCAATCCCAGAGGTGACAGCGAGTGAGTCAGCATCACCCACATCTCTTAGATTCCTCTTTGGGGTGCTGGGGGGTTAATTAATTGCTATTTGCAAAACAATGGAGAAATCTTCTAGTGAAAGTTGCTATAGAAATGGAAGTTGATGTATTGTTACAATTGTTTTGAAAGTTTACTTATTGGGAAGGAAAAGATGGAGAATATGTTCTCTTCCTTGATGGCAGTGGATAATGCATGTCAATTGGCATTTATGGACGCTAAATCACTTTATGAAGACATTGTATCTCTAAAGCTACAGGGATCTCATAATAGGAAAAGCACAGAAAGGGTTTTTCCTTTTGCTCTTGCAACCTCCTATTCTTCAATTCTGATTTCCACAAATAAATGTGCAAAGAAACATTATAACAACAATGTGTATTCCAGCACAAAACAAGCCAAAACAAATCTCAGTATAAAATTTCCTGCCTAGAGTCAATACTTTTGGATATACCCCTCCCATTAATTTATGCTACTGCTTTAGCAACATTAGGTTGAAATCAAAGTTTGAAGCAGAAACAAAGGAAGACAGGGATAGACATAAACTTCCACATTTAAAATCATTTCCAGGCTCCTCTACCTAAAAAGCTATCAAAACTCTTGCTTTGATTTGGTTAAAAAAAAAAAATTGTGTGAAATGACTGAACAGCCTCCCACATCTGGGAAGTATCTTTCCATGGTTATATATGCATTTCATTTTCTCCTCACTCTCTACTTTTCCCTCTTTGAGAGAGAAATATCTACTTTATAGGTATGGTTGAAAACGATTGGATGAAGCTTGCCCCTTCCCTTGAATTTATCTGTGTTCTAACTCAAGTTTGACATCGTGATGTCAATCCTAGAAATCAGAGTTCGCTGGAATTAAAATTTAGCACCAGGCCTTTGGTGCCAGCCAGATAAGAACACAATCGCGGCTGCAATCAGCAGCTTCACGGCCAAGTTTTATCTGTAGCTGCACAAAAATTGCTTTGCAATTGGTTATATTTGTTTATAAAAATCCCACGAGAGGCATATTTTAGTCTGTAAAGTTGAACAGGCGCTTGCCTCTTCTCTATGAATAAAATGTAAAACTCAACCTGGAATAAATAGGGGCCATTTTCTTTCCCCCCAACAGGCCCTTTGGGCTGCAGCCAGCCCTCACCGGTCCTGGAGCTTTGCTGTCTTTGTCAGCCCCGGGGACATCCTAGCTCCCCACCTTTTCCTCCTCCAGCCCACCCTCCCCAGTAGCACCCATCTGCGCTGTCGCCTCTGGGCTCCCACGCTGTCTCGTACATTATGAACTTTCTCACCCTAATAACAGATAAAGGAGAGGATGTTTGAATGAGCCGAGTCGTGCCTCCTGAGGACAAGGAAGGACCTCTCTTTTATATTTTCCTCATAGTCCTGGTGGTAGTGATATTATTACAGTGGGCAGGCAATGATAACTCTCTTTTTTTCAGGACTGGGGTTTGAACTCATGGGTGCTCTACCACTGAGCTACATCCCCAGCCATTTATATTATTGATTTCTTTTGTATTGTGAGTCAGGGTCTAAGTCGTCCAGGCTGGCCTCAAACTTGAGATTCTCCTGCCTCAGCCTCCCAAGCAGCTACCATTACAGGTGTGCACCACCACATGTAGCTAGGCAGTGACACTATTCAAGCCATCAGGTTGCTGTCCATCCACAGCAGGTGTGGAGGGTACTGTTGCTTGTGGATTAGCCATATTCCAAATGATCAATAAGTCCAGCGACCAAGCATATCTTGTTTTGAAAATCTTGTGGAGTCCATCCCCTGCGTAGCTGCACTCAGGCCATTGATCTGCCTCTTGAAGCTTTCTTCTTCTCACCCTCTCTGCTCATCATCCTACTCCAGGCCACTTTCATCTCTCACCTGGACAGCAATCATGGCCTCCTTCCTAGCTCCCCCCTCAATCACTCTTGTTTCTTCTCATCTCAGTAACTACACTGTAACCAGAGGGATCATTTAAAATGCAGATCTGCTTATATCAATTCCAGGTTTCCTCCCCAACTACTTTGGCTTTCTTCTTGGTCCTTAATGATCCCAACTTGCTCCCCTGCCTCAGGACCTTTGCACATGCTGTCACCTCAGCCATGACCGCTCTTTCATTCTTTACCTTTCACTTAATCATCGCACCATCCATCTGTCTTCCTCCAGGCTGGTTAAGCCTCCAGTGACATACTCTCCTGACTCTGTGTATTTCCATCATAACTCTTAGCATAGTCTGTAGTTTTGTGTGTGTGTGTGTGTGTGTGTGTGTGTGTGTGTGTAAGCTCTATGAACACAGGAGCCTAGTTTACTTTTGCTTTCCTCTCTGTCCCCAGAACTTAGGCTTCTCAGGCACAAAATGGACTTAAAAAGATATTATTGGATAAATGAATGACTCTCGGGTGAAAGTGAGATCTTTTTTTTTTTTTCATACCGGGGATGGAACTCGGGTCCTTGGGCTTGCACAGCAGGTGGCGAAACCTCTGAGCTAAATCCCCAGCCCTAAACTCAACCTTTTAAAAAATAACTCCATCAACTTGTGGTGAGTGTGGGAGAGGCCCCAAATGAAACGTAAATAAAAACTTTAAAAAACAGAGCCTCTGATTTCCTAATCAAGCAACAGAAAAAAATAAAGCCACGCATCACTGATTCCCTATCAGGGAAATAAATACCCTTTTCACTGTGGTGGGTCCTGAATGCCCATTGCTCTTGGCCCCGTGACATAAGTGACCCTCCTTCACTAGGTTTCTGCTGACAATTCCGGCCACCACCTGCCTGTCAGCCAGTGTGCCCCAGCCCCACCCGACTCAGAGGCCACAAACATGTCTACACTGGGAACATGCGGTTCTTTCCCTCTTGATCCCCAACCTTTCTCGAGCTCCCTCTGCAGCCTTCTATCTCAGTGCCTAGGTTTCTCTCCATCCCAGCTCACCAGTCTTTGCCAACATTTGTTCTTAAAAAAAAAAAAAAGAAGAAGAAGGCTGGGGATTTAGCTCAATGGCACCATGCCTGGCTCGCAAGCACAAGGTCCTGAGTTTGATCCCTGGTAGCAAAACTCAACTATGTTTTTCAGTGCTGGAGGTGGACCCCAGGGCTTTGCTAAGCAAGCTACACTCCCACCTCCTTTCCCTGCTTTTTGTAATTTTGAGACAGGGTCTTGCTAAGTGACCCAGCCTGGCTTTGGGCTTGTGCATCCTGCCTCGGCATCCCCAAGGATTTGGGATTATAGGTGTGTACCACCACGCCTGGCCTCCACAGAGTTTCTCTGTCATTGAAGTTTCCATTTCCCCTTCACCATTGCAGTATGGCCCCGTCGTATCCCGTTTGCTTAGGGTCCTTCCCCTAATACCTGCCGCATGCCATCCGCCAGTACGTCTGGTCCCAAATCTGCCCCTTTGTCTAACTCCACCTCGATCATAACCCCACCCTTCCTGCCAAGACCTCCTCCAGGTCCCCCCGCTGCCACTCTTTCTGTCCCTGCTTCCCTGGTGGCTGTGTAACCTGACATCAACTCAGCTCACACCTACAACTTTCCTGCCACGGCCTACGAAGCCCTACAGGAGTGCGCCCGCCTTCTCATTGTCACCCTGTCCTCACCTCAGCGTCTTCCCGACCTGACAGTGTGCCTCAGGACAAGTGCTCAGCCAGACACCTGCCCCAACCTTCTGCCTCCCAGGAAGCGGCAGGTCCCATCTTCTGGCTGCTGGCACATGGCTCAGGCTAGCTGCCTCTTCTGCCCCAAACCCTCTAGGGGCTCCCAGCTCGTGCAGAGCCAAAGCTAGTGTCCTTGGGGGGTTCCACAGGGCAGTGCGACCTATCCCCTCACCCTGCTCCCTTTTAGTCTCATCACCTCTTTCCTCCTTTGCTTGCTTCACTCCAGCCACCCTGCCTTCCCTGCCGCCCTAAACACATCAGGCAAGTCCCCACCTCAGGACCTTTGCACCAGCTCTCTTCACCTAGGGTGCTTTTCCCCAGACAGCGGTCATTTATTTATTATTCCTTAGATATTATTTGCTCCATCATTTCCTACAAATGTATTTATTCAAATGCCAATAAGGTCTTTTTTTTTTTTTTTGTATCAGGGATCAAACTGGGGTCCTTGTGCTTGCGAGGCAGGTGGCAGAACCACTGAGCTAAATCCCCGGCCCCAGTAAGGTCTTTACCTTGTATAAAATCACACGCTTCCTTTCCCCAGAAAGCGAAGCCCACTTTTCCTGACTTACTTTTCTCTTAGCACTCGTCTCTATGTAGCAGGCAGGGCTGGCCTCGGAGACACTTGGGCTGTGTGGTCACACTGACCTTGTGCCTAACAGGACTCCACTTGGGTTAATCTGTGTTTCTGTCTTGTGCACACGAGACATAACTTGTTCATGGCTCCCAGCAACATATTCTGTTTTTCTTACTTCATTCCTTGTGTCTCTCTGCACTAGGATGTGAATTTCACAAGGGTGAGGACATTGTCTTTTTTGTCCATATCTGTAACCCCTGTTCCTGGAGTAGAGTCTGGCTTGTAGTAGATGCTCAGTAAGTACTTACTGGATAAATGAGTCTTCCCAGCTACACAAGCCAGAAATCTGCCGGTCATCCTGGACGCCACCCGCCTCCTCTGAGGCCCCAGTTCAAGTTGCATCCATTTTGAGTCTTAAGTGGATTTTGAAGCTACCTGCTTCTCTCTGATTTCTTTGTATCACCTCGGCCATGCTACCTGCATGCCCCTCTAACTCACTTTCTAAATGGCCACCCCTGTTGTCCCCTCCTACCATTTCCCATGGTCGCCACCTCCTACCCTTAGAGCCCAGGATGAAGGTCAGTGGCCTCAGGATGGCCTTGAGGCCCTGTCCAAGCTGGCCTGTCCCCTGCCCTGCCATGTCCTGCCCTCCTCCTTCTCTGCACTGCAGTTTTTCTGGCCTCCTTCAGACCTTGCAAACAACATGTTTTCTATTTTTTTTTCCTACAAATGGTTCTGTCCCCTAATACCAGAACACCCTTCATCTCCTCTCATTCTTGCTGACCCTCAGCCCTTTTTAGAATCCCTGAACAAATATCCCATCTTCCCTGAGACAGCAACCCCTGCATCCTGCGTCCTTGGACTTCTCATAGTAGGAACTGTGCTGTCAATGTCCCTTTGCCTGCAGGACTCAAAGGACCACATTTCCGAGATCTCTGCATGGAGCTGCCACGACCACACCGCAGGTGCTCGGTTCTGTCGCCCACGGAGATTTAGGTGTTCTTTATGCTGGAGTTACTTAGCGTACCCGTCCCACTGAAGCATGTTAACGGCTTTAGAGCCACAGGGCCAAGGTGTGAAGGTGTGGGCATCAGAAGAGTCTTCATCTTAGAGGGCCTGGGTTCCGTGTGCGGCCAGAGATTTTTTTTTTTTTGGCAAGCACAGAGCTGGCCCACTTGGTTTTTTTTTTTTTTTTAATTTGGATGAATTGCTAACACTGAAAAATTAAGAGGTTTCACATAAAACTTTGAATATTTGGCTTCTTTTGAAAAAATTGAAACATCCAGCAGCCTGAACCTGCAGTGCGACAGTGGCTGGGAGCAGACCTGGGGCTGCCCTGGTGGGGCCTGGTCATCAGTCGTCCATATGGACTGCTCCTCCCTGGGGCCACCTGCTCGGCTGCTCAGGGAACTGGAGGCTGTGGTGCGCGGCCTCGGCTATGGTGACAGCACAGCTCAGTCTCTGAAATGAGAGGGGCTCCAGGGACTAAGAGAGGGCGAGAGGAGCTGGTCTGGAGAGGCCAGAGGTGGCATCTGCAGACTCAAAAAACGCTCTGGCTCTGTGGGACCCTGGGCTCCCACCCGGGGCCAGCTGCTGCGGCCAAGCTGTGGAGCTGCCCAGCTTTAGGACCAGGAGGGCATGGGGCAGGAGATGACTTGCAGACCACAGGCCCTTTCCTGGAGCTATGTGATACTGCAAGATCTCTAAGATTCTCACCTGGCAAGGAGAGAAAGAGGCCCCTGAAGCACGTAATAAATGTTAGATTTTTTTCCTGCTACTCTATTAAGAAGTATGCTGGAGTAGGGGCCATGAAAGAGATTTAATTCATTTCAGAACAAATAGCGCACCTTTCTTCCTTTCCAGAACTGTGGACAAAATCCACACTGGCCTCACATAAATGATGCTTTGCACATTCTCAAAAGACTCAGCCTTGCCCTCTGAGGAACATTTTTCATTCCTTCTCTGCTGAGTACTGAGAGTTTAGGCCTGCTGCATTTCCTACATTTCCCTTTCTTCTAGTAGTTTTGAAACCCACACTTACAAGAAGTGCATTCTGACAGTGCTCACTGTTACATATATTCAGAGAGACTGGAAAAAGCCATGCTTTTCAAAAAATCAGAAGTCAAAAGCCAGATGTACCATTCCAGTAAGCCATGCAGCTTAAGTTTAGCATTATAACCATGTTCCAATTTCATTCAGCCTTGTTCTGACATCGCAGTGATCTTTAAGGACAAGAATTTCATCATTCAGAGTGTCAAGTTTCTTTTGCATGTTGGGCGGTCCAGTTCCGGGCAGCAGGGTCTCAGATCCTATTAGCACGTGTGGCGAGAAGCACATTGCTGCTCTTCCCTATCCTGACCCTGTTTTTGCCGAGCATGTGTGGAGATCTTTGTGGCGCAGAACCAGAACAGAAAAAGATTGAGAGGCGCAAAAGGGCAGAAAGAAAGGGGAAGAAACCCAAGTCCATCATGACTGAGAGCTGGGTGAGAGCAGAAGGCTGGGGCTGGGCTGGAGACTGTGAAAAATGTTACCATGGGGTTTGTGTGAATCACGAGCAGGCTTTGGACTGGAATTCCTTTCTAGCAGGGGGCCAAGGAATGGTTCTCCTCTATGGGGGGGAAGTTATCTTCTTTGATTGAGTGCACAGCTTTGGAAGGGACACAGAGGAAGGGGCAAGGGAGGAAGGAGACACCACTTGGGGAGCCAGATCAGCTGAGTCAACCTCGGTGATCACTGGGGTGACAGGTGTTGCAGCCAGATCGCCCTCACATTCCTTGCTAAGTGCTCTTTCACTGGCTTCTTCATAGGTCATTGTAAAACCAAGCCACTAGGAGCTCTAGTTTGTACTAGAGTTACCTGCATTTAGCCTTCGGGGTCTTAGCTACTCCTGCACCTGAGGTCCTGGTTAAGTCAGTGAAGTAGGGGAGCCTCCCCCACTCCTCCAGCACTTAGCTGGCTTCTGGGTGTCCCCACAGCTGTTCGTAGTCCGTTCTACCGCTTAGCCCTCTGTGTGGCAATTTGCCAGTTTATAGGTTTGTCTCCTTTCCTTAGGCACAGTTTCTGCAGAGTAAGATCAAATAGGTTTTATTGCTCTTTGTAGCTTTGGCCCAGAGCTAAGGCCATAGTTGCTGGCACATAGTAGGCACTCAGTAGTGTTTGTTGAATATATGAATGAATGGAGCTACCAATGCATGCAGTTTATTTAAGAGATTTGAATCTCTTTAGCTAGGTTCACACCAAGGGCTACTGAAGGCATTTGGGCCATATAGGATGGAGCAGTCTAATAGATAGACTATTTTATCACTTCTGGGGACTGATGTAAATTAGGAAATGAATGTTCCCAGAAAATTGTGCTGGGCCCTTGTAGTTTTCATTCTTAGAAACAAGCCAGGGAAAGAAAAGGCCATGCATTGGCAAGTTTGCAGATGATATGTACTAAACTGGTCCCCAAACTTAAACTTGTCACTTTGACTTCTGTCCTCTCTAACGACTATATCCAGGTACTAGTGGTGTAGCTCGGTAGTGGAACACTTGCCTGGCTTCCACAGGTCCTGAGTTCATTCCCTAGCGCAAGGCTCACAAAACCAAAATACAATAACTATTCATCGTGACTGTCAACTTGATTATCGTGAGAGCCACCTAGGAGATTAGCAAAGCTCCTTCTGGGTGTGTCTGGGTGGGTCAGGGGGTGTGACCATGGGGACTGTACCTGGTGCCTGGCCCCTTCCTCTCTGGCTCTTCCCTGCTGTCTGTTTCCTGGCTGCCACAGGGTGAGCAGCTCTCCTCTGTCACACCTTTCTGCCATAATGTTCTGCCTTGGAGCCAGCTGACCATGGACTGAAACTTCTGAAGCCATGAGCCAGATAGATCTCTCCTCCAAGTGGCACCATCAGGCATTTTTGTCCCAGCACCAGAAAAGCTGACCAATACTCAACAAACGCAAAACTGTGAGGGATCATTTCCAAAGCATAAATATCACTTCACCTGCAACACAGAGCCTGAATCTGACTGCTTCTCACCACCGCTTGGCTTCCCGGATTCCAAGCCACATCCTCTGGCCCCTTGACTGGTCTGCTAACTGGGTTTCCTCATCCACTCCAGCACTGTGGCCCGTTTTCCATCCAGTAGCCAGATTAAGACCCCTCTCCTTGCTGTCTTTTCTAGTGGACGCATGCTCAGAGTGAAAGGCAGTCTTTCCAGCCTGGTGCCCACTGTCCCTTCACCCCCATGGGCTCCAGGGACAGGGCCTCATTCACTTCCTCCAATGTACCCAACTCCTTCTTGCATCTTGGGGCTCTGTGTGTGGCCCTTCCTTGCCTTCTTCTGTGCTCTTCCCAGGCCTGCCAAGCCTCCCACTTCATATGGCAACAGTTCTGCCTGGCCTACCCTGGCCACTTCCTGTTGAATTCCTCTCCAGTGCACTTATCTCCCTCTAACCTATATTTTGCTCCACTGATTGATGGGTTGCCCCCCGCTGTCCAGAAGAACAAGGGCCCTTCACCAGGACCAGGGCTTTTGTTTTCTCTGCCCCCATTGCATTCCAGTTCCCAGAGCACCGCCTGGCATGTGGATGTGTGCCAGGGTAGAATCAATGCTGAGCAGGTCGTCTCCTTGGGGAGAGCGATGCAGTTTCTGCTGTTGGCTGCAACTGTGCTGAGATGACTGTGTGCATGTGTGAAAGGTCTGTGGCTTAACCCTGGAGGATCATGTTGGTATCTTGCCTTTTTGTCTTTTAAGGAGACCACAGGGCTCTAGACATGGAAGACAGAGAAGAAGAGGGACCAAGCTGGACATGGTGATGTTTTGGGGGCAAAGTTAGCGGTGTATAGGCTCAGGCCTCAAAGGAAAAGAGCCACCTGGCTCTGGAGGACTTCGTTAGGGCAGAGAAGGGGTGTGGCCACTGCTCTGGACGCCAGGCTGCAGTACACAGGGGCTAGAATGGCTCACATTTGGAACAGTGTCTCTGGATCCAAGAGTTCATCTTAAGATTTCATTTTCTAAATTAGATGCGCTGGGACACTGGATTTACACTCTGTGCTTGTAATTTTTTAAGCCTGTACAGAGCTCTTGTTTTCATAAATATTATATTTTATGGGGCACAGTAAGATTGGCCTAAAACCGGACAGTGGAGTGATGGAGAAGGAGATGGTGGGTTTGTGTGTTTCCTCCGCTGTTGTCTAGTGCGTGGAGGTTCTGGTTCCGGAATGCGGAGTTGGCCCAGAAGCTCCTGGCCTGGGGAAGTTGGTTAGAACTGGTGTGGTTCTGGAGCCTTTGTGGCTTTGCACAAACAGTTCTCAACCCCTCATCCACTTCCAGGCTGTGGAGTGCCCGAGGCTCTCGAGAGGCTCACTGGGCCTGGACCTGGCCATGTATTTTGTGTTGGGGGAGGGGCCTGCAGACGGGTCCTACTCAAGGGCAGGCTGTCGGCTATCACGGCACCTACTGGTTCAAATTTGGGCTGCGAGGGGTTTTTGGGAATCTAGATGGCACAAATGAGGAAGCAAACATAAACAAGACCTGGAAAAGCCACAGGAGTAAGTGAAAAATGGCCTGCGAACCTCAGCGTGGTCGAGGGTAAAGGGAAAACACACTAACCTTTATTTGGAAGAAGACAGCTCTGAGCTCCAAACCTGGACAAGCCCAAGGCCAGAGCAGATTGAACCTTAGTAGCAAGGGAAAGTGCTGCCCTTGCTGCAAAGGGAAGGGAGTGACGGGCACCTAGAGGTAGACTTGGGGACGGCTGTGGGGCATGAGAGGGGATGACCCGAGGAGAACTTACTACCTGGTTGGCGTTTGTTTCGCAGATGGGCACACCTTCAAGATAGCCCTCAAGGATGCCATCATTCCCGTTTCTGGAAGAAGAGCCCCTGGGATCCTATTATTTCTCACAGAGGAGGTGGGGGGGCCGGAGCTGTTAGCATGGGTCAGAGGCTGTCCCTACAGTGAGCACTGTGCTCTACGCATGCCTCATCTCGGGGCCGCCAGCTTCTCTCTCCACCTTCCAAATGGGGAAACTGTGGCCTAGAGAGGTAAAGTAATCTGCCCAAGGTCTCTCAGCTAGTGAGCCGTGTGTCTCCTTCCTGGGAACCAGCACAGCGGCTGGCTTAGGTGTTTCCTACCTGAATCAGGGAGGGAGTAGGGCCCAAGAAGCAGGGCCTGTGGGACAGAAGTGACAGCAGTGAGACAGTGAGGGACAAGGGGCAGGTAGAAGGCTGATGAGCAGAGACGGCTTTGAGTTGGGATCTGAAAGCCCTGGGCGCCAATGCCAGCTGCTGGACTCTAGTGGCAGATGGAGCACCTTGATCACCCCACTCTGCACCCCCTTTTCACCCCCGGGGCCTCCACACCTCCTCTTGCCCAGGCCTGCCTGAGTAAGCATCCCCCCAAAGAGCCTGACTCACTGGCTTTGGCTCTTGCCACTGGAGTGGTAGGGAGGACAGTGGCCCAGTGGCCTGGTACCTCCTAGCTCGTCTGACAGCCCAGCCTCCTCCGGGAGCAGACTGGGATGCTCCTGTCACGACTCTGCTTTTGGTACCTGAGAAGCCCCTTCCTCCAGCACAGACCTGGCTGGCTTTCCTACATGCAGTTGCATGTTTTTGTGTCACTGTCCCTTGCTAGCTGTGAGCTCCAGCGGGGCAAGGATGTGCCTGAGTCACCTCCTATCCCCAGTGCTTATGACAGCACTTGGCACAATGCAGGGGCTGCTTAGCAAATATCTGTTGAATTCCCTCCCAAATCAAACAAGAAATCCCCCCACCCTTGCCCGGGAACCATCACTGGTGGACAGCACCATGACCACGGCTGCTGTCAGCCACGTCCCTCCTGCTACCACGGCCCCCTGTACAGAGGGCACACAGGCATCTGTCACAGTTCAGCATTGTTTTTCTTCCTATGCTTTAGATCGCTGGTTTTATTCCAACCCATTCTCACTTTCTGTCTTGGAAAATCACAAGGAAATTCCACGGTGCTACTGGAATCCTTGCCAACGTGACTCAAGCAGAATTGAGCACATGGCACTGGGTTCCCACACAAACAAAGATGTTGCTACTTTCAGCGAAGTGGCCTCCCTCTTTCTGACAGCTTGGATCCTCCACCCTTGCCCAGGTGAGAAGAGAGCAGAATGGGTGACTGGCTGGGCCAGGACAAGAGCCACCAACCAGCTGGCTTTGGCAGTGCTGGCCCACGAGGTGCCATGGTGGGTGCCCAGAACTGGGTGAATAAACATGGAGGTTGGAGGCCAAGTGGGAACGACCTGGACATTTTCTGCAGCTCAGCCCCATTTGACTCCCAACTCCCAGTTCATTGCAATTTTCTACATCCTGGCCTCTTCCCTGATTCTTACTAGTCTTGTGACTGGGGTAAATGACTCACTCTCCATGGCCTCAGTTTCCCCTCTGGAAAACAGAGGTGATGCTAGCACAAGATCATTTGAGGATTAAATGAGACAGCACTAAAGTGCCCAGCGTGTGTTTGGTGTGAAGTGGCAGTCAGCAGCTGCTGCCCACGATGCCAGGGATCCTCAATGGCCCCTGAGTTCAAGCCTCCACTGGGCACCATTATGCCACCATCACCAGCCCTGTGACTACAGAATCAACCACCTAGAACTCAGCTCCTCCCAGGGCATGGTCTGAGAGTAGACATGGGTTATGTCTCTTATCTGTGTCTGCCAGGGTCAGAAAGCAGCATGGGGGACAGGCTCCATGGGGGCCTGATGAGGGCTCTCCAGGCCCTCGAGCGGGGTCCTGAGAGCACATTTTTGCCTGAAACATCACTGCTTAGCTGGCCAAGAGGGAGGGCACGGAGCTGAGCATCATGGGGTGAACTACTCAGCTTCTCTTGTGCCATGGCCTTGTCTGCGCATTTTCAAAGTCTGTTTGGAGGACCTGGGGTATATGGGGGGGGCAGATTGTGCTCCCCAGGGCAGCTGCTATGGTAAGCGGACCCCTCTTCCATCTCTGATGTCCCGTCCGATAGCTGCTTTGTGAAGGACCAAGGCATCGCGGTGGAAGGCAGAGTTATTTGTGTAACAACCAGCTCCACTGTGTGTCGCCAAATGAAAAAAACACAGACACTGATGGTTCCCAGCTGTGGGGGCACTCAGTTCAGGATGTGTTGCAAGACAGAGGCTCTGGGATTGAAGGTGGGGTGGCCTGATGGGGCTGGGATGCAGATGGATTGGAGGTGAGCAGTGTTTCGGCCCTTGGCCCCCAGGGGATGGAGATGGGCAGGGACAGAATGCTGCTTCTGCTAAAAAGCATGGGCTCTCCCCTGGGTAACTATAGAGGGCTGGAGCTTGGCATCACTGCCTTCAATTTGTATCTGCCTCCTTCATTGCCTTAAGCTCTGGGCCAGACCCCTGTTAGCTCTGCGCACAGGCTTGTTTGTTATTCACTTAACGATGTCTGTTGAACAACAGGTTCACCAGCCCTACATTTACCTAGCAGATCTCATCCCACTTCAAGACCAAAGCCAGGGCCGGGGATTTAGCTCTGTGGTTTCGCCTGCCTGCTGCGCAAGTGCAAGGACCCAAGTTTGATGCCCGGTACCAGAAAAAAAAAAAAAAGACCAAAGCCATCAAAATAAGAGTAATTAAAGTATTTTCAAGATTTTCAGGGATTGTTAACTGCCACTTCCAGCCCCCAGTCCTGGGGACTGAACCTAGGGCCTCCTCACTGAGCTACATCCCCAGCCTCTCTCCCTTCTTTCATTGCTTCCTTCCTTCTCTCTTTCCATGCGCACTGGCACATTGAGTCATGACCGAATTGCACACATTTCTCCAAACTCACCAGGCTGATCTGTGCCTCTCTGGCTCTGTGTTTCTCTGCCTGGAGTATGTGTCACCCCCACTCTACCTGACTCAGTTGTGTGTGTCCTTTAGGGTTCAGGTGCTTCCTCTTCCTGGAAGCCTCTTCCTGGGCATGCCTATACCCAGCAGGCACCGGGGGGCAGTGACGTGGGATAAATGGGCTGTGACTACTGTCCCCAGGCATTGCGCTAGGTCCTTTGCACATATGCTTTCCTGCATTTTGCCCTGTACTTCTCCCAAGTAGATGTTATTTTCTCCACCTCATGGTGGAAGAGCCAGGATTTGAACTCGGATAAGGTCTACCACAAAGCTTTTTTTTCCCTCTACAAGGCACCTACAAATGCATTTCTTTTTACTTGTCTCTTTTACTGGACCTTGGCACACTTTATCTCTGTATCCCCAGGGCCCTGAGCCTTGTACAGATCCAAACAATAGTTGCTGGAGGTTGAAAAAGAAAAGATGGAGCTCAGTGAAGGATCCCAGGTACTCATCCTCCTCTGATGGCTTAAGAGTCACACCCCTTTGGAGCATCCACCCTGTGGGGACAGAGCCAGCCCTCCCCTCGAGTGGTGATGTAGCCAGCTCTGGTATCTGCATGGGGGAGATGAGGAAGTGACTCTCCCCCTGAGTCTGGAAACTTAGACCATCCTGTGCTCCACAAACCAAGACTGCTTTGGGGTTCCCGAGTAGTCTTTGATTTTTGCCAAGGGGCACCTAGAGGAAAGGACCATCCCTGCCCCCCATCTCAGGAAACTGGATTTCTGGTGACTGCTGCTCTCACAAGCAAGAAATGAAATGACAAAGTGATACTGAAGTTGGAGCTCTCAGAATACCAGAATACCCATCTTCTCCAAGCATACTGCACCTTTTCTTTTTAGAGCAAAACCCTGTAATATTAATAAACGACAGAGAGGAGGATAGAAAAGCGACTCTTTCCCTTTGACATGGAGAAGATCACAGGGACTAGAGAGACCTTTAATCTTTATTAATGTGTCTCGAGGGGGCCTCTCCCTCAAGCTGTGGGAGGCAGACATCCAAAGAGCTTGCCTCGATCGCAGTCCTCAGCATCCCTGGGCACCTCAGATGACTGCCTGGTACTGTTCAGAGTCTGGCAGGACCACATCATGGGGACCTGCTGTGTCCTGGGCAAGAACAAGGCAGCCCAAACCCGGCTCCCATCTGTACGGGGCTGGAAGACAGGGAAATTCAGGACACAGGCCTTGGTCACATGGGGCTGTTTCTAACCAAGGGCATCGATGCCCTAAAGAGGCTCTGAAGGAAGCAGGCTGTTGGAGGTGCTGGGGACAAACAGAAATCATGCCTAGGAGGGGTCACACCTGAGTTCTTCAACAGTACATCCAGCCAGAAGCCCCTTCATCTGCATTCATCACAGCTCTCCTCGTCCTGCCTGGCTAGAGGGCTCTTCCTATCTCTCTTCCCCTCAGCAGGGCACTGCATGAATGTGGCCAGAAAAAGCTGGGACTTGATGTCACGCAAACCTGATGTCATGAAGACACCAGGACTTGCAAGGTATGTTTCACTGTGCTGAGAAGCTTTACAGTAAGGATCTACAAGCCCAGGAAGTGGCAGGGTCACACACATACACACACACACACACACACACACACACACACACACACACACAGGCCTACCGGCTGACAAATGGAGATGCTTACCCTGACATTCATTCATTCATTCATTCATTCGAAAATGTTTTCTCATCACCCACTTGGTGCTTCTTCAGGTGCCAGGCCTGTCATGAAGGCCACATTACAGTGCAATGTAATTAGGATACCCAGGGGCCCAAGATGCAGGGTGGCTGGCTTATCCAGGAGGCACCTTAGGATGTGGACCTGGATCGGAGCCTAGATTTGAGGCCCATTGTCCTCCTGCTCGCTGCTCAGAGTGGATTGGCAAAGCCTCGCTGAGAGGGACAGTGCAGTCAGGAAGTGTGTGCTCAAATAAGGCTGAAGTGTGCTCAAATAAGGCATCGCCTAATTCGATTATGTTTGCTAGACTTCAGTGTAATGAAACAGAGTTCTGTCTCATAAGCACCATCTCCTAGTGTTTATAGAACAAGAAAGCCAAATTAAGATAGGAATTTCCAGGGAGAAAAGCATGTGTTTTAGTCTGGAATGTAAAGAGAACAGACCCAGAAGAAATCGATTCCTGATTTTACAACTAGGCTGTGATGGGGTGGGAGGGCGCCTGGTGGCTGGGCAGGGTGGGACCCTTCAAAAGGCTGGCTGGCACCCAGACTGGCACCTGGAGAGAGCTGGTGTGGGCAGGGATTCTGCCAGAGAGACACCAGGACAGGAGAGAGGCTGATGGGAAGAGATTTGTTAAAAGGGAGGAAGGTTGGTGGAGATGGGTGGTAGTGAGGGCTTGGGTGCCCCATTGGATTTATTTCCAATGCCTCCTTCTCTGAGTCTCTGTCTTCTCTGCCAATGTCTACGGCTCACCTGCTGCTAGGTGGGTTTTCCTAGCAAAGAAGAGCCTGGTTTTGAAACCTCGCCTGCCCATCCCTCTGCTTTGTGATTCCAAGCAGGTTACTTAAGATCCTGGAATCGCTTCTCGGCCTTTTGGCTAAGATCAAGTGAAGATCCTGGGCATCCATTTCATCATCTGTGAGGACTGAAGTCATGAAGACTCCTAGGATTATCATGAGAGTTGAGGCCAGGGAGCACAAAGCTCTTATTACAATGCCTGGCACACAGCAGGGGCTCGATTACTAAAAGCTGCTACTATTATTTTATTTTATTTTTTGGTACTGGGGATCAAACTCAGGACCTTGTGCTCTCGAGGCAGGCGGTGGCACCACTGAGCTAAATCCCCAGCCCTGCTACTGTTACTTTAAATCTGCTCATTCTACTCCCCATTCTAAATCCTGCAAGTAAAAAGATAACATTACAAAAATAAGCCAAGGACTCAGATAGACACATGTCCAAGGAAGATATACAAATAGCCAAGAAGCACACGGATGGAAGTTCCATATCACTCATTATGAAGGCAACGCAAGGCCGAACCACAGTGAGATTCCACCTCACACCCACTAGGAGGACCATGGTCAAGAGCACAGGAAGAGTCGGGCATGGTGGGGTACTCACACCTGTAATCTCAGCACTCGGAGCAGCAGAGGCAGGAGGACTGCAAGTTTGAGCCTAGCCTGGGCAGCTTAATAAGAGACTCTGTCTCAAAATGAGAAAAATAAAAAGGGCTTGGAATGTAGCTTGAAGCAAAGATCCTGGGTTCAATCTCTAGTGGTGGAAAAAAATGTTGGTAAGGAAGTGAAGAAGCTGGAGCCTCGTGCACTGCTGGTGGGAAGTAGAAATGGTTCAGCTGGTGTGGAAAACAGTATAGCGGCTCCTGAAACAATTAAAAATAGGACCACCTCATGGTCCGGCAACTTCATGTCTGGGTGTCTATCCAAACAAACTGCAAAGGGTCTCAAAGAGATATTTGTACACCCATGTTCAAAGCAGCGCTATTCACAGTTGCTAAAACCCAGTAGTAACCCAAGTGTCCCTGGAAGGAAAAAGAAGTAAAATTCAGTCTATCCAGGGAGCAGACTATTAGCCTTAAAAAAGGAAGGAGATTCCACCCCATGGGACACCATGAATGAACTGCGAGGATGCGAGATCGTAAATACTGTAAGATTCCATTCCTAAGAGGCACCTCAAGTATTCAAACTCGTAGAGATAGAAAGCAGCACCTGGGCTGGCAGGGGCTGGGGGAGGGAGGACAGTGTGTTAGTGTGTAGGGTGCAGAGTTGTAGCTGTACAAGATACTAAGAGTTCTGCACATCAGTGTTGCTGGTGGCTGCAAAGTGGTTGAGGTGGTAAACTTTATGTCATATACATTTTATATTTTCTGCAATAAATTGGGGAAGCACCCTCCCCCTCCCCTAAAAAACCCATACGTGGAGGCTCCACACTCCCAAGGCTGACGCTGAAGGTTACTGCTTATTCATCTCTTTCTGTATCGTGCCTGCTTCTCTCCGTCTCTGCCCATGAACTGAAGGGTCAGAGGCCGCTACTCCTCTGTGCCCTGCCATTACTTCTTTCTCTGCAAGGCCAACCTTCTCCCTGGATCTTGCTAAAATGCTGAAGGCCTCGAAGAGGACTTTTCAAGCCCTTTGGTGGCCCTTGAATTCTTCTTTGTACCATCATTGAGCTGCCTTGTTGGATTTGGGTTCCATCGTCTCATCATTTATACTCTGAGCAGCCTACATGACCCATCTGCCCCCTCGAGGTAGAGCCCAGGCCTTAGTTCTTGTGATGCCCCCTGTCCCGCCCCATGCTAAGCGCTGTGCCTCAGTCAGTGGCTGCTGAATGGATTTGGCCTTCAAAAAAGGAGAACATTATCTGGACACATGGTATACACTTGTCCCAGCTACTCAGGAGGCTGAGGCAGGAGGATTGCTTGAGCTTGGGAGATCAAGGGCAGCCTGGGCAACATAGCGAAAACCCGCCTCAGAAATAATAATTAAAAACAGAACATGCCAGCTGGAAGGGGCACTCGACCTGTTACTGTTATGTAGTAAGCAGATGTCTTAGTGATGGGGACATATTGAGTCCATGAGAACCTTGAAAGGCTGCTTATTTCCCCGGTGAGAATCTGAGGAGACAGTGAGCTGGAGGAGGGACGCTCCATTCTGCCTTCATGTTGCCTCCGGAGCAGGAGGCACAAAGCAAGGGTTCATGTTTCTCCTTCGAGAAATTAGGTCACTGGGTGTCAGTTAAGTGTGCCTCACAGGGCTATGCTAATCAGTTCTCTTCTGGCCTAAATATCTGGTAATTATCTTGGTTTTTTGCTTTGCTAGACTTGGCTTCCTAAAACAGTTCATCCACGCTGTTACTTCTGGGCTCCTGCTCCTCTGGAATAATATTAACCACCATCCAGCAGCCAGCGCCGCCTCCTCCTCCTCGCCTCATGTGGGGCGCTGTTCTGAGCCTTCACCCATGAGGACTCTTCAGATCTCCCCACATCTCCAGCTTAGAGGGCAGGACCCAAGCCTCACTGCTTCTGGGGCTCTCGGCCCCTGTCTCTCCCTCAGCCCACTCCCAGTGCCTGCCTGGGGCCTGGCCAGCCCGAGGGTTCCCAGCATGGGCCAGAGGTCCAGTGCACCCTGGGGCCTTGCTCTCTTCCTGGGCTCTTGGCTTCTTGTATTAGGCCGAGTTCCCAGAGAATCACAGTGAGTTGGACAGAGAGAGATGCAACAGATCGATCATGGGAATTGGCCCCGTGTGATCATGTGGGCTCTAAGTCCCGTGACACGTGTTGGGGAACCAGAAGAGCCGAAGGTGCTACTCAGTTTGGGTTCAAAGGTGCCAGAACTAGAGTTGCTAATGGTGTAAATCTCAGCTTGAGTCCGAAGGTTCAAGGACCAGGAGAGCCCATGTCCAAGGGCAGAGAAAGCAAGGTCCCGGTTTATACAGGGAATCTGCCCTTCTCTGTGCCTTTGTTCTGTGGGAACCCTGGTGGGCGGGATGGCGCGCACACGTGTTGGTTCTGGCGGGTCCTGTTTACTCTGCCTATTGGCTCAGATGCTTGTCTCTTCCAGAAATGCCCTCACAGATGCACCCAGAAACAATGTTTTACTGGCTGTCTGGGCAGCCCTTAGCCCAGTCAAATTGGCACTTAAAATTAACCATCACAGCCCCCTGGCAGAGTGGCTGCCTTCTCTGTGGAAGCCTTCGTGCCCCACACATCCTGGAAGACAGAGGCCCATCACCTGCTGTGGTATTTGGCTGCTCAGCAATTGTGTGTACACCAATGTGCATGGTGAATGTGTGTCTGTGCATGCATGTGTGCCCTTGTAATTGCTTCGTTTCCATACTCAGATTATAAACGGTTTGAATGCAAGGATACAGCCCCTCCTCTGTGTTTGTCTTCCTTTTCTTCTGTCTCTCAGCTTCTCTACAACATCAGTCTAACTGTATGATTCTCCTTACAAACTTCACCCATTCAAAATATTGACAGCAGACATTATTAAACATCCATGCATACCAGATTCGATATCCGGCTCTGGGTGTTGCGCTGGACTCCGTCTGACTGTTGAGTGAAGGGCAAATGTGAAAGAGAATTAAGGGGGAAAAGCCAGTAGAGTTCTTTTGAAACCCAGAGCTCCACACTCGCATCTTTTGACCTGATAAATTATGACGCCAATTACAAATAAAGTTAAATATTCAATAAAGGTAGATATACAATGAAAGTATAGATTGTGGCTTAGCATCTTCTGGCCAGTTGGTTCATTGGTTGGGGTCTGTTTTAGTTATTATCTTTATAATGACAATCTTGCTGGGCTGGTATGAAAATAATGGTTACCATAGCGGCTGAATAATCGAGCTTTTTTGCCATAGGCTTTACTTGGAATTTGTTTAATGTCTGGAACACCCTCTCAGGGTCGTCCTTCCCATAGCTGTTTTTTCTGAAGAGGAAATTGATAAACTCTTAGATTCAGTGTTTAAGTCCTTTGCCCAAAGGGCAGAACAGGCAGAACTGCAGGCCAGCCCAAATCTATGTTCTCTACTCAACTAGTTTCTCTCTATTTCTGAAGTTCTAAAATTATATATGTAGAGAGAAATGTTTTGACCTTGTGGCAATACATTTTCTGTAAGGTCAGAAATAAATAAGTAAAAATTAATCTGACAATCTCCAAGCAGGCTGAAAAATGCCACCCTGCCTTCCCCTTGGATTTGACCCCCATAATTGTTCCCCTCATTGACAGCTGATTGGTTTAAATAATTCATACCCTTCCATGAGGCCTACTGCTTCCAATTGGCATTTGCTTGATGGGGGTTGTGACTGACGGGTGATTATGGGCTGAAATGTTCCACCGCACAACAGAGAGGCTCCCGACTGCCACTCCTCCAGCTTCTCACACAAGTTGGTATGTTAAGATCACCTTCCCCTGAAAGCTCTGACCCCTCAGCAATCAACATTTGGGGTTCGCTGAACCTCTGTGCATTTCAACCTTCCTGTTGACCCAAGAATGAGGGCTATGTTTCCCGGGGCTCCAGGAGGCACCTGAGTTCTAGGGGACAAGCCTGGCCCACACCTGCTGGCTCTGAGCATCTGGATGGAGCCCCTACTTTCTCCGTGTCTGAATGGAGCTTCTGTCACCTTTGCAGACCCACTGGGGACTTGGCTCCCTGCTATCAAAGGCACCTCCAGTTTCTCCCAGGCCCTCTGCTAGCGGGCAGAGCAGCCAGCACTTCTGAGAAGAAGAGAGAAGGGGTATCTTCCTGGGGCTGAGAGGTTAGGGTTGGGGAATTCGGATGGGGAATAATGGTGACCTCAACTAAAAGCAATAAAAAGGGGCAGTAAGAAGGAGTGATGGAAGAAACGGCATAGTCCCAGATGGGGAAACCTTTCCTTTGGGCCAGGGCATGAGAGATCAGGTGAACACATAGTCATGCATGATGGAGAGTCTTCAGGTGGGCCACGTGCGAACAGGGTGGGAGGGAAGCAGGCAGTGAGGTTTCCTCTGCCAGGGTGGCTTTGGGGAGGCTTTGCAGAGAGCATCGACTCTAAGGAGCCAGGTCTTGGGATGTCAGGTTCTCCCCTGTGCATTGGGATGACCTTGAACCTGGGAGCGATTTGTTCTCCCCAGTTCTCGGTTCACGCAGTCAGCTCTCCTCCTCCAGGCTCCCACGACACCACCATCATCACATTTTATGGAGCCCCCTTCTAAGTGTGTGTTCCCCAGCCCACACCCTCTGGACCCCAGTCTGCGCTGTCACCGCACTTGACTGACCTGTGCAGGTTAAAGGTTAAGAGCAAACTTGACGATTGAAAGCCCTGTGGGCTGTGGACAGTGTCTAGCGTGCTGGCTGCTTTTACTCCGGAGCATGGGGCTGGCCACCTGAGGGGACCTTCAGCGATACATTCCAGAGTGGACTAATGAATCCCCAAGCAGACAGAGAAAACCAGGGAAGACGGGGTTCCATGAAAGGAAGGGAGTCAATCCATCCACGTGAACAGGCAGCAAGGATTAGGAGAAGATGGAAAAGACTGGAAATCGAACTCTCTGAACTCTAATAATGTCAGAACAATTGTTAAAACCTTTATGTGGGCAGAAGCCTGGCCTGAAACAAGCAGCTCGCAGAACACACTCATTGATCTCTTTTATGAATTCTTAAATGTGGTGGAAGCCGTGTCTCCTTGAAGGGCCGTTCCAGTGGATGGTGTCACCAAGGCCACTGTGGGCAGGTGGGAGGCAGGCGGGCAGAGAAGCCAAGGATGGGGGCTTGTGTGAGTAAAGAGAGAGCAAGTGAGGGCCAGCCACTGTCAGCCGTGCAGAGAGAGGTGACCCCAGCTCTTCTATGCAGAGGTTCCAGCCTGGGTACGAAATCCTGCCTTTAAAAGAGTGCTTTACAGTTTGTGAACCAATGTCCTTTCACTTCTTGAAGAGAAAACACCCAGGCAGGCGGGAGCATGGCAGTGAGTCAGGAGCAGGAAGTTGCCCTTGAGTGACACAGAGGGGGATCTGGTCACAGGCTGTTGTATGTGCTCATGGCGGGCATGGGCATGGCTGTCCCTCTCTCGTGACCTGGTGATTGTCTGCCTGGGCACCTCCCTGTGGCTGGCCCTGCGGGCCGATAGTGCCATGCGATAAGCTCAGGCCTGGGCTGTTGTCTTGCTCTGTTGCCTCTGGTTAGGGGAGAGGTGACCACAGGGTGGCCATTTTCCAGCCTCAGCGAAGGCTGGGGACAAACTCATTTTATTCTCCTTTAATTCTCAAACTATGCCTGTGATAGGGATTTCTTTAAACTCTGTTTTACAGGTGAGGAAACTGAGGCCCACTGAAAGAGCTGGTTTGAACAGAGCAGTTTGAGTCCCAGGACTACATTCTCAGCTGTTCTGTTGCACCGCAGGAAGAGGGAGGTAGGGACTCCAAATAGACACTGAACCAGATCTCTGCTAACTGGCTGTGGAGCTGTGACCAAGTGACTTAAATTCCCTGAACCTCAGTTTCTTCATCTGTAAAAAATGTTTGGTTATAGTACCTGTCTCAAAGGGTTGTAGCAAGGGTTAAAATGAGAGAGGACAAATAAGTTATTTACAGTGCCAGGCATACAGTAACTGCACAGTGAAATCTGGCTTCTAGTACGCATAGGACTAGAGAGAAAAATAGGTGATTTATGAGATGGGTTACCAATCAAAAAAGTCTTTTTCCTTCTTCCCTGACCCAACAGGGAGTCTCTGATCAGTTTCTAAAGCCAAGTGGGAGAAAATTCCATCATATGATACATATCATCCTCCTTTATATGTTGACTTTTTTCAAAGAACTGGGAGTACTTCCAAGATGGTGCGTTTCATTGTCTAGATGACGGTTCTTGGAATTATGTCACATCAGACAGCATGGGCCCTGCTGGGCTGTTGAAGTTCCAAAGTCACCCTGCCAGGTGAAGGCACAGCCTGCCATGCAGCGGCCCCCTCAGCACCTCTCTCCTGCCTTCAACCTGTTGCCTTGTTATCCAAGCACGATGTGCCTCTCTTTCACTTTCCACAGGGAGATATTTGAGAAAGCAAGGAGGAGAAAAGAAAGGCTGACTTTACTTTTCTTTTACTACCACTAGCAGCAGTGCCTGTCAACACAGCCGGGTGATAGTGACAGGGTCTCTCTTAGTTGTCCAGGCTGGGTTTGAACTTGCAGTCCTCCTGCTTCAGCCTCCCAGAGTGCTCAGATACCAGTGTGCCCAGCTCAATAGCCTGTTCTTACAGCCTGACAGTGAGAACTCTACCTGCGCTGCTGTAGCGCACCCTTATGCTCACCTGCGATGTTGGCGTGGGTGCCATCGTAGGTAGGAGGCACAGAGAGGTGCAGATTTGCTTCGCCAGGGCTGGGGAGTGGTGGTGCTTACCTCCCACACCAGGCCTGGCTGCCACCAAAGCTCCCTGTGGGGTTCCACCCAACCCTCATAGAGTGGGCTCCCCATGCTCTCTCCTGGCAAAGCCAGCTCCAAGATATTTGCTCTCCTGATGTGAGTTTGCACAGGCACAGGACCTTGCCCTTCCCGTAGCTGTGACTGCACACCTCGACCTCTCCCTAATTATTACTATAATTACCCCGGTGGTAATGGAGGCAGGAGCCTTCTCTGGTTGGGACCATGCTCCCTGTAGGAGAGTGGTATTTGCCACCTATAACACATGTAGATTGCTACCCGCTCTGGGATTCCTCTTATGTAGCAGGTAATGTCTGCATTCAGGATCTCATTTCAAGGGCAACAGCACTTACTTTGCAAATGAGAAACATGAGGCTCAGAGAAGCTAATGTCACCAGCTGACTCCTATTTTAATTCATTCAATTGCTAGGACCACCTTGTGAAGCTCGGGCCACTAACTGCCTTCCACCTGGGCCGCTATGGGCTTGCCCAGGATGACCCACAGGATGGGGTTTGGCCGGCTGTGGCTGGCTGCTCAAACACGTGTTATCTGTTCCTCCTACATTTACAGAAGAGGAAATGGAGGCTCGGAGAGGTTAAGAGCCTTGACCAAGGTCACAGCACTCAGCTTGGAGGCGGAAGATGCAGGAAGCCTGTAGCCCAGTTTTTCTGGCTGCTGTTTCCTCTGCCCTGTGGCGGGGATGTCTGGGGGACCAACCTCAGTGAATGCCCTGGAAACATGGCAGGGACCTAATTTCTCTGAGCTGCCTGATGGAGCTGTCTCTCTCTTTCTCTCTCTCTCTCTCTCTCTCTCTCTCTCTCTCTGCAGCTGCTGCTGCTGCAATATGAAGCATGTGTGTTTTGAAACTCTTTTCCAGCCCCAAATTCATATGAAATTGCAACAAGAATAATGCTTCAGTGTCCTCTTTACTTCCTTTGGTTCTAACAATCTTCCAGTATCTAACAGCCTCCGCTTCAGAGGAAAAATAATAATGAATGACTCAAAATAACTCTGCTGAAGAAAATGAAGGTTTGATTTGAATTGCTGAGGGATTGACTCCCTTTCAGTGCTCCCTCCCCTTCCTCTGCCTTTCCCGGAGAAGGCTTTCGGAATCTGCAAGACTCGTCCACAGTCTGAGATTCCAAGCATTAAGAAAATCCAGAGCCAATTATTTGGCCTAAAAGTATATTTGTCAAGCATGTATCCTTGTAATTCTACGATCCTACCAAGTATCACCTAAAGAATAAGATGCATTTGTGTTTTGGTCTCTCCCCTCCTGGAAGCTGAGGTATTCTTTGGTCCACAGGAAACAACATGGGTTTCCTATTACCATACGGTATTCATTTCTGTCTGCATGGATCAGAGTGGTCCAGATACCACAGAAGGCTGTTCCAAGTTGATTGTATTAATCACTGTGATTCATGTCAATAGCAAGGAATTCTCAGAAGAAACCCAAATACAGATTTAATCGATGTGGCCTTAGCTGGTCAGATTCATTATAGCTCCATATCAAGGTCCCCAGAGGAGATAGCAGGTCAGGAATACACATGTCCAAAGAAACTATGTTTCACCCACATGGGCAGAAACAAAGCTGAAACCACCAGAGAAATGTACAGTGGTGTATGTGATCCTGGAGTGCTGTTCAGGCATAATATAGTTCTATGGATTTAACAAATTTCTCTGTGGAGCTTCACAGTAGACAGAGTTGTGATTTGCACACTCTGGTTTTGCTTTGAGAATAGTTCTATTCAGCCAAGCAGCCAATAGGCACTCAGCTGGTTAATAAAAGTACATTCCTTTTAAGTATAATGTTGAGTATTGTTGTGGTTAGACTGCTCCGTGATTGCATGGATGTGAACAAAGCCAGTTGGGAAGCTGCGAAAATGAACTTATTACTCAGCTTTTATTTACAGAATGTATGTTGAGGTTCCAAGTCATGAGAAGGCAGCCCTGGTGGGAGAGAAGAGACACTTGGTACTGAAGGGGTTGATGTGCCGAAATCTAGGAGAGGACGACTGCTCCCAGGCCTGGTGTCCCAGGTGAGATGAGGCCAGATGAAGTGATGGAATTGTTACTTCCCAAATGCCAGTTTGGGTTGCCTTACAAAATGTTGCAGAATGAATTATACCCCGTGTTGGCTGAGATTTATGTCACACAATGTGGGATTGGAGTGGGAAAGTCTACTTTGAATCTACCATGCCCCGAGGGGAGCCAGCAAGCCAAGGGAAGTAGGAGGAAAGGATCAGAACCTCGGGGCTCCATCTTGAGCCCCTGTGTGGGCGCAAGCTGCTTCCCCCTTGCCCTTCCCCTTGGACCCGAGGGAACCAGCCCACACTCAGTCCCGCCTTCTCCTACCCTCCTTCCACACACATTCACATTTGACCCACTTCCCCCTCCTATCCAAACGCTCGACCCAATTCTCCAGCCTTCTCCCCCACGGTTCTGACCCAATTCGCTCATCATTTCCACAAAGACATGGCCCAATTCGCCTCCCTCCTTCCCCCCGCACGTGCCATCACGTTCCCCCACAGCTCTCAAACCCAGTCCTGACCTCGTTCTGCCCCGGCTGCCTTCACACCTGCTCCTCCTTGTTCCCCACCGCACAGGGAGCCACACGGCTCCTCTCTGTCTGCAGCCCCTCCATCACCCCCTTCTCCCCAAACGCTGGGGACACAGCTCCTTTTGTGAGGGACCCTCTTCTCTCCCGAGGTACATGGTCCCCAGGATTTGACCTGGTTCTCCCCTTTCTCAAGCCTACTTGGATCATCCATCTGTCTCACACGCTCTTCCCAAGGACTCGCAGTGTGGGTCAGTGCCAAACGGGGAGCCCTCTGACACGCCACGTTCCCAGTTAGAGTTCTCAGCCCTACCCAGTGTGGCAATTACCACGGCACCTGGCATGGCCAGGGGACATGGCCCAGCTGCCCAGGCCTTCATCAGAGCTTCTGTTTTTAGGTTATTTTTAAAGAAATCATTTTGTTGGAAGTCTATCTGTCAACAATTTAGATTTTCTTTTTAAAAAAAAAAGATCTGTGATTAGTTTGGGAGAAGTGCGGCAGCTGACTGTGAGGGGCTAAGGTCCTTTATGTGACGTGTGGACCGTGTCCCTGTCCCCTCCACTGGACGCCTGTGTGGTGTCAGTGGGACTCCTTAGGAGGTCAGAGGAGATGGCTCTCCTTGGACTCTTCATTCTCGGCTGCTGCCTAATTAAAACGTAAATATGTTTCAATGATCACAAATGATTTTTATGTATCCATTAGGAACCATGCTATAATCATTTATGCATTTTATAAAAGCTACCAAACAATTATCAGGTGACAAAGACATTACGAACTATCAATTTGGAGGGTTACTTTGGGCAAATAACCTTGGGGCGGGGGCTATCAGTTGAGGGAAGACTTGAGGGGACTTTGCTGATGTGGTTCTGTCCATTTCTCCCTCTAGACCTGTCCCTGTGTGAGAAAGAAAAAGAGCCCTCCTTGTAGTCCTCCCTTTTCTCTGACCTCGGATGAACTGGGGTGACACACAGGGTGGAACTAGGATTAGGATTAGAAAGAGTTGGGGTTTTTATGGAGGGCCGGCAATTTAGCTCAGTGGTTCCGCCGCCTGCCCCCGCAAGCGCAAGGACCCGAGTTTGATCCCTGGTACCAAAAAAAAAAAGTTTTGGACATGTCGAAGAACTGCTCCGGATGTTAGATGTTAGCTATTGTGATGACGGTTCTTGCTGTCGCGGGAACCATCACCACCTTCCTTCCCACCACCCCATTTCCAAAGCCACCCTGTGTCACGCTCCATCTCCCCCACCTCTGTCCCCACCATCTGTCCCAGCTCACTGCTGCCACCACCACTGCCACATCTGAGCAACTCTGGTCCTGACCTTTGCCTCTCAAATTCTTTTCCTGTCAACTTCTGTATGAATTTATCCTTTAAAAAGCATAAGAATACAAAATTTATTCCCTATTTTTATTGTATAAGAATCGTATCTGTTTGCTTTATGAGTCATAGCAGCAGCCACTGCAGACCTAGCTAGCTATTACTTTCTCTCAGTTTTTCCTTGTCTTTCTGTGATTTTTCCCTTTTCAATCTGCTCTTCACTCTTCCTCCTTCCCTTTTGATTGGGTTGATGCTTAGGGCCTCAGAGTTAGCTCCCAAGGCCCCTGGGGATGCAGAGAAGGCTCCCAAAGGCCAGGAGCAGATAGCCTCGCCTATTTGGAAACTGTGCGGAGCAGGGCCACTAGACTGAGAAGCAAAGTTCTCCACTCAGAGCTGAAGGAAGAGGACAGGAGGTTCTGCGTTTGGGGTCACATCCTGACCTGTCCCTGTGGACACTCGGTAAACACTGAATTAAAGTTGAGTGTCAGCTTTTGCCCAGGAAAGGGATTGAGCCCAGGGCCCTGGGCAGTCATCTTTATTCTAAATCTGTTTTCAAGTCTCATCTCTAATCTCTCCCACTCCTTCCTTTGATCTTTTATCAGAATTATGACACTGATGCTGAAGTATGAGGTGTGATCGAAAAATATGGTGCACATGTAAATTTGAAGAGTTCATCACAGTAAAAGACACACTGTCATCAATCCTTCTTGAAATACTCCTCAAACACACTTATCTCGTCATTCCTGCCTCTTTCTGAAGCATGTAGTTGTGCTTGTGTCTTTAGATGTGTGGTTGCAGCTGCCTTGGTGTCCTGAATCCATTCAAAACATTTACCTATCATGGTCATTTTGACTTTGGAGAAAAACCAGAAGTCTCACCATGCCAGATCTAGTGAGCAAGTGGAAGAGGAAGCACTGTTTGTTTGTACAAGCCTGCCTTTTTGTTGGATGCCATTTGGCCACAGTATTAGCCATACATTTAATCATATGTCAAAAAGACACAAAAGAGGACTTCCAGAGCAGCTTCAGAAAGTGGCAAGAATAATGGGATGGGTATGTTTGAAGGAAGGGGTGGGGGTTTTTGAGGAAGATTAATGGCAATGTGTTTTTTACTGTAATAATTAAAAAAATTTAAACATTCACTGCATAGTTTGGATCAGCCCTCATAAAATGGCCATTCATGTTTGAAATCCCACCTCCAACAACAACTAACCTGAAAAAAATGATCTAACTTCTTTTGACCTCATTTCTCTCATCTGTGCAATGGGAATTTCTGCCACAGAGGTTGAGTGGAAATTGTTCGAAATAAGGTCTCTACCGTAGGTCCCAGCGCGTCCAGGGCATGATAGGCGTGTGCATGGCATGCGAGTGCTCCCTGTAAATGACCACTCCCCCCCCTCTGCAGGGTCCTTTCCTGGTTCAGATAAGGATGCAGAGGCTGCCACCTCTTGGAGCCAACTCTCCCTCTACCATTGGGGTTTCCCTACAATGCTCAGCCATTGTAGAGAAAATCTGATAATGGATTTGGGGAACAATAACATAGGAAAGGAGGCAGAATTCCCATGAAGTCAATGAGGATGGTCCCTCCACCTTGGCTGATACTCAGAGGAGAAGATGCAGGAGCCCATGCTGGAACAGAGAAAGCCCAATCCAGCCCTGCATTACTAGGTGTGTGACTCTGGACAAGTTACTTTAACTCTCAGTGCCTCATCTGTAAAATGGGGATCCTAAAACAGGGTTTGCACAGTTGTCACAAAGATAAAATAAAACTGTTTGGCACACAGAAGCCTTAATAAATGGGCTTTAAACCCCCATCTTTTCTTTCCAAAGATTGCCTTTTCTTTATATTGGCCTCTTCCTTCCAGGTTTCTTAATAAAGATTTTCAGAAATGCTGGCTGCTCAAGGGTGGGTTGTCTGCAGCCTGAAGATCTTGGGAGGATCGACATTAAAGGATCTGATAAGTGGTAAGTGTTTGATTGTATAAAATAAGAACAAATGGAGCCCAATTATTCAGGATTGTTATTAAATTGTAAAATCAAATTAAGCCAAAGTAATAATAATTGCATCAAAAGTCAGAGGACAGCTCCATCCTCTAATTTGTTTGTTACTCCTGCCCTAGTTTATTATCGATGCCCAATCAGGCAGTTATTAAAAAGAAGACATCCAAACTGACAATACTAATAATGGTGATAAATCTTCCCAGCACAGATGACTCTCACTTTGTTTTAATTGAAAAAAAGCTATGGAAGTGTTTTCCCTCATTTAAAAAAAAAAATCTTTCTGTTTTTTTTCCTCAGGCCATCTGTCTGGCTATTAAAATCCCATCAGCCTCCTTGGGAGAATGCTCGCTTCCCCCACGCCTGCCATCCCAAAGGGGGTCTTGGAGCCATGAGCTCGGAGCAGCCCAGGTCCTACATGGGGAAAGCACTCTGCTCTCCACTCTTCTGGAGGCCTCCTGTCTCCCCTGCCTGGTCTTTCCCTGCTGCGTAGATGAGCAACTCTGTGATTTATCTCCAGGTCCCACATTAATAACCAGAAATTAGTTTATATCCTTAATAATGTGTTGATTTGTTCAACTGTATAAGAAATAACTTTATCTCTTCTCAGCAGGCTGGGGTCTAACAAGACAGTGCTGGATCTACAGAATAAACACTCTGGGGGTGACATTCAGCCCTCCAAGTTCAAGGCCTACTTTCTAGATGGTGGGCGAGGGGAAGCCCACAGTCCAAGCGAAGGATCTCAGATGGAGGTTAGGCAGGGAGTAACATGTGCTCTCTCTGAAGAACCCGGCATCGGAGCTCCTGTCACCCAAGACCACCTCTCTTAGGCTTGCATGACACATTGTTCCAAACTCTTCCTGTTTTTCCCTAATCCTTTCTGTCATTAGGTCACACACATTAGGTCATCACTGCTTTGACAAAGCTGCCTCTCCCCTCCCACTCAGGCACAGTCATTACTGAGCAATCTGGAAGCTTCCTTCAGGTTTAACCAACCATGGGTCAAAAATATTTTTTTAAAATTTGTGTCTATAGGGCTGGGATTTAGCTCAGTGGTTTCGCCACCTGCTGTGCAAGAGCAAGGACCCGAGTTCGATCCCCGGTACCAAAAAAAAAAAATGTGTCTATACCAAGCAAGTACAGATTCCTTTTTAAATAATTATTCTCTAAACAATACAGTATGAAAATTATCCATATAACATTTACACTGTCTACAGTATTATAAATCACTCAGGGACTATTTAAAGTATATGACAGGGTGGGCTTAATTACAGCAAATATACTATTTTATATACAAGCCTTGAATATCTGTAGATTTTGGTATTTACGGGGGTCCTGAAACGAATTCTCCCAATGATGCCAAAGGGTGATTGTACCTTTATATAGCAGGGGTAAATCTTTGTATGTTTGAAAAACTCTAGAGTAGGGAGTGGAACCCCTTTCCTATGAGCTGATGGAGAGAACAGAGCTAATTCCTTTGGCTCTGATGGGTCTTGGAGAGGGGGCATCTGCTGTTGACCCTGCAGGGAACCAAGGGGAAAGACCAGCACACACCAGTGTGCCCACAAGAGAGGGGTCGCTGTGTGTCCCTGCCTGTCACCTGCCGGTCACCTGCACCACTGTCCGTTCTGGATGGAAGAACAGGTCCCACTGAGACAGTAGGCCGAGTTCTCCCTGTGCCTTGCAGTCCAAGCAATTTCCACAGGTTGGCCTCTGACCTTTCCCTTTTTGTCCTGCTACACTTTTTGTCACTTAAAGCAAAAAGCTGACGAGGAGGGGGATGGGGGCCCACTGGTCTCCACTTCTCTTTCAAATCAGAACTGTGCCTTGCCAGTGAACCGTGAGCCACGTCGGTGTCAGAGTTGAATTTAGGTGTATAGGGATGAACACTTAAACAGACGTAAGCTGAGTATTTAGAACACAGAACTAGTGCATCAACTCTGTGATTCCTTGGATAACTTTGCTCAGGGTGAGGCTAAAACAGAGGATCTGTTGAAAGATGCTAGCTTGATTAAGAACAGAATGTGTTATTGGCAAAAATAATGCACAGGGTTCCCAGTGGATTGACAGGCAGGCAATCCTGCTTTAAAACATAGCCTCCCTTTGAACTTCCGCTTCACACCCAAGTCCTTCTTGCTTTACCTTTTCTAACACACCACTTGATAAGCATTGATCCTGAGGCCACAGAGCCCGTCATGATCTAAACCCAAGCCAGCCTGATGCCCAAGCCGGGCTCTTTCTGCTGGATCACGCTGCCCAATCAATCTGGGAAGAAACTAGGGCAGGAAGTGGTTGGGTTCTAGGGAAAATCTATTGGTCCCAGGCTGCGGTGGTGTGTGGTCTTGCTGTCTGAGCTCCGGCCTGTGATTTTAGCCTGGGTCCCAGCCACAGGATCAGGCCACACCTGTTTCCTGCCTGGCCAGGCCTCTGCCTGCTGCGCTCTGTGTCCCAGAGTCTCTCCCCAGCCTCGGGTCTGGGGGAGCAGGGTGGCTCTCTCTGCCTGGGGGGAGGCAGGTCCCTCCCCCAGTTATACCGCCACTTCTGCTGTCTCTGACCAGCTGTGTCGGACCCTTTGGGCGCCGGTGTCCCATCCCATCTGCTCCGAGAGAGTACAGAACACATGCCCAGGCGGCTGTCTTCTCCCCAGGTGGGCTCTGCTGTGCTGTGGGGCTCTTTCCCCTCAGCCATGCCACTTTGTCACACTTAGTGTCAGCCTCTGCCAGCGTTCACCTCCCCTCTGGCTCCTGTCTTCTGGTGCCGAAAGAAGCCCTTGACAGAGACATGGGGCAGGGGCTGGGGTCCCTGGCCTTTGCAAAACTCTGTCCCTCACACAGCCACCTGCCCTGTGATGCCTCTGCCTTGTAAACCTGGTGCCAGGTACCAGGACTGCTAAAACCCACTGGGATGCCCAAAGGCACAGTGGTTGAAAGCAGGAGGGGAGACCCTTTGTAGCGATGGCCAGGGCCAGGTGGCTCTTCTGTTCTCCTGTGGCCTCCTTCCCCTAGCCATGGGAAGCCAGGGCCAAGTCAGTTTGTCCCTCCATCCATCCTTCCATCCTTTCTCCCTTGTTTCTTTCCCTCACTAAGAATTTTTGCTAAGAGCCTTCTATGTGTCAGACACCTCCTTAGTGAGTTCACTCCAAGTCTTCAGTTCCCCACTTAGTACCCACTGCCCGCTGGGCACCAGGCACTGTCCAGGGAGTGGGCACAGACAATTCAGATACTGTCCCTGACTCAAGGGCCTTACCATCCGGTTGAAACCACAAGGACTTAGAAACAGAAGTACCAGACAGTGCATGGATCTGCGCATGTCTGGAGGGTGAGGCAGCAGTGCCCGAGGGTGGCACTCTCCTGGCTCTATGAGATGCAGAGCTAGGGATGGGGCCCAGGGCCTCACACAGATGCCAGGAAAGTCTCGTCTCTGCCACTGAGCTCCACCCCAGCTCCACTTCTGGCTTTTATCAGGTCCACCCACCCTGGTACCACATTCAAATGAAATTTGCAGACACACAATAGAAACAGTTCCTGCCACACTGCACTCCTGAGAGAAAACCTCCTCGCTGTGAGACGTCCCCCATCACAGAGCAAGCCTGGCAGAGGACAAACCTGCATTGCTCAGTACAGTGTGAGGCCTCTCTGGCCAAACCCTGAAGCCCTCTCAGGTAGACGGGCCCTCGGATTCAATGACCTTGTCTTCGATGATAAAGTAAGGGTCTGGCTAGCTAAACTTTGTGGAACCTTCCCTATTTTCTTCTCCTATGGCCACAGAAGCTTATGGCCACCTGGAATAAAGGTTATAACTTCTGGCCTATGAGACTACAGCAAAAATGTTGTGTGATAGCTTCCAGGAAAACTTCCTTAGGAACCAGGTGACCAGTGCCCTTTGTCCTTGTCTTTTTGTGCCATCTCCCACATTGACATATGAAATGTGCAGGTGGTGGCTGGAGCACTGGCAGCTAGGCAGGACTGTGTGGTTGAAGGCCACACTGTGAGGGTGTTGGAGCAGGAAACTGGTAGGAGCCTGCATTGCTAAGCAGTTTATGGGGCCTCTACACTAGCCTTGTATGAGGTGTGAGTAAAATATATGGTAAATGTTTAAATTTAAAAAAATTATTACTGTCAGTAATTCCCCTCAAAGTACTCCCTCTCGCTTTGAATACACTTATCCCACCATTTTCTATATTTCCCGAAGCAGTTACAGAAGCTCTGTATCGTGTCTTTACTAGCTCTGATCAAAAAGCAGTGAATGCTGCTGCCGAGTGCCATCCCACGGAAAGGCAGGCTCGTAGCAACCTTGCAGTGTCCTCATCCACCTTATTCACTGCACCCAGCAGCTTCTGGCACTTCCCCAAAGTCAAAATGACCATGAAAGGGAAACATTTTGAGTCCATTCAGGACATCGAGGTAGCTGTGACAACACAACTACAGGCCCTCAGGAAAGAAGACTCGCAGGGCTGCTTCAGAAAGTGGCAAGAAAGATAGGATAAGTGTGTTTGAAGCAAGGAGGAGGATTTTGAGGGTGACTAATGGCAATGTGTCTTTTACAGAAAGAAAATTTAAAAAAAAAAAAAAAATTAAACATTCACTGTATTTTTTGATCACACCGCATCCCTCTTGCCTCCAGATCCACTTACTTGAGAGAGAATAAACTGTTTGTTTTATTTAAGCTGTTAATTTTTGCCCCGTTAAATCGAATCCTTCCAGATGCAAGCTCTAGGATTCCTTCCAGACATACCGCTCTGAGGCTGTGACACTGGGGAAGACCTTTAAGCGTCACTGCCTATGTGAGGGAGAGCGATGGCCTCCCCAAAATGTCCCCATCCCGATTCCTGCAGCCCGTGACCGTGTTCCCTTGCATAGCAACAGGAGACAGAGGTCGCAGATGGAACTAAGGCTCCAACTGTCTGACCTTCAGCTGGAGAGATTATCCCGGATTATCTAGGTGGCCTCATGGAATCACAAGGGTCCCGAAGTATGGAGGAGGGAGGCTGGACAGTCAGGAGAAGGACCCTGGCAAGGCTGCTGCCTTTGGGATGCTGCTGGCTTTGAAGATGAAGCCACAGTCAAGGACTGGAGGGTGGGGTGGGGGGGACTCTGGATGCTGGGAAAGGCAAGTAAGCAGGTCCCCGAGAGCCGCAGGAAGAACACAGCCCCGAAGGCACCTTGATTCTAGCCCAGCAAAGCCCTTTTCAGTCTTCAGACTTGTACAGCTTATAAGATTCCAAGTTGGTGTTGTTTTAAGCCACTGGGTTGATGATCGCTGTTACAGCAGTGTAGGAAACAGACACCCGCCCTCTGCTTCCTCGTGGCAGAATGAGACTGACAAGGCTGTGGTGTAGCATGCCAGAGGCCTTATGGGTGGCACCCATGTGGCCATGAGGACAGGGCCCAGTACACAGGAGAATCAAATACCAGCTCCCAAGGAAAGTCTGACTGTGCCTTCCCGCCTCTGGTCACCTCCTTTAACCACAATAAAGAGGATTAGGTGAGATTCGTGGATGCTACATGCAGGACAGGCTGGTGCTTTCCTGGGGTCCTGGCTGCTGTGTTTGCTCTGTCTAGAGGAAGGAAGGGAGGGAGGGAGGGAGGGAGGAAGGAAGGAAGGAAGGAAGGGAGGAGGGAAGGGAGGAGGGAAGGGAGGAAGGGCCACAGCCTCAGGAAAGAGGCCAAGCAGCAGGCAACATCCACCAGTGGCAGGGGTGGGTTTTAGGTCCACGTCTTCTGCCAGACCCCTGGCTGTACTCCAAAGCCTTGCTTCCCAACATGTGATCCTCTGGACACCTGTACACCAGCCTCACCTGGAAGCTGGAAACACAACATCCCAGCACCTACCTGGACCCCTGCGCCAGCATCACTTCCTATAATATCCCCACGGGACTGTGAGTTTGTTGGTACCTGACAAGTACTGACCTGGACCAGTGCTCGGCTCTCGCCTTGGACTCACTGCTTTTAGGGAAAGCCTCTGATGATTTCATTTCCTTCATCTGCTTTGAGCTTTTCCATTCTATTTGGCAAACTCATATTCAATCTATAGAACTCAATGAAGAGGACACTTACTTTAGGATCCCTTTCCTGACCTCCTCAAACAGAACTGCTCTCTTCTCTGGTCCTTATGCTTGCCTTTATCAATGTCTTGAGCTCACAGCTCCTTCAGAGCTTAGAGAGTGTTGCCTGTTGTTACCCAACAAGTACTCACTAAGCACCTACTATGTACAAAATGCTGCTCTCAGCCCCAGGGAGAGCAAATACAGTGTATCACAGACAAACAGATTCAGAGAATATTAAATATGATGAAGAAAATAAATATGAACGAGAGATTGGGATGAGGGAGGCAGCCCCCTCAGGGACTGGCTTGTTTCTTCGAGCCACGGCCTAGCACACAGCCTGATACATTGAACATTTAACAAATTTCACACTGGATCAGATCTGACCATTCCCCAGATCAGGCCACATGTTTTAAAGTTCATATCCTTTCTGGGTAATTGCCGGTCAAATTTTTCCCTATCCAGAAAACTCCTAAAATGTCCTTCTTCTCCATGAAGGCTTTAGAGATAAAAATATAGGAAGCTGAGCATCCTTTGGTCTTCCAGAAAGCCCCCTGCCCTCCCTCCTGTCTCCCTGGCCCCTGGCATTTTGTTAGTGAATCAGGCAAAGCACATGACTGGTCAGCATACTGGGGAGCACTTCTCCACCTGGGGTCAAGGTCAAGAAATGTCACCCTCTGAAAGAGCAGCTGCAAGGGATGCGTAGAATGGGGGCCTCTCCCTCTGAGAGCAGACTTCCGCCTGAGGGATGCTGGGTCACGGGACGGGAAGAGGCCAGCCTTGCTGAGCCTCACAGCAAGAGCTGCTTTGGAAAGCAGGTGTGCTTATGTGCAGATGCATGGCTTCCTTCCTGCAGTCCTGTGACTGGTCCACCCCACCTGCCTCGTGTGATTTTGGTTCCCTTCTCAGCTGTCAGAGACAGGCAAATTCTGCCTGTTATTTGCCATCCACACCAAGGAAAGTTTGAAAACTTGGATGCCACCAGAGGCCGGGCAAAGGGCGCTGAAGGAGAAGAGCAGCAGTGTAGGACACTTGCGAGCTGTGGAGACTGAGGAAGAGAGGAGCATCAGTCACATTAAAGAGACAGGTGTTGCCAGTCTGCTGCTTCTGCCAAGCAGGAATGGGGCTCAGGGTTATGAGCATCTTCTGATTTTTTTAAACAGAGAAGCCCAAAATGTGGATTTTTGTGGAAAAGTTCTTGGTGTGTGGAATACTCGAAGGCCAGGTGTGACACACTTGCAGATCACCCTTTGCAAGTGCTGGGATGACAAGTCATAAGCTCACTGCCCAAACGACAGCACCTGACACTTAGTGAGTGCTTACTGTGTTCGTGCACCATGCTAAGCACCTCATGTAAAGCATCTTTCTAAAATTGCACAACCAACTCATGAGGGAGATACAATCACTTGCTCCATTTTGCATGTGAGAAATTGACTTGGAAAGGTTGAATTCTTTGGCCAAGGCTGCATGGCTGGTAAGTAACAGGGCTGGGTTTGAACTCAGGCTGTTGAGCACCAGAGCAGACAGGAACTCCAGACCTGGCTAGAATATAATGCAGGCATTGACGATGACAGGTCTGGAGAAAGATGGGGGTTAAATGTGTGCTGTACGAGAAGTGATCAAAATATACAGTGAATGTTTAAATTTAAAAATGTATTACAGTAAAAGACACATTCCCATTAATCCCCCTCAGAAGAGCCCCTTGCTTTGAGTGCACTTATCCCAATGTTCTTGTCACCTTCTGAAGCAGTTCTGGCAGTTCTCTTTCATCAGCGTCTTTACAAGGTATGATCAAAAATACGGTGATCAGTGTCTTTACAAGGTATGATCAAAAATATGGTGAATGTCACAGCTGAGTGCCATCCAAGAGAAAGGCAGGCTTGTAGTAACATTTTGGTGTGTCATTGTTCACCTTGTTTACTGGCACTGTGCCTCTTCCCTGAAGTCAAAGTGACCATGAAAGGTAACTGGAATCGATTCAGGACATTGAGGCAGCCATGACTGTACAAGTAAAGACACTCATGAAAGAGGACTTCCAGAACTGCTTCAGAAAGTGGCAAGAACAATGGGATAAGTATGTTTGAAGCAAAGTGGAGTATTTTGGGGGGACTAATGACAGTGGATCTTACTGTAATACATTAAAAAATATTTTTAAATAAGAACCAAGATACTCAGGTCATGGTACAAGATCCCAATGATGTATGTAAATGTATTTTATTTTGTTTTCTTTTTTTTTTTGGTACTGGGGATCAAACTCGGGACCTTGAGCTTGCAAGGCAGGCGCTGGAACCACTGCGCTAAATCCCCGGCCCTGTAAATGTATTTTATACCTAAAATGTACCAATAAACTTAATGGGGGGAAAATATTTTTAAACATTCACCATGGTTTTCGATCACATCTTGTAATTTCTGAGGCAATCTACATGCCGTGTCCTTGTCACTGTATTCATTCATCCTGTCCCTCGTCCATTTATTCACCAAGTAGCAATTGAACAGTGAGGCCCCTTTGTCGTGGGACCTGTGTCCAATCTCGTCTCTCATCGCTAACACCTCCTCCTACTTCCCCTCTCACATCTGATCTCCTAGCACCTCTAAGCCTTGGTGGTCCCCTGAGTCCCCCATACCTTCCTGCACCTCTTCCTGGGACGGTACCTGGCACATAGTAGTAACGTAGTAAGTCTTGCTGACGAAATAGATGAAGGAACTTGGGGGTCAGAGGCAAAGAGAGAAAGGAAAACAAGGAACGTGGGAGGTGGTAGATGCGGCACTGGAGGCAGATTTGGATGCTGTGGAGGGAAAGGGGGAAGAACAGAACCCAAACGGGAGCAGCACAGGAGGTGGTGGAGGTGACAACCTCGCTGAGCCCAGAAGACGAAGTAGGACGTGGCTCGGAAAGGCTCTCTAGGCAGAATGCAGGGACAGGGGACAGGGAGGACCCACCCTTCCCCTTCCATAGACTGCAAAGAAAGGGGTGTCCTTGAATTCGGAGTAACCCTTCTGTTTTCAAGGCAGTGAGAAAATCTGGTGCCCCCTCAGGTTCCCCAAGCTACCCTGGGTAAGGAGCATATCCTAATTTAACCTTCCAAATTCTGAAGATTTCATGGTGCCCAGAGCATAAATAGTGATCTCTGCTCAGCACTGGCATCAGCTTGTGAAAGAAATTTCGATATAAATTTGGGGTTCAAGGGGAAAGGGTAAACACAGTTTGTGTAAGACAGCTGTGCACAGCTGTTGGGTCAGGTAGACTTGGGTTGGAATCCCAGCCCTGTCACTCTGCTGTGTGACCATGGATGATTTACTTGACTTTTCTGCGTCTGTTGAGCTGGAGACAATGGGTGTTGCAGCACCTGGCTTCAGAACTCTGAATAGGAAGGAAGAGGCAACCCCTAGAAAGTACCTAGCAAGATGCGTACCCCCAAGAGCACACTCAGCAAGTGACTGGCGTCATCGTTATTGTCAGTATTACTGCTGAGAAGAAGCAGGAGATGAAAACAATAAAGAGCGAAGGACTCATTAAACAGAGAGAGAGCGAGCAAAAGAGAGAGATGCCGTGCAGCTAAACTGGGCTAGGTAAAAGTAGGGGTCAGAACAGTGGGTCTCAGAGGGCTTGGCCTGGGGCAGGGGCAGGGCAAGGCTGGCTCTGGGATGTGGGAGATGGGTGGTGGACCCCGCAGTGAAGAGAGATGGATTCCCTGTACCAAGGCCGCGGCGACCTGGGGCTGGGATCTTGTACCTAATCTTTGACATTCTTCTTAACAGCTGGAAGACTACTCAAGGTCAAAGAGGCTCGGGAAGAGTGAGTAAGGAGAAGTGGTGTCAGGGCTCTGAGGCAACCCCAGGCTGCTAAATCAGTGCCTTGGGCCAGGCGGGAACTAAACAGGATTTCCACCCAGAGCAAAGGTGCCTACCGCCCAGCAGGCCATAGCTCCTCAGCTTCCTGGAGCAACAGGGCAAAGCAGGGCCCAGGAGGTGCTCCAGGGGCCTCCATGGTCACGGTGCAACAGAAACACCTGCTTGTTTGTAGGAGCTTGTCAACAGTGTGGGCTGGCAGGTGGGCTCCAAGGGCCCAGCCAGCACCCCATTCCTGCCTTCTGGGAACGTAGATGGCTTTGTTCTCCCAGGCCCATCCTCTCTGGGTTCTAAGACATCGCCGATTGCAAAGTTACCTGAACACCCCAAGAGTGCCTTTGGGGGAGGAGGAAATCAATTTAATGTACATGTTGATTATCAAATACACTGATTTGATTTCCAAAACCTTGAAACTAAAGCTATGCACCTTGGAATCAGCTGAGATTGTCAACAATCACCTTGTTAACAGCCGAGTCTTGGTGCAAAGACTGGCTGAGAGGATGCTGGGAGGGTTTGTTTCAAAGCCTCCCTCTTCTTGACAGAGCCCTGGCTCCTCCATTCATGCACCCAGCAGCTCTCAGGGGCCCTCTCTTTGCCAGGCCACAGACTAGGCTTCAGGGAATGGGGGTGAACAGACAGACATGGTCCCTGCCCTCATGGAGCTGAGTCACAGTCTTACAAGGGACTCAGATTGGAAACAAGTGACTGTTTAAGAAAAAGGGAAAAGTTAAAGAAACAATTAAAAGAAAGTTGCAGGCCTGGAGCTGCTTTAGAAAAAGGGTCAGAAAGTCTCCTGGGGAAAGCAGCATTTGTACAAGGACTTTCTGCATGTTTGTGACCGCAGGGCCCATCATATAGCAGTGGTTCAGTAAAGCTCATCATGCTGGGAAGTGAAAAGAAAGAGGGGAGCTGGGGACACCCCTGTCCCTCACTCTCTGTTTACTATGATTGACTTAGTGCAAGTCACCTGGTTGCCACAATCCATGCCTACCCAGCAGATAGTAGAGAGGTGACTGATGCTCATCCCATCCATCAAGCCTAATATCTAGGGAGCCAGAGCCCAGGAAAGCCAGGGCGGCTCTCTTTTTCCTTCATTCTGAGGCACAAGCTGCTCTATGAGCTGTTTCTGTCCCTTTGGGGACGGTCCCTGCTGCCTTCCCCACACCCCAACTTCTGTCTTCCAGCCACACTGGCCCGTGGGCATAGCCAGGATCTGTGATTCCATGTGCTGTTCTTTCTGTCTGAAATATTTTCCTTTCTTCAGCTTCCTCACCCCCACTTTGTGTCCATCAGAGCTCAGCTGTTCCCTGCATTCCCTTTTCCCCAGCTTCTGTGCTCCCAGAATCCCCTGTGCTTATATGTTTTGTGCAGTGCGTGATCATCGTCTCTTTACTGGGGGATCTTCTCTACCAGCTTGAGTTCTTCCAGGATAGGGATTGAGCCATTTAACTCATTCCTAGAGTCTTGGCAGTGCCTGGCCAGTGCTCAGAGAATAGTTGTTGAGCAAAGAACAACTGTTGCCCTTTTCCTTGTCAAGAGATGGCTGGGAAGACCATATTCTTCTGCTTTCTGCGGCTTCCTGAGCTAGGGGCTGGGCACCAGCTGCAAGCCGGAGAAATCCCTTGGGCTCTCTCGGCATGATGCCTGTGTTTCTCCTTACCAGCAAGAAAGCTCACCAGCCCGCTTTGATTCCAAGGTGCATAGCTTTAGTTTCAAGGTTTTGGAAATCAAATCAGTGTATTTGATAATCAACATGTACATTAAATTGATTTCCTCCTCCCCCAAAGGCACTCTTGGGGTGTTCAGGTAACTTTGCAATTGGCAATGTCTTAGAACCCAGAGAGGATGGGCCTGGGAGAACAAAGCCATCTACGTTCCCAGAAGGCGGGACTGGGGTGCTGGCTGGGCCCTAGGAGCCCACCTGCCAGCCCACACTGTTGGCAAGCGTGTGTCGGCATTGGGAGCACAGCTAATCTCCCCATGCTCACTCTTATTTTTGAAAAGTCTCCTGGTTTAGCTGAGCCTCATTCAAATTCCTGCTCCAATCCTCCGTGATCCTCTCTGATTTAGAAGATGCTGGCACCCCCAGAATCTGTGGGAGGGGAACTAGGAGAGGAAATAAAAAGGCTCCAGGCTGTTTCCAACGTCCAGGAGGACTTGTGAGGTGCCTGTTCAGGTGTACAGGCAGGCATGAGCTTGTTCCCCTCTGTCATCTTGGGTGTCGCCCACTGTCAACACCTCCAACACCTCCACTGGTATTTTATGAATCAAGTTGGCGAGGAGCTCGCTGAATTCTGTGTTTTCTCCTCTCTCTGCACACCATGGGCAGCTGCGAGGCTCAAGACAGCACCACATCCAGAGTATGGAGGACAGGGAGGGAGCGAGAAAAGCTCAGGAGGGACTGGCTGCTGTAATCATCATAGCAACCAGAGGATGGAGCATTCTCAGGTCCACTCGGTCCACAGTGAAAATGAGGCTCAGAGACAGAAGTAAGCAGCCCAAGGTCACACAGCTGATTAGCAAGAAGTTGGAGATAACTCTTTAACAAGATTAGCAGGGCCCTTCAGGTCCCGACCACTTCTGTATCCTTCTCCCACAACATTCAGTACCCCAGCCACACCTCTTGAGCCACTTGACCTTTTCCTACTGCTTGTCTCATTTAACTTCCTCCCTCTCTCCTCTCTGCCTGCTGCCCTACCACATGGACTGCTCTTCCTCCCGTCATCCAGTTAACTCCTATTCATCCTTCAGATCCCCATTCCCATGTCACCTCTCAGGGAACCCTCCCCTGATTAGATGCAAATTGCAGCATCATAAACTCAGTGACCACAGCTGTAAACCACGCACATGTGTACTAGAAGCTTTGAATTAGGGTCTGTCTCTCCCTAACCCCAAATGACGCTGCTTCCCAGAGTCCACGGTGCTCTGGCCTAGCACTTGGGACTTTGTAGGCACTCATCAAAGACTTAGCCAACAAAATAAACAAGGGAAGGAACTACTGATCCGTGGTTGTAAACCAGCTCAGCAACTTAACATACACATTTCATTCAAACGTGGGGTCTGGGCCAAAGTAATTATTGGGGGCTAAAAGGAGCCATTGAGTTTTTGATAAATTTAAAAATCTCCCTTACTACCAGTCTGAATGTGTCTTTTCTCTGCCCCTCCCATTGCCGACCTGAAAGTGGACACTCGTGGGAAGCTGTCTGAGAGAGAATCTCTGTGACAACCACTCTGGGAGGTGAGGAAGGAGGAAAACACGGCCAGGATCTCTTGAGAGGACTTGGACGCCCAGCACTTTCTTTGCAGGTGATGATTGCTCTCTAAGCACTTCCTTTTTAATCATCAGTCATGATTACTGTCCTTTCAGTGCTGAGCTCCTCTGCTGCTATTTGTCTCCATCTCTCTTTTTCCCTTCCCTTCAGTTGAATTTATTGTTTTTTGCTTCTACTGTTCAAAGAACAGTCCTCGGACCAGGGACTTAGCTCAGTGGTTCCACCACCTGCCTCACAAGCACAAGGACCCGAGTTCAATCCCCGGTACCAAAAAAAAAAAAAAAAACAGTCCTTGGATGGGATGAAGGGGTCACCATTTCTGAAACCCATCCTGTCGCAGGCCGTGCTCATGTATTCATTTGTCAGCAAAGGCAGGTTGGCAACCTACACTGTCATGATTGCTGTGGCTACAGCAGTGAGCAGAAAGGACAAAAACTCCTGCCCTCCGGAAGCTGATGGTCTTGTGATGGTCTTGTGGTGGGAGACAGACAAAAACTACATTGAGTGAATGATACAGTGGGCTAGAAGATGGTAAGAATGCTGCCAAAACATAAGAAATAAAAAATGAAATGAGTAAGGGATCAGATACATACGGAGGAGAGGTGAGGGCTGTGGACTGCAATTTCAAAGAAGATGGTCAAGAAGAAGAAAAGGACAGAAGTTTACTTCCTTGATCCCTAAACTACCAACCACCCTGCAAAGTGTCCATGATACACCTTTTTTACAGAAAAGGAAACTGAGGCTTGGAGAGGTTCAATTGCCCCAAACCACACTGCTCGTAAAGGCTACAGCATATAAAGTGAACCCAGGTTGTGGGGCTGTAAAATTCTTTCAACTAGACCACAAAGCTTCATCTGAAAACTTCATGAGTTACAGGGACGTACATTTTCTCTTTCCTGAAAATGCTTGTGAATATCAAACCAACGGAACGTTCACACCGAGGGTGCTTTCAAAATAAAAGGGCAAAAAGGAAGAGCACGCGGTAGGTTAGGGCTGCAGATGAGTGTTAGAAAGCGGGTGCTGCTCCTCAGCTCAAAGGAGAGGGGTCTAAGGGCAGAGTCGAGTCACCCTGGAGGGCCCAGGGAGGCTGGAGATGGCAGCTGAGGTGCAGAGCCCCGATTCCTGACTGCTGAGGCCGAGAGCTCGGAGTGGATCTCCACAGATCCAGACAGAAGAGGATCCGTGCTCATGGCATGTGGGCTGCAGAGCCCTCTGGAGGTTTCTAGGGTGTGTGGGGCAGGGAAATCCAGCTGCAGGGGTCACTGGAGGCCTGGATATGAGTTCTGGCTCCACTGCTTTCCACTCCTGTGACCTAAGTGGGCCACTTACTCCTGAGTGCCTCCTCCTCTAGCTTAGAAACCCCAAGCAGGAGCTGAGAGTGTGGTGTGAACAGCTGGGGCCTGCAGGTGAAGAGCGCAGGTGAGAGAGGCGAGGGACTCAGGGTCCGGCTCTGTGGACAACCGCTGATTAGAACCCAAGAGCTAGAAGGAAGGTTTTCAGCATCCTGTGATTTGGATGTGAGACTGCTGAAGAACAGAAGGCTCTGGAGAAGCTACGTAAGGATGGCCATTATAATGCCCACTCTCTGCTCAGATGTGTCTATTCTGGTGAGCAATGAAACTGAACTTTAGTACATTTTAAAAGCAGAAAAGGGGAGAAAACCAACTGATTATTTTTCCTTCTCTGTAGAGGCTGGGCATGCTGACCATTTTCCTTTACTTTTCCTTGAATAATTTGCTTTCGCTTTGGCCAATCAGGAGCTGTGCAGACTGACTCCTTTGGAATCCCTTTACCATAGAGTCCTGACTCATTATTTTTTTTTCTAAAAGGAAGTTTCAGGATGAATAAACAAGTCGTTTTCATTTCTCTCTCTCACTCGATTGTGACACATCTTTGCGACATTTACATTTGCTTCAGTAATTTAAAAATGCCCCGAATTAATCCATTGATAAATATTTCCTATCTACCTACTGGGTGCAAAGCTTTTAGAGAAAGTCAGATTACCTTGGGACTCAGAGCGGTGTGTACACAGTGAGTTGGCCCTGTGGTGTCCTGCACATCAGCCCACCACACTCAAAGGCGAGAGTGCCCGGGAAAGGCGCTGATTTCCTAAACTCGAAAGAGAGCCATGGCTGAGCAGGGCCTGTGACACCCCACACCTCCCAGGCCAGAGGAGCTGTGAACGTGGAAAAGACAATTCGGGCCAACTGGGACTCCTCTTGATCAAAGAGACCAAGGATGTAGCCATGGCTGGCAGAGCGGCCATGAACGATCAGCCCGCAGAGGGGGAAGACGAGAGAAGCCAACAATACAGCAGGAGCTAGAAAATTCAGCAGAGGGGATTCATCAGCCTGTGTAGACAGAAAGTAATGCAAAAGGGGAGAGAGAAAAGAGGGATGCTGGTGGGTTTGCCTCTGCTTCAGACACTTTGTAGCAGCTTCGGGCTCCTCCTCTGCAGGGCTGAAAATCCTTTGGGTGAACACTTGGACCGGGTACAGGTCAGAGGGGAGGAAAGCATTAGAGAGAATCAACACACAGAGAATTTCTGGCTCCCCTTGGATACACTGTTTCCTTCAGGTGACAACAGAGGTTAATACTCGGAGCAGCAAGGCACCAGCAGCAAGGCACCAGCAGCAAGGCACCAGCAGCCCGGAGAAGCCTCCCTTGGAACAAGCTGTTTCAGTGTCCTGTTGTAGATTTTATTGAGCTCTTCCCTGAAAAGGCCAATTCATCTCCATTCAGAGACTCCCGATGCTACTTTCTTGAAAAGTTCAAGAATTCCTCCTCTCACTCTGCACCCACCTGTGTCCACAGACGTTCTGTTCCCAACCCCACTTCTCCAAGCCCACTATGGACAGTAGCCTGGCAGGGAGTTCAAGTTTGCACACAGGGACTTTTCAGGTATCTGCTCTGCAGAGAGAAAAATGAAAGCTGGGTTTTATTTCTCCATCTCTGTCTTCCTGCCTCTGTGTCTGCCCCTAACAGGTGGCCATGTCCCTTCTCATCCTTCAGCACACTAATTAATTCCAAAAGCAGCAACAGAGGCAAAGAATTATTTCCCAATTCTTATTTTCATCAAGAGGTGAACAAAAATAATCATCTCAGGAGACAGAAAGCCCTAATGAAAACCAGAGGGCAGAAAAGATCAGGGAAAGATGGCTTGTTTTTCATCTGAAGTCATTAGCAGCTTCTCTGAGGGAAGATTTGAAATCTGTTCACAACTTCTTGGGTATATGCAGAAAATTCAATTAAAGAGATGACAGAGAAATCTTTTTGGAAAATCCAATTTCTCATCAAAAAACACGGACCAGAGGGCCTAAAACACTGGCAACTTGATGTTCATAAAGGCTGATTCTGAATGGCCAGAAAGGCAAGCATACCACTGCCCGCCCTCCCCCGCCCCGCCCGAGATCTGGCTATGCCAACTTCCAGAAATAAGCGAACTTACAACCTTGGGAAATTAGCACAGCCTGAAAATAGCCAGTTTAAAATCTCCAAACCACTTCTTAAGTGGCCAAGGCCCAGCTTCCTATGATGGCCCTGAGGCCTGCTAAGCCCCATATGAACAGAGACTTTGGAAACTGAAGGCCAGCTTGAACTGGGGCCCTGAGCACCAGCCCTTTCTGCTCGGGCCTTGGCTACATGTAGAAAGAGAGAATCAACCCAGAAGAGAGCCTGGCCAGCCCTCCCCCTCTCCACTTGAAGGCAAGTGCCCCAGGACTGGGCACCCAAGGAGGCCACTAGGGAGAGTGCCAACCCTCAGCTCCTGCATGCACCACAGAGCCATTGGGAAGGGTTTTGATCCTAACCCTTTACAGATGAGCAGAGGGACAGGGTGCGCGGCTTGGAGAGAGAGTTAGAGGGGGCGGGCAGTGTACCACACAGATGAGATTTTAATAAAAATTCTTAAACCTTTTAATGCACAAGTGATCCAAATCCACCTCTAGTCCACTTGTCTTTTGGGAATTATGAGATGTTTAAAAGATCACAGTATTAAGGATTTGTAAATAAAACCCTGATACAAGAAGAGTATTTATGCCAGCTCACCAATATCTGATTATATTTCCCCTAAAATAATGTCTTGTCTTTCCTGTAATCTCTTGGCTGCTATACATCTCCATCCATCTAACTAAAGTCCAAGGAAGGCAAAACACCATGGGATCATTTCCCTAAAGCAACCCTCATTCACTTCACTTTCTTTCTCTTTTGGAATAAAAGCCTGTCATAAATGTTTAATTAAATGGAGATAGTCTTTCCACTGCTAATGACCAGTGGTATAAAAGGCTTTTCATTTTTTAAAGGAGGGGTGTGTATGCATGTGCTGAAAACGGTCCCTATTAATTTCGTCATATTGACTCTCTGGCTGGGGAGGAGCATGTAGTATTCAGCATAGAGCTGCTCTGCAGAATATGTTAAAGGCAGCGGCTTGGATTGAGAAAGGGCACCAAATGCAGTATGCGTCAAATAGACCATTGCTCAATGAAGTCACTTAGCTATTCAAAACATGTTCAGCCATCACTCAACTGCTTGCACCAAGAATATTGGGAGGGGGACAGAGAATTTATGCTTTTTCCCAAAAGTAACCATTTCCCAAAGAGCAGCTTGGCTCACTTCAGGTTAGACCCTCGGGCCACATCAGTCTCTTCGTCTGACATCTTTCTCTCTCTTCTCCCTGTCTCCTGGCCTCAACTCCCTGCATCCCTCTCATGTTGAGCCTAACAAACAATCCTGCAGTGCCCGCTTCCCGACACTGCCTCAAAGGGCCTCCAGTCTTAGTTCGCAGCATCAGAAGGAAGGCACATAAGCTTTTCTTTCCACACAGAAACATATGTATTTCTCTGTGCCTGTCTGCCTAGGGGTGGCTCGTACACACACAGAGCTATGCAAATGCATATTAAAGTCTGCTGCTAAATGCAGGTTGTATGACCTGCAGAGTTTTTTCCCCTCTTCCTCTGTGCTTATTAATGTGTCCCAAAACCACATGCCTTCATCCATGCCCTGGTCTCGTAGCCTTTACACCGTGGGGGCCCCTTGGCCCGTAGCACAAGCACACAAACCTCAAAGACCCTGCAAGCTCAAGGCCAATGGCTGACACCCTGCCCCACTGCTCCCCCACTCCCCCCTCAACCTCCCCACGCCCTCACCCCCCTTCTCCCTGCCTGCCTGTACAATGCTGACTTGACTTGCTCCTGGATAACAGACATGTCACTCTGTGTGGAAGTGAACTGGTTCTCAGCCTAACCCACAAGTGAATTGCTGTTTATTAGAACTTGGGCTTGTTTCCTTCGAGAGACGTATGTATTTTTAGACTTTGTAAACATTAAAACACACATACACACATGCAGCCAGCTGCCTAGAACGAGATGTGTGGCTCATAGACATTACGAAATGCTCTTGAACTCGGCTTGAGATCCTGGAATAATTAGGATTTACCAAATAAGGATTCTTAGAAACAACATTTTTTTTTCTTTTAAGAAAGAAGGTTTGCTGCAGATGATGATGTGTCTGGGACTTTTGGGGGAGTCAGGGGAAGAGGAGAGGAAAAGGAAGAACATTTTTGAATTCTTCCCTGGGAAAAGATGAGCAGCATTGAGGGAGGCAATTATTTTCTCTCCTCATAGATGGCAATGCTAAATCCAAAGGCAAATCCTAATGATTCCGAAGCAGGCAGAGCCCATTTGACTTTAAAGACATTCTCTTGCAGTTCACATCAGATCATAGATGATTCCAATGAAGAGGTCTGGGGGAGGGAGGGGGTGGTGGAGGCCAGAGAGTGGAGTATGGCTTTTGCTTATTGATTTTCTTTCCTCTGAAACTAACCCAACCAACCTTGATCTGGTGGAGGGAGTGAAGTAAGAAAATGGTGGAATGTAAAGGGGACTTATTTGGAGGAGGGTGGGGAGGGGGAGTGAGGAGGGGAGGGGCCAGGTGGAGGGGGTGGGAAATCAAATACCTTCAAGGCAGCACGTTCTCCATAATCCAGAATGGGTCATAACTTCCTCATTCTTTTTGCTGGTTTCGTTCTCACTGACACTTTTCGTCTTGCAGACCCCTCTGGAGTAGAGCCAATAGTCGGTTCCCACAGCTATGGTCATCAGGCTGAAGGCAGCGAAAGCACCAACGGTGGTTAAAAGCATTTGAACACCTCGATCAAACAGCCCCATAATTCTTCATTATATAAACACCCAACCGACTTCTGGTTCTCGGAAGGGTGTGTTTGAGGGTGCGAGTACTAAAGCCAAAAAAAAAAAAAAAAATTAAAATATAATTCCACTACTAATATAATGGATATATATGTGAATAGAGGATATGGAGAGATATTTTAAAAAAGGGAGGTAAGAAAGCTCACGGAAAAGAGTGTAAATTATAAAGATCACACGGGAAGAGAAGCTTGCCTTTTGGGATCAGAAACTGTTCCGGTTGCAGTGAGTTTAAAAAAAGGGGGGAGGGGGAAATAAAAAGACACCCCCACCCCCCAAGTGAGATGCTTTAATCTCTTTTCCTAAAATTCTGGTCTCCAGTTTCCATAGGTGATCGTTAATTTGGAGATGGCTTCCACAGTGAACCAGGGAACAGCCGAATTCTCAACACCATCTCTCATGGTCGGGACCTAGACAGTTAGAGATTGTAAGAGCCGAAATGCACCCTCCCGTCTTCGTTCTCGGCTCTGCGGCCTGCGCCATGAAAATCCTTGGCTTCGCCAGTTCTCTTCCTTGGGGGGGGTCTCGGGCGCTTTCGTTTCAGACCAGACTTCCCAGTATTCTGTAAGCCCTCGGTCTCGGCTGCACGGCTGCGGGGGTCTCGCCTTCCATGGCTCTGCAGGGCGGGCAGGAGCGGCGGCGGCGGCGGCAGCTGGACTAGCAGCGGCGGCGTTTATTGTTGGTGACGGGGGTAGTGTTGGCGAAGTGGGGGAGGGAGGGGGTTTCTCCCGGAGAATCGAGGCGCTTTTCCCTCCCCCTATCCGCAAAGCTCCTGGAGTCGAGGGAGCCGGCGTCTTGCTGCAGGATGGGCCGCCCGCCCCCCCCTCGCGGCCGACTCGCCCCCGGCGGAGCGCTCCCACCTACTGCATTACCGGTGGTGCTGAAGTGGACAGCTCCCCGCGCGCCCGCTCTGCGCGCTCCGCGGCTGGCCGCACAGCGCGGCTGGCTCGGAGGGGCGCGCGGGCCGGAGTCCTCCTCCCCCGGGGCAGCCGAGCCGGGCCGGGCAGAGCGGGGCCGCCTGGCTTCCTCTTACTCCTCTCCCCAGTCCTAAAATGAGCGCTCTCCCTGGGCTCTGGGAGCTTAGAGGAAGGCGTAGCTACAGATCGCTAGCGCTCTCTCTCTCTCTCTCTCTCTCTCTCTCTCTCTCTCTCTTTCTCTCTCTCTCCTTCCCTCCCCCCCTTGGTGTTTCTTCCAGCTCAGCCTCCTTCTCATTGCATCTCTACGTGCCCAGAGCTTCAAATACAACCCTCCCATCACAATCAGACTGGCACAAAACTTCAACCAGCCGTTTCTCTGCCAGGAAGTGGTGGAGATGGAACCTGGATGGGTAATTACAAACCGTGTGTGTCTGTGTGTGTGTGTGTGTGTGTGTGTGTGCACGCGCGCGTGTCTGTGTGTGTTCCACTTTGCTTTTCGGGGGATTTGTTTTATCTTCTTGGCTCAGTAGACGCATCTCCTTTTTGGTTGCATCTCTCTCTGTCTCTTTGTCTCTCTCGGGCTCACAGGGAGTGTGCACCGCACTGTCTGTCTCTGTAGTTTCCCGTGAAATTCCAAATCTTGCTTCTACAAGCAGACATTTTGGAAAGATTATTCATGGGAAAGGAAAAGGTGACGAGTAACTGGGGCTTGGGTCATGATTTTTCATCTCAAGGGTAAACATATTTGCAGGGGAAGTGGGTGAAATGTGAATCCTTCCAAGTTTCCTCTGTCATTCATAAATGGGACTGGCAGAGATGGAAAAAAATCTCCCTTCTGTGAACACCAAAGCACACGAGCCCCCTCCTGCTCGCTCAGCAGCACTGTTATCCTGAGATAATTATGGCATCACTGCTTGCTTCTCTGTGTGCACCTTTTCCTTATTGAGACTCTGGAAAAAAAAGAAGCATATTGATTGCTGCTGCTACTGATTACATTCTTTTCTCTGATCAGTTTCATAGTTAAGCAGAGTAGACGAGGCATAATGTGGGGACAATTCTATAATGGGGAGCCTGGAGAAAATTGTGAGTCTGATGGATCCGTTGGGGGTGGTTAGAAATGTTTCAATCTCCTAACTCAATTATTCCATACTTTTTCAGATAATTTGATTGATAATTTCTCAGTGATCTAATGATTATCAAAAAATATGCAGATGACTGAACTAAAAAGTTGCTTTGGTGCAAAGCTCCTTGCCTAACTTCTTCCTCTCGGTTCAGGAAAGAGTAGGCTGCAGGTAGAGCCAGTGTATCCCTTAAGTCATAGAAAAACTACCTGTTTCTCCACCCTGCACAGAAGTTTGCTTCCTTTCACTCTGCTCCTTTGTTAGAAGGAAGGACTCCCTCAAAGGGAGATTGCTAGGTTTCTGGTCCTGGGAGAGGGTCCTGGTGGCTGGGGAGCAGAACCAGGATCTCTACAGTGTCTGCTAAGGTGCCATAATGTATGGCAAGGGCTGTGTTTGAGGACTGACAATTTCTCTGCTTTGGTTTCTTGTCCCTGAGGATGGAATTGGGACGGGGAGTGGCTGGTGTACTGACCTGACTCGGGAGGGGAGCTGGCAGTTCAGTGGCGGGGCTGGGGGTGGGGGTGATTTCCTTGGCTGCTGTTCTAGAGGAAGCAATGAGGGGCCAGCACCAAGGCCTCTGAAGTCATCTCAGCTTTGGGGGGGGGGAGCTGCTGGGTGTCACTACATGCACTGGAGGGGCTTGACCTCATTGATGCCTGTCACCTTGGTTGACCTGGCCAGGAAGTCCCTCCAGACTGGAGACAGAGGCCTTTTTCTCACCCCTTCCCCTTTCAGACCAACGGCTGAACATTTTGCTCCAGAATAACCAGTAGCAGAAGCTCAGAAGCCTCTGTTTGTTCACAGAAGCTGCAAACCTCTGAGGCACGGATGGCTGCTGCAGCTTTAGCACCATTTGATTAATCTCTAGCCAGATCACCATTGAGAAAAGGACAGGGGGTAGAGAAGGAAGGTTACAGCTCCTTTGCCACCAGTAGGGAGAAAGAGGAGATTTCTGGGTACGGAACAGGCCTGGGGGCTCAGCTTCACTCTGTTACTTGGGAATTGCAGGACTCCAACCCAGTTGGTCACTCAGAGCCTCAGTTTCACCAGATGTAAAATGGGCCCTTTAGTACCTGCCCACTCCTTTCTGAGACTTCTCCACTATTCCCTGCTTTTAACTCTCTGGTCCCATATCCCAACCTCTGTCGCCAGTTATTGAACTTGGGTGTGCATGTGTTCTCTCCCTCATTGCCTTGGAAGCCCTCTGAGGTCAACAGCTAGGTCTTGCTCACCATTATGTCTTTGAAACCTAATACAGGGCTGGCTCCTTAGTAGATGCTTGTTAAAGGTTTCGTGATTACAGTGAGGATTACATGGTATGAGATAGGTGAAGGACCTGGCATATAGGGGGCACTCAACAAGGGTGGGATTCCTCTTGTTTCTTCTCTCCTTTTACAGTGAGAGTGGTCTCCAGTCTCTTCTTCTGTGGAACCCTTGTGCCACTCCCTTCCCTCTTCCTAGGTAGCTTGACTCCATAGGTCCCTTCTGCAGACCAGGCAGGGCTACCTGGAAAGAGCTGGCTTGGCCCAAGCCCCACTGGATGCTTGGGACCCACCAGGTGCATGTACTTTGTGGCTGCAGTGTGGATGCTCTTAGGGGAGAGGCTTTGTGTGGCTGCGGCTTGTTACTTGGGAAAGGCTTAGAGGAAATTAGCTGAAATGCCACATGCCTATTTTGAGCTACTTCTTTGATGGAGTGGAAATAACATGGGATTTGGGCACAGCAAACCTGGCCTTGAAGCACAAAGCTGCCATTTCCTCATTGTTTGACCTTGAACCTCTCCAGAAACTTGTCTCTTAATCTATTAGAGAGGACCATGGATAAGAGCAAATGACGTGGTTGTCAGGGCTACCTTGTAATGACAATGACACCAGCTAACATTTATTGGGCATCTGCAGTGAGGCACTGACCAAGGCATGGGGCACTGACCTAAGTTGAATCCCACAATGGTCCTAGGAGAAGGGTACCCTCACTATTGCCATCTTAAAGATGAGGAAACTGAGTCACATAAGGGTTTAAATATCTGGCATAAGGTTGCCCAGTTAGTGAGTGGCAGAGCTAGGAGTCAAATCCAGAGCCTGTCTTGAAAAACTATGTCTTACCCCTTGTGTCTTGACCCAAGACATGAGCTTTCTGAGTAATGGTTTATACCAAGGCCTTTGACTTAGCACTCAGATTTGCAAGCTTTATGGAGTAACTCCTAGAAGCCAGGCATATTCCCATACAGACACCCACTGTTAACTCTCCAATAGTCTTCCAAATGCATGTCAATAACTTTTGCTATGAGTGAGTAAACAAAGTCTCAGAGAGGTCATACACCCAGTCCCAAGGTCATCTATCAAGTAAGCAGAACAGCAGATACTGAACACTTGGCACTGCTTCAAGTACTACTAGCAAGAAGTCCAAAGTTGAGTCATTCATTTATTCATTCAAAGAACTGAGCACCTACTATGTGTCAAGTATGTGCTAATTCCTGGCAATGGTGGGCAAGGTAGACGTGGTCACTGCCCCCAAGGGAAGGATTGGTGGACAAGCAGGAGGAAAAGACAGTTTGCTTAAGAAGAGCCACACAGAGGTGAAGAGGAAGAGGTAAACGGTGCTGTGGCCCCAGAACAGGAGACCAAACCAATCTTGGGAGTGAGAGGCATCTTTCCTGAGGACAGGACATTTAAACAGAGGTGTGGGAGTGAAGAGGAGGCGGCCAGCCATATGAGTGTGGGTAGGTAGGCGGGAGAGAGCTGGGAAGAAGACGGACATTGCAGATCGGAAATTGCTTGAGTAAAGGTCAGAAGCGTGAGGAAAGATGATTGGCTGGTTTAAGGGGAAAAAACATCATTTAGTGTGACTGACCCTAAGACAGTGATAGGAAATGTTTTAGGTTAGTGCCTAGCCGTGGAGGGGAGGTTGGAGCATGAGAAACAGCCCAGAGGAGGCTGGTGGGATACGGAAGAGACCCAAACCTGGAGGTAGGGTCACAGGCAGGCAGCTGCAGCTGGTCCCTAAGCCAGGGAGAGAGGTGGCCCGGGCCAAGGTAGGGGCAGTGAGATGGAAAGAGGTGGAGGTGAGTAGAGGTATTTGGGAGAAGCCGATGCCTACTCTTGTCTATACTGAGATCGGGGAGCGGGAGGAGGAGCAGGGTGGAGCGCGGTGGTGGGGACCGCCGGAAGCCAAGATTTGGGCTCTGCTCATCTGCCCAGTTTGGTCACATTCTGCTGCCTCTTTGTTCCTTGCTCCCATCTGTCTTCTCAGCATGCTGGCTACTTAATTAGGAATGTATATAACTCATTCAATTATATTCTGGTCCTATTAGAATGTAAGCCTCATGAGGGGAATTTGGTCTGCTTTGCTCATTAACAAATGAGCAATGAACAATGCCTGGCACATAGTAGATGCTCAATAAAAATGAATTCTTTTATTGATGCAAAGACCCAAATGTATGTTTTCCTTGTGTCAGGCATAGTGCTGAAGTGCTACAGATCCAGATGAGATTAAAATGCCCAAATCAGGGAGGCTGGTAAGTAGATAGCTAGTCCAGGACACTGATCACCCTGAGAAAGAGCTGTGGGTGACATTTCTTGCTGTGTGTCCCCACAGACCCCAGGCCTGTCCTCCCGGGGCACTGTTCCCCATGTTTAGAATTGCTGTTTGATGCCAAAGTTTGACTGGCACATAGTAGTTCTGTAATATGTGTTTGATGAATGGATCCATGAATGAGTGGATGAATAAACACAACAAAGGCATGCGTTGTGGAAGTCCAGGGCAAGAAGCATTTAGTTTTGTCTTGGGGTGTCTCAGAAGGCTAGTGTGGGTGACAAGCTGACCTTCAAACTCTAGGGATAAAGGTCACACGTGGCCAAGAGAGGAGGGCATTTCAAGCCGAGCTACAGTGCCTGGGTTTGCAGAGGCATGAAACAGGATGAGGACCTCCAGGAGGTTGGGGGGACTTGGGGCTGCTCCAGAAGCTGGGCTGAATCCAGACAGCCTGCAGTGCCGTGGCTGGGGGCCTCGTGGGCTTCTCTGCCCTGTGGCCCCTTCCTAGGCAGAAGCAGTGCAGTGGGAAGAGAATGGGCTGTGGTGTGAGCTACATGTGGGTTGGAATCCCAGCTCTGCCGCTTGCTAGCTGTCTGACCTTAGGTAGTGATTTAACCTCTCTGGGGTCAGATGTCTGGCCTGTACATGTGGGCGTGGTGCCTAGTTTGTTCCTTTGTGCTTGCTCTTTCCTTTGTCCGAGTGCTTTCCTCTGAGCTCCTGGTGCAGAGTGGCTCCAGCGACCCCTCCAGAAAGGCACTGTTTTTCTGATATCGTGATATGGCCACTTCTGTTTCCTTCAAGGTGCTTGTTGCTTGATAGCCTCTTGATTATTTAATGTCTGACGTCTCTCACACACCCTCCCCCACCATGTCAGACCCTAACTCTGGGCACTGCAGGAGCCAGGCCTAGCGAGGGCCTCGGACAGCCGGGTGCCCCGTGAGTGCTTGCTAAGTGCATGAATCTGGTGATCACACAGGGAGAGGCAGGCAGAAGCATCTGGAGATCAGGAGGAGCAGGTAGAGAAGGCCCAGTCCTTGGTGGCCAGGCGGGCACCATGGGGAAGGATGCTCCTCGCCCCTGGAACACAGGGTGTCCGTGCTGGAGACCCCGTAGCAGAAAGGCCCTGGTTGGGAGGCAGGAGATACTGCCTGGGAGGCAGCAGTTTCACTCCTTGCACCGGAAGCCAGGAGCCGGAGCATCTGCTGCCCTAGGGGGCTGGTGGGGCAGGGGGACAGGGACACAGGGGACAGGGCTGGTCCAGCTTGAAACGAGGTGTGTGTATTTGGGGGAGTGGTTAGTTCAGAGCCCGATGGGAACAGGAAGCAAACACCACACCCGTGCAGGGACCCGTAACCAGAATCCCAGCAGAGAAGTTGCTTTCCGCCCAGGACGGCCATCTCTGGTCACCAACCTGCCACCCTCCAGGCTGCTGTGGGATGTCCCCCAGAACTGAGCTATGGCCAGAAAGATTGTGGTAGAAAATAAAGTTACAACATGGAAAAAAAAAATGAAATGGGCACCTAAAAGTACAGAGGAATAGCAAGAAGAATGCTTTTTAAATATATTTAAATGTTCTATTTATTTATTTGGTATCGGAGATCGAACTCAGGACCTTGCACTTGCAAGGCAGGCGGTGGAACCACTGAGCTAAATCCCTGGCCCTCTTTTTATTTTTAAATTTTTTTCTTTTATTTACTTATGAGTATATGTTTGGGCTACATAATAATTACACTCATCTTGGGGAATTGGTGCATACACATAGCACATTCTAATCACTTAAAAAAAAGAGCATTAAAAGTCAGGGAGAGTAGGAAGAAAATACCACTTCCAGCAACTTCTAAAAGTGAGGTGCACATAAGGAACCTGGCTGGCTGGTTTGGGAAGGGACAGAGGCGGCTCCCAAGTGGCCTACTGATCAGGCTCAGAGAGGCCCAAATGACATCCCTCAGTCTCATCACCCCACACTCTGCTTGCTGACTTTTTTTCCTTAGCCCTTAGCAGCATCCTCGGCTCCCATATGTATTTATTTTATTTATAGTGTAAGGGCAGGAGCTTGGTGCTACTATGATAATCACTGCCTCTTACATGGTGTCTGGCACATAGTAGGTGGTCAATAAATGTATGCGGATGGGCCAGTGAAGCCACTGGCTCAGCAGGGAGAGAGGTGGGGAAGAGGGAGGCGATGCGTGTGCCTGGCTGGGACATCCCTGAGATGTGGCCCAGAGCCCTGCCCAGGAAGGAAGATGACTCCAAGATGTGCTGAGAGGGGCAAAGAGGACTCCAGTGGTCCCTGGGCCATGAAGATGGTGCAGAGGTGGCAGGTTGGCTTCAGCAGATCAAGAGGGGGTGACTGCTGGGGGCAGGAGTAGATGACATGCAGCTGGGGGGCAGACCCCAGACCCCGACATCAGGTCCCAGTCCTGCAGTGTCCTGGCAGTGTGGCCTCAGGTGAGTGACAACATCCCACCTGGTCTGGAAAATGGGGGCAGCACGGCCTGCCTTGAGGCGCTGTTCTGATAATTAAATAAAAGAACACGGAAAGCCTCCTTCCTAGGCCTACTCCATGGTAAGCCCTAGATAAATATTAGCTACACGTGGAGCTCCTGTTGGGCATCGTGTGCTTTGAATACAACCCAAAAGTAGAAAAGATGTGGTCCCTCCTCAGAAGCCACCGGGGCTAGCAGAGGGAGACCAGCAGGTGGAGCTCAGAATAATGTGGAAAATGGGGTGAGGGTGCAAGTGAAGGGAGGCAACGGCAGTGCAGCCTACAGAAGGCGGATGATGCCACCTGGGGTTCAGGCAGGGCTGGAGGAGGTGGGGGCAGCAGGGTTGGGTTAATAAAGAAGAGCTGATGCCAACGTGGCAGAAAAGGCAGGGAGAGGTTTCTAGGCAGAGAGATAGTAGGTCCTAAGAGATGGGGTGTAAGACATTTGCTCCAGAAAAGACTGCTGAGAGAGAACCTGGTATTCTCTCCGCATCTGGGAACAGTTGCTCCCAGGAGGCAGATGGCATGTGGTTGCCCACGATGGGGGCCTTCATTGCAATCACGGTGGGCACCTGGTGCACTGGAAGCAGCTACAGACAGCTCTGTCTCCCCAGCGTGCCCGGAGGGAACCAGCAGAGTCCGGCTGGAAAGGCAGGTGGCCCTTGAGTCTAGGCCAGGCCTTCTATGTGCTGAGCTCTGGGTGATGGGTGGAAAGATGAATAAAACCACATTAGTTGCTGGGTGAGGTGGTGCACACCTGTAATCCCAGACTTGGGAGGCTGAGGCAGGAGGATCACTGGGAGTTCAAGGCCAGGTTGGGCCACAGAGTGAATTCAAGGCCAGCCTGAACTACATAGTGAGACCCTGTCTCAAACAAAACAAAACAAAACAAACAAACAAAAAAAAGCCAAAGTAAAAGAAACAATCAAACAGACCCAAGTCTGTGGCTGGCAGGAATCAATGACTGAATACAGAATGATCGAGTGCTATAGGGGGCACAGCAGAAGGCTTCCTGGAGGAAGTGACTCCTTTCCAGTTGAATAGCAGACCCCCAGCCTGAGTCCTGCCTTTGGCAGGGCAAGGGGGGGTTCCCTGCCCTGCAGGCTCAGGGGGATCCATCCCATCAACTGCTAGCTCCTGGAAGAGTCTTTTCCTAGTGAAGGAGGCGCTGGCATCATGTTGAGACAGAGACCAAAGGCCAGTGTGTGGAGGAGCAGCAGGAAAGCCCTGTGTGCAGGAAGTGTGGGCCGAGGCCTCAGCTCTTCCTCCCAAGCTCTTAGAGGTTGGGCCTGGTTCCTCCATCTCTCTGAGTCTCTGTTTCTGGATCTGTCTGGTGGGTGCAAGGGTGGCATTTGGGGAAGTTTGCATTCTTGGTGCTTTGTTCCTGGGTTCCACCTAGCGCACCCAGGTCAAATTCACTCAGGGTTCTGAGTGCCTGTGCAAGGTGGCCCGGGACTGGATCCTGGGAGGGCCAGGTCTGTAAAGGGCAAGTGGGGGCAGTGGACAAGGACTCACAGAGGAACTGATCCCAGCGGGTCAAGCCAGAACCCTTGTGCTTGTGTGGCATCTGCAACCCTAGCCCAGGAGCTCCCTGTGCACCAGCATGGTGGCCCCTCGAAGGGCCTGCTGGGAATTCAGAGGGACTCGGGGGCTTTCACAGGCCTGCAAGGGTAAACCCTGCCCCAGACCAGCCCAGGCCAGGCTTGGGCCCTTGAAAGCTTCCCTCATTCCTGCACTCTCCCTGCCATGTGCAGTAAATGCTACTTCCCTGTCTTCCCTGAGGAGTCCTGAGACCCGAAAGCCTGGGTCCCTGGGCCCTGTGCTGGTCACTATGTCATTTGCATCTTGCATAGAGTTGCCACAGAACAGGCCCTCAGTACTGCAGGGATGGGAGTGGTTGGAGGGGAGAAGAATGGAAAAACTGATACTAGCTGCACATTCTATTTATTGATGGGAGAGTCCTGTTGACCATCCAGGTACCTAGACATTTGCTGATCATGGACTGTGCCAGATATGCTTCACTTTGTATGGATTCACTCATCATCACAGCAAGCCCTCAAGGGAAGGTCTGCCATGATGCTTGTCTTGCAGATGGAAAACTCAAAGCACAGAGGGGTTAAGCAATTTGCCCAAGGTCAAATGGCTAAGTATGTGATAGTCAAGATTCCAGCCCCAAGGCTCTTGTATTGGAGAGCTTCATACTCCAGAACATTCATTTCTACCCAGCACTGTGGACCGTGTGCACAGAAGGCTCTGGGAAAGTGGGGAACTGTAGCCTCTCCCTGCTTTGAACCTAACCTCTCATCTCCCTGATGCCCCTAAAGCCCTCCACACTGAAGTGCAGCTGGATCCCTTCTTCCCCTACAAGGTGACACTTTCTGTTCTGCCTGTTCTCACTTTGTCTCCAGCATTGACCCACAAGCAGATCATCTGCAAGAGGGCACAAAGAGGCTGAAGTCCCGGCTGGCAGTCCTTGCTCGGGCTGCCTTCTCTTTGCTTTTGCTTGTCCTCTTCTCCCTGACCTGCACATCCCTCCTGATCCCTTTACATCCACGGGAACCACCTGTGTGTTTCTACCTGTTTGGAGAAACAAGAGGAAGGCGGAAGGTGAATTCAGACACCCTGCGCATACCATGCACACGTTCACATAGAGAACTGGGCCACTGTTTTGCAAATGGGATTTTATGAGCCACCCTTTCTGCATCTTGCTGCACTCATTCAAAATGACACTTGCAGGAATCCCTCCAAGTCAGCTGCGATCGCTCTAATTCAGTCTTTTAATGCAGCATCATATTTCAGAGTGAAGAAGTACTATAATTTCTTCATCCTGTCTTCTATTGACAGGCATTCACTTTATTTCCTGTTTTTTACCCTCTGCTATAAACAGTGCTGCAGTAAACATTCTTATACACACATCCTCCCAACCAGAGCTTTTATTTCGATGGAATAGATTCCCAGGAGCAGGATTGATCAATTGAAGTGTATATGTATTTTTTATTTGAGTGGATCTTGCCAGACTGTTTTCCAAAAATCCTGTAACACCTTGAGTGTCTCCAACAACTCATGAGCGGATTTCTCTGCATCTACTCCAGCAATAGGTCTTAGGATTATTTTTGCCTGTCTGATGGAGGTGAAATGAAATCTTGTAGTTACTGTAATTTCCATTTCCGGTACAGCTAGTGAGTTTGGGCATCTTTTCCTTTGTTTGTTGGCCATTTGGATTTGTGCTGAGTCTTGCCTATTCTTTTATTTTTTTTGGTACCGGGGATCGAACTCAGGACCTTGCGCTTGCAAGGCAGGTGGAACCACTGAGCTAAATCCCCAGCCCTCAGACATTAAAATTTTATTTGACTTCTGTGCTGCAGATAGTCTTATATTCAAATCACCTGTCTTTGTCAGATGCCATAGAAGTACTTTTTGTGTCGTAAAACATCTCTTTTTAAATATGACATTTTTAAATGCCCAAGACTGCTCTTGTCCTATCCTACATTTTCTTTCAAGATATTTATTGCTTTAATTTAAATTTAAATTTAATTTTTTGCCTGTTAACTTTTCAGTCAATCTGGGGTTTATTTATGTCTGCGGTGTGAGAGGAGTTATCAACTTTCTTTCAGAAGACAGCTGGTAGTAATGCCGGCACCATGAATGAGACCATTGCTTCTTCTTCAACGAAAGTGAAACGCTGCCTTGGCCTTGGATTGACTGCTCAGGGATGCTCTGATCCAGCTCGGACCCCTCTGCTCTATGGAGCTGTGTCTCTTCAAATCAGCTCAGATTTGATGATCAGGCCTGCATCTCTTGTGATCTCTCACAACCAAAATGTTTCCCACCAATTCTTCTTCCTCGTATGATCTGGACCTCTACATTCCTCCTTCTTCTATATGAGCTTGGAGTTTATTTTATTCAGTGACGATTTAGCTCCTGTTGGGTCTTTGATGCTTCAGATGAGTCAACTGTTCAGTTGTAGAGCAAACACTTGTCGCTTCTCTTTGCCCCTTTAATGCCTCCTGTCCCTCTGCCCCTAGGACTGAAAGAAGTGAAATAGTATCCAAACCAACAGTAGCTAACATGGAAATGTCAGTGAGGCAGACAAATCTGAGTGGAAAAAGCTTTACAGGCTCCCCGACTTTGGAAGGTTGTCACATTTCAGGTCTGAGAAGCAAAGAGATATGTTATTCCTTTATGTGACACCTGTTTTGGGAAAACCTACCCAATCCTGGTGTTCACTCTAGGGTCTCAGGGTATAGTGGGGGTCAAGCCAGACAAAAGCTCAATTTCAGGGTGTGACAATGGCATTGTGTTATTTTCTGGTGTGATGATAATATTGTGGTCTTTATCTGAAGTTTTCTAAAATACATACAGAGCTTATTATGTTCTGCGCATTATTTTAATTGGTTTACAATCATTAATTCATCAGGTTCTCAAAATAGCCCCAAAGAACGAGTACCATCATTGTAGTTGTACAGATGAGAAAAGTGAGGGCCCTTTGGGGTCCTAAACTTGCCCAGGGTCATAATGAGTGAGTGGCCTCAGCTCCAGCTCTCAAACACCAGGAACTACTGTCTTTGACTTTTACTCCATGTCCCAATTAGGCTGTAAGCAGAGGGTTCCATATGATAAGGTTAGTTCATTAGCAGGAAGGGGTGTGGGAGCCACAAAGCAGGATGATGGGGGAGAGAAGGCTGGATGGTGCCATGGTTTGAATGTGTTCCTCCGAAGTTCATGTGTTAGAACCTTAATTCCTCAATGCACCCCCTTCCCTTTCCAACTTCCACCGTGCTGTGAATCAGTGGGGGCTCCTCCCAGGTGCAACCACCTGACTGTGGACTTCCAGCCTCCAGAAGTGTCCACTGTCCTTCAGCTCTTTTCTTTACAAATCACCTCTCCCGGGCGTTCTGTTACAGCAATAGGAAATGGCCTAAGACACAGCAGCAGGGGAGATCAAGGGTGAGCAAGCTGGGAGACAGCCCCTTTGAGAAGCAGAGATCTCCCCAGGATGAAGAGGCTGTGTGGGGGCCGGGTGGAGGGACCAGCAGGTGCAAAGGTCCTGAGAGTTCACCAGAAAGAAGGTTGGTGGAACAGAGCATGGCAGAGGAGCACAAGAGCTGAATGAGCAGTGTGGCCAGGACTGGGTCTTACTGCAGACCGTAGAGAGGTGTTTTAGGTTCAAGCAAAGTGAACTAAGACATCTTAGGAAGATCATAACGATTTATTGGATTTTTAAGCCCAATGACCATTTAAGTACATTTTCCTACATTTTGCGGTGCTAAATTCATCGGCAACAGAGAAGTAATTTAATTCTGACGTCAAATTAACTGCTCTTGGCTTTTTGCAGAGCCACCTGCTTTTGATTTTTCTTTCTTTTTGCATAAGTTAATTCAAGTTTTCAGTTCTTGCCACATTTTCTGCAGCTTTTGGGGGGAATGGCTATGACATTGTTATGTTATTATTAGTCACTAAGCAGGGATAATTTGCTTTCCCAATTGATCGATGCTGCTTATAAAATGCCACATCAACTGACAGCACTGGGTGTCTGATTAGTGAGTTCTGAGAACCAGTGCAGACAGACAGCTGTGTGCTTTGTGATGGGATGGGAACCATCGGTGGTGACCTCTGATGGGGTGAGATGACCTGTGGTCATGCTGCCCAAATTTCAGAAGCACACCCACCAGGCCGATTTTCAAGGGCACAGCTTGGGGCAATGGCTGGCATCAGACCCACACTGTATGTCCTTCACATGCTACACAGTCCCTGCTGGCTTGCATTGGTTCTAAGTAAGTTCCTGACAGTGTCCTGTTCAATGGATTCTGTAGATAAAATATCCCGAAGCACAAATCTGCTTTGAGAAACAGTTGGCCATACAGGAGCATTTGTAGGGGAGCCTGCAAACAAACCACGCTCGTGTGTATGTGAGGTCGATGGACCCCTGTGCTGTTTTGACTTCAACCTGGAGAGTGTTAATTGTGAATGAGCCAGGTCTGGGGGATAAACAGTTTCTTGGTTCACTTTATGGTAGACCTACCCCCGAATCTGCATTTGGAAAAGGATAAGGTCAGGACTTCAATGGACTAAAATGAAAGGCTATATAGTACAATGGATTCTAGCATCCAACTAGAAAGGATACATTTATTCATGGATCTGTGCTCCTGGCCTTTTCTTTCCTTCTATCCACTAACTTGGTTTTGTTGATCCTTGAATTATGTTTTGGGAAACTTTGGGATTCAGGATCAAGAAGACAGCAGGAGAGAGAAATGGACAAGAAGCCCTCTGCTGTGGGGCCCAGTAGGAATTTTTCAGGATATTGGAAAAACCCTAGGGGTTAAAAGGGAGGTGGATGGTAATAGAAAGGTGAATTTTAAGAACTATTGCTACAGATGATGAAGATCTTGATGGTGTTTGAGAAGCATAATTAAGTGGCTTGAGTGATCTTGAATCATTTGGCTGCTAGATTGTGACCCTGATTGCCACCTGTCTCTGGAGCCTGGGCCACCCAGAGCATGGCTTCACAGGCCATAGAGGCAAAGGAGCTGGGTTCCAGGGAAGGTGCTCTGCTTAGCTGGTGGATTGGTCAAGGGGTTGGTGCAGGGTCATGCCAAAATACACAGCTCACATGTTAGAATTTGTCTTTTGGGTTTGGATGTTAGATGAAAAAGCCCAAAACAGTAAGTAGCACTAGACAGTCCAGAGGTTGACACACTGGTTTTACTTCTCTGGATGGTCCTGTCCTTCATTCTTTAAATTACCAAAGGAGTACTTCCTTTCTCCCTCCTCTCTTGCCTTCCTTCCTTTTTTGGCTGGTATTGGTCCTTGTACTTCTATGTGCCAGGCCTGGGCTAGGTGTTGGATATAAAAAGAATTGTTTATCTTTCTGGGTAATTTTGAGATGTGTGTTAAAGGGTGACAGGAGCTTAGTAAAGAACAATAGAATTTCATGTGGAGGAAACAGTAGAGCAGTGCCCTCCATCAATCTGAGGCACATTCCAAGACCCCCAGTAGACCCTGAAACCATGAATAATACAGAAGTCTATACATGCAGGTTTCCCCCCATACACACGCACACCTATGATATTCAATTTGCAAATTAGGCCAGTGAGCTATTAACAAAAATAATACTAAAAAGAGAACAATTGTACCAGAATGCTGTCAAAAGTTACATGATTATTCTCTCCCTTTCTTCCCTCTTCTTTCCCTCAAAACCTTTTATTCTGCTGTGCTGACTGTGGTTGACTGTGGGCAGCTGGAACCCCAGAAAGCAAACTCTTGGATAAGAGGACTCTATAATATGTACAAAATCACAGAGGCTTAGAATGGCCAAGAATCTTCCAAGAGCAGAGAGCAACTCAATGGGCCTCAAATCGTGTGCATGAGTGGTTGGGAAAACACATGGTTCATTTCTCTGTTGTTGGCATTGAAGATGTTTCTTTTTTTCATGATTATAAATAATGCTGAGAACATCTTGGTGCCTAGAATGGTTTAGGGGTTTGTCTTAGGGGAACACTGCCAGAGGTGACGTTCATGGAGAGCTTTAGGCAGGAGAGTCACTGGTGGCTCTGGCCTATCATCAGCCCAATGGGGTTTCCGTCTCCCCATTGCTCAGAACTTGGACCCCAGGAAGTGGAAGGGCCTCTCTAGCTCTCATACCTGGTTTCTCCTGGCATCTACAAACTCTACTTGGTCCAGGACGCTCGAGAGGTCTGCATTTCTATTGACTAAAGAACTTGATCCTTATTACTTTGTCTTGAGTAAAGTCACTTCCCTTTTGGGCCTTGATGACTACTGGCTCAGCAGGGACACTGAAAGAGACATGAGGTCAAGGTCATACAGCGATGCGCCTGGCCACATCCTTCCACACTGTCTCTGTGTGGAAGCCCCCTCTGCTTGTTCTCTGGTCCTCTGACTCCTTCTCCTCCTCAGGGGCCACTTGAGGATGCATCCTGGGAGGGAGAGCTTGTCAAAAGGTGGCCACTAACTCTGCTGTTCAGCCACTGCTAGTTACCACTGTGCTGGTCACTTGTGCCCTGAACTCTGTGCAGTTCACCCCTGCCCAGCCCCGCCCTGCCCTGAATGCCCCGCCCTGCCCCAAATGACCCCTTCTCCAATGTGGGCAAACCCTTCCTTCACTTACTTCAGGGTGGGATGTTCCTTTGACTGTTGTGGGAGTCAGCTTGTTGTTCCAGTAACAGAACACCTGAGATAGTCAAGTCCGAGGAAAGGTTTACTTTGGTTCATGGTTTCAGAAGTTTAGTCCCTGGTTACCTGACTCTATTGCCTTTGGTCCCATGCAGACACAGTACATGATGGCAGAAGTGTGTGGCAGAGGAAGCTGGTCTCCTCCTGGTAGCCAGGAAGCAAAGACAGAGACCGGAGAGGCCTAGGTCCCAATAGTCCTTCAAAGCCTAGCCCCCAATGACCTCACTTCAGCCCTCCAGGCCCCACCTCCTAAAGATGTCACCACTGCCTAGTAGCACCAGGGGCTGGGGACCAAGCCTCTAGGGGGACACTCAAGATCCAAACAGCAAGCTTGAGCATGAACTGCACAGTAATTGGCTTCTTTGGGTTTGGAACTTGCTCTTTGCTGTTCTCATCACCCCTGCAATTGTAGGCTGGAGCCAGCCAGTTTTGCTGTTGCTAGATGGGCTATGCAAGCATATGTAGGTTCCACAATCTCTCCGTGCCTTGGTTTTTTAATATGTAAAACGGGGATCTCTGGGTCTCAGTTTTTACTGTTTAGCCTCAAGCTCAGTAACAACAACAAGGTCACTGCTTTTTCTTTTGTACCTTCAGAGGTGGTGGCTTTCTGCTTGGGCCATCAGGAATGTAGGATCTGTTCTCACTGACAAGGGAGTTCACAGGAGTCAGTTCTATACTGAATGGAGCAGATGAACAGGGCCAGGAGTACGCCTACTCCATAGCGAGGTGAGGGGAGTGAATCTTTGTTGAACAATGATCCTAACTATCACATTACAGCAGAGTTTGTTGTGCAGGTTGAATGATTTAATAACTTTAGTGTTTAGAATATTACCTGGCACATAATCAGTGCTCAATAAATAACAGACATTAGCAGTGATAAAATAATATGAGTAGTAATATTAATATGGGCATTTTTATTAGGATACACATATCTTGGCTACTCTTTCCAAACTACGCATTCATACTAAAGTATAAATGTCTTAAAAGATAGTATATCAAGTGCTGGACAGCGGATAGTTAAGCCCAAGGGGCACATGTCTAAGGATGGAGTTTTGAGAATCAGCAAAATCTAATGGTTAAGAAGAGGGTCCTGGAGTTAAGCTAAATTTGGATCACAATTCCAGTTCTGTCACTTTCTTGTTGAGTGATCAGAGCTGGGTTCCTGTTCAATCAGTGCTTGCAGCGCTGTCTGTGCACGGAATAAGCTGGAATTCTTCGGGACAGAGCCCCAGTGGCTTCACATCTTGAAACCTCAGCATCCCTCTCCGAAAGCCAGGTTACTCTGTTTTTCTTTCAGAGGGTTGAACTGATGACGGCAGAGGCTATACATGTAGAGGGGTGCACATGGGTGCTTAATAATGTATTTTTAAAAATTAGGTAGCTTGCACTTGAGTCCCACAGACCTGGGCACGTTACTTGCTGGGGTGCCCGAAAGCCAGAGTGGGCAGACTCGGGAGGGCAGGCCAGGTGCCATCTCATCTTACAGCTGGGGAGGCAGAGGCCCAGGGAGGGCTGGGGACAGCAAGCAGCAGTCAGTGGATCTTAGTTAGGAGCCCAGGTCTCGGCCCCTCTCGGCTGGACCTCAGGACATCTCCAAGGGCTCGGGGAGACTGTGGGGACTGCCAAAAAGCACACAGCCTTCAAAAGAACAGTAGCGTGGCTTTCTCTGACAATGCCACACCCAGATAGGCTCTGGTTCCCAAATGGTCAAATAATCTTTTAAATGAAGTTGGTCCTGAGAACTGGAGTCCCACCTTTGCCTCCAGCTCAACCCGAGCCAGTGTGAGGTCTCTTCCCTCCCGCTGAGAGTCCCATGGGCACCCACCCGGCCGAGTCCCGTGGCTGGCTCCTTCAGGTGTCCGTCCTGTCCCACTCCGCTAAAGTCCGACACTCAGCCCAGTGTAGTGCTGGAGGAAGTAGAGGGAGAGAAGCCGGAACCCCTGGGGTGGATGCCACACCCCTTCTTCCTCCTCTTGTCCCAGACAGAAGCCACCGGGCTCCCTCCAATTTAGTCCCTGGGATCGCCACCCAAGCTGTGCAACCTTAGGAAGTCACCTTGCTCCCTAGGGCTCAGTCTGCTCATCTGTCAAGTGGAGGGGATGATGGCTTCTCCATCAGGGCAGGCTTGAAGGAGTAGAATAAGATAGCAAAGCACACACCTGCAGTTCCTGCACTCTGGGAGACTGAGGCAGGAGGATTGCAAGTTCAAGCCCGGCCTGGGCAATTTAGGGGCTTAGCGAGGCCCTGTCTCAAAATAAAGAAGGCTGGGGGTGTAGCTCAGGGTGAAGGGGAATAGCCAGTTACACCTTTCTCTTGCTGTCACAACCCCGTGGCTCGTCCCAGTCCGGGTTGTTCTCCTGACACCGACACACCTGGGCTTTGTAGAGGCACCCATGCCTGGCAGGGGAGTAGTAGGTGTCTCAGCTTCAGAGCCCTTGCTCTACAGGACGACACCTCCTCTCTCTCGAAGGTGACACATCACCAAGCATCTCTGTGGTTAAGGGCCAGCGGCCCGCGGCTGGGAGAGGAGGCCATGGGGATCCCACTTGGGCCCAAGGCCCAGGGTCTGGTAGCCCATGGGAGTGTGCGATGCTGACTGTCCTGGGCTCCTCGGACCTTCCTCCTGGGTGTCCCTGAGTCCTGCAGGGTATGGAGTCTTCCTGAATGAGGCTGGGATTGCTGCCATTGTTCACTGAGCTAATGGTGAAATTTGAAACGCAAGGGCTGGAGGCAGACGGGGGAAAAGGGAAGATTTGATTCACAGGCAGGAGGATCGGTGAATGGGGAGGGACTCATCCTGCGGTAAACAGGGGAAATGCCTGAGTGGCACGTCCTCCCTGGAGCTGGGGGTAGTGCAGCGCTCAGCCTGCCCGCTGGCGCTGGCGTAGGGAGTGGGGGATCCCTACTGGGAGCAGGGAGGGAGGACTTGTGACCTTGGGCTCCTCTGAGCACAGAAGCTGCTGGGACTCACCACAAAACAGATGCTCCAAAAACACCTGGAAGCTTCCGTCAGGGCAGAGAGGAGACAATTTCCCATCCCTTGAAAAGTGGGAATAAAATCTCATGCTCCTCCACTCCACTGGTCCTGAAGTGGGGACTGGGCTGGTTTTGGTTTTGCAAGTGTCAGCTCTGATTCCTGGCATGCGGTAGGAGCTGGATTCCTGGCAGTGCCTCCAGAGGTGCCAGCTCATGTGTCCGGGAGCCAGCTAAGTGCAGGGCCTTTGCCATGTGGTCTCGCCCGTGTCTTCACGAGGACGCACTGAGGTGGTGTTAGGATCTCTGTGCAGGATGGCAACTTGTCCCAGGTCACACGGCTGGCACGTGGCAGTTCCAGGTCCCCATTCTGAGTCCTGCCCCAGCTCCCTGGTCCTCCCCAGCTTTGTCCTCATTTGGGAGGACATGGGATCACGCAGAGAATGGCAGAGTGCAGTGGGGGTGTCAATGCCAGAGCGTCACTGGCTCTGAACTCACTGCAAACACACTTTGGGGTACAGAAGCAATGAGGCAGCAGCAAGTGAGCCTCCAGCTCCCCTGGGTTTTTGGTGTACATTTCAGATTCCCAAATCAATAGTAGCTCCCTGCCCTAACTGGAAGTGATAGCAAAGAATGACACCCAATAGTGGAGGATCCCAGAGGCAGGAGGTAAACAGGCTCCTGTTGTGCTCTGCCAAGCCTTGTGTTTCTTGCTGGGCAGCTGGTTTCCTTTAGGACACCTCAGGCCAGTTCTGTAACCTCCTACTCACTTTTAGCTATTTGGTTTTAAGACTCAGTTATAGTTAGGTGTGGTGGTGCACACCTGTAATCTCAGCACTTGGGGGAGGCTGAGGCAGGAACATGGTGAGTTTTCAACAAGTCTGGACTACATAGTGGGTTCAAGGCCAGCCTGGGCTACACAGCAAGACCCTGTCTCAGAAAATCAGAAATTAAACAAAACCCCTCAATTCTGTTCATTTTAAATCTCATGGGTAATTCAATGCTGTCCTCTGGGTTATATCATATGCGTGTCCATTTACAAGTGTGCATTTACAAGTGCGGTGGTTGCATTTGTGTGTGTGTGCAAGTAAGTGTGTGCATGTGTGTTCTTGAGAGCTTGGAAGACATGGCCCTGGCTCAAACTCTACTCACCAACTTCTCTCAGCAGTGGGAATGGGCTTCACAGCTTTGCCGCCCAGTGCTCCAGATTCTGGGACGGGGTGGACACTGGAGACCACAGGTCCTTGCCACGATGGGTAGCATAACACCACTCCCCCCTGCCTGCCATCTCCACCGATGCTTTTTCCACGCACCCTGGGACTGTCATACCCAGCTGGGTGCATCATAAGTGCACCAGCTTGGGGCAGGAAGCAGTCGAGGAAGCCAAGGGCCCTCCTGGCCTTCTAGAAAGGCCAATGGACACAAGTCCCCGGGCCTCTGTCCAGTGTCTGTCACGAGTAAATGCTGTCCAGCAGCTCAGATCTTCTGTCCCTGGGTTTGGGGAAGTCCTAACCCCAAGAGTCAGATCTCTTTTGAGATGCTCTGGAGATTTAGTAACTTTGTCCCTTTAGAGAGAGGATGTATGGGAGGAGCCTAGGATCCCCAGCTTCCTGTTCCCAGGTTTGTAAGTGCTCAGCCCCTCTCCTGGGCCAGGCACGAGGGAAGAGCAGATACATTATCTCCACGATGCCTCAGACGCATGGCAGGGCTACTGTCCTCATTTTGCAGGTGGGAAAACCAAGGCTCAAAGGCAGAAAGTCATTTGTCCACAGTCACATGGGCAGTGTCTTAGTTACTTTTCTCATTGCTGAGATAAAATACCTGCACTCAAAGTTAAAGGAAGAAAGGTTTATTTTAGTTCACAGTTTGTAGAAGTTTCAATTCATAGTCGGGTGGCTCCAAGTCAGGGCTGCATGGCATAGGGGCATCATGGAGGAGAAACAGTTAATGGTATGGCAGGTAGGAGGCAGTGAGCCTTTTTGCTCTGTCCCTTTTTATTTCATCCAGGCTACAAGCCTATTGGCTGGTGCCACCAACACCCAGGTGGGCCTTCTGTCTTCAGTAAATCCAATCAGTGGATTTACTATGTGAATCCAATCAGTGGAATGGTCCAGTTATCACACACCCACAATCCAATATTACACAGTCAAGATCCCATCACCCCAAAAGCCTCACCTGGGAGCAGATGAGGCTTTGGGGGACATTTGGAGGAGCCCTCTGCAACCTGTGCATGGTGGGTTGACAGAGCTCTCAGTACAGGGCTGAGAGCAGATGACCGTTGTCATTATGATTCCGGCCTCCTGCTCCTCTGGGGTCCAGGCTGGGGCACGTGGTCACATAATCAGGCCCTGGAGCTGGTGGGTCTCAGGTTATTCAGAACAGGCAGGAGCTTGCATTGGATCAGATGGGCAGTCACCACAGCTGGCACTGAGTGACCGTGTCCTGGTGGCAGTGGGGTCGGCTGGTTGGTACGTGGGCTGGGGGTTGGGAGTTGGTTCTGCTGTCATCTTTGCTATAGGCTTTGTCCTGTGGTTCTGAAGGCTTCAAGGCAGGTAGGTAGGTCTCTGCCAGAAAGGGCTGGACTCTCTGTCCTCCCAGCAATGTCATCCTTACCTTGCTGTTACGAGTGATAGTCACTGTTTGAGCACCTACTATGTGCCTGGCCCTTCACCCCATTTCCTGTTTACCTCAAGAATACTCACCAGCAGCGTTTACCCCAAGATAACTCATGGATTACAGCCTTGAACTTACCCCCAAAGTTTCCCATGAAATAGCTCACTTTCATTATTATTTTCGCATGGCTCTAGTATATCAATAGTCTTTGGAAACAAAAGGCATTATTCGGTTTCAGCCTTTGGTTTCTAATAGTGGTATTTCCAATCACAAAATACAATAATCCTCGATCACTTTGAAACTTACCAAATCAAAAAATTATTAAATACTGACCATCCCGAATATTCCTGTTACATTAGGACTGGAGATCAGTTCTACTTAGAAATATATTTTATTCTTACATTGAAAACCAGTTAGGTTTGCTTCAACCTCCAAACACGTGTTTATGTAATCAAATGAGCACAGGCAGCGAGCTGCACCGTTTTTCCTCCACAGGAGATGGTAGTGGGGACACTTCTCAAGGCCGGAAGTGACAGCCACGGGGCGTTCCAGCGCCCTCTTTCCCGCCCCTTCGCTTGAGTGCACTGAGGCTTTGGATGGAAGTCGCCCGGAAAACGTGGACGGTGATTGGTCCCACTGACGTCTTGTTCCGCAGTGGCTGAGGCCGCTTCTCCTTCAGGAAGACTGGGAAGTGTTGGATTCTGCCAGGGCCAGTTCACTGCACCCACATGAGTGGCACACTCGTTCTGTCTGTCCTCTTTTGTCCTCCACTCCCTGAGTTGGATCCCCACAGCTCCCACACCTCCATTTCCGGTACCCAGTTCCACCCACGGCGCATGCTCAGCCCGGAGCCCTCCCCAGTCACCCTCTGCTCCCCTTGTCTTTTACTCCCCGAATCCAATCCATTAGGAAATCTTGCGTTCAGAATCGCCTTGTGGGGTGGTGTGTGCCTGTAGTCCCAGCTACTCAGGAGGCTGAGGCAGGGGGATCACTTGACCCTGGGAGTTTGAGACCAGCCTGGGCAACATAGTAAGTCAGTCTCCACCCCCCCTACCCCTCCACCCCCGCTTTTGGAGAGTTTATGCCTGGAGACTGATGATTCTCACACTGAGCCCTTGGCCTGTTCTGTTGCCCCACATGACATGATCTTCAGGAGCCTGCCTTGCACACGATGGGGACTTGTGAGTCCATCCTGGTAACTCTCCTGTGGTCCTTGATTTCTCCCTGACACTAGGAGAGGACAGCATCGGCTCCTTCCACTCTACACAGGATTGTCTAAGTCTGCGAAGAACCATGGATCCAATGGGGGAGATGCTGACCTGGCCCTGCTTCCCAAGTTCTCCTCCTTTTCACCTTTCTGCTCCTGAAATGGCAAAGCCCCTGTAGACTCCAGCTCTGTTCTACCACAGGGCCTTTGCACACACTGTGCCCCTTTCTGCCTCGTGGGCTCTTGCCCGTCATTCAAAGCCCTGGTTAGGTGTCACCTCTTTCCTGAGGCTCTCCATGACACTCCCACCCTCCTCTGTCTCCCGGTGACTTCTCCACAGAGTGTCTCAGTGTGCATATCCTGTTGTCTTGCCAGTGTTCAACTCTGTATCACTGTCCCGTCAAACTGTGAGCTCCTTGAAGGCAGAGCTGAGCTCCTACCCTGTGTCTTGAGCTGGCCCAGGGGCCTGGCATGTGGCAGTTGTACAGCCATGGGTGCTTGTTGGGAATGACAGAATGGATCTGACTTGCGCCAGAAGAGAACAAAGATTGCTTCGAAGACCCTTTCAAGGTCACTGGCTGGCAGGGAGAGAGCCCTGCTGTATTATTTGATCATTTATTTATACTCTATTTCCAAATAGGGCCCTTGGCAGTATGGGATACGAGGCTCAGAGCTGAGGAAGCAGAGCCTGGATCTGGAGGGCCTGCCGCCTCTTCTTGCTGCCTCTTCCTGCCTCTTCCTGCCACCTCTTCCTCCGCCCATCACTGTGTCTGGTCCAATCCTGCCCTCGATGGCCCTGGATCTCCTTCAGCTCTGCATGCCCTGCAGCCTGAGCTTTCAAAGGCTGTCTCTGCTTAGCCCATTTCTGCAAGCTTCCCTCTCCCTCCACTCAGCCTCCCTAGGCCAGGGTGCCTGCTACTTTGTGACACCGAATTCCTCAGGGACGCTCAGCCCTAAAGCACCCACACTCTGGGTAGGAGAGCACAAGGCCGAGCAAGGGGCTTTGCGTCTTCCTCACGGCCTGGCCACCTCCCAGGCATCACCAGGGCACATCCCCTGTCCCTCTGAGCAACCCTTTCCTCCTCCCTCCAGAGGGGCCCCTGCTGTGTGGCTTCCCAAGGTGTGGACAAGCGACAGGGCTTCTGAGACCTCCAGCAGGCAGACCCAGGGGTGGGGACATGCCTGGAAGGAGCTATGTTCTCAGGTGGCCTTGCTGCTGGGGACTGCACAGGGACATCCGGGCAGGGGCAGCTGCAGGGCTGGAGCCCCCACTCCAAAGTCATGGCTAGAGTTGAGCATGAGTCGGGAGAACTGACTCTCCTTCCCGCTACGCTCCCAGCCTGGGCGGATGGAGCTCGGCCAACTGTACCACAGTGGATCTGTGCCCCGACTTTGGATGCTAGGCAGGCTGTGCCTTCATCACCCGCCAGGAAAGGAGGCTGGCATTGACTGGGCGCTGCTGTGTGCATGGAGCTGTGCATCCGAGGTCCTTTGCTACCGCCCTGGCCCTGGAGGAGGGGAGGGCCTCGTCCGCACCTCCCAGGGAAGGAAGCAACTCAGGAAATGTCAGGCCGGAGTTTCAACTGAAACCACGCCGAGGAAGATGCCAGGGAGGGCACAACCCCAGTGCTTCACAGGTGGTTGTTGAGCTGTCACAGGACCCTGTGGTCACCATGCGTGGGGCCATGTGACAGAAAAGAGAGGCAGGGACCAGGAACTGGAGCTCCTAGGCTCGTGATCCGGAGTCCAGCGCTTACCAGTGAAGACACGAGTACGAGCCACCGTGACCTTTTCCAGACTCACTTTTCTCACCTGTCAAATGGGCAGGTCACCCTGATCTCCCAGGGCCCTTCCCTCTCTTTGGCCTTCTCCTGTTCACCCCTCTGGCATATCAGTTACTTTTGCTGCATCCTCAGCCACCCTGCAGTTAACGGGTGCAGAGCAGCAGCAATCACTTAGGGTGATTTTTGTTTGTTCTTTTAGAGATGGTCTCACTATGTAGGTCATAGATGGCCTCGAACTTTCCTCCTACTTCCTGCCTCAGCCTCCCAAGTGCTGGGATTACAGGTGTATGCCATCATACCTGGCTTATCGTGATTATTACCACTATGGGCTCAGTTCTCTGGTTCTCACTGGGTTTCTCCCATTCTCAGGGCCATCCGGGTGCAAGGAAAGGAGACAGAGACCTTACTTCTTGATGGAAGCCAGGTGTGTGTGTTGTGTGTGTGTGTGTGTGAGCATCTTTGGAATCACTACCTGCCACAGTTTGCTCTAGGCCTCTGAAATCCACAGTGATTCACATCCTCCCCTGTTGTGGCTGAATTGCCCTCCCATCTTGTGTGGAAGCCTTAACCCCCAGTACCTGAGGATGCAATTGTATCTGAGGCTAGGGTCTTGAAACAGGTGACTAAATTGCATGGAGCCATTAGGGTGAGTCCCAATTCAACGTGACTGGTGTCTTTCTGAGAAGAGGAGACCACGTGAAGACAGGGGAGCGGACACCATCTACAAGCCCAGGAGAGAGGCTCTGGAGAAACCAACCCTGCCACAACTTCACTGCAGACTTCTGACCTCCAGAATGGTGAGAGAACGCATTCCAGGTGGTTAAGCTGCTCAGTCTGTGGGGTTTCCTAGTGGCAACCCTAGCTGTCTAATACGTGGCCCTACATGTAAAGTGTATGCATCTGTGCCTGCCCCCCAGGATCTTTCTTTAAGGCACTGGCTCAAAGCCTTGTCCTCTCCTCAGGTGTGGATGTGTTCCCAGTAGGGGTCCCCGGGGACAGATCTCTGGGTGCCATTCCAACCAGTGGGAAGATCTACAAGCCAAAGAACTAAGCCATCTGCCTCCCCGTGCCAAGCAACATGGGACACGTGCAGGAGAACTGCCGTAGACACCCCCAAATTGAAAGGGGGCCCCTGGTCCAGGGGAATTCTGAGCACCACCTGGGCACATTTCTAGACTGGTGCTCATGCCAGCTGCCCAAGAATGATTCTCCGCGGCTCATGGCCCCACCCTCTGGGCTCTTGGTTCTGTCATCTTAATCACCCTTGGGTTTCTGCAGGTGACCAGTGGCTGAGCATGATGGCACACGTCTGTAATCCCAGCACTATGGGAAGCTGAGGCAGGAGGAGGGTGAGGCTTGAGGAGCTTAGCAACTTAATAAGATCCTGTCTCAAAAATAAAAAACGTAAAGGTGTGGGGATGCAGCTCAGCGCAAAGGCCCTGGGTTCCATCGCCAGTGCCACAAATACACACACACACACACACACACACACACACACACACACACAGAAGTACCCAGTGTTTACAGCTGAGGAGTTTTCCCTCAACTTTCTTTCCATAGAGATTTGAAGGTACAAGAGCCTTTCTTTCAATCTGGTTCTCTCTATCCTTTTCATTCAAAGCCAAAAAGAGTTCCTTTAAAAGTTATGTGGGCTTCTTATGAATCAGTTTATAAATCTCTTCCATTAGACAAAGGCTACACTCCCAGATCTCTTTTTCATCTTGGGCTCCTCGCAAGGCTACCCTAGAGAGTCTTTTTTTTTTTCCTTAAATTCTTTTATTGGTACATTTTAGGTATACAATACGTTTACATT
>NW_004624752.1:11014739-11035914 GCF_000247695.1 Heterocephalus glaber | reverse complement strand
AAAAAACCCCTACATTTTCTTTATCCAGTTTCCAGTTGATAGGCACTTGGGCTGTTTCTAAGCTTTATGATTCTTAAAAGCTCTATATGTGTAAAAGAAAAAGGGTTCCAATATTTGGTCAGAGAGCCTCGGTCTGTTTGAAAGAGTCCAGGAGGCGCCACTCAAGTCTTCCTAAGGTCTTAATAAAAGGCTTTTAGTCATAGCCTTAAGTTTAACTGTTTTCCTGACAGTGACCCTGGCTTTGATTTATGCATAGGAGTCACTTTTTTATTTTAAGAAATTGTTGTCATGAGAAAAGTTTTTATACCCGGGGAATTTTGGCTCCTTCACATTTAATAGTTTTCTGGCTTCTTATTGACAGAACCAGGATTTGAACCTAGGACTCTCTGTCTTCCAAGCTTGTACCTTGCTGAGAGGCCCTGCGGCCTTGCTGCACAGTGGAGCAACCTGAGGCCACATTAAGGGCCGAGAGGAGGATGGGATGTAAGAGGCAGGAGAGTGAAAGGCGGCCAGGCAGGGGACGTGGCAGGGACAAAGATATAGAAACGGAGGGGAATGCAGCCTGTGTCAGGGCACTGCAAGAAAACCAGGTGAACAGCACGTTCCTATCCCTTTCCCCCTTGTTTTGTTATTAAAAAATTCAGTTCCTAGTTTTCATTTCCCGGTGAGCACATTTTAAGTCCCTCCCCTCTGAAGTCATGTTTCTGGTTTTCTTTTTTTGGTACTGGGGATCGAACTCAGGACCCTGTGCTTGTGAGGCAGGCAGTGGAACCACTGAGCTAAATCCCTGGCTGAAGTCTTGCTTATTAGGAGAGGTTATGTTATCAAAACAAGCCCAGATTTCAGTGTTTTAACACAAGTTTATTTCTCAGGGCACAACTGAATGAAAGTTGGCTAGGGTTAGGCCCAAGGGTTTTGTTGTACAAAGTTATGTGGGGTCCTGGTTTCCTTCTGCCCAATGGCTCAGCCATCCTCTAGGACGGAGGATGGCAACCTATAACTAGTTTCTATTTATTTGAGACAGGGTCTTTTCTATGTAGTTCCAACTGGCCTTGAACTCATTATGTAGCTCAGGCTGGTATCAAAGTTATAATGATCCTCCTGCCTCAGCCTCCCAAGTGCTAGGATTATAGGCCAGCTCCCACACCCAGCTTGAAGCTGTTTTTATAAGTAAAGTTTTATTGAAACACAGCCATTCCCATTCACTTACATTTTGTCAATGGTTGCTTCAGCACTACAATGGAAAAGTTGATTAGTTGTGACAGACTGTATGGTTCGGAAAACTTAAAATATTTGCCCTTTGGCCTTAACAGAAAAAGACTGCTGACTTTTGCTCTGAGGGTCTGTAGGGCTGTGAAGAGAGGGTGGAGGCTGTGAGAGAGGATTCTAAGGGCCATACAGGAAATGCTGCTCATCACTTCTTGCCACATACCATTGGCCACAGATAGTCACATGCCTAGCAAACTACAAGGAAGCTGGGAAATGTAGTCTTCCTGGGTACGCAGGAAGAAAAGGAAGCAGGTCTGTGGGACACATAGCCTTGTCTCTGTATGCCTCTCTCCCTGAACTTTGGTTCTCTTCTTCCAGGTTCTAGTCTCTGCTATACTTCCTGTACCAATGTCCTCAGGACATGGAAAGTTCTTCAAAAGCAGAGGGTGTGCCTGTCTTGATGACCACTCACTGTCCATACTCAGCACAGAACAGGTATTCCAAAAAAAGAAAAGGGCTGGGGATGTATCTCAATGTGAAGTCCTGGGCTCAATCCCCAATACTATGGAAGAAAATAAGAAACAAAGAAGGAAAGAAAGGAAGAGTAAGTGCGGCGAGCATGTCTAAGGGAGAAAGACCTGATGGAGGTCACCTGAGGAGGTGACTTTTGGGCTGTGATCTGAAGAATCAGCTGATATTAACCAGGTGGAGAGAGAATAGGCAGGTAGTGGATTACCCAGAGCAAAGGCCCTGAGGCAGGAGGGAGCATAACAGTGATAATAACATGACAGTATTATTATTATTGTTATTGGTAATACGGCTTAGATCCCTTGAGTACTTCCTAGGTGCTCAAGCCAGCAGTGAGCACTTAACTTGAATGGTATGAGTCTTTCATCTGAATGCCCCCAGGGGAGAGATATAACTATAGCAGCCCCAGCTGTGCCCTGCCCAGATTTCTGCTGCCCACCCTGGAGGTCCCTGAGGACGGTTTTGATTTTGGTGGCGGCTTCCTGCATTGCTTTGCAAGACTAAAGCTGTATGTGCTAGGGAGTTCGTGCTTCCCCCCAAATCCCTCTACCACTGGCTGGTGGGAACTGGAGGACCCAGCTCCCTTGCCCCTGGATGGCAGTACTGCCTGGTGATGCCACTCAGGGGCTGCAGGGGGAGCCCCGCCCACTAGCTTTCTGACTGCCCTGTCTCACTGCCCCTTGTGCTTGCAGGGTTGCCTCCCACCACCTCCCGTCGTTGCTGAACACCTGCCTCAGGCTCTGCCTATGGAGGGACCAAAACTAAGACACTATTAATATTCCATTAACTAGATGGGGGAAACTGAGGCACAAAGAAGTTACTGTAGAGTGAGGAAAGGAAGAACTGAAAGAAATTCCTTGAAACTAAAACATTAAGTGTATGTGGTGGCGGCGGCGGGGGAATATGGGACAGATGAGGCCTGTGAGGTAGGCATGAAGGCCTTGCCACGGCCTGGCCAGGGCCAGGTGGGTCACTAGGCTAAGGCCACAGGAGATCTTGTGACTAAGATGAGCTGATATTACAGAGGTCTGAGCAGGTGCGAAAAGCTGGCTAGGGGGCTTTGGTGGTCATTCTAGGGGACTCACCAGGGCAGGGCCACCGACTTTAGTGTGTTGCCGAGTTTGGGGGCCAAAGGCCTGGCTCTGGGAGTCCTGAGGCCAGGCCTGGCCACCTGTCCAGTGGCGTTAATGATGAGCAGAAGGTGGTGAAGAACGGGAGGGAGGGAGCTTTCATCAGCATGGCCATGCTGAGATCCCAGACAGAGAGGTTCAGAGCCTGGCTGTGAGGGGCTGCAGAAGCTCGGGGCGGGGGTTATAGAAAAGGGGAACAAAGGCGAAGTTTGGGGGTCTGCACAGCTGCGGGTAATCCTGTCAAGTCCCGCTCTCACTGATTGCTACCTCCGCGCTGGTGCAGTGAGGTCCTGGGAGAGCCATCATCCCTTGGTGGGGACATCTTGTTCCCATCGTGACATGAGAGCTCTTGCTTAGGGGCAGCCTTGGTGCCTCAGTTCTCATCATGGGTAATTTGTCCCTCTTGGGGTGTGGCTCATCATGGGGTGGTCTGCGGGGCTCTGCTTTTACTGGAATCTGAGGGCACTGCAGTTGAAGACAATGACTAGAGACTCCTAGGCACTCCCTCGGTGGACCTGGAAGTGGATGTTGGCAAAAGCTGGTAATCAGATGTCCCTGTGACCCCTGAAAATTACTTCAGTTACACTTGAATGGGGAGGACACAGACTGGGTAAATTGAAGGCTAGTGAACCTTGTGTCAGACACTCCCTGAGTGACTAACACAGGAGCTGAGCAGGGATCTGACCCAAAGTCTCCAGGTAATAAGGGAGACAGATACAAAAGGAAGGCAGAAATGCCAAGCTTCATCCTGCTTCTGCTCACCCACTGGACACACGCACACCCAGCCTCCAAGTCCCTCTTACAACTCTGGGGGCACCTGTGGCCAGGGTCTCCCCAGGCATTGGGGGGCCATTCACCACATGCGCACTGTTTGTCTCTTCTCCACTCACCCTCCTAGGTCACAGAGACCCTTCCCCGCCAGGGCCTGGCACTCCACAGCCCAGCCAGGGCAGCAGCAGCTGCAGCGGGCAGCCCAGCTGGGCCTCCTGACCGCGCAGGCCCAAGGCGAGCACGTGGCTGGCCGGGTGCTGTTGTTTCTGCCCCAGTGGCTGGAGCCGCTGGAGCAGATGGTCTTGTAAGTGAGCATGAGCGAACCAGGTCAGGAGGGTCTGCCGGCCCCACCTTCTCCTGCTGCCTCTCCGGGCTCTGCTGCCCTTGCCTGCTGTCCGGGAGCTCAGCTGGATGGGCACTGTGTGGCATGGTTTGGTGAGGTGTGCTTCGGCACAGCACAGTAGGGGTGGGGAGTGGGTCCCGGGGCTCAGTGCAGTGGGCGGGGGGGGGGGTGCTGAGTGGGAGGGGCAGGAGGGCAGGAGGGGGCGGACCACCTTCAGCTGCCTGGGGAGCCCCTGACCGCACAGTGAGCCCCTCATAGGTGGCATATGGGGGTGGTCCCCAGAGAGGAGGGACAAGGACCTTGCTTTTACTGAAGGCCTGCCTCACTCCCCCTACTGCCAATTTCGGGCAGGAGGGCTTTTCCCATGCCCCTCAGGGTTCCAGCTCCCAGGGTTCAGTGTGTATGGTGTGCAGGTTGCTTGCACTCCTGAGAAATGTCCTCCAGCACAGCTGTGAGCCTGCGCCTGGCCTGGAACTTTCCCAGCCCTGTGTCCTTCCCAGGGACCTCCTGGCTGCCTGGGTCACCTCCTAGCCACCCAAGGAGCACAGTTCTGGGCAAGTCCCACTCCATGCAGGGACGGGGTCATGGGCTGTCCCTCTCTGAGCCTCAGTTTCCTCATCTGTAGAATGCTGGGAGGTGGTTGTGAGGACTGAAGGTGAAGGTCGTACATGCTTGGCATTGGAAAGGTTGTTTAGAGGCAGTCAAGGCACCTCCCTGAGCCCAGCCATGAGGGAAGGGATGGGAGGGTGACATGGGTGTGAGCTTCAAGCCTGTGTGCCAGGCGACTCCCCAGCACCTGATGCCCAGCTCTGACAGTCTGCTGTGCGGGAGCTGCCAGTCCTCTCCTGCCTCTTACTCCTCTGCTCTCCTGCCCACAGTGCCCAGGAATGCTGGCCTTTTCTGTTAGCCGGAACTCTTCTCTGCCTCAGGACCTTTGAACATGTGGTTCCTTTCCACTAACACAATTTCTTGGCTTCACTGCTAACTCCAACTCCTGTAGGCCACCCCAGAGAGGGGCTTGCTCCATGTCCCTCTCCAAGGCCTCCTCTGCAGACTTGTTCAAGAGTTCACGTCCTGTCTCCCCAGTGGCTTTGTGTCACTCCACTAGAATGTACACTCTGTGAGGTAGGGAGGGGCCCCCGGCCTGTCAGCCCTGAGGACCCTGTGCTGGAGCAACCCGGTCCCGAGACACGTAAGTGCCATGTGGGCTGTTTACCAAGAGCCACGGGACTCCAAGGGATGGTGCGACATCACCGATGGAAGGGGCAGCCCCACTCGGGTCCCCCCACCTGGCCTCTCCCTGGTCATTTCTGGGGCCATGGGGGCCACTCTTCCCTGGTTGCTTGCAGGACACCCAGGCTTGGGTGAAGGCAGGGGCCCCCGAGTCGGCTCTCAGGATTACCCAGGAAGGGGCCAAGCAGAGGCTCCCACCATAGGCATTTAGACTCCAGAACCCCAAGTTCCACTCTTAAGAACAGGGCTGCAGGAAGGACCCCCTTCCCCGGGGTCTCGAGAGAGTCACGGGCACCTGGAGGGAGCTGTGGGCACTGCTGGAAGCTGCTTGGGCATGGAAGGTGCCTGGCCCACTGTCTTGGGCTGTGACAGGGGAGAGCCGCCTGGGGAGCCGCTGGCAGCCAAGGGGAGCCACAGGGCTGTGTCCCCTGCCTTGACTTCCTGAGCCCAGCAGCCCTGGGGAGGGAGCTGCCTTTGGGATAATGTGAGGCAAAGGAGGCTGAGAGACAAAGAGGGCGTGAGGTCACAGGAAGGGCTGGAAGCAGAGGGAACCCAGATGAGTTGTGTTGGCCACACCTGCACATGCTCTTCTTTTTTTTTTTTTTTGGTACCAGGGATCGAACTCTGGTCCTTGTGCTTGTGAAGCAGGAGGCAAAACCACTGAGCTAAATCCCCGGCCCTCACATGCCCTTTTTTGTGAAGTTGTCTGCAAAAGTCCTGCTTTGGAGAGTTGCCATGTGAGATAAAACTGAGATATGAATGGCTGATCTGTATTTTGTGTGATAGGATACATGTCTATGAAGTCATTTTAGGATCTTCGCTTGAAATTTTCCTTTTATACCAGTAAGAATCTATCACGACCTGGGTGCTGTATGCTCTTAATTGATGTTTCTTTTGTTTTCCTTTTGGTACCAGAGATCGAACTCGGGACCTTGAGCTTGCGAGGCAGGCGGTGGAACCACTGAGCTAAATCCCCCACCCTGATGTTTCTTTTCTTTATGGCGATGCTGGGGGTTGAACCTTGCATATGCTCGGGAAGTGCTCTACCATTGAGCCCTGGCCCAGGCCTGCTCTTCATTTAAGCACCATCTTCCAAGTGGTAAGGCACCGAGGGACTCTGATTTGGCCCCAGGAGCTGACTGGAGTCGTCACGTCAGGGCAGGACAGTGACTGTGGGAATGGATAGCTCTGTCACCTGCAGAGCTGACTGCAGTTCTCTTCAGGGCATTCTCCACACAGGAATATTACAGTGCACCGGAGAGACCATGCCCGAGACAGGCAGGCCCGCATCCGTTCCCCCAGCCAGTGCCAGGCTGCAGCAGCCTGCTCTCTGCTTCTGTGTGCACAGCCAGGCCTCAGGTAGATCTCAGGTTTCTTTGCTCTTCTCAAGCTTGAAATAACTGAGCTATAGCAAAGGGGGTGGGGAGAAGAACCGGGAGGAGGAGGAGCAGGAGAAAGAGAAGGTAGGTGCCTCAGACGTGAGGTCTGGCCCTGCCTGAGCAAGGGCCAAACGCAGAATGCACTTGGCCCTGGTGGAGACCCTTGCCCCAGTCGGTTTCTGCAGCCCTTAGAATGGCAGGGGCCTCTGCAAAGTGGACAGGAGCTCTGTCTTGGGATTTGAGGGAACCAGATGAGTTCCTGGCCCAGCTGAGCCACTGCAGTTTGGGTTTCTGTCTCTTTTGCTTCTAGCTGTGGCTGCCCGCTCCCGATTCCTCCGGAAAGGCAGCTCCTAATTAGAATGAATCAAAATCTTTGCTTCGGTTTTGGTCTCAGGCTTGATGGAACTGTTGCTTCAGGACTTAATCTGGTGCAGCCGCCAATGTGCCGGGTCCCCAGGGCTCGGGCTGCTGGCGTGTGTTAGGGGCACTGAGGGATCTTGGGGCTGCCCTGCACCTCTCACCCCAGGCCTCCCTTCCTTTGCAGAGTTTCTCTCCACCTGCTTTCTCTTCCTTTCATTAGCAACCCCAGGCCGTCCAGGGCTGCCACTCTCTGCCAGTGGGAGTGTGAATTGGATTGGAACCATTTCTCTGGAGGGTAATTTGTCACATGCTATTAGAAGCCTTAAAAAAGCATGTCAGCTTTGACCTGGAAAGTCCCCCTTCTGGGCATTTGTCCTGTAGAAATAACTGGACGGGGGTCCACAACTCAGTGCAAAAGGACATTGTCTTTAGTGCTTTTCAGGAGTGACAACCTGGAAACCTGGTGCTTATCAACAGAGGATTATTAAAAACGGTCCTGCAATGGACCAAGTGGGAAGTAATGAGGGAAATCTGAACATGGATTGAATATTAGAGGTGCCTAAGAAATTATTTTATTAGCAGTGATAACAGCCATGTGATTGATACAGAAACACATGACAGGAGCGTTGCAATTTGGTTTAAATGATTATGACAATGACAGAAGCAGGGAACAGAGTGAAAGGAAGGGGCCAAAACCTGAAATCTGCCTGTTGGGTCCACGAGAGTTCATTGTGTTGTTCTCTTTGTATCTTTCAATTTTTCTTTTCACGCTTTGACAAGAAATAGAATGTCCATTTCGAAGTACATTTTTGACTTGAACTAATGTCCACGAGATACTGTTAAGTGAAAAGGGTAAGTTCCAAATAGCAGACGTGACAAGGTCATATATTTTTGGTTTCAAAATATATACACATTTTTCAATGAAGAAGAAACAGACTGGAAGGGCACATCCCCCGGTGTTAATGGAGGCCAGCTCTGAAAGGTAGGATTTGAATAATTTCCATCTATTTATGTATTTATTTAAAAAAAATTTGTAGGACAAGGTCTTGCTCAGGCTGGGGTTGAACTCACTGTGTAGCCCAGACTGGCCTGTAACTCATGGCAATATTCCTGCCTCAGCCTCCCAAGTGCCAGGATTACAGGCATGTGCTACCATGCCTGGCTAATTTTCATTTAGAATGGATTCATTTCCATTTTCTTTCAGCAGTTACTTTTCTTCTTCCTCCTCCTCCTCCTCCTCCTCCTCCTCCTCCTGCTCCTCCTCCTCTTCTTCTTCCCATTAAGCATACATTATTGTCATGCTAACAAAAAACAATAGTTACCTCAGACAGTTTGGAAATCACCTACTATGCGGTATTGGCCAGCTTTCTGTCACTGTGAGAAAATACCCAAGAACAAAAACCTAAAAGAGGAAAGGTTGATTGGAGCTGCTGGTTTCAGAGGTTTCGGTCCATGGCTCCTTGGCTTCGCGCCTGAGGTAAGATGGAGACATCATGCTGCAAGGGTGTGGCAGAGGAAAGCTGCTCACCTCATGGCAGCCAGAAGCAGAGAGAGAGGAAAAGAGCCAGAGAGGAAGGGCTGGGGACAAAATATGCCCTTAAAGGCACTCTCCAGAGACCCGCTCTTTCCAAATAGGTCCCACCTCCTAAGAAGCCCACTGAGCTATGAATTCATCCACGCATTAATCTGTGGATGATGTCAGAGTCCTGTGAGGCAATCACTTCCTCAAACCCTCTCAGAAACGAAGCCTTCACCAATGAGCCTTTTGGGGGACGTTTTAGACCCCGCCCGTGATATATACACTAAGAATTTACCATAAATCCTGCCTCATGAAAGGTTTTGCATATCTTAATCCACACACAAAAATTAGTAAAGGTCGAGTCCAGCCTGGACAACTTAGTGATTTAGCAAAACCCTGTTTCAAAGTAAAAAACTAAAAAAGGACTGGGCATGTAGCTCAGTGTGAAGACCCTGAGTTCAGTCCCTAGTACCACTAAATCAATCAGTCAATCGGTGATATTCTCCTTTGATACCGTAAGGAGCTGAGGATCAGAGAGTGTAGGTGCCTTGTCTAAGAACACACAGCTGTAATCCTAATTCCACTCTTCCTCTTTTTCTACTAACCCTGGCTGCTTCTTGAGGACCCACAAGAAGGATGAGGTGCAGTCTGCCCTCCAGAAACGGAGTCTTCATTCACTCTCCCAGTCTCCTCTTCCATCTGCCCCAGGCACTCCCCTTTGAACCCCTAGAGACAGTTACATAATGGCTTTGGTAAAACTGCGCTTTTCCTATCACTGGTGAAACTCAAAAACTGGTGTTCGATATTTTCTCCTAATGAGCTGCCTAGTCTTCTCGCCTTTTTAGATGGAAACAAGCTCCCTGCTACTGTCCTCTTCATATTTATCAGCTCTGTTTACTGGCAGAGCGGAAGCGTGAACCGGCATCGTATACATAAATATCATAAAATCCACAGAGGGCCAGCGAGCCTGAATTCTTAATCCTGGCTCCATTGCTAACAATTTGTAACCTGAACAAGTCTTTCTCACTCTGTTTTTTCTGACTCCAAAGTAAATAAAGGATAATGCATTTTTAAAAAATCAATTGGTGCTCAGGAGAGAAAGTGTGTGTGTGTGTGTGTGTGTGTGTGTGTGTGTGTGTGTGTCTCGGGGGTAACGCTAAGGTGGGCTGAAAACACAGTGTTTCCCACATTTTTGCTAATGCTGGAGATGGCTCTGGTCCTGTCCCGAGTCCCTGCTTTGACCACCTCTCACCTCATCTCCGCCACTTCCTCCCCCAGGCTCCGGTTCTCCCAGCTGATCGTTTTAAAGCAGAAACCAAGGTGAGTCACTTCAGTTAAACTGTTTTAGTGGCTCCCCACTTCCTTCTGGAAAAAGCCCAGATCCTCTGCTCTCTGGGAAAAAAATACGCCTTGTTCTTGCTTTAACCTGTTCCCAGCCTCTCACCTGCTGGGTGCCCCTTTTCTCCAAACCCTACATTAGACAAAGTTCCAGAGAGGGATCCATGTCAGGCCTGAGGGTCTCTGCACATGCTGCCCTTTGTGAGGAATGCCCTTCCTTGACTTGTAGCAGGTATGTCCCTGCCTCGTCCCTGAACCTGGAGTTTCCTCAGGGCGAATCTCAGTTGTCCCTGACCCCCCAAATGTGGCAGGTGCCTGCACAGAGATGAATGTAGGAATGTGAGGTACAGGCAGGAAACCCCAGGGTTTTTCTCCTCTGTCCAGGTTGGGAGGAAATCCTCCAACACATGTGGCAGAGCGTTGCTTCCAGGTCCCATCCTGTGATCAATTGAATCTGTGTATACTGTCACTGGTTGGGCTGGGAAATGCTCAGTTCCTATGACCCTCTATTAAAATACAACATCTTAGCACCAAACCAGATGTGTGTTATTCATGTTTGCTGCAGCAGGTAGCCTCCTGCCCCAGTCTCCCTGCAGAAGATGGTCCAGCCAGTGCACCTTTCCCAGACACAGCAAAGCCCAGGGGCTGCTCTCGTGGAGGCGAATAGCGTCACAGAGTCTGGGAGCTCCTTGGGGCTGATCCCACACCACCCACCTGACGGGGGCAGGAAAGGGGCTGGGGGTCCTGGGGGCATTGTTCCTGCACAGGGGAACCGCTTTATGCTTCTGAATGCGTGCTCCAAAACGTGACTGGCCCAGCTACATCCCCTCCTGCAAATCCATGGCCAATTTTGGAGGATAAAAAGAGGCCAGGTCTTTGCCCTGGACTGAGCATCACAGAAGGAAGGACACAGTGGGGGACGAGGTATAGAACCATCCTCTGTAATATCAGAAGAGACAGAGGTGGCCCCTCTGCCTGCTCACAGTGCTAGGGAGACCCCAAGGTGTGCAGTTTTTGGGATCCCCGGGAGTTTCCAAATCCAGCATCAGCTCCTCCTCCTCCTGCACTGTAGGCGACACCAGGGGAGGGACCAGGGCCCATGCACAGCCCTTGCAGATTTGAGTTCTAGTGCTCTAGGAGTTTTAGGTGAAAGTCCCAGCTCTAGGGGTCCCAGTGGACCAGGCTTGGACACCCCTGTCTCATAGGCCAATCGTGAAGGGCAGGAAAGGCGTTTGAATCAGCATGGCCATGCCAAGAGGGACAGATAAAAGAGCTTCAAGATCCATCTTCTGGGTCTTACAGAAAAGGGGCCCAAAGGCAAGGGTTGGGGTCAGCACAGTGGTCAGTACAGTTAACCCTGGTCAATCTGTGACCTAGTTATCTCAGGACTGGCTCTGGACATAGCTCAGAAGTCATCATAGGTCGAGGTGGCATCCAGTTCCCATGAAATAACTGCTGTCACTTGCGGGGGAAGTGGCCTCATCATGGGTGATCTGCAAGGCTCTGCCTTTCCTGGAATCTGAGGAACGGCAGCTTCTAGGCATCACTCCAGGGGGTCTGGAGCTGGATGTGATAAAAACTGGCAGTCAGATGTCCCTGCACATCCTGAAAATTACTTTAGTTCCTCTTATCTTGGTGTCCTGCATCTTGAAGGGGGAGGACATAGGCAGGGTACACTGAGGGCTAGTGAACCTTATATGGCACACATGCCCTGAGTGACTAACATGCCTACACGCACAGCTGAGCAGGGACCTAACCCAAAGTCATAAGGGAGGTCATAAGGGAGACAGATATAAAATGAAGGCAGAGACACCAAGATTCACCCCCTGGACATCTGCAGGTCCAGCCCCAAAGTCCTGTTACCACAGGGGTGGGCACTGGGGAAAGCAGGCAGAGAAGTGTCACCTCTGAGGGCCCATAGGAACCAGCCATGCCCCAGGGGACTGATTTGCTGATCTCTTTCCAATGGCCTTCAAGGTCGCTCTCAGGTGAAGTCTTCCCAGACTCTCTGCTTAACATGGAAGCTCCCCGGCCCCCAGACGTCCTCTGCTCTCTCCTGCTCTAGGGCCACCTGACAAACCATCACTAACCTGTTCCTCCAACATCTGCCTCACCTCCTAGAACAGTGGTGGCAAACCTATGGCACACGTGTTACTGTGTTTTTCTTTTAAGACACAAAAAAGTTAACGTATGAGTTTTTTCTCAACTAAACCCTCAGTATTCAGCTTTAGTTGCAGTGTTGGTGCTTTGTGATAAATAAAGGTTTTCAGCTGCGGTTTAGGCATTCATCTCTAAAAAGTTCGCCATCACTGTCCTAGAATGTTATGACCCCAATAAGGAAGGGATTCTTGTGTCACTGAGAAATCCCCAGTACCTACAACAGGGAATGGCACTTAGGAAGTGCTCAGCAATGCTTGTTTCTTCCTTTCATTCAGCATACATATTCATTCAACAATAAAATCTGGCCAGCTTCAGTGGCACAAGCCTGTAATCCCAGCTACTAGGGAGGCTGAGGCAGGAGAATCACAAGTTAGAGGGGAGTCTGGGAAATTTAGTGAGACTCTGCTTCAAAATAAACAACTAGGAAAGGCTATGGGTTTAGCTCAGCACTCCCTGGGTCGAATCTTCAGGTTCTATCCCCAATACTGCAAAACAATAAACAAACAAACAAATAAGTAAGTGAATAAATTCAAGAAAGCAGATGATTAAAAAAGAAAAGGAGGGCCGGGGATTTAGCTCAGTGGCACAGTGGCTGCCTTGCAAGTGCAAGGTCCTGAGTTCGATCCCCAGTACCAAAAAAGAAAAGGAACAAAATCTGCAGACAGGACATCCATTTTGAAAAGGTTTGCTCAATAAGAATGGGATCTCCAGGCAAATGAAGTCATTAATAACCACCCGTTAAGTCTTCCAACAGGTGATGCTATAAGGATAGAAAAACGAGATGCCCTTCTGCCATTGGCTTCCAGTTGTCTCGGAATAAAGTCCACATTCCTCCTGCTGTGGCCCAGCAGGCCCCAACCTCCCTGTTTCTCAGTACACACCAGGCTATGCCTTCATCCACCTTAAATTCTTCAACACTGGAAGCTCAGGGCTTTGCACTTTCTGTCCCTGCTGGCCGCGGCTCTTCCCCCTGACAGTTACAGTCACATGGCTGTCAAGTCTCAACTCAGTTGTCACTTCTGCTCAGAGTCCTTCCTGACCTCCTAACCCAGGTCCCCAACAAATCACCACCGACCATAGCTTCATTCTCATCTTAGTGACTTTTTTGTCTTTGAGACAAAATCCTTGACACAGTTTAAAAGGGGAGAGGTTTATCTTGGCTACTGGGTTTTAGAGGATTCAGTCCACAGTCAGCTGGCTCCAAGGCAGGGAGAGCATGGTGAAGGGCCTGGGCAGGGAAAGCTGCTCTCATCTCAGGCAGCCCGGGAAGCAGAGAGAGGAGGGAGAGGCCGGGAGGGAGGGAGACTCGCCCTTGCTGGCCACGCCCTGGTGCCCCGCCTCTTCTGGCCAGGCCCCTCCTCCTAAACAGCACACTCACCAGTAGATGAGCCCACCGATATTTGAACTCACCAATAGATGAATCCACCCCAGCATAAGATCCCTACGATCCAGTCACCTTCTGAAAGCCCCGCCTCTGACTGCAGGAGAGTTTTCTTTTTGGGGGGGAGGGGGAGGAGGGGATATTCCAGCTCCAAATCACAGTAGTTCTATTGTCTCAAATCATCCTGATCGTTACTCACTTGTAGAGCCAATTTACCTCCGTGGGTCCCAAAGCTAAGCCATTCTATTCCATCATGCTCTGCTGAACCCCCCTTCCTGCTGGCTTTTCCCGACAGGCTGATCTAAACTGTCTCAGGCTGGGGGCTCCTCACGAGGGACAGCTGTCTCCCTCAGCAGCTCTGCCAGCTGCCAGCCCCTTGCCCTTGCCGGTGGGAAGCAGCTCTCTGCCCAGTGCCGGTCTGTCTGGTCGCGGGACTCCTGTCCATGTGAATCCCTGAAGAGCACTCTGCACGGCCACCCGTGTCCTCCCTCCAGACAGCCCTGTCCTCCCTGCTGCAGGGGCAGGCCTCTCCTGAGCCTTCTGTACTCAACCCCCAGAGGGAAGGCAGCACAGGAAGGGGCGCCCACCAGGCACCCGTGATCCAAGCTTGGAGCTGGCACTGGCTCCCGAAGCTCAGTGAGCTTCCAGCTCAGCAGTGTGGTACCAGCATCTTTTCTTGGCAGTGTCCTCCATCTTAGGGGGCTCTGAGGGCCTCCTGCACTTGGTTCTAGGGGGGAAAAGGGTGAGCCAGGGAGGGCACCCACCTACTGACTGTGGCCACTCCAGTCTTCTGACAGATTTGAGGGCAGAAGCAAGTGTGTGTGTGTGTCTCCCAGCAGCTACAGGGAAGGGGCCTGGCAGGCCATACCTTTGGTGCCCTTCAGGAAGTGGTTTCCTTGGCACTATGTCTGTGTCCACACTGGTGGGCCCTGGTCACCAATTCTGGGGTGACAGGCAGTGTTCCCCCACAATCCCTTGGTTGTTTACGGAGGACCTTTGACATGTCACAGGAGCCCAGCAGCTGGCATGGCTGGTGTCCAGTACCGTCAGTCCTGGGCAGTGACTTTCTGAAGGAATGAGACTGCTGTGGCCAGGGAGCACAGGAAGGGGCAGGGCACGTGAGGGCGGCATCCTGTGCCTGGACGCCCTGCACAGCTGTTAGATCATTCCTCTGAGCTTCATATGCTCCTGGCCAGCTCGGAGGAGGGAGAAGAGGGGCTGTGTGCTGGACTCTGACGTCCATTGTCTTGGCCCCACTACTCCTCAGCTAATTCTCCCTCCCAGCTTGTCTGTAAAAGTGGGAAGTTAAGGGGCCGGGGATTTAGCTCAGTGGTTCAGGCGCCTGCCACGCAAGAGCAAGGTCCTGAGTTCAATCCCCGGTACCAAAAAAAAAAAAAGTGGGATGTTAATGGCCGTAGAGACAAAATCAGCTAATACATGTCACGTGGTTCAGTCTTGTAGACATGGCCAGTCATAGATGGGAGCCATTACTGCCTTTAGCACTGGGACAGAGGGGGTCCATCCACTCCAGAGCTGGTGTTCTTGGCATGATCCCCCCTCCCATAAGGCAGAACCCTGGGACTGGCAGGAGTATGACAGGCCACCCTGGCACCCTGGGCTGGGGGGAGCAGACCCCTGGGGGAGGGTGACAGGTCCAGAAGGTCCCGGATGCCAGACTACGGCTTACAGCCCTGAGGTCCACAGCACCGAAGGATGGGTATGAAAGTGGGGTTTTTAGACAGGATGGGCAACAGCCTAGCTCAGGCAGAGTGAAGACTGCTGCCCGGCTTGCTGAGAGATGGGCACAGAGGAAGTGGCCTCATGTCACGGAGGCTGGCAGGGGACACAGTGTGGTCAGGGACAGTGGCCACCCGGGGGGAGTGGGGCACCTGGAGAGGCAGGAACGGGTTGGAAAGGGGCAGCCCTGTCCCATGGCAGCCAGGGGGCTTGGCCTTCTCAGTGACGGTCACACAGGGGAGGCAGGGCCCCCACCCCAACAACGCCACCGCCCTCCCTCCCTCGACAGGGCCACTCTGCTACTGCAGCCAGCCTGCAAAATGGAACCAGGGCTGCCTGGGCCAAGAGCGGAAGGCGCTGCTGCTGCTTTTATTTAAAGCCGTCATGACACACTGAAGTGCAGAGGCAATTCCATCTTCTCTCGCCTTACTGGAAGGAGATGGAGCTCGATGCCATGCTCCTGAGCACCACGCCACCCTGCAGAACAAGCTGGGCTATCACACCAGGCCCTGGAACAGCTCCACTTTCTCCCGGTACAGGTGGAGGAACTGTGTGGCCAGGCAGCGGAAGGGGGCCTCGTAGTTCTCCATCTCCTTCTGTGGACACAGTCAGAGGCGGCCGCGTTACTTTTCTGACCCACGGAGCCGGCACTCCTCCCAGGATTGCCTCCCCCAGGGGCTCCCCAACAGTCCCTGCAGACAGCCACATCCGGTGTAGATGCTGGAGCTGGGGCTTGGCCGAGGTTTGTTTCTTCAGAGCCCATCCTTTCAGCCACGCTGGCTGGACATGGAAATGAGGCCCGTGGGTCAATGCAAATAGCAGACAGAGCCCTGCCCTGTGCCAGAAAGAAGAGCCTCAAAGGAAGAGCAGGGCTGAAGGGACAGAGGAACTGGAAGGAGCTTCTGGAGAACACAGGCCCTGCATCTCCCCAGGGAGGGTGCCTCGTCCTGACCTCCAGTCAAGGGGCCCAGGAATCCCAGGCCAGACCCAGACCTGGGAAGAATCTGGGTGACACTCGGCTGGCTGTTCTGATGGCCCGGCCAGTGGGACACCCACATCGCCTCCAATGCCAAGTGGCGCCAACTCCACCTCCTGAGGGAGGACCAGTGCGACGCAGTCACAGCTGGCTCCTTTCGACCTGCAAGGGGCTCTGCTGGACCTCCAGGATGGTCATAGGTCTGCAGCACCCACAGAGCCCCCAACAAACACCCTGCATTGTTCACTGCTGCCTCTCCCTCCCCTGTGACTTCCCATCAAGCCAGGAGTTCTCACGACAGCCCAAGGTACTGTAATTGCTGGAACAAGGTGGTTTTTCTTTTGTAATACTGGGGACTGAACCCAGGGGCACTCTATCACTGAAAAATATCCCTATCCTTTTATTTTTTGAGACAAGGTCTTGCTAAATTGCCCCGGCTGGCCTCCAACTTGCAGTCTTCCTGGCTTAGTCTCCAGAGTAGCTGGGATTACAGGTGTGTGCCACTGTGCTTGACAAGAATAAGTATTTTCATGACTAAAGGATCCAAAGGACATTTCTCTTGTGTGACAGGGATCAGAAAAGTTAAAGAACTTGCCCTAGAGCAGTGATGGTGAACCTTTTTAGAGCCTCCAAGGATACAAACAGCTTGCTGTGGCACATGTGCCATAGGTTCGCCACCGCTGCCCTAAAGGGAGGCTAACAGGTGGGAAATGACAGACCTCCACGTGGGCACATGGCACAGTGCTCCTCCTCGCCTTTCCCATCACTGTTTTCTTGCTCTGTGTGTGCATCTGTGTTTTTATTTTGTAAGAAACAAGCTGGCAGAAGAAAGAACCCACTCTATAGCAGATAGCAGCCAAAACTGTGAACGTACAAGAATCTGTTTCAGAAAGCTCTTTGGCAGCTGGCAAAAGTACAGCCTTGATAAGAAGCAGTGAAGTGTCCCTAACGGAATGGGTGGATCTCAGTGTGAAGAATGACACCAAAGTCGTCATGCACGATGACTCCATTTTCCAGATGAGCGGACTGGGGCCCGGGGCGGAGTGGCTCCAGATCCTTGGTTTGAGAAGAAGCCCTTCTACCATGCGGCCAGTGGTGCACAGAGGGGACCGGGGCATGGAGAAAGCTACCTGGACTTTGTAGCAAAGGATACCCCAAGCGAGGAAACAGGTGGCAGTGCTAGGAGTGTGCTGGGGTGGGCAGTCTGTAGCCAAGATGAGCACCTGTGCTTAGCTCACAACTGCCACAGCCCTGGAAGCTGTCACCTCCAGATGGACGCAACAGAGTGTCACCTCTGGGTGTGCGGAGCACCTCCTGCCAGGCAGCATTAGTGTCAACCCGCAAAACAGTCCATCCTTTCCTGGCACAGTTAAGTCCTGAATGCAAAGAGAAGGTGGCCTGCATAGCTGTGCATGAGGATTTATAAATTAATCTGAAAGCTCTCCGAAGCACCATCTTTGGAGAACCCAGCACAGGAAGCAGGGAAGGCAGTACCGCCAGCGAGCCTCAACAGACACCATGGCATGCTCCCAAAATAGAAGGAAATCGAACCATTTTCCAAATGTCAGCGACAGGAATCCTTTTGTCAAATGACTAATCATAATCTTGCTCACGCAGTTTGGACACTGATAGAGTAGGTCTGCTTAAACGCAGGGTCCTTGGAGTAGGTTCAGACTCATTCTCAGTGTGGCTTAGCATTGTCCCCAAGAGTACCACAGTGTGCTCCGTGAGAGGTCAGAGTGAGGGGCCCTTCCAGGAGGCCGGAGGATTCCAGCTGGACAGGCCTGGGTCCTGGTCCTGGGTCTACTCCTTAGCTGCGCAACTGGTGAAAGCTACACAACCTTCCTGATCTGTTTCTCGAGTGTACAACAGAGGTAGGAGCAGCTGTCTTGTGGGTCTGCTGTGAAGCCTAAGTGGATAATGTGCCCAATGCCCAGCACACAGTAGGCCTTCAACATGTTATTCCCTACTCCTGGCTACTGCAAGGGCAGCCACTCCAACAGAACATCCTTGAACTTGTCCATAGTACTATTGTCTTCCAGGGAGGAGCAATGGGTTTTTTGCTGTCACTTATTTATTATAACTTCTGGTTATAGAAACCCTTTTATTTTTACTTTTTGGCCTGAAAATTTCAAACACTGAGGAGCCTTAGAAAGTCAAAGAGCCCTGTAGGTCATGTTTCGGGGTCAGCCAGAGGATTGCTGCTGTGCTTAGGAAGAGAAGAGCCTGGCTTGGCGTCAAGGCTTGGCTGCCTCCCCAACAGCATTTGGTTATATTTCCTTTTTAATTACAGCTTTCTTACCCGAGCTGCCAGTGGAGCTTCTGTTAGCATCAACTCAGGGGGGACTAGTTAACTTGCACAGTTACTACCGAGTGCCTCGCTGCAGCCTCTCCAAGCGTAATTTATACCCGCCCGCCTTAACACCTGAATGCCGCTGAAACACACGGCCCGGGGCCTTTGGTGGCTGATGTGTTGGAACACGTTTCAATTTTTGAGTTCTGAGAAATATGGGACAATGTCATGAATGTGAACGGAGGAAGAGGGGACGGCGCGGTCTTGCGTCCTGTGGGTGACACAGCATGTGGCTTTGCTCAAAGGCTGCTGCGTGGAGGTCAGGAGCCCCCGCACGGCCCAGCACAGGCTCTGTAATTTGAACTTCATTAATTTAACACTTGCGATAATTGGACCAGAGGCAAGGGTGACATTCATCTGTGTATAAGCTACGGTTTCAAGGGTTTAGCAAGTAATAACAGTAAAACAAGATACTGGGGGAACATTCATACTTTAAAAGCTAACATTTGCGGAGTGTTTACTCTGCGCTAGACTTTGTGCTAGGTGTTGCATTCCACCATCCTACTTAATTCTCACACTTAGTACTCAAGGAGGGGCGTATTTTATCATTCCCACTTACAGGCGAGGAGCCCGAGGGTCTCATGGTTTAAGTAACAAGCCAGGGTGGCACAGCTAGCCCGACTCCTTGCTGTCGAGGTCAGAGTGCCTATGCCTTCCTCAGGAAGCAGGCCACGCCAGGGACTCTGGAAGCTCATGTCATACAGCGATTCAACAGCGGTAGCTTCCACCTGTAGCTGGAGCAGTCTGAGTGGAAGAGATGACACCCCAGAGTGTGCAGCAGCCCACTGACTTCCGGAGAGCCAAAGAATCAGGTCTCTGTTACAGCCATGGCCAGGCTGGAGCCTCTGGCGGCCATGGCGAGGTCACTGTGGGCTCTGAAATGGCTGTTTCCTTACCCCTGCTCACATGGGGTGTGTAAAGGGCCCAGCCTGACTGGTCCCGAGCCCTTAGGCAGTCATTTTACCTGCTCAACCCTTAACCAGGAATGGGTGGGGGGCAACTCCTGGCTCTCAGGCCTGATTGTGAGGGTCCAGTGAAGCAATGCACCAATGACACAGTCACCCACACCTCCCAAGCGTCAAGGTCAGGGAAACTGAACAAATTGCACTGGTGCAGCTCACTAGTGCAGACCCAGCTTCTCCCGGGGCAGCCGGGTGGCTCTGCTTTAGTAAGAGGACCTGTGACTCTTGCTGTACTGTAAAGACCTTGGGCTCCGGACATGAACATCAGCTCCCAATAGGACTCTGCATAGATGGTCTCAGCACTCGACCCCTCCTGATAGAGACTACCCAGACTTGGTGGCATACAGAGGTACTCACCACGGATGTCTCAAAGCACTCGAGGCCTTGGTCCAGTGCCCATGACCGGGCCTGCGCTGAATCCACTGCTCGTCTGCTGGCCAGGTCTGTCTTATTTCCCACTAAAACACCTACTCAAAAGAAAACAACCAGAACATCACATTTAGCTGTGGCGGGCTGGGAGATCAGCCAGGGAGGCAGCACGCTGTTTCTTTTTTGTTTTTTGAGACACGGTCCCTCTGTGTAGTTCAGGTGGGCCTTGAACTCACTATGTAGCCCAGGCTGGCCTTGAACTCATGGCAATCCTCCTGTCTCAGCCTTCCAAATGCTAGGATTACAGGTGTGCACCTTGATATTCGGCTTAGCGTACTGTTTCTGAGGGTGAAGAACATGGTCTCAGAAGCTGCCTGATGAGGGGGATCTTGTGCTGGTCCCCCGGGCCCCAAGAGAACCGATGGTCTGCCTTGAACACATAGCTTGTGCCTGGCCTTTTTTTTGCTTCTTATGTAACTGTGCCCCTCGCTTCCTTAAGATTACAAGTGCTGTGCAGGCGAGGGCCCATTTCTGTGTGCATTTGTGATAATTCCTAGCACATGGGGCAAACTTTAAAAATGGTCATTAATACTAATCTCAGGCCTGGGCTCAGAGTCAGGGATTCAGAGGTAATTTAGTTCTGCTCCCAGCTGCATTGGCTATAGCTAATTTCTAAGCCGGTCTCTGGAGATCGCTTTCCCTTGTCTGTAATGAGGAGAATTTGTTGATCTCGCAGAGGGATGAGAAATAAACTGATTTAAAGTATTCAGAAGTGACAACAGGACTTGAATGCAACTTGTGCCCCACACACAGGAGCAAATGAGGAAGCCTTCCCTGGGGTGAGCTTTCTGAAAACATCAATTCACATTGCAGTACCTCCCCCTACTGCCTTGAGTCTCACCACAGCTCTGCCATGTGGGTGGCATCAATGTCACTGTACCTACAGGCTAAGAGGCAAAGCCAGGGCACAGTCCTGGCCATCGGAGTCAGAGTCGCAGGGCCCTGCTTTGCACCCACAGTGACCTCTGTAGGGACCTCCCCCTCTGGGGGTGAAGGACAGGGGCGCTGCTGGAAACGTTAGCAGCTCCTACCTGGGAGGGAGGTGCCTGGAATCTGTGCCTGAGCCTTCTCCAGCCACTTGCCACAGTTGCTGAAGGACTGCTCACTGGTCACGTCATAGACGAGACATAGGACGTTGGGGCTCTCCCACTGCTCGGGGGACAGGAGAGGCGCGTGTCAATAATGTGAAAAGTGACTGCTGGGCTGGGGGACAATCTGGGTTTCGGCTAAGGGGTGTGGTGGTGGAAGATGCGAAAAACTATCAAGGGAATGTGAGTCAGGAAACAGCCACATCTGCAGAGATACAGTGGTTTATCCACAGGCATGAACGGAGGTGTGTTCCATGTGGGGGCGGGGGAGTGGGAGAG
>NW_004624752.1:10954804-11014639 GCF_000247695.1 Heterocephalus glaber | reverse complement strand
AGGGGAGGGGGAGGGGGGTGCAGCGCTCACATGTGGGCCAGGCTCTCTGCTGCAGCATTCTGTGCATTGCTGTGAAACTTCCCAACTTTGTGGGGTCAGTCTATGATAGTCCTACTTTGTACTGGAGAAACCAAGTTCAGGGAGGCCACCTGGCCCACCCAGGTCCACATGCTTTAGGGCCAGTGGAGCCAGGGTGGGCCTGAGGGTTTTCTCTACCTAGGGCTCCACTCTTGCCAGCCCTTGGCTTTGCTAATTCATTCCTCTCTCACTGCTGCTGTCCAGGGCCCATCACCACGAGAGCCGTAAGTGCCTCTTCCTTTCCCTGGCCAGTGCCCGGGAGTGTGTCTGCATGGGTCTTCCTGTCGGGGCTGGCTTTGCTGCTCCTTCGCTGTCAGCATCAGCCCTAATGCACCACACCAGCTGGACAGGGCTCTTTGTCCCAATTAAGAGCCAGGGCTCACTTTCAAAGGCTGCAGGGGTTGCTCAGAGTCCCAGGCTGTCCTGCCCTGGGGATGTGGGGTGGTTCTGGCTTATGTCTGGGGTGAGTGCAGGGAAGAGTCCTTTCTCCTCCAGGTGTCCTCGGAAGGCCAGCTCAGGATGAGCTCTGGAGGGCCCTCTCCCCAACTGTGGGCTATGCTGGTTCCTGGAGACGCCCAATGTGCAGAAATGTGGGCTGAACCATCGACCCCAACGCCTTCCTCCAGGCTGACTCATGCGCTCTCCCCAGAAACACACTCACCTCCCCTGCAGGCATCAGGAGATACCTTGTTGTGGCCTGAATTTAAGAAACCTTCCTTCGTCCAGGCCTTCCTGGGGGCGGGGGGCACAACACCAGGGATCAAGCTGAGGCTGGAGCAGGCAAGCCTGAGTCAGGACAGCTGGTGGGAGGTGGGAGGGACAGGCTTGATGGAAAGCATGTGGCCCTGCCTTGCCCACGCACACCTTCCCTTTTGCCAAGGATGGCAGCACCCAGCGCTAGGCCGCACATGCTGTGGGTACTTGCTAAGCACCATGAGTAGCTGCATGAAGCCAGCCCTGGATGAAGCTACCATCCTTAGCTTGACTTCTCTTAGAAAACAAAAAAGGGCAGAGAACAGTTTCCATTAAAACGTGGCTGTTCTTGGAAAGGGAGGGGAGGGCTCTGGAGAGCTCTGGCCTTCAGATGAGCTCCTGGATCCAGGTTATGGAGATTTTGTCACCGTGCAAGGTACAGCACGCTGGGTTCCAGTGAGAGAGCTGGGTGGCCATGGACACAGGCATGGGGAGCCTAGGACAACAGAAGGGGCGCATCCTAGAGGAACAATCATCCCTGGGTTGGGGGTCAGGGCAGAAGGTGAGCCTCATCTTGGGGTCCCTGGTTACTGTCCTGAGAGGCTGAGAAGAGGTGTTGAAAGCACGCTGGAGGGGAAGCTGTGAAGGATGGATGCCCCACAGAGGGGGCTACAAGGACACAGCCTCGCAGCTTCTGGGACATTTGGGACCCAGCCATCCAGGAGCAGGGGTGGGGGCTGTCAAGGGCACTTGCCACTGCTATTTGCTGGTGCCCACAGGCCCCAGGCTGTGCGGCAGGACCCTTAAAGCATATGGCCATGGCACAGCAGCTTCTCTTGCTGGCCACGGTGCAGTGGCATTTCTATGGGAGCATCGTAAGGGGCTAGCAGTATGGCAGGAGGTGGGGTGGAGGCAGTTAGGAAAAAGAGCAAATGTACTTGCCAATTTATCCAGCATTTCAGAAAACAGCTCCTTGCCAGCCGAGTCAAAAATGAAGAGCTCCTGCAATCAGAAAAGTGCGTCCCAGGGAAGCGTACACACGGGGAGACTGCTGGCCAAAAGTAACTGCTGCCACTCTCGGCTCACTGTGAACCTGGCTTAGTGGCAACACATATGCACCCATATGCATGCACGCTTTCTTACACCCTGTCTTTCCCCAGGCACGAGAAGGAAGTCCAGAGTCCCCGAGGCAGCACCAGGCTGCACCCCAGCTACCACGCTTTGTGCAGTCTCACCTCTCCCAACCCCGAGTGCAAAAATCCCAGGAACAGGCTGACTTCCCACCTGGCAGAACAGAATGCTGAACAGGCTGATGAGTGCTCTGGTTTCCAAAAGGTCACTCTGCACTTTGTTAACCAAATTGATTTTCAAATCTTAAAACAATTCTTTTTAAAGGAGGTCAGAGAGTAGGCCTGGGAAGGCGTTAAAAGTAGGACAGTCTGTCATCATATGGGGAGAGCTCAGGAACGCTTCGGACGAGGGCACCAGATGCCCCTTCCAGCCTGTCCCAGCCTTCCCAGCCCAGGTGGGAGCCCCTCCCCACTGCTGCTGCCCTTGGAAGCCTCTCTGCAGGTCCCCTCAGCCCCTCTCAGCAGGACAATGCCTGGCTGGCTTCGACCCCTGGCACCTACTGTCCCAACATCATCTGTCCTCAATGCTGGCTACCTGTGTCCTGGTCTTGGCCTTTCTTGCTGTGTCAGGGTGCTTAAAATTTCTTTCCTTTTTCCCTTCTCTCTCTTTTTGTTTATGGCCTCTTTAAGCATCTGGCAAGAGCTACAAACCCTCTTGCCAAGGAAGGACACACAAACAACATCTTGCCATTCCAGTTCATGAGCTCCGGGTTTCCCACAGAGGGACCTGGCTTAGGAGCCCTGGTACTAGACGACAAGTTCCTCACCAAGGCCCACACCCCAGTCCCCTCCTGCCCGGTCAGTGACTCCCTCCGGTGTTTTCTGGGTTTCCCAACTTCCGTGCACAGAGAAGTCTGGGCCTTGATTCCCCACCACCTGTGTCCTCCCAGGATAGAGGCCCTGGGCCCATTGCAGTGGCGCTGGGTGCACCTGGGTCGGGGACGCCACTCACCACACTGTCGCCTGTGTCAGGGACTGGCACTGTCTTCACGACCAAATCCACCCCCGCTGTCTGCCGAGGAACAGAAGAACATCAGAGAGCACCAGAGGCCCCAGCGTGGGGTGATATAGGGGTGTGAGGAGACCCCAATTCCCTGGGGGTAATCCCAGCCTGCAGAAGCCAGAGCCCCCCTCATCTCCCCACTTCCCTGCCCCTGGAGGGACTGGCTGGGGCTGCTGTCACCCTCACCACCGTGGGTGGAAACTGATCTCTCCGTGGCCATGCGCACAGCCTCTCAGGCCCCTTCCAGGGATTCTGCAAAGTCCCTCCCTCAGGGTAAATGGTCACATCGCTGAGCCGTGGCCAGCCCAGGCCCCCAGCTCACCAGGGTGTAGTTCTTCTGGAAGTGGGCCCCGTCGCTGCGGAAGATCTGCGCCAGGGCGGTCTTGCCCACGGCTGGGTCTCCTGGGGTCAGGGCAGAAGACAGACACCATTTCAGTCCTCACCAGACCTCCTTGCTCTAGAAACTGAAAACTTCCATGAGTTTTCCAAGCAAACAACGTTGGCTGTCACGAGAACCACAGGCAGGGCAGTGGGCCCATGCGACCCCAGGCAAAACTCATGATGCAGAACACACTGCTACATGGCTAAGAAAGCAAGGGAGGTTAAGGAGGAACCTGGATGGAACCTTGGCAATAGAAATAACACTTCTGGTGAGACACGTCCATGGGAAACCCTGTCACTTCCAAGCCTGGCTTCACCAGAAGCCTTGGCAGGAAAGATGAGCAGTGGGGTGACTCAGGCGAGGGACCCCACCTGCTGAACTGACTCCGGTGTAGAGCTGCCACCCTGTTACTGCTTGTCCGTGTTTACGGGACACAGAAGTCAGATACCACATTTGTCATCCTGAAATCCACTCCCCAGGGACATCTTTCACACCACGTTGGGCGCCTGTCTGTGACACTGGGGTCCAACTTCCAAGCCTCTCTGGAAACTAACTGCGGCACGGTGACCCCGGCCACTCCACCTCCCACCTGCTGGGCTCACCCCCCAGCTGTCCTTGGCAGTCAGCAGCTTCAGAAACTGGCACCTCAGAACTCCAGGTCTGAGTCTCCCACTGGACTGTCAGGAGCCAGTCAACCTGGGTCCCTCTCGTGCTGTTGAGAGTGGCGGAAATGCTCTGTGCGGCCTGTAATTCCCCTCTGCCCTCCCCACTTTCCCGCCCATGGCCCTGCCCGGTGTCCTTTGATGTCAGCTGTCCTCACGTGTGGCACCTTTCCCATCAGACACTCTTACGTTGGGCCCTGAGCGCTGTGTTCTGCTTTCTGGCCTCCCCATCCTCAGTGACATCACCCTGCACCCCGTGCCCGGCTGGCTTGTGTCACTGGGAACGGCCTCCGCACCTCCGCTCCCTGTTTCACAGCCACTTCCACACTTTTCTCTGCTTGACTTCTCGACAGTCTGCCACTCTGTTCATTTTCCAGTTTTGACTTTTCCCACCTATACTTTTCTCTTGTGAGACAATTCTTTGACGCCGAGTGGCATGTCACTGATGTGAACTCCTCCAGGTTGGAGTGCGCTCTTCAGGACTTGCTTTGCTATCTGCCACCACTTCTTAGAAGGGAACTGACATGTGCTGCACTCCCCCGTGAACCCAGGCACACTCATTCATTCCTCCCCACGCTCCGCCCCCGCCTTCCCTACAGAGGGGAGTGGAGTCAACCGCAGCTGCACACGAAGGGACCGAGGCTCAGAGAAGCAGGTAACGGGCCCAGGACTCCAATATCACGTTCTCTGCATTGGTCTGGGGCTCAGGGACCACGCCTGGTGCGTTGAAGGCCTTCATTGCTGTGCACCTCCAGGACATCTGGGCACCACAGCCGGGACCACCTGTCGCTCAGGACCCCTGTCCCTGAGCACATGGCTTCCCTCCTCCCGACTCCACCTCTGCTCTTGAATCCAGTTTTCTTGCTTGTGAAATTTCCCACAGATTGGTTCTGGTTAATTTCATAAATCTTCCTCCCGCCTGTCAGTCAGTCACCAACACTTACAGCAAACTTCCTGTGTGGGCTCCGGGGAGGCATCTGAGCACAGGAAGGCGACAGAACTGATAAACATGTTTGCAGAGAGACAAGATGACAAGTGCAAATTCAAATAGCACAAGCTGAGAACATCAGTGTCAGAGGGAGCATCGAGGAAGAAGAGGCGGCCGGGTCACCAGCCTGGGTGGCTTCCTGCCCTAGGTGCAAGGGTGGAGCCTGGGGACACAGAGGGTCCCTGCAAGGCCACCTGTGACCTTGTAACCATCACACCCAGTGGTTTCTTCTCACCCCTCACCCTGACACCTGAGCCAGTCCCCTCCTTCTGAGCCACCCTGGTGGCCTCCCCCCATATGTGGCCACTCCTGGGGGCTGTCCTCAGTGCTCTGCTCCTGGCTACTCTGCCTCAGTTGCCTTCATTCCTTCTCCCTCCTGAGCCATCTGATTTTCCACCTCCCCGTGGAGGCTCCCACGGGGTGACGGGCCTTTATCCCATCTGCAGCCACAGCCACGTCATGCCATGCCTGTCCCTGAGAGGTGTCGCCCTCCTCGTTCACTCTTCGGCTCCCTCCACCCCCACCATGTGTCCTCACTGCCCCCACATGCAACCATCGCCTCCTCCTATACCCAGCCCGCCTCTCTTTAATTCCCTGAGGCCTTTGCTGTATCTCCTGCCCACAGTACAGCCTGACACTGCCCTGAGCTCATGCCTCACACCAACTTACCTCCCATGCTCTGCTCTGCAGCACTGGGCCAGGGCTCTGCAAACATCCTACCATGCCCCCTGTGACGGTTAAACATGACTGTCAACCTGACTGTCCAGAGAGACGCCTAGGGGACTGGTAAAGCACACTCCTGGGTGTCTGGGCAGGTCATGGGGGCACCTTGGGGACTCTATCTGCTCCCAGCCCCCTCCTCTCTGGCTCTTTCCCAGCTCTGCTTCCCAGCTGCTCTGAGGCGAGCAGTTTTCCTCTGCCACGCCCTTCCGCCCCGATGGTTCTGCACCAGAGCCAGCCCACCATGGACTGAAACCTCTGAAACTGTGAGTCAAATTAACCCTTTAAGTTGTACATGTCAGAAAATTCATTACAGCAACAAAAAGCTGACCAATACACCCCCGCCCCATACACACACAGGCACTGTGCGGTGGGATCCGTACTCAACTCCCAGATCCTCCTTCAAGCCAAACCTCTATGCTCTGACGACCACACCCACCTCCCTCTGTCCCTAGCCCCAGAGGCCATGCTCCTTCCTGCGGTCACTGCCTCAGTGTCCCTGTCTGTTTCCCTTCTTGAGCCTCTCAATCCTAAAACAGCCCTTCAATATCTAAGGTCCACTGTGTACAGTGAAGCCCTTACCTCATGTAGTTCCTGTTTCTCACCTGGACCCTGATCGTGCAGTACTGGGGCCAAGACAGATCTCAAAAATATAGACCCCCCAAGTGCTCCTAGTGACCTGTGGCACTTGGTGGTCTCACTGCCCACGATGGAACTCCTGGGGTGCCGCACCCAGCAGGTACCGCCCCTCAGTGGGTCCTCTAGGGTTTTGATAGCCCCAGCTCTCTGCTTGGCGCTTCCTCTGGCCTTTTCTGGCCCTGCACACCTGAGAAGCATCGTTAAAGAGGCCCCGTTGCGATGCTGAATATACTCAACCAGGCCTTGACTGAAAACGCTGCTCCAGAGGCCCTCTGGCCTTTGGTCCTCCTTGCGCTACCCCACCCCTGCAGCACAGGGGTGGGTGGACCTCCACAGGACAGCGCTTTCAGCCCTGACACCATCCACCACTTCTCTCCACAGTCAGCGCTGACCCACCTTCCACTCTGTTCCGTATACAAAACCTGGCCTCTGCACCACTGTTCTTCAACCCCTGAACACCCCACACCCTCACAGCCACCTCCTTCCAACCCAAGTCCAAATCTTGCTCACTCTGTCTGGGAAAAGCTTAATTAGTTCCTTCCTAGCAGCCTCAGAGGGGAGCACTACCTCCTTGGTCTTGTCTGGGAGACTACACAGATCCCTGCTGGGGGCAGGAGACCTGACACTGGCACTGTGACCCACGGAGGCATGACTATCACCCCCACATGCACAGAGAGGCAGTGCAGCACAGTAGTTAAGGGCAAGGACCCAGGAGCCAGGCTCTGTTCCAGGAGATGCCCTGCGGGCCTTGACAGGAAGCTGCAGACTGAGTGCAGAGCTGGAGTTCAAGAGCCACTGACTCAGGCGAATGCTGGAATCAGGTGAAAGAAGTGCCAGAGAGGGCAAGGGCGAAGAAGGGCCACAAGCACCAAGGTTTGAAGACAGCACAGCCTGTGCTAAGAACAAAGCCCTGGAAATCAGATCACCTGGGTCTGGGTCAGGTTCTGGATCACACAGCACTGCTGCTGCTGGCTGTGTGACCAAGGGCAAGCGTCCTTACCCCTCTGGGCCTCATTTGTCTCATCTGTAAATCAGGATGACAGCAATACCAACCAACCCCAGAGCAATACTGTGAGCATTCAAGGCAGCAGTGCTGAGGGTCTAGCATAGGGCAGACACACAGAAAGTGCTCAGGGAGCTGAATTCAAAAAGAACTAGGAGGAAGAACAGTCAGAGACAGAAGCCTATTTTAAAAAGAAATCTAGCTTTAGAAAATGAAAATGTTCCTACCTCATCCATGAGGGAACTGAAGCTCAAAGAAAAGCTCTGTCCAAGATAACACAGCCAGTAAGAGGAACAGCCAGAATTATTTCTGTTACACAACACTGCCGCCCCTGGTGCTCTGGAAATTAGAGTCTCCTGAGTACCATTAATTTCTTTTGCTCCAGCATGATCTGAGTTACTACTGTCAGGCATCATTCTGTGTGACCTGTTTATTTTCAAATTAGAAAAGTCATTAAAAACACTCTCATCAAGCCAGGTGTGGTGGCATGTGCCTGTAACTCTGGGAGGCTGAAGCAGGAGGACTGCAAGTTCAAGCCCAGCATGGACAACTTAGTGAGATGCTGTCCCAAAATGTAAAAAGGGATGTAGCTCAGTGTGAAGACCCTGGGTTCAATTCTCAGTACTGAAAACACAAGCAAACAGAAAAAGCAACGATCAATTATTTTCAGTCTGGAAGAGAAGAATAGAAAGGAATTTTTCTGCATATAATTTCTTCTCAGTTCCTTTCTGAGTTGGTCAGGGAAGCCTGGAAAGGTCACAGGTTTCAACAGTAACACCAGGTAAGGCTTCTGGAGCTGGGCCGACCTGGGCCTATAAATCTTGTGTATGACCTTCACTGGGGTGGACCTGGGCACCACCTCAGGGCCTCAGGAAGATCAGGACAATGCAGAACCTATCCCATGTGCTGTGGTGAGAGGATTAAGTGAAACACATGTGTGCAGTAAGGACTCAGTAAAATACATTTGCATTCTACAGTCACAGGTCTAATCTCAGTAATCACATTTTTACAAGTGGAGACTGATACAAAGAAAACACGCCAGATGTGAATGCCACACCTTCGTTCTTTCTGTAAGTATTTACTGAGTACCTACTATGTTTCAGGCATTGTAGTGGGTCCTTGGGATGCCAGTCAACAAAACAAAGACCGCTGACTTTGGGGAGACTCAATGTTTATGTCCTCCTAAGACTGCACTGCACAGTAACACTGGACATTAAAGACGGCAAACGAGTGGCTCTGCAAACTATGTCACCTATCCATTACTCTCTTCTGTCCCTTTTATCAGAGAAAGTGGGGCCAGGAAAAGAATCCCATGAATAAAGACTACCAAAGTCACCGATGCCTAATTTTGGGGCACAGCTACTGGGGTTCGCTTCGCCTGATTTTTAAACAAGTCTGCTCCTCGTCAATACAGCTCAAACTGGGTGGGGGTGGGGGTGGGGGGTCTCAGAGTATGGCGGCGCCAGGGGGTAGGGGTGGTCAGCCAGCGCTCCAATGTGCTCTGGAAGATAGCTGCTTCCCCCCAATGGAATTAAACTACATCGGTAATTGCAGCAACCCGCGTTTGAGAGAGAAACAGGGAAACAAGGTAAGAGAGTTTACTTGAACAAAAGCTCCTCATGAATTATGAAGGCTCTGGACTCTGGAGACCGCTGTATTTAAGCACAAGTTTTACTCACCTGCCAGGATGCATTTGGCTGCCAGCTTCACCATGGTAACCAACCACTACACCGACAGGGGAGGGAAGCGACTGCTAGAGGGGCTGGTGGGTGAACTTCACGGCTCTGTCCGGCCTGGGTCAGTGAAGTGGGGAAGGGTGATCCCCAGGGCCTGCGGCTGTGGTGGGGATGCGATTCCACCCCGAGCCTGGACCTCCTGTCTCGGCCGGGGTTGAATGTCGGGCGCTAGGGAAGGCGGGGAGAGGGAGGGCTCCAGATGGAACAGGGTCGAGGCCCTAGAAGCAGCCTGGAAATATGCAAGCGGGCGACGCAGCTCCCGTTCTCGCTCCCGGCCCAGCCCCTCAGCCCAAGCCCTCTGGCCGTGGGGTCTAGGAGAAACAGACCCACTGCTTTAGTGTCCCAAGCACCCAGCCAAATATGCTAGCCTGGCAACCATCGGCCACTGCCCCGCCTCCTTATCCTTGCTGGGCCTCGATTGGCTGCTGTCAGTAGCTCCCACCCCCGAAGACTCTCAGAGTCCCAGTAGAAGAAGGGGGCGGGATCAGTAGTCTCTTCTTTCAAGACAATTCGTAGCGGTGTCTGCTCTTCAACTTTATACCGCTCGATAAATGGCTGTTGGTATCGTCAATCACGGCCGTCTCCCGCCCCCGCTCCTCCGGAGCATTTCGGGAAAAGAAGTTCTATCCTTGTGTGGCCAGAGGGAGCGAGAAGGGAAGTTTTCTGATTGGCCAGAGGCTGGTTTGGACCATCTTCGGGAAGAATGGGGATTCGCCGCACTCCCTTGTCCTTCCGGAAGTGGACTCTCCCAAGAGGAGGCCGAGGCTGGAGTCCTGTGGAGCGGCGCCTGCGCAGTAGATGAAGCTGCCGTGGCCTGCTAAAAGCTTGGACCTGGAGAGTGTTGTTTCCCTGCTTCCCAGGTTCCATTGAGCGAGGCTGTCAGGGGCATCAACAAATCCAGCGCTCGTCCTGCATCCCCAAGAGAAATCTCATTTTTCAAGCCCAAGCATGCTATGCTGTATCTGAAGTGGGGCGAGGGAAGTGTGGGGAGAGGTTCAGATCAGTGGGTGTGAATGTAGAGCTGGGAGTGAATTCTGTGCGCGCTGCACAGGGCGGTGACCGGATAAGGACAGTGTAGTGCACGTTTCAAAAGCCAGGAAGAAAGGGTTTGTATTTTCACCACAGAGAAGCGATCGGTGTCAGGGTACATAACGAGTATTTCAAGTGACTTCTGTCAACAGAAAGGACAAGTAAACCGACGAGGAGGGCCACTGCACTTGGGGACCAGAAGCCACCTGCTCCTCTCCCTTGTGAAATGGAGACTGCAGCTCGCATCACACACCATGAAAGCAAGGGCCAAGGACGTTGCCAGCTAGGCAGGAAGGCTCTGAAAGTGCCAACTTCCTCCCCTGAAGGTCTCTTGCTTTGGCATCAGGTCAGGGACGAATGGCTGCCATCTCTGACACCCCGGGGTGGGTGTCACCTCACCGCTGGGCCCCTACGGATGGGCGGTGGAACCCACATCAGGGTGGGGGCGGTGAGGACAAAAGAGAGGAGAAATGTAAGCGCCCAGGACATGGAGGTGTGAGCCAGGTGACTGCCCGATGCTGAGTGGGAGGGGACTTACCGGGTCAGATTCGGTTCATCATCACCTTCAGAGGCTGGCCGCATGCAACCCCTTCCCATACCTGCTGGGCCCTGGGACTTTGATGGCCAGGTAATTGCTGAAAGGGAAGAGCAGCTCCTCTGTGAAGATGCCTTCAGCAAGGAGTGCCCTGTCCTTCAGATACCCACGACAATTTGCCTTCTCTCACTGCTCTATGTGTTAGGTGGCTGCCAGCCTTGTACAAGTGGCACATGTGGACACACACACACACACACACACACACACACACACTCTAAAAATAACTGTAAAGGTTTTAGCGCTAAATGGAGAGTAACACAATGCAAGCTGGAACATTCTTTCTGGGAGCTTCACTCCTGGTATCAATAACGAAGGTGAAGAGCCACCTCCTCTGCGTTGCATCTACCTGCTTTTCTTGGAGACATCGTGCTGGTCATCTCAGGGACCCAGGCCTGTTGAGCAGAAAGTCGCTGCCTGGTCTCTTTCCCTTTTGCCAGCCCTCCTGCAGGGTTGCCTGTTTGGTGTGTGACCTGGTGACTCCTGAGAGCGGCCCTTGGGTGAGCCACACTGGGGAGGGGTCCATGGAGCTGAGGCCCTGGGGCCTCTATACATTATACTTTGGGGGGGCGGCACTGTACTGAGGATTTGAACTGAGGGGCTTGCTTTACCACTGAGCTAAATCTTTCCATACATTCTTGATGACAGCTGCAGCTTTGTGCCTGAGAGTCTTGTGGCTTAAGATTGCCAAGAGTTTTGGAGCTGGGAAGGCTCCTGATCACATCCTGTCCACTGCCTCTGACAGCTCCGGCATGTACACATTGCATGCTGGCCTTCTAAGGGTGGCTGAGGATTAATTCACCCAAAAGCCATGAGCATATTCGATAGAGAAACTCCATGAGGATTGGATCATCTCCACAGGATAGGTGGGGAAACTGAGGCCTGAAAGAGGCTAAGTCAAATCCCTGAGGTGGTGGTGGAGCTAGGACTTGAACACAGGGAGTATCTCAACTCCCAGCTCCCCAGGGACCCATGGGGCCTCTGACACCTCCCGCACCTTCCTCTCATCCTGGAGAGCAAATATTTACGAGTTCCTTGCATTATTGACTCACACCGATGGAGCATTATATGCCAAGCACGTGTGAAGCTTTTCACAGCCTCTCTGGCTCGATGGCAGGACTGGGAAGTGAAACTATCATTACTTTAATTGAGAATACAAGGACATGGAGGGCCAGGATCCCCCAAGGTCACACGAGTCCACCAAAACCAGAACCAACCCTGGATCTCCTCACTCTTGGGACCAATGTATTTTCCCTTCTGGTTTCAGTAATAAGCTTTTTTAAAGGCCAGGTTGCTGAAGTCACCAAAGCAAGATGACAAGGTCCAGATCTTACTCTGGCCTGTCTGGGCCACCTGGAGACTGAAGTGGGCCCTGGGGTGCAGGTCCCTGGCTTTTTTTTTCTCAAAAATCCCTGGGATTGAACCCAGGGCCTTCACACTGAATACACCCCTAGCCCTTTTTAAAAAATTAACTAATTAATTAATTAATATTTTGAGACAGTCTTACTGAGACACTAAATTGTTCAGGCTGTGGTCAAACTTGGGATCCTCCTGCTCCAGCCTCCCAGAGTGCTGGGATTACAGGTGTGGTCCCCCACACCCAGATGGCCCCTCACTTTTTTAGAGGAATCAGGAAGCTGAATGGTGATATGAAATCCCCTGGGTTAAAAGTGTTGGCAGTGAACTTAAGTTTTTGTTTTTTTGTGTGTGTTTTTGAGACAAGGTCTCACTGTGCAGTTCAGGGTGGACTTGAACTCACTATGTAGCCCACTTGAACTCATGACGATTCTCTTGCCTCAGCCTCCCAAGTGCTGAGATTACAGTGTGCGCCTATATGCCTGGTGATGAATTTAAACTTAAAACACAGCAGCTGCACTAGAGACCTCCGCTGACTGGCTCAAGCTGGGGCCACCCATCTGGACCTCTGCCTGAGAAAGGAAGGATCAGTCCCTGGGACCTGAGTGGGTGTAGGGTCCCTGCACCTTGAGGAGGGCTGTACCTGGGCCGAGTGGGCAGGGAGCCGGGAAGGAGGCTGTGGGTGGAGCATCTGAGGAATGGGCAGGAATTAATGAGACAGACACAGGGAGACAGGCAGGACATTCCAGGACGTTGGGGCGGAGCGATCACAGATCTGGAGGTGGCAGGTGCTGTTCTTTGCTTAGGATGAAGGGGGACTGGCAAGAGGTGGGTCTGGTCAGCTGAGCTCTGCATGGAGCAAAACAGAGCAGAATGGCAGAAGCAAGTGGGGCGGGGCCTGGCATGGAATCCTTTGCAGAATTCATTCAATTAATATTTTATTGAGTGCTTACTAAGCACTAAGCTATGGAACCATGTAGCCCAGTGGGGAGGCAATCAAGGCAGGCCTGTCTGACTGTGTATAGTCAGTGCTGACCCAGACAGGACTTGGTCCAGGAAGGACAAATACCCTGCACTATGACCCCAGAGCACTGTATCATCTTCAGCAGGGAGTTGTTAGAAATGCAGCTTCTCAGGTCCTGCTGTCAACCAGCTCTGTTTTCATGAGCCATCCTGGAGATTCAGATGTCTGCTCATGTTTGAGAGACTGCTCAGAGGTGATGCCAGGCCCACCCTTCACTACACCTGTTCATTTTACTGTCTCTCCAGTTCCCTGAGAACATCCCTACCTCAGGGCCTTTGCACTCACTATTGGCAGCATGGTGGAAGACCTCTCCCTTATGACCTTCAGATCTCTGTTCAAGCCACATGTCCATAGAGAAGCCCTTCTAAGAACCCAGTGTAAACAGTCACCCTCAGAATGTCAATCTCAACCTCCTTGCCATACTTTGCTCCCAGCCCTCACGACTGCCCCGAATGATAGTCCATATTGATCTGTTTGTGTGGCATCTGCCTCCTCCACTAGAAGGTAAGCTTCATGAGAACAGGAATTTGGCTTCTTTTGGTCACTCTGCATCTAGGACAGTGCCAGGCACGGTGAGATACTCAGTGTATATTTTTGAATGAATGAATGAATCTCTTAAGGCTTACCCTTCTGGTCATTCATTCAATCAACAAGCACCAGTTCTCAAACATCAGTTCCCATGCAGGTAATGGGCTTGTCACAGGGAGGGGTTCAGGGACGGTTCAGATGGCAGCAGCCTGATCTTGGGTCCTTTCCACCCCTTACTCCACCCCTGCTCTGTGAGCCTGACTGCTCCATGAGCGAGGAAGGGTTAACAGCTTCCCAGAGCAGGGAGCAGAGGGAGAGGCGGCTCCCAGGGGAGGCAGTTCCACCACCTTTGCCTGAAGCCTCCTGGACTGGGAATGCAGGGACAGGACAGCAGCGTGTGGCTGAGCTGCAGCCTGGTGCCTGCTAACTGAAATATTGCATGCCCGGCACCTGGGCTGGTGGTGCTCACTGCGGGACCTGCATCCCTCCACTACCGCTCTGTGCCAGCCGGGATCTTGCAGGGCTCATAGAGTGCAGTAGCTGGATGGTTGGGTGTAAAGAAATTCCTCTGGGCAAATAAGAGATCTGGGGAAAACTGCAAGGGAGGCCCCTTGGGCCATTCTGCAGGGACCCTCGGGAAGAACTTTGGGTCCACTAAGGCAGCCTTGCTCCGGTGCCCTGGAGTCAGGGGCATTGCCCAGAGAGAGGGTGAGGAGATTTGTAGGAATGGTGGGTATTTTCTCTACCTGGACACTGTTGACATTTTTGGGTGTAACCCTTTGTTGTGGGGGCTTCCTGAGCGCGGTAGGTGTCTGGCAGCTCCTTTGGGTCCCAGCCACTTGATGCAGGACCGCTTCTCATCGAGGCGACAAGAACTGTCTCCAGACATTGCCAAGTGTTGGTAGTGGGCAAGGTCTTCCACGGATGGGAACCCTGATTTTCTCCTATGGACTCGAGAGAAAAAGACATGGGTTTAGAACTGAAGTCTCAGGACCCCAGTGACCCCTCTCCGCCCTGCGTCTCAGTGTCCTCCTATGTGCTCTTCGGGCGCAGCGGGGTGCAGACGAGCCACCCCGCGTGAGCATCTCGGCACGCTGGGCACGCTGGACAAGCGGGGACGCCGGCTCTGCCGCTAGGCCCGTGTCAGATGATGTTCGGGGTCCCATCTGGGCGCTGCTTCCCGTTGCGCGGGAAGATCTTTGCGGTATGTTTCCCGCCGCCGGTCACGTGGGCCTGGTGGCTTGCGTCCCCGCTGATGTAAGTGTCGGCGGTGGCCACGTCAATACAGGGCAGGGGGCTCGAGACTGACTCGCCCCGCGCGCCAGGCACGCAAAGTGGAGGGAGCCCCGAGTCCGTGCCGTGCGCCGGCTCCGCCAGCAGGGGGCAGCAGCCGCTGGGAAAATGCCCGCGGTCCAGGGGCCAAGGGCCGCTGACCCTTGATTTATTTCGCTGCAGCTTTTATTTGAAGTTGAGCAAGTCATCCCTCCGGCGCCACTGGAGGCCTCCTTTAACAGCCCGTGATAGCTCCTCTGCGGAAACCAAAGCTGCATTTCCAGAAGGTCTCGCGATTAGCGCGGCTTTGCCCAGCTCCCGGGTAGCTGGGAGGCTGGGCGTGGGGGGAGAGGGCACAGCGCTCAGATTCACGCCCTGGGGCCTGCGATGTTCCTCCTCGGTCCCTTTCTGCTCTTGTGCAGAAACGTAAGAGAAAAAGAATCTACAGCGAGCATCTGGTCCGACCCCTGATCCCAGGTCTTCGGTTCCCATCCGCAGAGGCTGTCACCCTAAGCCGTTGCTCCTACAGCCTTTCGGAGCCATTTTACAACCGTCCCAGCACAAATATGAATACCGTCCTCTCCTACTTCCTTTCCTCCTTCCCCCGACAAACAAGAGCCACGCATCCTCTCTGCACTTTGTTTTCCTGACTGATGTACTTGGGAGGGGTCCAGTGTCGGTACTCAAAGTGGCCCTCGTTCTTTTTTTATTATTATTAATTTTATTGGTACCTTTTAGGTATGCAATACAGTTACATTCATCATGGGAAATTTGCACCTTTACATAATCTCTCTTGGTTCTTATTTTTTCCCCCTTCCCCTGCCCTCCCTTCACCCCTCCACCCCTCCCTATTTACAAAGACTTTGTTTCCATTTTTTAATTTTCTCATATTAATTCCATTCCCTTCTTTCCTTTCCCCTACCCTTCCCACTTCCCTTTGCCCCCTTTCTTCCTATTTCACATTATCCATTATACCTTTTAGTCCTTATTACACTTTCAGTTTCTCACACTAGAGAAACTAGTCAGTATTTACACGTGTGTCTTATTTATTTCACTTAAGAGTATTGCCTCAATATGGATCCATTTGGCAATAAATGTCTCCATTTTCTCATTTTTTATAGCTGAGTAGTACTCCATTTTATTTAAAAATCCCCACATTTTCTTGATCCAGTTTCCAGTTGATGGGCATTTGGGTTGTTTCCAAGTTTTAGCTATTACAAATTGTGCTGCTGTGAACATGGGTGCACATATATCACTGTGGTATGATTCTTTTAATTCTTTTGGGAAGATATCCAGCAGGGGAATAACTGGGTCAAATGGGACCTCCAGTCCTAGTTCTTTGAGGTATCTCCATACTGATTTCCACAGTGGTTGCACCAGTCTACACTCCCACCAGCAGTGGACCAGGGTTCCTCTTTCCCCACAGTCCTGCCAGCATTTGTTATTGGTTGATTTCTTGATAGCAGCCATTCTTTCTGGACTGAGGTGGAATCTCAGCGTTGTTTTCATTTGCATCTCTTGAATGACCAGTGATGTTGAACATTTTTTCATATGTTTATTTGCTATTTCTGCTTCTTTGAGAAATCCCTCATTCTTTTTTGATAACTGCATCCTGTTCCATCAGAGAGCGTGATTTTCAAGAGCTTCCCACATGTTCTCTGAAGTGTCCCCAGTGGCTTCTGGTCTGCCTTCCCCATTGCACTGTCAGGCCTGGTGACCCAGCAGGGCCTCTTGTTTCCCCCAAGTCACTTTCTGTGCCCAGGCCGGGTAGCTCCCTGGGTCCTGCAAACTTGCCCTGGCCATTCTGCCCGAGGGCCTTTGCCCCTGCTGTCCCCTCTTAACCTGGTTAAACTTTGCTCTGTCTTACTCAGTTCAAACAACCCTTGCTCCATATACCCCCTACATTCCACAATACCAGTAACAGCAGTGACCTTTATGAGCAGTTACTGCGAGCACGTGATGGTTAAGTCACAGGCTCCTCCATCCGCTGCTTCCCAGCTGGTCTTTCTCCAATGCCCTGGGGGTAGCTCTGCTCCCTGCTCCAGAAGTGGCAATGCCCTCAACCTCTGTCCCCAGCCCTTCTTCCCCTCTGGGGCTCCTGGGTGAGCACAACCAGGCTGTGACTGACAAGCAGCAGGCCATGTGCCACAGCGGGGCTTGGGAACAACAATCACCTCAGCCTCCCTCACTCTCTGAGTTACTATGAGGGCGCAAACTGACGCCTCGTGTTGGCTAAGGTGCGTATTGGCACCTGGAGAGTCCTGGGCAAAGGTCTGGGATGTCCCTGCTATCACGAGCAGCCCCATTCAGAGGTCATTTGCCCCCATCCCCTCCCCTACGTATTCCTGAAGCTTGTTCTCAGCACCCAAGTAGGGGAGTCCTCAGTTGGCAGCCTTCAAACAGGTTGTGAAATCCCTGCCAGCTGCCCCGGGAGGAGGTCAAGGCTTTTCCTGCATGGCTTTTGGGGAAGGGGTTATGGGAGGCTAAGCACGTTTCTGAGCTTCTGTAGCTGTGGCCAGGCAGGGTGGCCCTGACGATGCCATGTGTGCTCACAAAGGCACTGGTGAGACTGAGACACCTGAGAGCCTCCTGACTCACACACCTCAGCTACACAGATCTGAGTTTGGGGACTGAATGAAATAAAATTCATGTTTCTAGGCCACCTCCGGTATCCCCATCTGGCTTGCTGGGAAAGATTTTGTAAAACTGCCCAAATGTGGTCTGTGTTGAGGGAAAACAGCTGTGGGATATGCAGAGCAGATGCTGAATTGTGGGACCTGCTACCCCAAAGTCACCAGCACTTCGGCTCTCTGATGACTCTCATCCTCTCTAGCTCCTACTGCAAGCATGTCCATTTTCCAAAAGAGGAAACTGAGGCACAGCAAGGTGAGTTAAATGACGTTCTGATGCCACTTAACTAGTAATAAGCAAGTCTGGGATTAGAGTTCCAATCTTCCTTTTCCAAGCATGACCCCTGGTTACTGGCAGGGTGACCCCACAAGAGCTAATGAACCTTGCAGAGCCTCTTCTTACTTATCTGTATAATGGGACTGTAATAGGGCCAACCTCAGTGAGCTATGTAGATTAAATTATGCAAGGAGAGCACTTGACACAGAAAATACTGAGCAAATGTTACCTGTTATTCCAACTCTAGGTCACACAGTTGTTGAATGAATGAATAAACAAATAGACAAATGGACAGCGTAAATGTACTCTTCTCCTCTACTGAGGACAGGCAGCTTTCCTTGCAGGAAATTCAAAAAATGAAAGCAATTCTGTTAGATAGAAACAAAGTGCCAAATGAAACCATTCATTGTGTAGAAGAATCGGGCGCCTATTTCTCTGTAGTGTTTACAATCTTGAAGGATCTTCCCCAAAGCAGGAAGGGGCTGGCCCAGATCACCTGTGATGATCTGTCTGGCAATTTGGACCAGGTGGCGATTTGTGATGATTATGCAAGAAATCTTCGAGAAACTGACCCTCGGCTCTAGCAAAAAGCATTGAATTTTGCAGAACCGCTGAAGCGTAGCAATTTCTCATCTGGCGCTGGCTCGCTGGGCAAGTTTCTCAGCCATCCCAGAATTGTCTCCGGAGCACTCTGCTGAAATGATTGCCCTCTGCTCGGTTCTTGAGAGTTGACAGATGTGAGCGTTAGAGGAGAGGGTGACAAGTGGCCCGAGACCTGGAGGAGCCAGAGCCGTCCCAGAGAGGAGCAGGCTCCTTGCTGGCACGGGTCCAGATCGGTACCACAGGTGCCGCGGTGAATGCAGAAGGCGCCAGAACGATCTGGAAAGGCTACAGGTCTCCGAGGCTCGCTGGCCTCTCTCTCAGCGGCTGTTTCCCGGATGCAGAGAGGTAGCTGCGATCTCCTTTATGTCCCTACACCCGATGCACATCTAGGGTGCTGTGCACGCCTGACCCCACAGGGCAGAACCGCTTAGCTTGGCTTCTGGTGTCAGATGAACTAGGGAGGAGCCCCAAGGGCAGCGCTGTCCTGGTGTGGGGCCTCCCAGCACCCGGCCCTCAGCAAGGGCCTGAGCCCCAGGTGCAGGAAGGGAAAGAGACCAGCAGGGGGCGCGCTTCACACCACCTTCCGCTCCCCAGTGCAGAACTCAGGGGGCCCAACTGGGGTGCTCTGATCCTACTCTCTGTCGGGCGGTCCTCCTCTCGGGTGCTTCCTCCTGGCCTGGCGCCACTGGCACGAAGCCCCTGCCACCAGCCTCCCTGCTTCAGTCTCAATCTGCTGAGAGGGAGAGGGGTCGAATGTGCAGCAACGTCGTGCTCAGCGACTGTGGCTGTCGCCATTTTAATTTGCTGTCTGTCTGGTTCTCCGACTCTTCTTCAACCAGAGAACTCCTGTTTATCCTCTGAGTGCCCAATGCTGATGCCCCAGCTTCAAGGACACTTTTTCCCACAAGTATTTGTTTCCTAGGGCTGCTGTAACAAATGGGAAGTGACAGAAATTTATTTTCTAAATTCTGGAGGGCAGAAACCTGAAGTAAATCCAGGCGATGCAGGAGCCTCGCTCCCTCTGAAGGCTCCGGGGGCAGGTCCTGGAGCTCCTTAGCTTGTGGTGGCCTTCCCCCAATCTCTGCCTCTGTCTCCCTCCATCTTCCAGGGTCTTCTCCTTTTCTGCCTCTTATGGGGAATCTGTCATTGGATTCAAGGCTCACCCTAGTCCAGGAGGGGCTAACCTCAAGATCTGTACTAGAATTTTGCTTCAGGGATCCTTATTCTTATAGGCAAGTTCACAATCTGAGCATATCTTTGGGGGGCAGTGCACGAATCAGCCCATTGCACTACATTTTATTCATTTTCTTTGCTTGCTGTCACACTGTGCAGAATGTCTGGTTTGTGGTCTAAGTACAGCCAGTTCCCAAACAGGGGCCCATTTTCTTCCTGTCACACATGTGCTCTCAAAGCCAGAAGCTTCCAGGGCAGAACGAAGGCTTCCAGCAGCCATGGCAGCTGTCTTTCCTTCTCACAGCATGGCTGGGTTCTAGTCTGCATGTCTGTAAGAAGCAGCTCCAGTCTGGGCACTGGAGGGGGCAACCTCTTAGTCACGCTGGAGGAAGAAGGCCAAGCCAAAGGCTAAGAGGGTTCGCTTCTCCGGAAGCTTCTCTGCAGGCCCCACCCAGAGAGAGGTTTATGTCCCATGGACTGGAGCTGTCCCCTGGCTGGGGGAGTGTTTTTTGAAGGGTCTTTTCCTGCTGCCCTGCACCCCAGGGGGTTCTGCTAGAAAGGGGGGGAGTAGAGATGAGCAGCAGCTGTAAGCAATAGTCAACACGAACACAGTCACCTATGAGAACATCAACATGCACATCACAGATGCGTATTTCCCCTGCTATTCCGGGAGGCTCACAATGGTGATTCTGAAGGACACGAGTGTGTGGATGTCTTGTAACTTTTTTCAACCTTGTCCCTTCCCTGCAGCTTCCTTTCCAGCCACCAGAGCCTGGCCCTGAAAAATGTGTCATGCAGGTGACCCCCAGGGGCACCACAGGGAGCAGCGGCCAGTGGGAGCAGGGGCACGGTGGGAGTCAGCCCCAGAGCTGGGAGCGCCACTCCAGAGGGACACACAAACTCCTCTTCTCAGTCCCCAGTAGCCTTAGCGCCTCAGAGCCATCCCTCGATGGTGGTCTGAACACTGGGTCAAGCCGGGAAGGAGAGACTATAAAAAACCATCTAGAAGCTTCTTTGCCTCTTTAGAATGGGGCACCTTCTTGGGGGTCCATCCACGAGACACCTGTGCTTGATAAATATCTGGTGAATGATAGATCAAGGCAGCAGGGTTCAGGAGGTGAAAGGCCTGTGTCTTAGTCACATTCTCATCACTAAGACATAAAATCAGACACCCACAGCTTAAGGGAAGAGAGCTTTATTTTGGCTCATGTTTTTTGTCCGTGGTCTTCCGGCTCCAAGGCAGGAAGGACATGGTGGGAGAGATGGCAGATGATGATCATGGTGACCTCACACCATGGAGACCAGGAAGTAGAAAGCTAAAGGCCAAGCCTGGGAGGGAGATATGTTCTCCAGGTCATGCCCCCAGTGACCCGAGACCCCCCTCTTCTGCCAGACCCCACCTTCTGACAAGTCAACTATGTCACACACACCCCCCCCGCCAATTCAGTCATGTTCCGAAAGCTCTGGCTATGAACACGTGAGGCCTTGGAAAATATTCTTGAACTAAACCATGCATCTGTGAGCATCTCAAGGTTGGGAGTGATGTGCTAAGTGGACTCTCCCGCTGTTGCAGGAGTTCCTTGCACAAGTTCTTCCTGTTCCATTTACCCACCTCTCATGACAGGACACTCACTGCCTCGTGGGCTGAGTTGTCCTCCTGACCAACCTTATCCCAGGGAAAGTCCAAAATTCAAAATTCGAAGTATAGTTTCTACTGAGTGTGTATGGCTTCCACACCATCATGGTGTCAAGACACCATGAGTCCAGCCATTAGGTTCTACCCCTGCATCCATCCATCTACACACCTGTTGGTTCCATCTGTCTGGAGAATCTTGATTAATACAGATTGCTGGCCTTTTGGTAGTTGTAGGCATTATTCATATATTCAGGAGACTGGGCCCTCACCGGGGATGTATTTGCACATGCTTTCATGCCTTGGAGAAGACAGAAGAGTGGAGAAGCAGTGAGCTGGCAGTGGGGTGGGGATTGAAAGAAGCACAGAACCCCAAGCAGTGGCCCCACCCCAAGTGGAAGGTTCAGAAGAGCAGCCTGTTGGGTTTATTTATTGTCAATCCCACTGTGCTGGACACTCAGTAGGTGCTCAATAAAAATTCTCACGGGTAAAGATGGGCAACTAAACTTGGGTGTTGGGAGGGAATGAAAAGAGCTCCCTGAAGTTAGCCTGAGCCCGTGTGGCAATGAGCCAGGCAGGGAAGGAGTAGTGGTCCAGGTGCAAGGCGGCAAAAGCCCAATGGAGGAGTAGCAGCATTGCTGGGGCCAGAGACGCTTTCTGGGACCCTGTGGATGGTACAGGAGAGGCCGAGGGAGGAAAACATGGGCTCCAGCTCCAGCTCCCCACTTCTTTTGGTTTCCATTCTGATTCTGATTCCACTGGGCAAAGACTCGGGTCCAGAAAGTGTGTTCTGGGGTCTCCGTTTCCTCACTTGCACACTAGGCCGTCACCAGGGTCCTCCTGGCCTGGCCGGCACAGCTGAGGCAGCTGATTTTGAGCCACAGGTCCAACCCTCACAAACTCCAGGCACAGGCAGACCTCCCGCCTCCTCCTGGTGTGGCACTCCTGGAGGTACAGGGGTGGACACAGAGGAGAGCAGGGGTCCAGCCTGCCCACGTCACATCTGGCTGGACAGTGCCAGGCACAGGCGGGCAGAGAGCACCAGGCTTCTGTGCCACACCCTGAGCCACCTCCTGATTTCTAGGTAAACCTGGGTATCAGCTTCACACACTTGGCTCTTCCTGGGCTGTTATTTCAGGGGAGCAGGGCTGGAAGTGGGGAGCTCACCTTGGGAAACAGCAGACACGAGGCTTGGGAAGGCCCTATGTCACCAGCGTGACAAAATGAGCTAAGACTCCAAGGCGCTTTGCTGAGTCGGGCACAGGAGACACTCGGAACTATCTGTCATGGGCAGAAGGTTCAGAGGGAAGGGAGTGACTGTCGCAAAAGATGCTGCCGCAACCACCGCCCCGCACAGAGGCCGCTGCAGGGTCCAGCAGATGCACATCCGCAGGGATGTCTGCTCATCCTCAGCCTGAGGTCACCTGGATATTAGTCACTGTGGCCAAAGGGTAATGTTTCCAAATATCTGACGTAATTCCCCTTGGTTCTGTCTTTAAAACAGTTTCCCAGGGCACCTGCTTCCGCATTGGGATTGTCTGCTTCTCACGTTGCAAACTTCTTCCCAGATAAAACTGATTTTGCCGTAATTTATTTTTTGCTTTGTGCTCTTCTTGATTGACAATTGCATGAATGAATAGATTGGCTCCTCTTTTTTTTTTTTTTTTTTTTGTGGTACTGGAGATCGAACTCAGGACCTTGTGCTTTCGAGGCAGGCATAGCACTACTGAGCTAAATCCCCGGCCCCTCTGTAGGGAACAGGGGAAGGGGACGTTACCAGAACCTCTGCAGTAAGTCCTAGTCTCCTGCGAGCCACGGCAGCACACGGCGAATTACAGGAAAGGGAGAAAAATGAGACTGAGAAGAAGCTGAGCTTTGGGTCTGATCAGTGCTGCTCTGGGCAGCAAAGACAAAGACCCCTAGCTTGCAGCACCTTTTATTTAGTGCATCGGGAGAAACAAATGTAACAAATGAATAATGTAGATTTCAGTATCATATTGGGATGAACAAGGTGTAACAAAAGACTGGGTGGGGGGGCGGAAATCTAAGAACAATGAGGAACTATGCAGATGAAGATTTAGTTCCTCCCAGGAACTACACAGATGAAGATTTGGTTCCTCCCAGGGCGTCTCCCACAGGTGTGGTCTCATCCTGGAGGATTACAGCATCATGGGATCATTGAGATCTCCCTTGTGACCTGAGGCCAAAATGGAAGTATGTCTTGGAGTGTTATTGCTGGCCTGTAGGCAGGAGAACTAGGCCTACTCAAATGATTTTTCCCTAGAATTATGTAGCATTGCTCCCAACACCCCTCTTTTGGCTTTTTTGTTTGTTTGTGTTTGAAAGAGTTTTGCCATGTAGCCCAGGCTGGCCTCAGAGTTGCAGGCAATCCTCCTGCCTCAGCCTCCTGAATGCTAGGATTATAGGCATGGGCCACCGTGTCCAACTAGACCTTTTGCTTTTTTTCCCCACGGGTAAAATAGATTGTCTTTTTCTTGGGTGGATATGGAATGGATTAAAAGACTGGGTAATAAACAACAGCAGAAATTTATTTACAACAGCAGACATTCATAAGCAACATAAATTTATTGCTCACAATTCTCCAGGCTGTGAAATCCAAGATCAAGATGTCTGCAGATCTGGTGTCTGTGAGGGTAATTTTGTTTCATAGATGGCGCTTCTTGCTGTGTCCTTACAGGCTGAATGGGGACAAGTAACTTCCCTGTGCCTGGCCTATGCGGACACACACACCTTTCATGAGGGCAGAGTGTTTAGACCTAATCACCTCCCAAGGTCCTACCCTGAGTACCCTCTCATTGATTCCATTTCACCCTAAGAGTTTTGGAGCACACAAGCATTCAGACTGTAGCAGGTGGTCGTACCAAGTGCCTGGCCCATAGTAGGTGCTCAAAAGAGGAAGAGGCAGATTCGGAAGCCAGCTCCGTCCAGCCCCAAGCTGCAGCCCAGCAGTCATAGTCTCCCAGCCTGTGGCCAAAAGGGAGCGTCCCAGCTCGGCTGTTCCTGTCCCTCCCTGGTCAGACTCTGCTCCATTGCTCTGCGCACTGGGCCTCCTGCGGCCGCTGCCCTGCAGCCTCCCGGCTCAGGCTCACGGTGCACCCAGGTGTCATTCATCGCTGTGCCACTGGGGTGGATTTGGGGCTTCTCCTCCCAGACCCCTCCCTCCTTCACCGGCTCCCAGCCTGGCTCAGGCAGCAGTGGTACAGCCTGGGAGGCTCGTCTAGCCCAGCAGGAAGGGCAGGCACTCTCTCCTTCTGAAGGAAGGACCCAGGGGCGCAGAGGGTGTTGAGAAAGGGCAGCTGGCTGGGGGATTCTGGAGGAGCGGCAGAGCAAGAAGGTCTGTGGCCCATGTCCCTCCTTCCTGCTGAGCTACAGGTCCCCCAAGGCATCGTGGAAAGGGTGGGCCAAACCCTACTGTGCTCTGTGCTCTGGCACCTGGAGCAGGTTATTGGCTACCCAAGGCCTCTGTGGCAGTCTGCATACAAACCTTGTGTGCCAGGCCCTGGGATCTAGCAGGAAATCCCGTAGGCAGAGCAGAATAGTTCCGGCTGAGGGCCAAGGGCCAAGGTGAGGGCTGGGTGGGGAGAGACCGTGTTCTGCTCCAAGCAGAGCACAGTGATCTGATGTACGTTCTGGAAAGGTTGGGGAAGAACAGAGAAGGCCAGGAGACAGACTGGGAGCCCAGAGTGGTGGTCCAGGGACTTCCGGAGTGGGTTCCACTGGCACCTCTCAGTGACTGGGAGGAGCCAGGCCGCATGCGCACGGTGGAAGTCACGGGAAAGAAAGTCTCACCTGAGTTACGGTGAGGGGAGAGACATGAAGTTCCCGTTGAAGGCGTTTTATGAATTTGACACCCAGGCCACTTGGATCCACTGAATCTCAGCTCTCGCATGATAGGGCCTGGATTCAGGGTGCAGAGATGGGCCACATGAGGAGCTGTCTGGGAGGTCGGAGGAGGGGGCATGGGGGATGGTGGGCGCCGATGCCACAACACCTCCCCACCCATGCTGCTGAGCTCCCCTCCCTGTCCCCCAGCGCAGGGACAGGATGGGGCCAAGCCTCTGGGCTCCCTGTCATTAAGCACACATTTAACTCCAGCTCAGCCTCCCTGGCCATGGATCCCCAAGAGTCCTGGTTTTCTTGCCTGTAAAAACAAGTGTAACAGCATCTGTCACCAAACTGTTTTTTAATTAGCACATGTTTGCAGTACATAATGATTACAGTTATTGTGGGGAGTTGGTTTGTGTATATAACACATCATAACTCTGCTTTTCTCTCTTTTATTTTTCATCTGCTGCCCTTGCCCTCCCTCCCTGCTCCTTCCAACACTTGGTCCCCTTCCTGTTGCCTCCAGTGGGTGGGGAGTCTACTGGTGGTACAGGAGTCGCCCAAAATGACCTCTGCCTCTCTTCAGGTCCTTGCCCTCACTCCAGAGAAGAATGGAGAAGTGGAGCTCTTAGTGAGAAATGCGGGAGTCAAGACTGATACAGTGTGAGGCAAAAGTTTATTTAAAGTGTAGCTAGTGCAGAAGAAGCTGAAGAAGAGCAATCTTAGCAGCAGAGTGAGCTGCAAGATAGGGGGATCCCGAGCAGGATGCCCGGTGAGTGTGAAATGTGCCCATACTTGTAAGGCAAACTGTTTTGTTGATCAGAGTGGCCTAGGTCAATCAAGGTCTTAGCCATTGTCTCTGGGGAGGGGACAAAGTCAGCATACAGTGTGAGTAATTAATGCATACATAAGGATACAGTACGGTGGATTTTTTTCAAGCACTTGGTACACGATAAGCACGCAATGACCTTATAATCATCAGCCACAGAGAAGCATGTGATGATTTTACAACGTTAGTAATCAGTGTTTTGCCCTGGATGTTTTATGTCCTTCTCATCTTCCCCTACATCCCCCCTCTGACTTGATCATCCTACTTCCACAGGATGGGGGACACGGTGGTGGTTGCTCTGGCTGCTTCTTGCTGATTAAGAACGACGTGAAGGCCAGGTGATGCTTGTTGAGGAGGGACAGTCAAGGTGGCTGGGACAGAAGGGAGCTGGTAGCTCCGTGGCGGGCTTTGTCTGCAGGACCATCTGCGTTTTGATAGCGTTGATGCTGTGCCGACACAGGTGTTTGCTGTGACACAGAGGCTATGTCTTCTCTGCTTTGTAAAGGAAGTTGTCATCCGTGTTTTGCCCTGGGTTTTTTGTGTATCTCTAATCTCCCTTACATTCCCATTTGCAAAATCTCGATTTTCATCATTTTTCCCCTTCAATTCTTATTTTTTCCATCCACCCTCCCATTTCTTGTCACCTATCCATTTGAAAAAGATTTCCCTACTTCTTTATCTATCATCTATTTTGGTCCATCTGTCTGTCTGTCCATCTGTCTGTCTATCTATCTATCTATCTATCTATCTATCTATCTCAGAAACCATGCAATACTGAAGTTTGTGTGTCTGACTTTTTTCACTTAATATTATAGCCTCAGGTTTTATCCATTTACCTATGAATGCCTCAAGTTTACCTTTATGGCAGAGTAGTACTCCACTGTGTATAAATGCCACATTTTCTTTATCCATTCATCTGTCGATGGGCATATAGACCATTACCAAGATTTAGCTATTATAAACTGTGCTGCTATAAACATGGGTATGGATGTATCACTGTAATATGATGTCTTTGGCTCTTTCAGGAAGATGCTTAGAAGGGGAATAGCTGGGCCAAATGCAATTTCTAGTTTTAGTTTTTGAGGACTCTCCGCACTGATTTCCATGGTGGTTGCACTAGTTTACATTCCCTCCAACAGAGTAGAAGGGTTCCTTTCCCCCCACATCCTTGCCAGCATTAGTTATTATTTTCTTTCTTGATGATAACCATTCTTTCTGAAGATGGAATCTCAGTGTTTTCTTAATCTGCATTTCTCTGACAACCGGCAATGTTGAGCATCTTTTCATGTATGTATTGGTCTTTTTTTTTCAATTTATTTTTTCCCTCATTAAGTTTATTGGTACATTTTAGGTATAAAATACATTTACATACATCATTGGGATCTTGTACCATTACATGAGCATCTTGGTTCTTATTTTTTTCCCCTTCCCCTGCCCTCCCTTCACCCCCTCCACCCTTCCCTATTTGCAGAGATTTTGTTTCCATTTTCTTCCTTTTCTCATATTTTTTCTTTTCCCTTCTTTCCTTTCCCCTGCCCCTCCCACTTCCCCTGCTCCTTTAGTGTATTGGTCTTTTATGCCTCTTCTGAGAAGCATCTTTTCACTTTGGTTACACACTTTGGATTGACTCCTTTATTTTGGGAGGGTCTAATTTTTAAAAGTTCTTTATATATTCAGATGTCTGTCACCAACTCTTGTGAGAGGAGGAACTGAAATGAAGGGCTTACCGGAGCTCCCTTCCCCCCAGCAGCTCTTGGTGCTGTCCTGGGCCGGTGAACAGAGGCACAGGTGACAAAGGGACGCCAGCCTTGCAGCCTGGGAGGGGAGCTGATGCCTCCTTGTGCCGCCCAGAACCTACACTGTGTGGGGTGAGACAGGAGGCACGCAAGCCAGGGCAGGCCAGCCGGTGAGGCTGCTGTCTCCGTGGTCCCCTAGGCCTGTCCCCTGCTAGGCTCCTGGATGGTTTTGGTTCTCTGGTTCCAGAACCCAGGGCTCGTCTTGCTCCCATAGGGGCCCAGAACAGGCCACTCTCTTCCTCCCCCCTACCCCATCAGGTGTCTCTTGTGTCCGAAGTTGTTCCCCACTCCCAGGCTCTCGTGAAAACCTGAGTCTAAGCAGGTCCTGACAGGTGGGCGGGGCACGTATCCACACGCCTGCCTCACACCTGCCTGCGTGCTCTTGGATATTTCCACTGCTAGGCTAGGCCCACCCCATCACTAGGCCACGCCCGTTCCCTGTGAAGCCACGCCCACCCCCACCACCTGCTTTTCTGCTTTCATTTCCCAGGCAGGCTGAGGCCCTAGGGCCCTTTGGGGCTTCCTGTGGCATCCGATCAGTTCCTAGTTCCGGTCCCCACCTTGGGACCTGGGCCTGCGTGCTCTGCCTGGCTACCCCCAAAGGTGCTCTGTCCACCTCTGTCTCAAGGAGCTCAGGGAAACCGGATGGGGGGAGCCCCGGGCGTGGCCCAGGGAGAAGAACCCCAGCGCCTCCTCCCACCCAGGGATCTCTGCAGAGAACTCTCCCAAGGCTGCCCTGCAGGGCCCCCGTGTTTGCCCCCCAGCTTCTGGCCCCAGGTCTCATTTCCACAGACACCCTCCCCTTTTCTGTAGGTGGGCATGATCCCTGATCCCTCCTCCCATCCACTGTGACACAGGCCCTGCAGATGACTTGCATGCTGTGTGACCTTAAATTCCTGTGCCTTAGATTCCTCATCTACACAAGGCGGACCCATACTACATGGGCTGTTGTACTGATGGAACCCTGGAAAGCACTCAGCATAGAGCAAGCACTTAATAAACATTGGCTACTGCTGTTAATGGGACAAAGTCTGGGCCTTTGGATGGATGGTAAGCGTAACTCTGTCTTGCAGATCTTACTACAGGTACACCTTGCACTGAGCCTTGCCATTTGGACATAGTTTGGTTGATATTGCTTGGGTTCCTTGATCCAGCTATTCCTGAAGCCAAGTGTTTGAACACATAAGCCAGTCAAGCCTTTTAATCCTTCCTCTTTTGCTCAGGTTACTTTGATCTGGGTTTCTGTCATTTGTGAAAAGAGGACTCTTAATGGGCGTCCACCAATAGACTTGCATTGAAATGGCACTGAGCTGTGAGGGATTAGACACATTATTTCCCTGCTCCAAGACTTACTATCTGGATCTGTAAAATAGGAGTTCCTTCACTACCCTTGTGGGTGGTTCCAGGGATGAGAAGGAGCAACTCATGTGGAGTGCCGTGCTCAGTGACAACGTCAAGGAGGCACTGAGGAAAGCCCTTCTGTCACAGCAGCTCTGTTTAAATACAGCCCCCCTACCTGCCCCGAGGTATCTGGAAAGCCAACCCCCAACCCAGGCCTGGGTCCCCCAAACAGGCAGAGCTCGATTGGTACAGCCTTTATTGTTTCTCCAGCATTTTCCAGAAGAATGGTGTCATTTGAGGGCTGCAGGGGACAGGGGGAGTAAAAAATAACACAAACAAACTGAACAGAAATGAAGGAGGGCGGTGAGAGGGGCTGAGACGGGCATCCAGGGCAGAGAGGTGGGGCCTGGGGCCATCAGCACACTTAGCTTTCAGCCACCAGACTGGAGAATTCTGCAAAAGGCAAGGACAAAGGTGAGTGAGTCACAGAGGGAGAGTGGAGGGACACTGTCCGGGCCTCACAGCAGGGCACAGTACCGGGCTTTCTCATGGTCCTTGCTCCTTCTGCGGCCAACCTGGAGGGGTGGAACGTGTGAGTGGGGGTTAAGTGAACAAGTGAATGAATGAGTAAGTAAATGGAGTTTACCATATCTTTACATCAAGGATAGGACCAATAATGACCCCAGCACTGGTCACTAATGACCCTCACCAGGCACCATTCTAGACACCTTATGTGTGTCTCATTTGACTCAACCATCATCCTGTCATGTCTTGTTATGTCTGTTCTAGAGGAGGAAACTGAGGCTCAGGCTCAGCAATTTTTCTAGACTTCTCTGCTGTTTGTCTCTCCTGGAGATGAGAGAGGGCAAGGAGTTTGCCACCCGGCTCCACGCTGACTGAGATTTCACATTCCAGACCTGCAGGGGTGTGCGGTCTTAGTTAAGTCCCCGGCACCTCTAGAAAACACAGTGTTATGAGGTGGGGAAGCAGACCAGGGGCTTGAAGCCTAGCACGGCCTTTTTTTGTTGGAAAATGGGTCTTTCTGAGTTTTAGTTCCTTCACCCACCAGGGGAGAGTTGGGCAGTAAGAACTCCTGGGGAAAAACAGGAAAAACCAGGTATGAAATGGCTACAAAAAGGCCACAGAAAGTACTCGGAACCCCTTGTATGGAAGACCTAGGTAAAAGCTACCAATCCCCTTCCATGCTTTTCCTCATGGTTGCATTAAATGCTATCAGGGGAAGCAGGGAAAGCGGGTAGCAGACTCCCAGCTCTTGCCACAATGCCTGTGTAAGTCTTAGATTGTTTCAAACTTTCAAAGTCAAGAAACAAAAAGCAACTGAGAGTGGCTATGTGATGGACATAGCCTGACTATGGCCCTGGCAGGGAAGGGACAGTCCTGGGCCCTTGCCTTTCTGGGGTTTGGCCTGGGATGTAGACACCAGCCCCTCCTGTCTCTAGGCTGCTCTGGGACAGGAAAGGTGGGTGACCTGGATGTGGAGGTCTAGGAACTCAAGCTGGGGGACAACCAGGGTCCACCCCAAGGGAACGCCCCCAGCCCCAGGCTCTTGGGTTGAGTAGTAACCACAAGGGTGGGATGGAACCCCCAAATAACAAAATACCTGGGAGGCTCAGAGGATTCCCCCGTAAGCCAGGACCAAAGCACTTGCTTTCTTAGCCATGGGTCCCTGTGAGCTTACAGGACCTTGAAGGGGCTGTGGCTCTTCTGAGATGGCTTTAATTGCTAGAACTCTTATTGGTATTGCTCATCTCTGAAGTTAGTAGGTAGTATTTATTCAGTGTCTACATGGGCAGCATTTTGTATAACTGTCTGTTTGAATTCTCACAGCTACTCCATTTGTTTACATTTAACAGATGAGGAAACTGAGACTCCAAGAGTTAAGTGGTTTGGCCATAGTCGCAACAGCAGATGTGGTTCAAGCTACATATACTCTTGGGCTCCCTTCCTTACTCCAGAGGTTTCTGACCTACTTTGACCTAGCTATAGAGTGACACATGTCCCAGCTCAAATATCGCCACTGCTGTGGTTCTGTCACATTAGCCCCTTTTTATTTACTTCATGGCACTTAGCACGCTCTGAAATGATCTTATTTATGTACTTACTTATTTTTGTCAGACTCGCCCCTCCCACTAAACTGCAAGATTTAGGGGGACCGGCAACCCTTCCCTCCACTGAGCCCTCTCCTCCTGGCCCCTAGCAGGTGCCAAGTGAATGGATGGATGGGAGGAAGGGTGAATGGCTCCTGAGTCCTTGGGCTTCAGCAAGGGCTGACTTACTGTAGGTAGGCCTCAGCTGGTCCTGGAAGGGAAGTGGGATGATTCCTATTTGGCAGATGGGGAAGGGAGGCTGGAGAGGGCGGGTGTCAGGATCATGTGGAAAGAGGGAGGCTGAGCCACACCTGTCCTTGGCCTTGAGAACAGCTCTCCGTGAGCACGGAGAGGCTGCTCTGGCCCCACCTCCTGTGCGAACAAGCTCTGTCCAGCCCCCACTCTGCCATTTAATCTGGCAAACTGACCAGAGTTGCCCTTCCTTGTCCTGGGTTGCCAAGCTGTGCTTTTCTCCCTGGAACTGGGCCTCTCAGGCTGCTCCTCAGGACAAAGTCCCTCTGGGGCACACTGGGCAGGACCTGGTGCAGCTGGTGTGAGGGGAACAAGGGACCAAGATGAGGACTCCCATAGAAAGCCAGGCATTCTGGAGCTTGACTATGGGAGATATTTGGGGCTTGTGGGGTTCTTTAGAGCCCCTAAATGAGTCCCTCTGCCCACCCTGGGATCTGCTTTGAAGCAGCTGGGATGTCACAATGACCATGTGGCCTGGCCCTTTGCAGGGGACACAGGATTCTAATTTTAGCAGAACCTTGCTCAGGGCCTTTGCAGAGAAATTGAGGGCAGGGGCCACCTCTTTGTCCCCTTTCTGTCAGCCTCAGGGCAAAACTCTTAGGAACCTGCCAATTAACTAACAGCTGTCCCAGCAAAAGATCTCCTCTAAAATGCTCAGGTCTCACCTTCAAGAAAAACAAAGGACCAAACAAACAAAGACCAGTAAAGTCTTGGTCAGAAGACATGACACAGGATTCTGGATGGGGAACCAGGTGCTGAAGGATGGATTTTGGTCTGGGTTCTGCCACCTGCTGGCATCCCTGACAAGTCGCCTTACCCTTCCTGGTCTTGGGTTTTCTCCTCTGTGAGATGTCTGTTCCCAAGAATGTCCCCAGGTCTCACATAGATTTGAAGTCTACTCCCTTTGAATGGAACTATCTTTGAAGTCATTTCTCACTCCTGTAATCTTTGATTAGATATTCCATCGCATCATGGCTCAGTTTCCTCACCATGTAGCTCATGATAATACCTACTTCTTGGGGCTGCTCAGGGGCCAGCACTAAACCTCTCAATCACAGGCCTGATGTAAAGCAGACACTCAGCTTCTGGCAACTGCTGTAATCCACACACTTCTATTCCTCAAGACACTTTCAAACCAAGTCCAAAAACATACCCGGCACCTTCCCGGCACAGAGAGGATGACTCTGTAATCTTGTTAGCATCGCTGCTGTTCCTGGGCTGCTATTTGTCACCATCACTCTCCATCATTTCCTGTCTCCACCTGCCACCTGCCTACCACCTGCCAGCAACCCAAGAGTAGGTCTCAGTCTTGTGCCATCACTACCTGACTAGGCAGCCATGGTCACCCACGGGCCTCTCCGGGCCTCAGCATTCTCATTTGTAAAGTGGGTTCTCAGTTGTAAAGTGAAGTGCACATGAAGCCTGCCTGCACAGCTATGGAAGAGCAGCTGAGAAAATACAAACAGATCCTGGCACGGAGCGGGTGGCTTTCAAATGCTTGTTTCGCCTCCTTGGATCTCAGCACGACTGACTTGAGTTGGATCTTTGAAATAACCATACAAATTCGGAAACTAAGGACACAGATCTAAACACAGGACATGGGAAGCCCAAAGATTAGGCACAAGTTTCTCTCACGAGCTATCCAATCGAGTTGGAATCCATCTCCAGCATGTCCATCTGTGCCAGAGCTCATCTTGGACCCTCAGTTTCCTTGTCTGTAAAATGGGGCTACTGAGCACATCTCCTCAGACACAGAGCAATGGTATGATGTGGACATCTGGGAAGATATGTGAGAAGTGCCTAGCACAGGGCCTGGCACATGGGGTGAATGCACTTAAATCCACTGTTGCTGTGTAGGCTTTTGGGGGAGTGTTCCTTTGAAGGGGTCCAGAATATTCTTCCTCTTGCAAGACATGCATACAGCACTACTTTTGCAATCAGAAGCCTCCCCAAGTCCCCCTGGGGCTCGCTTGCCACCATCTTCCTTGTTCAATTAGAAGGAGATGAAGAAGGAGGGGTGGGATGGGAGGAAGACAGTAGACAGGGATGGGCTGATTCTGTGCTTTCCCTTAGGAAACTGAAATTAGCCTAATTAGGTCTGTCCCAGGCCAGGGTGCTGTGGGGATTGGACAAATTTAGCAGCTATTGACAGGTGAGACCAGCACACGCTGAGAGCCCCAAGTGAAACTGAGACTCTTTGAGTCAGCGTCTGGACGCTGCAGTCCTTCCCTCTGTCGTGATGACCAGGAGGAAGGGGTGGCTCCTGGTTTATCACCTGCCTCTAAATAGCTCCCCAGCTCAGTTTCTTATAAATTCACATTGCAGACCAGGATCACATTCCCATCCTGCAGGGCCATTTGGGGTCAGGCCAGGCAGCCACAAGGAGGCAGGGTAAACAGTTCTGGGGCTCACTTTGTGCCAGGTGCTGTGGGATGTGCCATCCCATCTCCTCCTCCCTGGCTCTCTCATCCCCATTTCACTCCTGGGGAAACTGAGGCTGAGTCACTCTGTCAGGAAGATGCCAACTCCAGAGTGGCTTGTGCCCAGCTACGTCTCTTTCTCAAAGATTGAGCACCATGGCCCTGTGTCCCACCTCAAACTGTAGCTCTCAGATGCAGAGGACAGAGACAGAGAGAGAACATCTTCTTCCACTCTGACTGCTGCTCCATTTTCCAGGAGGCCGGTTACATAAGCCTCGCTTGCTGCCTTCTCTCTCCTGCTCTGTCTTATCTAGTGCAGCAGAAGGCTGGAGCTGGGGAAAGTGCACCTGGAAATAGAGACTAGCAGACTGCAAGCACCAGAACCATTTATAACCCAAAGATTCAGCTCAGCTTGCAGGGTTGGGGGTGCAGTCAGGACACCCGGGTCCCACTTGGTTAAGGATGCACTCTGTGACTGTGGCACTTAGCATTCACTGGGCCTCAGTTTCCACATCTCAGTGGGCATCACTGGCTCTGTCCCCTAGACCTCCTCCGGCTGCTTCGAGGACATAGGGACAGATGACAAAATGCCACCTGCCTCTGGACCTGGCCATCAGGACTGTGCACTGGCCCTGACACATACATCCCACGCTGCTTGGAAATCAAATCCCAAAGGGGCCGGCAGGCTGGACTTACAGGAGAGGAGGCAGAGAGAATCTCCTCTCTTCCTTCTCACTTCTGTCTTGGACTTGATCTCATGTCTATTAAAGTTGGGATTCTACAACTTCCTAAAGGAGCTAAGGAGACTTAGGAACAAAAGCATTCACATAAACAAAGAGGAAGGAATCACTCCCAGAACATTCACTTAATTCCAGCAAACTGCCAGGGAGATGATATTTTTATCTCCACCTTATGGAAGCAGAACGGATGCCCTAAGGGAGGAGAAGCCCCGTCCTCTGGCAGAGCTGGTACCCGAGGTGGGCGGTCCTATCTTCTGTCCATCCCGTTGGCCCAATGGCTTCTGTAGCACTCCATCTCCCCGGCTCAGTAGGCTACTTAAGGATAAAGGAGAACAGACTTTGCCAGAAGGAACCAAAAAAGGCAAGTGCCTTCAGGCATGGGAGTGGTGCCCCGTCAGGCAATAATTATGACTAAATTTTCAGTAATGGCCTCAAAATGCAAAAGACAGGCTCTCGGTTTGGAAAAGGCTTAAAGCTTAGGAAAGTGGATCTGTTATTGGGATTGAGAAAACATAACAAGGATTGTGCAATCACTGTGCAAGTGCGTGTATGTATACACGGCCGGTGGATCTCATCTAGAGCCGTGTACTGGGGGTCAGAGTTTGAAATGAGACCCCAATGCTTCATAGCAAGAAGCTCTATTTTCCTGGGCCTCAGTTTCCTGATTTGTGTAGGTAACAAAGACGGTGTTTGGAGCTCTTGTGAGATTTGCACCAGCCGGAAGTACAGCTGTGTGTGGTGTCTGGGGTTGGATTGAATCCTAGGCCCCGGCAGTCTGTATGTCCCTAGGGTGCAGCCACTGAGCTTGAGACCTGGGCTGGGGACAGGTGCAGGGGGTCCTGATAGGACCACCGAGTTTTGGGTCTAGTTCTGCTACTCAGTAGCTCTGGGCATGTTACTTAACCTCTCTATGCCTCAATTTCTTTCCTTACACAATGGGGATAGTGAGGGCTCCTACTTCCCAGGATAGTTGGAAGGCAGTGGTTCTCAAAGTGTGGTTCCTGTGACCATCACCATCGCTAGGTGACTTGTTAGAAATGCAAATACTTGGGCCCCTCCTAAGGAATCAGACTCCGGCTGGGGTGCGAGGCACACTTGCTTCAGAGCAAGTCTGCCTGCTTTTCTGCCTGGCCTCTGCAGTGACAGTCAAGCCCTTGGGCACTTTCCATCTCTTTCCAACTTCTCTCTTCTTTTCTGCCCTAAACCCTCCCCTAACTGGCTTGAACCAGCCTCTCAAGGTGGCTGCTGAGACTTAATCGATCATATCTATAAAAGCCTTTGAGCTTCCTGGAAATCGTCACCCCAGAGATGAGAAAATAAAGACTTATTATTAGAGCTTTGTCTTCCCCCTCTCCCTGCAACCTGGGATCTTAAATAACCCTGGAAACAATTGCTCACTTTAGAAGGGCAAACAGGGCTGGGAGCAAGGGCAGCACCAGTTTTGAGCTGTCCTGGTACCTGCAGTTAGGCCCCGAGCCCACCTGCCCAGGTCTCCAGCCTTCACCTGCAGGTAGCCTCTCCTTGCATGCAGGATTCACATTTCCTCCTCCCTGCATCCTGGATGAACACATTCATTCATTCATTCATTCATTCATTCAACAAACTCTTGTTCTTCCGCTATGTGTCAGGCCCTGTTCTAAAGGGTGTGGACAGAACCAAACACGCACGCGCGCGCGCACACACACACACACACACACACCCCAACAACCCAAGTCCCTCCCCTGTGGCACTGGCATCCTAGTGGGGGAGAGAAGCAAGCATGTGACAAGCTCTTGGTGGATATCACTAACCTTTGTGTGAATGCACGAAGCAGGCAGCAATAGCACATGTGCTTTGGGGCCAGACCAACCTGAACTGGGGCCTTGACCTTTTCTTTTTCTGGCCATGGGATTTAGGCAAACACCAGCCTCTCTGAGCCTCAGTGGTCCATCCCATCTATAAAATGGGAATAGTAACAGCATCCACTTCAAAGATAGCTAGAAGGTGGATGCGTGAAGCACTAAGCAAGGCGCCTGGCACTCACTAGTGCTCCATGAGCAGAGCCCAGATCCTCTGCCTTCTCAGAGGCTACAGCTAAGCACAGCACAGAGAACAGAACTGCCAGCATCTCAGGAGGGCTCTGCCTCCCCTCCCACTGCCTGTGGGGCATCACCATGCCCACCCTTCCCGTGTCTGGGCGTGGAAGTGGGGCCCAGTGTGTCTGCATCTCCCATCTTGAAAGCAGGAAGTGTGGGGTGACCCACGCTGCTCACCTTCTTCATCTTTTGGCCTGGCCTCTGTGTTCTGTTCCTGTTCCCAGAGCTCAGGGCATTGGCACAGGGTGGCCTGGGGCTGGACTGTGTGGTCATACAGACCCGGTTGAATCCTGGCTCTCACGCCGGCCATGTGACCTTGGGCTTCTTTGAACTCCTTGTCTGCATCCGCACCTATGTCCTCTGTCATCCCAAGATGAAATAAAGTGGCACCTGCACAGAACCCAGCCCCAGCCGGGGCGCACTCTCCATGCCCAGCACTGGCTCCCTTCTCTCCAAGCAAGCCACTCTTCCTGCCCCGTCCTAAACCTGCCCTCACTGTCCTTGCCTAGAGGCTCTGCCGATGTCAGCGCCTTGCCTGGGTCTCTCTGTGCCCCTTGCAGCCCGCAGCCAGGCAGCTCCTATCTCCAAGTTTGTCAGTGCCCATTGCCTGTGCTCCCTGCTCTGCCTGGCACAGGTTGAACATCCCAAGTCCAAAAATCTGAAACTTTTGGAGTGCCAAAAGAATACTGTGCAAATATTTCAAAATCTGAAAAACTCCAAAACCAGACACCCTTCTGGCCCCAAACATTTCAATTAAGGGGCACTCACCCTGGAGCACCATTTATTTGTAGAACTGTAAACAGTGTGTAGATAGAATACAAACAGCATCACAGCTGCTGTTTGCTGAGCATTTACTCCATGTTGGGCACTGCGCTCCAGGCTTGCATGTTATCACGGGCAGTTTACACCTGAAGGAAGCGGGGCTCAGGATTACAGAGCCACAGAGCCAGGACTGGTGTTGATCTACATTGGGCTTAGAGTCTTCATCTGTGCCTTCCCCAGTGCTAGGCACTGAGTTGCTACTCAGGACATGTCTGCTGGGTGTGTTGAAGAGTTTAGTTGGCTCTGTAAGACCTGGTTATGGCAGAGAGGGAGGCAGGGAACCAGGCCAGGGGCTGCCCTGGTTTTTGTTTTCCACCATTTAGGTTGTCTGTGAGCAGCCAGCCATGAAGGCCCTACCTAGGACTCCTGAGCTATGGCTCAGCTACTGGCTGCAAACAAAAATGGGAGGCACGTCTGGAAGCCCAGGCTGGGGTCATAGTGGGACCCAGGGCTTGCTGTGGATCTGTGAGGATAGGGTGGAGGAGCAGCTGCCCCCCAAGGTCACCAAGAACAGCCAAGCCACCAATGTTCACCACACCCTCTCTCTTCTGCCCCCTTGAAAACCACCTCCCTCCTTCCTAAGTGAAAGAAGCAGCTGGATCAGATGGCTGGGACACTCCCTACACCTCACCTTGGTAGAGATTCTCCATTCTTGTTTCTGGCAAGGCAACCGTTAATAAACTCACACCCACTTTCAGAATCCTTACACTTTTCCCAGGTCAATTTTGTGTCCGTAGCCACTGAAATCTCATAACAAACCCAAGCAGATGATAGGATAAGCATCTACATCCCATGTGCCAGGCAAGGGAACCCGGATCTGGATCATGTTCAAGGTCACAGCTGGCAAGGGGCAGAGATGGAAGGAAGGAGGGCTTGGGGGCCTGGACTTCATACGCAGGCAACAGATGTTTAATAAGCACCTGCTTTGTGTCAGGTACTGTTGAACGGTGGGGATAGAAGAACATATGCAATCTAGTCCTGATGTCACTTTGATTTAGTCGACAGACACATAGGGAGCACTGGCTCTTTGGCTCACCTGTTCTAAGCACCGTACACATCTAATCCTCATGATAACCCTGTGGGATAAGAACCATCATTACTGCAGTCAAGAGATGGGAACACTGAGGCCCAGAGTAGTTAGGCAAATTCTTCAAGGTGACTTGGCTAGCGAGGCTGGGATCTGAACTCAAAGGCAGCTACACACAGTTTTCTCTTACGTAACGAGAAAGGCCATGACGGAGTGGATGGTGGCAGAGGAGGCTGTGAAGACGTGTGCAGACCTGGTTCTCAATCCCTGCCCCACCACTACGTCCAGGATCCCTGAACTAGGCCAAGCACCTTCAGTATCTGTGTCTGCAAAATGCATGATGCTAAGGCAGACAACAGTGACAATACTAGGATGCCCCCCACCAATGGCAGGTAGGGCCAGACGGACAAGGAAGTGGGGTGGAGGACACTAGCTCCTCCCCTGCGCTCACTAGGAGCCAAGTTTGGGAAGCAGACTTCCTAATTCCCAGCTGGCTCCTGGCTGGCTGCTTTCCCTGGTTCTCCTAAAGGGATGGCCTATTTGAGTGACACCAAAACCTAACTTGAGACTTGAGGTTACAAGACACTAAGATGAGAGGCTGAGGAGGGTGAGCGATAAGGAATTTCCACCCCTGGAATTGGAGACTGAGAGCCAGTAGGTCCTAGGGGATCATTGGCCTCATCTCTAGGGTTACAGATGGGGGCCTCAGGCTCAGAGAAGGTGAAAGACAGGCCAAGGTCACACAGCCAGGATGGGCAGAACTGGGACCAGAACCTAGGCAAAGTCCAGAGAAAATCCCCAATTCTCCTTGATCCCCTACTCAGCACGGAAAAAAGAAAGAAAGAGAAAGAAAGGAACCCATTTTTCCTGGGTTGTTCAAATTTTGAAAAACACAGCAGTTTGGGTAATATTTTTCCTTTCGCCTGGCTAAATGACAAAGCTCTCAGGTCCAGCGGATTGCCTTTTCGGTCTTACTCTGCGCTTCCCTGGGACAGACTCTGAACTTTCAGCATCCAAACCTGCCAGAATCCACACTGAACCCAGAACCCAGGCCATGGCACCCACCGTCAGCCCCGATTTTGCCGTCCCCGTCCTTGTCTCCAGCAGCCAGCAGCGTCTTGGTTTCTTTAGCAGACAGTTCTCTGGCATCTGGAGCAAAGGCCTGGAGGAAGAATCTAGGCGAGGAAAGGAGGAAGCAGGAGAGGCAGTCAGGCTAAGGTTACCTTGCAGAAACATTGTGTGGATGGCGGCTGGCATCTGCGCAGGAAAGGGGCACCAGGGACAGGCAGTGAGCAGTGGGCATGCGTGCAGCTGGGCCGGCCAGGTAGCCTGCTCTGCAGCTGAGCCTTCATGCATGAGTGCGGAGAGGATTGACTGTCTTCCGAGGAGGGCCCACCTCACCTCAAGGAGGGCACCTGCGGGCATTTATTTACTCAACAGATGCCCACTAAGTGCCTTCTCTATGTCCAGGCTATGCTGGAGACTGGAGACACTGTGGTGACCTTAGAAAGCCACTTGAATACGAGGGCTGGAGGTCAGGTACCCCGGAGCAGCTGCACGGCGTGATGCGTGCTTTGATAGCAAAAGCTGAGGGGGCTCAGAGGGGACAGAGGGGGTGGGGGATGCCTCCCAGAGAAGGTGGACAGGGAGGAGTTGGGCCGTGTTGGGGGGGGGCAGATAGGAGAAGGCTCCAGTCAGAGCATACCCTTGTGGGACCATTTGGGGAAGAGACAGGAAAGGTGGGAGAAGTTCCTGCTTAGAAGGTCTCTTTCCATACCCTTCCCTTTCTCTTTTTGACAAAATCCAAGGCAGTCTTGGCCAGAGTGACATAAGGCACAGCTGGGCCTGCGGATGTAGGCCAGGGGGCTGAGGCGGGTGACAAGGGAGGATTCTGTGCCGAATCAGTGTTGCGTTGCTTGGTCCTAGCCTCCCTCTCTCTGCTTCATTCCGTGGACCCCTGAGTCCCCAGAGCTTGCCTGGAGACAGCTCTGAAAGCTCTGGTCCAGAAGGGGTGGAGGTGGAAATCGATGCACTCCCATCCTGAGGGCCTCTGCCTTGCCCGAGTGCAGCAAGGACAACTGCCTCTTCATTTGTATTGAATTAGTAAGGAGCATCATTCCATTAGCAATATTAAGTGGCTATAATTTAACCTAGTTAGTTGCGCTTTGAGCTGAGTCTTTGGTTCTTCCAGAAGCATCAGCGCTGTGAACTATCTCCCTCTGGTGCCCCGGATCTCAGTCCTGTCTGTGGGTGAGGGGTGCAGAGAGAGGGGCAACTCTGATGGGATTTTGAGAGCAAGAGCCCCCTGCCTCGGTTTACCTCAGCTCTGCCTCCTCAATAAAGCTACTCTTATCTCTGTCCAGGATGTGAAACACCTTCTTCACATTGTCCAGGCTCTTTTTCTTCAGGCCAACCATCTGGAAGAACTTTCTGTGGTCGAAGGAGTCCGCAGCTGTGGGAGGAGGATCAGGTTAAGATGGGGATGTAAAGGTGGCTGTAGGGAAGGGTGGGAGAATGGGAGGTGTCGGGGTGGCACTGATAATCAGTTTCAGAGTGGCCTCCTGGGAATGTACCTCCAGTGAAGGTTAAGGGGTCCACACAAGGGGAGGACACGTCCTCAAGGTCATGTACTAGCAGGGAAAAGGTGGCTCATGCCTGGACCCCAGTCTCTCAAGCCTGGCCCCTGCCCCTCTGCACGTTTTGCCATCCATGGGAGTAGCATCAAAGACCCAAACAGAGGCCTTTGGCTTCCCAACAACCTTGTTTCCCTGAAGCATTCAGGCAGCGGCAGGGTGGGAGCGGGACTGGGAACTGAACCCGGCATGAGTGGAGGGTGTGCACCGGTGGGAGAGGGGCAGCCTTCTTTCCTGGCCTTGAACTATGTTTTTGGAAAATCAACAGAGAGGACAGGGTTCTGTCAAGGTCACACAGTGGGAGGAGGAGGGGAGGACCTGGAAGTCCTGGCTTTGCTGCAGAAATCCATTCTGGTGACAGTGTGCATGTGTGTGCCAGCCAACCCCCAGCCCAGACCAGGGGCACTCAGCTGTTTCTTCTCAGAGGTGGCAAGGTGGCTCCAGGCAGAGTGAGTGGATGGGTGGGTCACACAGTGCCAGGGAAGAGTGGCTTCCCAGAGCTTTCTGTGCCCAGGGGAAGGTGCCAAGCAGAAAGGAAGTGGGCCCCTCCTGCCCCTGCAGTTTTCTATGTCCTGGGAGCTCCCTGATGAAACATCCAGGAAAGGGTACAACGTGAGACTGGATCTATGTAGGTACGGGGACTGGAGAGGGTGAGGGCTTCGGGATATTCTCTCCCGTGCCCAGAGCTGAGGGAGGAAAGTTGGTCTGTCCACCTCTGGCACTAGAGTGGGGACCAATAACACCTGGACACCACCCCATTCTAATCCCTCTCCTGCCAGGCTGATGACCTTGGGCAAGCCTCCCAGCCTTCCTGAGCCTCAGTTTCCCCATCTGGGTGAAAGGAGAGGGAAGAGGGGCAGCTAAGCCCAGAAGTCCTGGAGCAGCCAGAAGAGGCGAGGCAGTGGCTCCCCTTCCTGGAGGGGAGGAGAGAACTGGGGGGCTGTGGGGGGCTGCATAATTGGGCAAAGCCTGGTGCCAGCTTCTGGAAGGTCGCCTCTGCCCTGAGGGACTTGGAAGCCTGGGAGGGGAGCTCGAACAGTTGGGGTCCGACAAGAGCCCAGCACTTTAAGTCTTGTCCAGAATGGGGGGTCTCAGAGACCCCTTCCACCTGCCTGACAGGAAGTCTCAGCTGGCACAAGACAGGTCCTGCCGCGAGTCCCTCCTCTGACGCTGGTCTCCACCCTTGGTGTTGGACCCGCAGCCCTCCCGGAGCGGCCACCCTCCCTGCGGGCGCTCAAGTTTGTGTAGCTCCAGCCCGAGGCTGGGTGCTGCCCTCACCAAGTCTCTCCCTCCCCAGAGTTTGGGAAATGCTGGGCACCCTGCCCCCCAGACCCGCCACTGCAGGCTGCGCGGGCATTTGGAGGCAGAGGAGGACTGGCCAGCTTGGGGGCACGGGGTGCAGGGTCCAAGGCGGCGGATGAGGGGACTGCTGGGGAGGGGAGGGGAGGGCTCGACTCACCGGCAAAGGCTCCAATCGCCTTCTTGATGTCCTCCGCGCTGAGGAAGTCTGTCATCGACATCCTGCAACTGTTCGAGAGGACGGCGCAAGTGGGAAAAGATTAAAAAGTGCTTTTCTCATCATTTCTGTTCATATGACCAGCGCTGCAGTGGCGCGCGCCAGGCGCACGCACGCCCGGCCTGGCACCGCGCCAGGGGACAACTAGCCCTGCGCGCAGCCGGAGCGGCTCAGTCCCGCTTTGCCTCCGCGCCACGCGGGCCACCGACCTGCTCCCGCCGCGCAATACAGGTCCTCAGGACCCCGGGGGTGCTCCCAGCGCTCGCAGGCCAGGGTCAGGGCGCGACCTCTGGGATTTAGGGGTCGCCCCGCCACTAGCCCCCTCCCTCTCCCCGTCTGGAGTGTTGCCTGCCCTCAAGGACACTGAGGAAGCTCCGGGTCGCTCTGATGTTGGCCCGCAGAGGCTGTCCTGCCGCTTGGAAAGATGCGGGACACGTGGGAGGCCAGCCTGCACCCCTAGGGTCCCAGGCCGGCAATGGGCTTTTCTCTTCTCCTCGCTCGGCCTCCTCTGTCGTCAGTCCCGGATGCAAATTCATGCTACAAAATCTAAGCGCTGAGGAAGCAGAAACTTGACCCACTGGACTCAGGGAGGGGGTGGCAGGGACAGGGACCGTCAGGAGCCGCTGAGGCTTCCTGTGGGAGCCGCACCCCACATCTAGCCAGGGTGCACTTTCTGAAACCTGAGTTAATTTAACTTGATTCATTTATTGCTTTGGCCAGCTTGACTTCTCAATGACCCACTCTTAGATCTGCACTCCTTCCTTTCCCAGACTCCCCCGGTCCTCACAGCCCTTTTTGGGCAGTCGGGGTGTGGGAAGCTACTCTACAATCTCTGTCCCCTCGCAGGAGGCTGGTGTATGCTGGGGAGGGGTGGCACCTTCAGACCACACTTTCCAGGCCCAGGCTTTGTGGTCTGAACATCACCTGTGGGAAATGTGACATTTCCTACGCAGCCAGAGAGCAGTTGCGTCTTCCTTGAGATCTCCCAAGGATTCAGTCTGCAACCAGCTGCCTCTAGACAGGGAGCACTGCTGGACAGGGAGTCAGGAGGCCTGAGTTCCAGCTAGGGGCTGCACTAAGACCCTACATGACCTTGCATTGTGACCTTCTTCATCTCTGGGTTTTAGTCTGCCTCTGTTGCAGTGGAGGCATGGGTGGCTCCCGTACTGGTACCTGGACACTCCAATTTAAGGTACCAGCAGGTGGGCTGGGGCAGGAACTGTGGTGGCCCTTGGTGGTAGGGACCAGGGACAGCTGCTCCGCTGCCCAGTAGCTCAAGTTCCCTGACGTTCACTGTCAACACCATCTCCCCTGGCTCAGCCCTGAATGGCTGCCCTTTGTGGAAACCCTAGGAGTGGCTCACTCCAGCTGCCTCCTCTGGGTGAGTCAGCTCCTTCAGGCCGCCACTGGCCAGCTGGCTTCCAGGGTGCCGAAGCTGTGGATCCTGACCTGAGAGCTCTGGGCATGAGGCCTCCTCTGGCCCCTCAGCTGCCCTGGCTCTGCCACGGCCGCCGGGGCTTCCCCTTTCCTGGGTGGACTAATGGTTCCGACGTGCTGGGCTGCTGGGTTCCCAGGCTTCCTTCACTCGATGCCTTGGTGGAGAATCTGTTTCCCCAGCTAAGGCCCTTTAGGCTATATAAGTGGGGAAACTGAGGCTGGAGAGAGGCTGAGCGGCCTAAGGACAGATCATGAGGCAAGAGATCCACTCCACTCCTGAGTCCTCTAACTTGGAGCTAGTGGCTGTTTTGGTGGCCTCGATGGCGACCAGGACCCAGCTCTCTCCAGCCCTATGCATCCTCTGAACCACACCCTGGCTCCTGGACAGTCCACAGACATCGTGCCTCTGACAAAGGCTGGCTCCTCCCTCCTTCCTCCCTCTCCCTCCTGCTGGCTTCTCAACTCCCCCTCTCTAGGCCTGAGTCCCCTTGCAGAGCATCAGACAGTGCCATTAGGCCCACTCATCTGCCCTCTGTGCTCCTTCCTCTTTTCTCTCTGGCCTCGGGGTCCTCTGCTGGCATCGCAAGAGTTCACAGGTGTCTGCCTCTGTCCCTTGTGATGCACAGAGGGAAGCTGAGGTTCAGCCAATGAGAAGGATTTGCCCTGGTCACCCCCAGAGCCAGACTGTCAGCCCTGGCTTCGGCTGCTACCCCAATGCAGCTCCCCTGGTTACAGTGATGAGGAGGGGAGAAGTGGCTGCCCCTTCCAGCTGGCCTCATCCCCTCCTCCACAGCTGCCACTCACCTGGGGTGGGCGCGAGGGCTGGAGCCTGCACTGGAAACTGGGCTGGTGGGAGGTCCGGCGGGCAGTGAGCCGGGCGGTGGTGGGAGGACCACTTAAATAGGCCTCTGCCCTAGCTATTTTGGGAGGTGGTGCTCCCCACTGTCCCCGCCCCACCCCTTCCGGGTGTCAGGTCCTCCCCAACCATGGTGCTGAGTGCCTGTATCACATTCACCCTCCCTGAGCCCATTGAGCCAGGCCTATTAATACCCTTTGGCCCCTGCCTTCCTCCAGCACCCATCATTGAGGCCCAGACAGGGCTCACCTCCATGAAGCCTTCCACAGCCACTTTGGACAGCAGCAATGTTTCCTTCCTCCAAAGCCTGCAAAGAAAGGAAGAGAAAAGGCCAGGGAAAGAATGGGACAGGAACTGTCCCGCATGCGAGGGCTGGGGCAGGTCCTTACATGACACGCTCACCTGACCGCAAGCCTGCAGCACAGGTGGGGAGACAGGCGGAGATGCAGAGTGCTCAGGGCCCTGCTGTCCCCAGCCGTGATCTGGGGCTGGGAGAGGAGTTGGCACTTTCATAGGATGACCCCATGACCCATGCCTGAAGGACAGAGATGCTCTGTGTGTCCCCAGACTGGTCCCTTCCTTTGTATCTCAGTCTCTCACCTATGCACCATCAGGGTCTGCCATTAAGCTTAAGAGAGGTTACAGATTTCTTAAAACTGTATACAAAATGTCACAGGCACGTGCAATTTTTTTTTTTTTTTGGTATGGGGGATCGAATTTGGGTCCTTGAGCTTGTGCAGCTGGCGTGGAAACCACTGAGCTACATCCCCGGCCCCTGCACGCAATTTTATGGAGTAAGGGGCATCATTTTCAGGGTTTGCAAAGGGGTTTCTGATGTTTCTTGAATTGGAGATGACTGTCCAAGGGGAGTGTTTTGAAAAACATGATTGAATGAATGGATGAATATTCGCTGTTTAATTTGAACACCAGGGATCAGTCCTCTTCTCATGCCCATCATTTAAAAGCATCTCCAGGGCTTGGGATTGTCTAGTCCTTGACAGTGACATGAGGACGCCCAGCCTCCACATAGAGACTGAGTTTCAGGGGGGCTCCACGTGGCCTTCACTGACTACTGGCATCGTGGGCAGGAGAGGCCAGGACTGGAGGCTGGGCAGGATGATGACACTGGTGACCAGGAGGGGCATACAGATGGGAGGGCACCGGCAGGGGAGAATCTCCCAGACCTGGGGGCTGCAGGATGAACAGATAGACAGATCCTGTGTGACTTGGTTTTCAGGGCCAGGTCCCTGGGGAAGGGCAGTGCCGTTTATGGCGTGGGGAGTCCAGGAGGAGACACAGGAGTTGAGAATCCCAGGATCTAGAGCAGGGACAACCTCTGCGTTGATCTGCTCCAACCAGTCACGTCCACAAACCATAATCCATTGCATTTCCTTCTTCAGATCATTTCAAGAGGCAGGAAATACCTTTTCCTGTTTTCCTGATGAACCCATAATCAGAGGGATTGAGTAATTTGCCTGAGGTCATAGAGCAGAGATAGGACTCAAGCCCAGGTTTCTTTGACTCTGAAGTGCTTGCTCCTTTCTACTGTGCTATACGCGGCCTACTGCGTATCTAGTTCTCTCTGCACATTACTTCCATTCACCTTCACTCAGAGGATTGAAGAAATAGAATCGCAGATGTAGTGACTTGTGCAAGGTCACACAGACAGAAAGTAAGTGGAGAGCTGGGATTGGAACTCAGGTCTTTCTGATTCTAAAGCACCATTTTCCCCTAGCAGTGAAGCAGGATAGTGTTGCCCCAAGCCTGCCTGTCATTACCCACTCCCTTTGCTGTGCTAATTCAAGCGGCCTTCACATTTTTTATTAGTTTGGTTAATTTCACAGGGGCTTTAACGCCAGATAATGATCTGTCAGCCAAGTCTGTTTTGACTCTGGTGCTAAGACAGCCTGACTCAGGCTGGCGTAAGGCAAGGGGCAGTTTACTGACTCCTGCAACTCATGAAAAGCCCCTGGCAGTCAGGTACGGCTTGATCCAGACCCAAACACTGTTCCAGGGATGCTCTGTCTCCACTACCCAGCAACATCTTATGGTGCGGTGGCCACGTGCTCAGATTGGCCACCCGGAGGCCACAAGAGGACTGTCCCCTGCATTGCCCAAGCCCAGTGGGGAAGGGGAGGCCACAGCTGTGGAAGCCCGGTCCAGAGCTGTGATTAGCCAGCGTTGGTCCCACATCGTCCCTGCACTGGCCACTGTCATGACCTGCATGGGGGGCAGACCCTGGGCAGAGGGCCTCTGGGTTCTGACCTTCAGAGCCCAGGTAGCAGTCATGGAGGAGGGGCTTGAGGTGCTCGGGGGTACCAGGCACCAGGGAGTGTCCCTAAGTCCTCCGTGGGCTTGGTGATAGTGTGCATCACACTTCTGAGAATGATTCTCTGTGTGACCCTCAGTGGCTTTTCTGGCCTTGAAACCCCAGCCGCCTTCTGTCCTAATATTATTCATGGCCATCTGCTGGACATTTCCACATAGCGCCAGCAATGTATATGTTACCATTGGTCTCTTTTTACAGATGAGGAAAACTCAGGCTCAGAGAAGTCAAACCACTTGCTCATGGTCACACAGCATGCCAGGACCAGAGCCCGGTCTCTCTGCCTCCACTCAGGTCTGAAGCCCTGCTCGGGCCTCCCAGCTGGTGGACGAGTGGAGGCCAGCATGTGTGGGTCAGCAGTCTCTGCACTGCCATCTGCCAGGAGACGGGCACTCAGCTGTTAGCTGATATTCCATTAGTTCACACTATTTCCACCTGCTGCAGCTGGGAACAGGATACAGAGCTCTGCACATCCAGGGCCTGGCGGGCTGGGCGGGCACTGCAGGATCTAATGATATTTATGAGGTCAGCCATGTGGGATGATGTGTATTAACTCGAAAGAATCTCGGCCCCATTCCTGAGCGCCCGGTGCTGAGCCTGTGGCCTTGACCCACCCCAAACTCAAGCACGAGGTCCCCACCAGGAGGGGGGACAGAAGGAGGGTCCTGAGGGGAGGTGGAAGAGGCGTACAGCCCTGGGTCCCACCTGGCTCTGACACTTGGCCCCATGTGACCTTGAGCCAGTGACTTTGCCTCTCTGGGCCTCAGATTCTCTGTCTGTGAAATGAACTGAGAGGACCTGGCAGCCTTCTGGGCGGGCACATGGGGAGCACAGTGCTGACCCTGGCCACCTTCTTCAGGGAGGTGTCCAGGACCAGGATGAGGACTCCCAGGAGCCACACCGATGAGCGCAGAGGACAGAGAGGGGGGCAGGCTGGGCCGGGCATGGAACCCATGGAGTTGGACAAGGCTGGGATGAGGGGCAGGAGCCGAGGAGCCAGGTACAGGGGTCTTGGCACCAGGGTTTGTGTCTTTCCCTTGCCTCCTACGCGTCTCTGGTGTCTGGGGAAGTGGGAGGCCCTGATCCCATGTGGCTGGAACTGTAAAGGGGACAAGGCAGCTCGAGTCCTGGCTTGGGGACTGGAGGGTGGAGTGGGGGAGCAGAGGGAGCTGATGGTGCCACCCGGGGCCCTGCTTAGATCCTTGAGGGGCCACAGGCTGCAGAGGTGGGTCCCACCCTCTACAAGTCCCCCATCCTCCCATGCCACCCTGTCCCCTCTGTCCTGTCACTCCAGACATCATGTCCTGCAACAAGACACAGGGAGGTCACTGAAAGAAGTGCATGTGCATGTGCGTGCCTGTGAGTGTCTGTGTGTAGTATTGGGAGATGACTGTATGGTGGGTGTGCATCCATGTGTGTCTCTGTGTGTGAGGAATGTGTGTGTGGCGAGTGTGTCTTGGTGTGCATGTCTGTGTGTCTGTATGGTATGTGGTGTCTGAATGTGTTGTGTGTCTGTGTGCAATATGTATGTGTGGTGTGTGAGGTTTGTACGTGTTGATGTATGTCTGTGTGTGTGTAAGTGTGTATGTCTGTGTAGCACACATGCATGGTATGGGTGTGGATGTGTCGAGGGGGAGGAGGATGGGTCTCTAGGAGCCTCTCTGGGTGCCCCATGGTGCCCACGCCTGGCACCCATGGCGGCTGGCGCCAGCCCCTCCTCTTGGGTGGCTGAGGTGTCCCACGGTCCCCGTGAGTCCTCGCCAGTGGTGGTGTCTGTGTGCCAAGCCTGAGCAGGTGGGAATGCCCTGAACTCTGCTCTAGTGGAGGAGAGAAGGGAGGGCTCAGCTCTAAGCCTCACCGGTACTGGGCACTATGGGTGCCTGAAGCTCCTATGTGGAGCCCTAAGCCCCAGGACCCCAGAGGCCGACTAATAGGAGACAGGATCCTCACAGAGCTGACCAATTTGAAACAAAGTCACACGCACGGGCCCCAGTCCAGCCTGACTGGTGTCTAAGGACAAGAGGACATTAGGACTGCGACACAAATGTGACCGAGAGGTCGTGTGAGAACACGGGGAGAAGCTGGCCTCATTCAAACGAAGGAGAGAGGCCCCAAAGACTCTGCTGCTACACCTCGAGGGCGGACTCCCCCAGAACTGGAGGCGACTCTGGCCTCTACACCCAGGGTGTGGTGTGAGCCCTGCAGCCCTGTGAACTCACCAGCCCCAGGCGAGGGAGGGCACAATCTCCATGCCAGGACCACGTTCTCATGGAAACACCCCAAAGTCTTTGAAACACCTGTTTCCTTTCTTTTGAAAACTTCTTTATAGGGCCAGGGATTTAGCTCAGCGGTTTCGCCACCTGCTGCACAAGCGCAAGGACCCGAGTTCAATTCCCAGTACCAAAAAAACAAGAGAAAACTTCTTTATAAAACTGATTTGTAGAAACAGTGGAAACTAGAGACGCTAAGGGGAATGGGGCATCACCATGGGCCATGGCGACAGTTCAGCTGCGGTGACTTTTGCTGTCAGAGGCTGTGCCCTCTCGCACCCGCTGGTCTGTCCACCTGCTCACCACCGGGTGTCCCCTCCTCTGAGAAGTCCTCTGTGTCCTCCCACCCTCCTGCACTCACGTGTATCCTCTCGGTGTTGCTGGGGGCTGTTTAGTGGGGACTTTGAGGCACCACATGGGCATCCAGCCTCTTTTCAGGAGGGACTCCAAGGAGAGTAAATTGAGCCGAGGCTGTTATTTTTGGCTATGTGGACACTGTGGTTGCTCTCTAAAACATTCTTGGATACCTGCTTAGGATGCTGTCTAAATCCAACCATTCACCTGCCCTTCAGGAGCACCCGCTGGTGGAAAATTACTCTCTCAGGGCCTGTGGCCATCCCTCGGGGCTCCGAGCCCCAGGAAGCCAGGCCGGGCAAATCTGCAGCATGTGGACCATTGTTGTTGTCTTCACCATGTCTTGGTGTCCTTCTGGCCAGTGGGGTGGAGCTTGGTAAAACCTGGTGTGAAAACCTGGTGGACACAGCAGTGTGCTTTCAGGATGTGATTGGACCATTTGTTTCTTAGGAAATATTTATTGCTTTCATCCCGATTCTGGGTCAAATTCTACTGCAAAAATGTTTACATCCAGAGGCTGAATCAATTTGAAAACCCAGTGGTTCCTATCCAGCTCCAGTTCTGCCCAGAAGCCCGCAGATCGAGTTTGCACGGAGGGTGAGCCTGGCGGGGGGACCAGCTGGGCAGCTTCCCCTCTGCACTCCCCTCCCCTCCTCCATCTTCCTCTTCCCTCCTCCAACCTCCCCCTACTTCTGCCCCACCCCCTCACTTTCTCTCTCCTTTATTAGTTCTTTCCTTTGAATCTCTTTGACTGGACTTTCTTTTCCCCAAGACTCGATTATGAATCCTTAATTTTGTAGGTCTGTAGCATGGGGGTGCTCCTAGTCATCAATCCAAACATCTCAATTTTTTACCTTTTATTTGTATTGATTTAAAAAAAATATGATTGAAAACCTCACAGAATGTACAATTTTGCCATCTTGATCATTTAGAAGTTAGAGTTCAGCACTCTGAGAGGCTGAAGGCAGAAGGATCACGGATTTGAGACCAGCATGGACAACTTGGTGAGACCCTATCATAACATAACATAGAAAATAAAAAAAGGGCTGGTGATGCAGTTCAGTGAGAAGGCCCCGGGGTCAATCCCAGATAGACAGACAGACAGACAGACAGACAGATAGATAATTAGGGTTAAGTCTATTCCCATCATTTGTCAACTGTCCCATTTTACAGAGGGGCAGCCTGAGACTAAAAGAAGTAATCACAGGTCCTGGGAAAATAGCAGAGGAAGGAACCACACTTAGGCCTTTAGACCCCGCATCTGGGACACCGATGAAGGGCAGGACAAGACCAAGGGGAGACCAGGGGCAGACAGGAGAGAGGCCAGGTGTGGGCAGGGCTGTTCTGTCATCTTTAGGCCATGAGCTGAGCGGTACGCTCTCTTTCCCAACCAGAAAAATCATAAAACGTTCAAGATATGTTCTACGACAGACAGAAGCCAGATGCAAAACGGCCTGCTCGCATGATTCCATTTATGTGAGACACCCCGAATAGACAGCTCCAGACTGAAGCAGGTAGGTGGTTGTGGGGCTGGTTGGGTTCAAATTGTGGCTTGGCCAATGCTCATGCTCTGTGACACAGGGACAAGCTGCTGGATGTTCAGGAATGGCAGTTTTGCATCTGGAGAATGAAAAGCATATTTTTCTTTAAGGACATTTCCTGTAAGATTTTCAATTTTTGTACTTATTATGTTGTTTTTGTTTTCTGTGAGGCCAAAGTGAACCTAAGAAATGAACTCCCCTCATACCCCTCCCCTTATAGAGTGCTGGAATTCCCCATGAGATAGCCACTTGCTCTGCTTCTGTAAACATGCTGTATCGCTCCCCGGGAACAGATGGTGCCCGGTGCCTCCTTGTAACCGCCGAACCCTGTAGCCACAGAAGGCCCTATCTTGGTAAGACAGGTGGGATGAAAAAGAACTGGGTTGTGAAAGATATTTCACAGCTGGCTGAAGGACATAGTGGCCTCTCCCCGAACGTCTTTGTTTGTGTTACCTATAAACCTGTACTGTCCCCTGCTTCGGGACTTCACTTCTCCTAGAGAGTGGAGTCCACGCGCGTGAATAAACTCCTTTCAGTTTTAACTCTGTCTTTGTCCCAGTGTTTGGTGATTTACTGGCTTGCTTGGTACAATACTTTCCCTGTAGTTTCTGAACCTTTTCAAACCATCTCAAAGACCACATGAGTAATAGTGTGGATGGGATGCCTGGGCTCTGGGGTGACCTGGTGTCTACTAGGGGTGCCCAGCTGGGTCAGGGGACAGCTGGGGGATCTCTGAGCTTCTGTTTCTACCTCTATAAATCAGAATTCACTGGTGTCCTTCCTTTCTGTGTTGTGGCAGTGAAATGGACACAGGAATGGGATGACCTAATGCAGAGTGTAGGTCATAGGAAGAACACCAAAACTGGCAGCTGTGCAGGTGGGTTTCCATGACTCCAGCAGCACCACTCTGCTGTTAAGATAGCATTTCTTCTGCTTCCTCTGCATTTGCCATGCTTTAAATACACTTCACACTATACCAGTCTTGACTCCCCCATTTTTCACTAAGAGCCCCACTTCTCCATTCTTTGCCAGAGTGAAGGCAAGGACCCAAAGAGAGGCAGAGGGAACTCTGAGCAGTGACACCCTCCTCCTGCTGGATGCGACATTTTGTGGATTGGGTGGGAAAATCAAAGAAAGGACCACTGGGGACCTGGACACAGTTAATATACCCAGCCTAAACAGGAGTGAATGCAAGAGGACACTTTGCCCTCTTCTCAGCTCACTTTCTGGGGAACCCCCAACATGATCTAGCATGATGAAAATCTTCTGGCTGGGCCCCTTTCTGGGCCTTGAGAAATCACAGTTTCCAGGAGGATCGAGTACAGTCTCTGAGTGTCGAGAAGGAGACTTGGACTTTATCCTCACATAGCAGAGTGGTGGATCTGCTTGAGTGCTGGAACGCCTATGCTAACAGGGGATCCTTCAGGGCTGGCAGGAGCCAGCGCCCATGAATATCGGGAGTGGGAACCAGGAGCCCAGCCATCTTCAGACATTCTCTTTGTCCAGAACGTTAGGCTATGACTTCTTCCCAGCTGTTGCTGCTTTATATCTCACGAAAGAAAAACTACAGGTGATTTCTAAAGCAGGCTGTCCACCCTCAAGGTTGTCATTTTTACAAACATAATAAAAACAAGAGCTTTAATTGGTGTCCTAAGAATCCTGTAGACTGTTGGTGACAACCCAGAAATTGTATTTCTATGCTGATTCACCTTTTCTGTCATAAAAAAACCCCACCAATAAAAAAACATAAAGCTCTGGCAAGATGAGCTAGTTTCTAGTCCCCTTGGATTATTACATGAGTTAAAAAACATACTTAAACATCCCTGACGAGAGCCACTTTACTCTCCCTTCTCTTATTGGCTCTATTATTGATACTCTGTGGCCTTGAATTTCAACACCCCAACTGCTGGACCAGACTCCCCTTGGTAAATAAAAGGCAACTGTCCAAAATGATTCATTTCAGTTTTGTCCACTAATGGGACTACTGATGATTTCTTTGTTCAAGCCTTATGGGAGACTCACCCTAACAAACTTTGCTAAATATTATTGTAATACATTTGCATTGGCTATCCTCAAAAGGTTAAGTTCTCTATGGGTAAAACAATGAGGTTTTCTTATTAAGAGATACTCAAACACTGTACAGTCCAGACAATGTACAAATTTAGGGATTCAACGTTTAAGACAATCATGATTGATAAAAATAACTGTTCTCTTGTCATTTATCTATTTCGGTGTTTAATATCTAGATAAGATCATAAAATTAAACCTACTGCTCCCTTTACAATGCTCGTATAACTAATCCTTTTTGATGTTCAACAACTGAGGTTTAGAGACCAGAACTAAAAAGATAACTGGACTAAAACCACAGCCAATATTTTGGACCTGGCCCTCCAAGGACCCAGGACAAGAGGAGACCTTTCCTACAAGGTCCTTTAATGTTGGTAAGTCACCCAGCCTCCTGAGCAAAGAGATTGTTAGACCCCAAAGAATGAGAGTCAACTGGGGTAACGTGTGCTATAAGGGAGGGTCACCAGAGAGGAAAAAAGTGTTTCCCTTGCTTCTACAGGAAGCCACATGGTCATGGTCAAGCAAGACCACAAGCCATCCTGGCAGCTGACACTGACAGAGGAACTAAGAGGGTCTACATATGGTCCCTCAAGTAACCCACGGACAGCCTTAACTGACCTTGATATTTGGCAAAAGGTTAATTTTGATCAACATTGGTCTCATTTCAGCTTGGTCTTAAATACCCAGCAGAAAGATATAACCAAAGATATAAAACTTATAATATATAAACTAGACATAAATAAGGGCCTCCAATTACTAACCCCTGCTGGCACTTTCCAGCCACACCAAGAGACAGATCTGAGAGCCAGCTGGTTGTAATTGTCCTTTCCATACTAGTGCTCATGCTTTGGTCATACACACTTTAATGTCTTGGTAGGGCCTATTTGTTCTCACCCAGGGGCTACCAAACTCCAAGTGATCATAAAGATGGTCCTCCACATGGAACCAGCCATCTCCTTCCTGCTACCATGGCCTGTACAATCGACTTCCCCATGGACATCATCCACAGCCCCTGCTGACGCCCCCTTTCAGCCGTAAGTAGCCAGAGTGGTCATCGCCCCTGACCCCAACAGTAGTTGGATGGTTGTTTTCAGAGCGAGGAATGTAGGGACAGCTGAGACCCCTAGGCAAGGTTAGATACAAGACTGGGCCCTTTAAGAAGTAGAAGAGACATGGTCTCTATGTCACAAGGAACAATTGAGCTGACGTCTTGCAGTTTCACGTTGTGTCTGTAAAGCATCAATGCTATCAAAATGCAGATGGTCCTACAGATAAAACCTACCATGGAGCTACCATCCTCCTTCCCCCACAGCCACCTAGATTGTCCCCTCAGCCAACATCACCTGCCCTTCACATTGCCCCCTGAGCAACAAGAAGCAGCCAGAGGCCCTGTCCCCTGTTCTACGGAAGTAGGATGATCAAGTCAGAGGGAGGAATGTAAAGGTAGATTAGAAGGACCAGGGCAAAACACTGATGACTAACACTGTAAAATCATCATATGCCTATGCGTGGCTGACAGTTGTAATGTTGATCTGTGGCTGATGACTGTAAGAACATCACAGGCTTATTGTGTACCTTGTGCCTGAAAAAAATGTACCTTACTGTATCCTTACGAAAATGTTACTCATGCTTAAGAAATCTCCAACTAACCTTGTCTCCTTCCCCAAAACAAAGACTGAGACCCTAATGAACCTAGCCCACATCATTCAACAAAACAGTTTACCCCTATAAGTATGGGCACATCTCATACTCACTGGGGCATCCTCAGTGGGATGTCCCCTATCTTGCAGGACCAGTCTGCATGTAAGATAGCTTTTCTTTTGCTTCCTCTGCATTTTCTACATTTTAAACAAAAGTTCACTTCACACTGTATTAGTCTTGAATGCCCCATTTCTTGCTAAGAGCCCCACTTCTCCATTCTTTGCCAGAGTGAGGGTAAACACCCAAAGTGAGGCAGAGGGTCATTACAGGAGACGCCTAGTCCTCCCTCAGAGACTCCTCCCACTGGAAGAAACACCAGGTTTCTGCCACACATGTGCCTTATTAGACAAAGGGTCTGGGCAACATCAATGCAAATACAGTCAGCTCTTGGCTGGATTGTGAACAAAAGCTTCAGAAAAGAAGCTTTCCAGAACTCCAAATTGCTATCCAAATTCTTAATATGAGTTGCAAGAAAGGGAGTGGTAGTCCTTGGGGCTGCAGTTGGAGGAATGAGTGGGTGAGGGCCAGGGGTGCAGAGGCAGGAGGCGAGGCCCATAGGTTGTGGGTCAAGACCCCCCACTTTCACAGCATGTGTGGGAGGGGTAAAGGAAGCAATCAGGACCCAGCCGAAGAAGTCCAGTCCCGGAGATGGGTGACTTTGTAGGGAGAGGGTAGGCAGGCCCTCACATCTAGGCTGAAGATCCCAGAACAAGCATCCCAGAAGACTCCAAATTCCAAGGTGGGAGTGAAACTAAATTCTTGGATGTACAAGTGATAAAGCAACCTCAGCAGAGTGAGTCCCAGACATGGGTCTGAATTCCCTTCTCTCATTTCCCTCCCTACACCTTGCAACAAAGGAAATGGAGCATGAATTCTAGACCACCTCTGAGAACCTGAGCTCAGTTTCCCCTTCTGTCATTGTGCATAATCCACTCACATCACAGATGCCTGTCTGAGATGCTGGAAGTCCCTGTCATGGGGCTGTATGTGCATGTTCAGTCCTCCTGTCCCTTCTCTCTCCACCCTGTGGGTGGTCCCTTACCTCTCCAGGCCTTGGTGCTTTTCCCAGGAGGATGGGGGCAGTGTCCCTGGGCCCTGCCTGCTGAGGGAAGGGTTATGGCTAGATAGGCAGTGGTGGGACCCTCAGTCCCCTCCGAGACCCTAGAAGTGCCAAGTGCAGGCCAGAGGGTCAGCGAAGGGTCTCACAGAGGAAACTAGGGAGCTGAGCTTAGCTTCACCCTCACCTGTCCCCCATTCTAGGCCACATGGGTCTTCTTCTGGCCCATGTTCACCACACCAGCCTGGTTAGGCCCCAACACTTACTCCCTGAGCAAAACACCCGGAAGTATCCAGCCTGGTTCCCCTGCAGATATTGTATGCAGTATTTGGGACAGATGTAGATATATGCAATTTTGCAGACATATGTAAATTTGTACACGCCCCCAAAATATTTCTTCATAGGTCCCTATGCCCTATATACAGTTCAGGCCACTGCTGTTCTCCTTGCTCCACAACAGGAAATACTCAGATAAGATACACATGCATACAGCAGTTGGTACCACTCTCATGAGGTGCTAAGCCTGGAGTGTAATTCCAAACACGATGCATTTGCAACTCATTTATCCTCCAAAGCTGTCATCATCTTCACTTAGCAGAGGAGGAAACTGAAGCATTAGAGAAGCAAAGTCACTTGCCCCAACTCACACAGCAGGTCAGTGGGGAAGTAAGGTTTGGACCTAGGCATCTGCCACCAGAGCCTGTGTTCTGTGTCCCTTACCCTGTGAGCTTTTGACAATTTGCCTGAAGCAGCCTCTGCTTTGCCCTCTGTCTGCAGAGCTAGCCCCTCCACACATTCCTCATAGACCACACATTGCTTAAAGTCTCCTGGAGCCTCCTGGAATCTTTGGGGGTACCAGGGAAGCCCGAGCCTGTCTGCTGTCCTCCCTTGCCTTGTTTTTAGAACAATCCCTTTGCAACATGCATTTGTGATCAGTGATTCTCAGTCCTTTTTAGCATAAAGGCTCCTTTGTGATATCAAAATAATTCCTGGACCACTTATGGTAATAGTTCTACTTTTGCTATTTACTGATCAAGAAATCATCTGAGAAAAAGCCACCAGCAATTTAGCAGCACTTTTGAATACATTGGATGAGTTGTTGTGTGTGGTGTATTAATGTTTTTCAGTCTAGAATAAATGGGCTTTAGAGATAGATGCTGACTTCTCGTACTAAGGCCTTAAACTTGGAGACCCTTAGCTCAGCTAGGAAACCATTTACCTTTTCTTCTTTTCTTCTTCATTCTTTCAAAGTCTTTCAGATTCCTGAGTCATGTTTGAATGTGTTCCCTGGCCCAGCCACCTCTGTCCCTAATGTATCACCTATCGCTGCCTGGCAAGTAGCTGTGCCCTGTCACACTGAACAGTGCCTGCATCTCAGTCATTGCTGGGGTCATTGGCTTGTCATTGTTTGCATCCCTAATGTACAATTAGGCCATTAAGAAGAGGAGCTTTGGCCTCTATGAGACCCAGGTTCCTCTTTTAGCTACAGCATCTTCTAGATTTGTGAATTTGGGCAAGTCTTGCCCTTCACTTTTTCTTAGGGTCAGATTCTTTGTCATCTGTAAAATGAGGATGTTAATACCATCTGTTTGCCCAGTCTACCTTAACCCTTTTCTGGTAACAGAGTCCCTCCCTTCCTTCCTTCCTTACCTCCCTCCCTCCCTCTTCCCTCTCTCTCTCCTTCCTTCCTTCTCTCCCTCCTTTCTGTTGAATTTATTTTTAAGTAAGGAACCCATCCATGCGATTTGATAGGGCTACAATGGGGAGCAGGTATCCTAGACTTACTAATAAGAGTGTTCAATCCCCTGATCACAGTGATCTGTTCAGACAGGCATGTGACCTCAGGGTGAACTAACCCTGATCTGCCTGCAATGTCTTGTAAGAAGATAGGAAGAGACTGGCTCTTCAAACAGGGATTGCTAAACTGATAAGACATGGTTCTAGGGCAGTGGTGGCGAACCTATGGCTCTCATGCTGCGATGGACTGTTTGTATCATTGAAGCCCTAAAAGGCTTGCCATCACTGTTCTAGGGGTATGAACAGCTATCTTACCAACCACATAGAGAGAAACTGCTTGAGAAATGGAAAGATATAGGAACCCTGATGATATCTATAAGGTGCTTGGTCCAGCCATTTCTGAAGACAGCACACAACTAGACAAAGCCAAAATTCCTCCTCTCCCACCCTAGTTTTAGAAAACACTTTAGTGCCAAGGATTTAGCTCAGTGGTTCCACTGCCTGCCTCACAAGTGCAAGGTCCTGAGTTCCAGTACCAGTACCAAAAACAACAATAGCAACACCACCACAAAACACTTTAGTTACTATAAGTCCAGTTTATTTTATTGCAACAGATGCAATCTTGACTGTGAGAGTCTATTACATTATGGTTTCTGGTAAACCACGCAAATTTCATGCCTTTGAGTTACTTGTCCTTTTGCCTATGGATAGGGTTCATAGCTTGCTTTAAATCATGGGTGTCCAACCTTTTTGCTTGCCTGGGTCATAATGAGTGAAGAGAAATTCTCTTGGGCAGCATAAAAAAATATGGTCTAAAATATATGGTGATAAAAATATGCTGTGAATGTTTACATTTTTAAAGTTTATTAGAGTACAGGACATTGCCATTAATCCACCACAAAATACTCCCACTTGCTTCAAACACACTTATCCCATTGTTTTTGCCACTTTCTGAAGCAGTTCTGCAAGTCCTCTTTTGTGACATTCTTTATGAGGCGTGATCAAAAATATGCTACATCTGTTGCAGAGTGCTATCCAACACAAAGGTAAAAACATTACAGTGTGTCCTCTTCCACCTTGTTCACTAAATCTGGCACTATGGGACATCTGGCTCCTCTCCAAAGTAAAAATGACTGTGAAGGGGTTATGGCTTTGGTCCAGATGTCCCCCCAAAGCCGCATGCAGTCATAGATGGGGCTTTTTCAGAGGTGGTTGAATCTAGAGGGTGTCATTGACTCATGGTGCAATGCTAGAATTAAGGGTGCTAAGATTAAGGGTGGGTAGTTACTAAATCAGTCTACTGATTGGTTTGGTATGGCCCTAATTCCTGGTATCCTGGATACAATGTAAGGGACAGAAAGAGGCTTGTCTTCTCCCTTGCTTGTTTCTTTTGCTATCTTCTGCTTGCCATGAGCTGTTTCTCCTCTCTGTTGTCCCTCTGCCATGTCACCCTGCTTGGAGCCAGCTGATTATGGACTGAAACATCTACAAATCCTAAGCCAAATAAACCTTTACTTGCTAAACTTTGGGTGTTGGGGATTTTGTCTTAGCAACAAGAAAAGTAACTAAGACAAAAGGTAAACATTTAAAATCTCTTCAGGACATCAAGGCAGCCACAAGAGCTCAAGTGAAGATACTCATGAACGAGACCTCAAGAATAACTTCCGAGCGGTCCCAGAACCTGGAAGGAAGCTCTCCCGCCGCCATCCCAAGCTCCTAGGGCAGAGAATGTGAGCCATGCGGGCACCAGAAGCATCCCCTGCCCCCCATGGAATTGAGAAGGCACTTAAACAAGTCTCAAAAACAGACTTCTGGATCATCTACAGCAACCCTAAAGGGAAATGAGATGGAACAATCTGATACTCAACCACCTGGACTCTCTGAACTGGCAACAAAAGAGGATCTGGGAAAAATGAAATCAGAAATAATTACT
>NW_004624752.1:10894846-10934216 GCF_000247695.1 Heterocephalus glaber | reverse complement strand
ATTCTTTCTATTGTGCTGTCTTTTCCTTCTAGTTGCTTCTACCCCCATTCCTGGGATTTCCTCTTAAAGACAGAGTGAATCTTCATTTCTTCAAACCACCAAGAGCCTCTCTGAGTTTTCTTCTTTTCTCATATTGCTGGAACTCATCTGGCTCCGCTGGAAGTGTGACCTTACCCACTCTGCCTTGGTTTCCTCATCTGTGAAATGGGAATAACATGAGTATCTGCCACACTGGGTATTTAACTGTAGAGACCCTGAAACAGTGTCAACCATACAGTAAGCACTCAATAAAGGAGAGTAGCTCTTTTCATTCTGCAGCCTTAACATTCCCAGTCTTTCAAATGGAGGTGGCCACTGAAGGTAGTTCAGAGTTACCAACTCCCGATCCCAAGCTAGGTCCTCTTTCCCCTCTCAGAATCGTAGAACCAATAACAAGACCAGGGTACATTGAGCAGTGAAGATTTTATTCTTGATTAAGAACAGGACAAGCAGGGCTGCGGATTTAGCTCGGTGGTGCCGCTGCCTGCCTTGCAAGTGCAAGGTCCTGAGTTCAATCCCTGGTACCAAAAAGGAAAAAAACAACAGGACAAGCAACAGACAGACTTGCAAACCAACTTCTCAGCCCTTTGGGAGTCAGAAGGTTATAAATATAGGGTAAAAGAAAGGAGGGAAAGGATTGGGTAATGAAGGGGAAGGATGTTTACATCTTTTGGGTTCCGGATGGAGATTTTTCTGGGGTTTACGGTCCACCTCTTTTCACTTTTCCTATGGTTCTTTCTGGTCATGAGCATGGCAATTGTCTGTGGTTATGGCGCTGGGGCAGTCAGGTAGCACATGGATGGGATTAGAATGAAGGTAGTTTGGCTGGTGGTCACTGTGGCAGTCAGCTTGGACCCTATTGGTGTTGGCCCACCCACCTGAAGAGGAGCTTCTGTCCTCAAAGGTAAACAAGATCAGGCTGGGATGGAGCTTCAGCTCGGCCAAGCAGGCAGACAGAGTGGGGCAGGGTGACATCAGTACCTGGTGATGGAGCCAGCCGTGGATCTGTGGCGCCAGCCACCTGCACTGTCCCCTCTCTAGTCTCTGTCAACCTCCCTCCCCCAGACACACTCAGCCCATCGCTGGGTTCTGGTCTTGCCAGACCCCAACTCTCCTTCCTCTGAGCTCCCGATCTCAGGATCACTGAGGCTGGTCCTGCTCAGACCCCTCCAAGGCCTCATGGGAGTTTCTCCCTGGCCTGTCCCCACTGACCTCTCTGCCCCTCCTTGAATGTTCTCCTCTCCTGCTCCATCTTCAGCAAGATGACCCAACTCCCAGCTCCTGACTTTGCACTGTGCCTGCCCCGTGTGACCCCCAGGGCCCAGCACAGTGCCTGGGACCCTGGGCTCTGCAGACCTTGGCTGGCCAGTGCTCTGTGAGCCTGGACAGCATCCATATCCGCTAATGTCATTGTTTTCTTTCAGCTCAGACTCAACGTCTTTCACCTCAAAGCCACAATCATCAGGCCTGAGCCCAATGGCCAGAGGCCTCCTGGTGGTCCGGACACTAAGCCTGTAGTTGTTGCACCATGAGGAGGTTCTGGAATCTGTGTGGTTGCAGGGAGGTGGTGGTGCTTTTAATTGATGATATAGAAATATTTCACTATTTTGACACATGGTTCAGTTCTGCCTTTCTCCCCAGAAAGTTCTTTCTCATCCCTGGACCCTGCCTCCTTCCCCTCCCTCAGCTGCCCCAGGCCTCGCCCCATTGCTCTACCAGCCTCCCTGCCCCCACTCCCAATCCACTACTCTTCAGAGGCTTTTATTTTGAAGCCTGCACAGAGTTTAAAAACCAGTGACCTGCTTTTTCCAGAGTTTGTCCCCAGGGCTTGGAAAGCATCCTTGGACACATGGCTCTGTGAACACCCATCTGGCCCATGCTTTTGCCTGAAGATCTCTCATTCCTGGGACCCTCACCGTCAGAATGGGGACAAGGAGCTCAGAGCCTGGTTGTCTCAGCTTTCCCCAACAGAGATTGAACAGGGGGCACATGGAGGCACACGGGACCTGTACTCCCCACCAGAGTCAGATCCCAGTAGGTTTGCAAGCCGGGCTTCATGGTGCAAACCTATAATCCCCCCACTATAGGAGACTGAGGCAGGAAGATCACAAATTTAAGGCCAGCCTGGGAAACTTAGCAAGACCCTCTCTCAAAATGAAAAATAAAAAAGGGCTGGGGAAGCAGCTCAGTGCAAAGGCCCTGGGTTCAAACCCCAGTACTGTAAAAAGAGTATGTTTGCAAATTGGATCAGTCATTGGACAACAGCTTAGTAACCACACAGATTGGACCTGCAGTCCCAACTACTTGGGAGGCTGAGGTAGCAGGATTTCTAGAAACCAGCCTGGGAAAATAGAAACCTAATATTGTCTCTCCAGTGGCAAGGAGTGAGGCCTCTGGAGCTGGCCAGAGTTCTGCACTATTGCTTCTCTGGGCCCTGGGTCCTCATCAGTCAGGCAGAGGGGAAACTCCTCCCAGGTCATTTCATGTTCCTCATGGTGCCCATCTTTGAACAACTGATACACTTTGAAATGTCTGCTGGGGAAGCAACTGCAAATGTTGGGGGTCAGCTTTCTTGGTGGGACTGCCCAGCAGTCAGGCTGTGTTAGGGGGTCACCTCGCCTTGGCAGTTCCGAGCCTCAGTTTACTCGTGTGTAAAACAGGGGCTGTTGTGAGCTGAGAAGGGCAGGTAAATCACCTGGCCACCCTGGGGACCTGCACCTGGCTTCTCCATTAAGTAAGGCTCTGCTGCCTCAGCCTTGTGCTATCCAGGAAATAGCAGGTGCTCTGCAGTGAGAGGCAAGGAACTCAAGTCTCTGCCACCTTTGTAACCTCGGGCACTTCTCTCTCCTTTCCCAGCTGCAGTTTCCTCATCTGTGAAATGAGAAGAAGAATATAAAGAAAAGGAAAAAGGCATACTGCAAATGTTAAAAGTGAAATTCCTGCCCAGCTGTGGTCCTTGAGAGGAGAGAAGCAGAGACTTCTTGCTTCAGGAAAACACCATGATTAATGTTTTTGTTATTATTGCAAAAATAGGGAGACCCTGGGCATAGTCTGCATGGGAAGCATTTATTTACACATCCCCAGACTGACAACTGCTTTGTAGAAAAGGCTACAGGCATTGGCCTCCCCCTCCTCCTGAGCTCTCTCTAACACAGAAAAAATACGCATATAAAAAAGTCTAATCCCAGAGCTGGGGATTTAGCTCAGTGGTTCCTGTGCCTTCCTCAAAAGTTCAAAGTCCTGAGTTCGATCCCCAGTACCAAAAAAAGTATAATCCCTCAAGGGCAAAGAGAAGGAAAGGAGCTTCAACCGAGGAGAGATTACAGCACTCTGGTGGAAAGCAGGCCTTATGGAAGGAATGGATTAGGAAGAGCAGAGGAAATGATAAAAGACACAGAGGGGAGGAATGTACCAATTAGAAGACAATAAATGAGCTCCAGAACCCCCAAGTGCCCACGACTTAAGGGAGAACAGGTGGAGAGGACAGTGGCCATGCATTGAGAGCCAGCAGTCAAGAGCTTAGCCTTGAGCCTCCTGCAGGAAGTGCATTTTCCAAAGATGGTTGAGAAGAGACTGTAGCAGAAGACAGGACAAGATGTTGAGCTGAAAACAGGATATTAACTGGAGTCGGCCTTCCGCATGGTCAGAGCATCCTCTCAGCTCCAATATACCCTAGCTCGTTCCTGTATTTCAAGCACAGCATCCTGGCTGCCAGACTAATTACTCGAGAGATTTGTTAAGGAAAAAGACTCGCTCTACTGTCATTTGTGGGGGTCCCAACAACATGGCTCCCCCCCCCACTGAATATCCATATGGACACCTAGCATCCCACAAGCTCTCATCCATGATGCAGAGCCTCTAGCAGCCTTAGAAGCTTCTTTGTCTCCAATACTAATGGAGAGCAAATATGTGCTAGATACATAAGGAAAGCTTTCATGTAAAACAGAGATACCAAACAAAAAAGATCAAAAAGGAAACAGGAAGAAACACTGTTCCTGTAAGCCGAATTCAGGAATGAGCCACTTGGATGAGAATGATTTTTGTCAAGCACAGATACATAAGGAAAAACAAATTGCTTATTGTTATGGTTGTTATACAGTAAAAGCTGATTGATAGAATTCATAAAACAAGAATAGGGTGCTGCAATGCTCAGTAATTGGAGAACAAAGGAGAGACTTTGAAATTTAGTATGATGTAGATAAAATAAGAATTTCAGTAACAGATTTGGAAAACAAATCATAGAAATAAATTCAAGGGCATGATAGGAAGAATAGAAAATAGAAAATATGGTGGGGAAAAACAAACATCTAGGAGACCCAACATCTGACTTAGAGACATTAAAAGAGGCAAAAAAGAAAAAAAAAACTAGAGAACAGAGGAAAATTTCAAAGACCAATTAGAGAAATTTTCCCAAAACTACAGATTTTAAGTCACCAGATTAAGCAGGTTTACCATGGAGCAGTAAAATGAATGATAAATAATCTACACAACACACATTATCATGTAACTCCAGAAGACTAGAGGTAAAGAGACACTCCCAAAAACTTAAAGAAGAAAAGTTTGAATATAATGAAACAAAAATCAGAATGGGATTAGTGTTTATGTTTTTCTTAAGATCAACATAGGATACAATAAGACAAGCAAAACTGTCTTCAACAATCTGAGGTAAATTATTTTTAACAAATAAGTCTCTAGTTAGCTGAATTCAATCAAAATGTGAGGATTAAACAAAAGACAGTTTCAGGCATGCAAGGTTTCAACATTTACTTATAGTACATCTATTTTTAGAGAAATATCAGAGGATGTGCTCCAGCAAAATGAAAGTAAAACAAAAAAGGGGATATGGTATCCAGGAAATGACAGATCCAAATCAGGAGAAGGCGCACAATGGGAAAATGTCTCAGGAAAGAATGGAATAGAGACCAGTCAGTTGGGTTGACAGCCCAAAAGCTTCTAGAAAAAAGAAGGTTCAGTAGAGCAGATGATAAGTTACATGACATCACAGAGCATATGAAAAAAATCACAATATATATTTGGAACATTGTGACATAAAAATTCAAAGCAGGGCCGGGGATTTACCCCCGTGGTTACATAGCAGGTCCAACGACAGCCAGGACCTGAGATCAAGCCCCTGTACCAAAAAAAAAAAAAAAAAAAAAACAAACAAAGCAATTACTAACTCATGGAAAAAGAAAAGTTGCTCAAGAGAAAAAGTTAATCATTATATAATGATGACTCTTAAAATAATAATGTGCATGACCATGAATATGTACACAGAGTTACTGTTTTAACCAAAAGTAGTGATATAAATATCTTGGAAGGACAGGAGAAAGGAGGAAAATTGGTATTAGACAATGCCTTTCCAAGGGCATTGAATTCACATTTACCATCAGAGGGGACTAATATATAATATCCAAAAATCAATCAATCAATCAATAAAATGCCAATATATGCCTGTCATTTAGAAATATAGAGTCACTTAGAAGAAATAATGAAAAAGGTTTAAGTAACTATTTGGGGGATGGAAAGGGAGGAACAGGGACTTCTCAATACTCTTCTTTCTTGTTGTAGTCTTAGAACCTGTGATATTGATTCAAATATTGAAAAATCAATGCCAAGAAACAACAGAGGTGGAGGCATAGGAGAAGGATTGGGAGGGAAGGTTCACACAGGGGGAAGTGTCTCACAATGGTCCATGTGTCTAGCCCATGGAGTTGCTGAGTGGGTGAGAAGTTTCCTCCAGGAGGTTGTGGAGCTCCTCACTCCTCTGGTCATCCTGATGTCTTTCCCTTCCATGTAAGTCTATAAACATGGTCTGGGAGAATGAGGGTCAGGGCCAGGCAGTGGACAATGCAGGGGTGTGGGTGGGAGGGTGCAGCTGCAGAGCACAGCAGAGCAGGCCCCTTCTCCTGCTCATACTACAAGGAGGCTCTTAGAAAGAATCAGGGCCTGATTCTGGAAAAAAAAATCACAATCTGCTATTCAGTGGGATGAGGAAGAGGTGACCTTGCCCCCTACTGCCACATTACTCTGAACATCAAATGTCATCATGAAGTGAGGCCCACTCAAAGATGGTCATGAAAGCAACGACATCATGATCTTTGGTGTCACTGCCTAGCCCCAGCCTCTGATCTCCCCCTATAACATAGCTAACTTAACTACCCTGACTGGAGCACCTACTGTGTACCAGGCAGACACTGTAACCCTAATCCTGGGACAGTGGATCTTACGTGGTCTTCAAGGGAGACAGGAGTTGGTCAGGCAGTGATGTGGGGAGGGCTGAAGGCATCAGTGTGCAAAGATCTGGGGATCACGTGGACTGAGCGGCACCTCAAACTCCTGCTGGAAGGGCAGGAGGAAGAGGCTGGAGTCAGGCCAGAGCCTGGCTTAATCAGAGTGGCAGGGCTTCCTTCTCTTAACCATGGAGACACCTGCAGGGATGGGAGGCACAGGAGTGAGTCAGATTTCAGAAAGTCCTCCAGAAATACAGTGTGGATGCCAGACCACGGGACCAAGGTGGGACAGGAAGCCAGGAAGCCACTGCTGACACAGTTCAGGAGAGAGACAGGCCTGTAGGTTTGGGTGGGGCAGCTGGAGGAGCCTCACTCAGGTAGATACATTCCTGACTCGTGGGGTGAGGTGGCAGAGGTCTTAAGAGGCCAACGTGACTTCCAGGTTTCTGCTCTGGTGAACAGTGGAGACAAACATTTGTGAGGAGGAGTTGCTACACAGAGAAAGAGCCTCTGGGGACAGCTGGGTGGGAGTGAGGGGCTGGGGGTGGTTGAGACACATGGCTCAGCACTCAGCGAGAGACTGGGGAACCAGGCCAGTGCATGAAGGCCCCACCCAAGAAGAGCAGGTGGGGCAAGAAAGCGGCCAAAAAGGAGCTGGACAAGGAGGAGGAGAAGCAGCTGGAGTCATGGCAGCGCTGTGGCATCTGCAGCAACCTGGGTTCGGGGTAGGGATATTGAGGGCAACAGTCAGGAGGCCACTCACCAGTGGAGTCTGTTGTCACAGAGCTGCAAGGACAGTTGCAGAATTTCCATTTCCTTCTGTGGCAAAGCTCTCAGGTTCTTGGCTGTGACATTTGGAGGAGGCGGGCCCTCTGGCAGGCACTGCCACACTGTGGGCACAAGGAAGGAACTCTTCTCTAAAGAATGGAGCACAGAGCTCAGAGGAGGAGTAAATGCAGGATCCTGGTCCCAGCAGGAGGGGCATCCTGGGGCTGAGCCCAGTTGCTCTGCTGTCTGCCCACCTCCCTCCTCTCCTTCCTCCGATTTGTTCTGGACACAGGAAATCCACAGATAAACATGACACGGTTCTTGCCCCAAATATGTGTCCTAATCAGCAGGATGGGGTGGAGGTTGAAGGAGTCAAGAAGACATAAAGATGGTGACCAAGCCATGAGAGCTGGGGTGGGGCACCCCCTGGCCTTCAAGAGACAGCTTTGACAGGTTTTGAATCTAGGGTGATGCACAGAATCAAAAGGATGAAAAAAAAAGGCCACCAAATCCCAGAGCAGGAGCCAGGAAGGGAGAAAACATCTCAGAGAGGTCAAGTTGGAAGAACTGGCAGTGTGCTGTGTGGACTTCCAGCTTCCAAAACCATGTGCTACATGGCTTCATTATGGGCCTGAGAAATGGGCTCACAGAGCTGGGAAATGTTGTCTTTAGTTGGGTGGTGATGAATCCACCTGCCACTGGGGGACTTCATCCGGAAAGGAAAGGAAAGAAATGGGCTCTGGACACATCAGCAGTCTCTGCCACACTTAAGACAAATAAAGGCATAGGGTTGGGGGCGGGTTGCATTCCCTACAGGATGCCAGAATAAAATGATAATATGCCCAAATTAAGTAGATGTCCTTCCTCAAATGGTTTTTAATCCTGCAATTATATCAGGCTCTGAGTGCCTTTTACAGACAGGTAAACTGAGGCTCGAGGTAGTTGAGTGAGTAGTCCGGCGGCCCAGGGCAAGAGAGTAGGAAGCCCTTCTGCTCCTCATCACGTCTTCCTCCCTTCTGCCTATTCCCTCAGTTTTTTCTTCAGTTGAGCAGCTGGATCTTGCTGTCTGCTAAGCTGGCTGGGTGTAATAGTTAAACTGATTGTGTCAACTTCAGTGGGAAGTACCCAACTAAATTGAATCAGTATAGTTTTGGGTGTGGAAGACCCACCCTGGGTGGGCTTGTCACTTGAATGGTATAAACGGGAAACAATGAAGGAAGGCTCTCCTTTGTTTCTTCAGAGGAGCTCCAGTCTTCACCTTCACCTTGGAGATCATTTCCTGTCTTCCAGTGCAGACCCATCAGCCTTCCATCTCAGACACTTTGGCCTCCTGATACAGAATCACTCGGGACACCACAGCCTTCAACTGGATCCTTCAGATCTCCCGCGCACAGATAGACCTTTTGCATTCTTCCACACCTGACTCTGTGGCGGCGGAGGCAGGGATTGTAAGCTTACCTTGTAAATTCTTATATATTTGTATATCTTGCTTTAAATCTGTTTCTCTAGTAAGCACTGACTAATACATTGGGTTTTGGGAAAACAGAATACAAACATATTTTTCAACAGGGAGAATTTAATATAGGGGATTAGTTGACAAGATCTTGGAAGACTAAGCAAGGCAAAAGAGGACACTGAGCAACCAGCTAGGAACTACAGGAAGCAGCCACCACCCTTGTGACTGAGAAGAGGAGGAAGAAATCCGGGGGATCACAACCCAGAAACTTGGAGGAGGAGGAGCCCTGGGTAGCTGGGACCCAGGACTTCAAACCTCTGGGGAGAGAGTGAGTGGCCACTGGCCCTGGGAATGTGAAAAAGACCAGAAGCTGAAATCGACCTTGGGAACAAGGTAGAGTTGGCTACAGCCAGCAAATACAAAGAAGCAAGCTCCTTCCTCCTCTCCAATCCCTCCAGCCTCCTGCAGGACGCCCTTTTGACAGGAAACTAATGGAATTCAGTGAGGCAAAGCAGAAATGTCATTTGTAGTCACAGCCCAACACCATGCAGCAGAGCACAGAAGGTATGTTTGGAGCCAAGCAGAGACAATTTAACAACTACCCAGAGATTTTGACTGCATGTACACTGCAAGCTTCTACAGACCTGAAGCTAATCTCTCCAAGCCAGTGTGGACCTGGTATCTTGAGCATCTGTCTTTTGATATATTGGCTTATAGAAACATGTTCTGGTTTAGATAAAAAAAAAAAAAGACCCCCAAAATCTCATGTATTCAGAGGTGGGGCTTTCAAGAGGGCTCTAATTTTGTCACTAGATGAATCCTTTGATGAGGTCATAAATGTTGTCACAATGACAGAAAGCTGGGTAATACAGAATGCAAAATGTGCCATCACTTTGAAATAGTTTTCTTGTAAAATTAAATATGCGTGTGCTGTACAACCTGGCAGCCCTCACTTAGATATTTATCCAGAAGAAAAGAAAGCACCTGCCCATGCCAACATGTATGCTTGGATGTTTGTAGCAGTTTTGTTTCCACCCCAAACTAGAAACAACTCCAATGTCCATAAACTTGTGAATAGATAACAAATTGTGATGTAGCCATAAAATAAAATACTCCTTGGCAATATAAAGAATGAATTACTGATGTCTACCTCAACTTTGATAAATTTCAACAGCGTTATACTATGTGAAAAAAACCCCAGGCACAAGAGATTACCTATTCTATGATTCTTTGTATGACATTTCAGGAAGGACAACATAAGAATGCTCAAAAGTAGATCAGTGGCTGTCAGGCCTGGAGCTGGAGGGAGGTGACTGGGTGCAAACGAGCAAGAGGAATCCTTGGCGATCATATAAGTGTCTTCCATTGTGATTATGGAAGTAGTTACATAATTGTCAAAAACCATGGGGTTGTATATTTTGAGTTGGTGAGTTTGATGAATATGAACTATACTTCAATAGAGCTGATTTTTAAAAACCAAATAAAATGTTACCGGAAGAGGCACTTTCTTCTCTTGCTATCAATACCACCAAGCCTAAATCCAACAATGTCACTCTTACTGAAAACACTTAGAGGGTTGCTTCCCTCTCTGAATGAAATGCAGAGAACTACAGTGGCCTACAAGTCCATTTGCTCCACTTACCCACCCCAACATTTAGAGGGCCTGGAGCAAGAGCAGAAGAAAAGGTCCATGCATCATGATCCTAATTCTGCACAGTTCCAAGTCAAGTCAAGCCAAGCAACTGCCAAAGAGTGAGTTCCAACCTCCACTCTTGACAAATATAACTTCAGGACAACCTGGAAGGCCAGGTTCAAACTAAGAGTCCCTTGATTCCTTGGAGTTCTGTGCCAGAAGCTGATGGCATTGACAGCTAGGCCGCAGTCTATGCCCCTTCTTGCCTTTCTAGCCCAGTTCCATCTAAAACTGTGAGGCTTCTTGCTGGGCTCCTGTGTAAATTTGTGTTTGCAACCTCTGGAGGGCTGGGTTGGGGATGGAACTAGGGCAACTGGAGGCTAAATATGTTTCTCCACAAATGGTGCTTGGCTCTGTGTTCGTGCATTCCTGTATGTGAGAATGCACATGTACAGACATGTGTGTGCATACGTGTATATAAGCTCATGTGGTGTGTTTATTTCAACAGCAGTGTGAGCTGTTTGGAGACAGCTATAACATTTTTACGGGCTGCAAAGCAGATGCTAAATGAATGCTTGTGTAGTGAATGAATGAACGAATGCCAGTGCAGCAGTTATTAACAGCATGTTTTGGAGTCAGCCACAGCGAAGGTCCAAATGTTACCGTGACACTCACTAAGTCGCTTTGATTTCGTCTCCTAATCCCCTAGAGCCTTAATTTCCTCTTCTCCAAGACAGGGATAAGCACATCACTCATTTTATGGGTGTGGTGTGAGGAGTAAGTAACAATAATCAAAGCCAACACGTACTGAGCTGGACTGTGGGCTTTGCAAGTGCTAACTCATATGCAGCTCCCTGCAGTGTTACGGGGTTGGGTGTTACACTGAGTGAACTCTCGGTGCGACTTGGCTGTTGTCATATTTATGACCGAAGGAGAGGAAGGTCAGTATCCTGAGCCCGGGGGCATCTTCTCCTGAGTTCTTCTCAGACTGACTGATGGGAGTTTCCAGGAGACACAATGGGTAGCAGCAGGCAACCATCTGCCTGGCCCGCTTACAACTCGACCCTCGGCTGATCTGGTCCTTCTATCGCGCTTAGCACATCCATCCTCGAGGTGGCGCTGCAGAGCGGGAGCCCGGCTGCTGAGTTGCGGCGCCCCCTGGTGTTCGGTTTTCAACAATGCTGTGATTAGTGTCTAGCTTTTCCACAAGGGGGCGAGGCAAGAGTGGATGGCAGATATGGGTGAGAAAACCGCATTGAATGTGATTGGTTGTGTGACAAAGAGGACCAAAGTCAGGGGAGATAAAGAAGGGAAGGACCAGATCATTACAAGGAAATTATCATCTAGAGCCTAGCACATAGTAGGTGTTTGGCACATAATAGGTGCTTAATGCATTTTGAGCAGATGATCCTATGAGGCAAATGTTATTATGACCATTTAGAAAGATGAGCAAGGAGACTCTGTCGGAGAGCCAGGGCATGCGCGCTTCAGAGCCAGTCTGCCTCCCAGAGGAGGAGGGTGGGTGCCCTGCCTTCAGGACTCTTGCTGTCTCACTGGCTTCTTCCACAGCCTTCTTTCCTTCAAATGCTGTCCCAGGCCTGCCAGAGCTACCTGTTTACGGCTCAGGGATGAGGTCCAGTGAAGTTCCCCTCGTAAATTATAATGGCAGACACAAGTGGGCCAGGATTGGGGAATTCAGTGTGTGAGGGATCCCCAGGAATCTTGCTCAGTCCCATCAGGGATTTTCCTTCTCTTCCCCAGGAGAGCAGCTGACACAGACAGCGGGCATCTGCTGGTTTCTGAATGAGCTCCTGACCTCTCCAGGTCCTGTGCTGATGCCCTGAGCCCTTAGGCAGTTTCTTTACCCCCACATGGGGCTCCTATCTGTGCACCCTTGCACCTCCATGAAGAAGCTTTGAAAGGTGCTGTGCACCCCGAAATCTGCACATCCATCTGTGGTTCAGGTTCCAGGCATGTATTCAGCCTGCCCCTTGTAAGGAGGCTATGAACGGGCATCAGTATGAACACTCTTGTCCCTCAGAGATGCCCTTTCCCCAGCATTTGCTTTTGAGTTCTTGAGTCTATTTTTTTCAGCACCCATCCTTTCTGTCACTGTTAGACTGTCACTTAACCATTGCCTGTCTCTGACTGCTGCTGGCAGCTTTTCTTTCCTCCCAACTCCCTGCTTCAGATCTCAAAGTTGACAGTTTGGGGTGTGCTCTCAAAGCAACCTGATGGGAAGGGAGATCCAGGTGCTTTCTTCTGGGAGTCAAATGTACAAACTGGTATGGTGGCCTTTGGGCTCCCAGTTCGAGACACTCAATGGTGTTTTCATGTGCATGGAGAATGGAGGTTATCAGAAGTTGGCTGTCCATTTGGGAGAGGTCACATCAGGTGTTCTTTTGTACCTTCCCTGAGACAGACACTTGCCTAGGGAATGTGCCAGGAGTCTGGCTCCTCTTCCGGATCATTCTGCCCCCTGCAGCAGTGACGGCAGCCAGTGGGGGACCTAGCATGGGAGACCTGGCAAAGGGACAGGGGAGAAGGCCAGGAACTGCCACACAGCAGCAGGATGGCTGCCCACTGCTGACCGAGTGTCTGGTCTCAAATTACACCATATCAGAGTTCTGGCATAAAATTAGCAGCAGTGCTCTGTGTGAGAGCAGCCAGAGAAATACTCATATTCAGCAGAACCAGGCAGGGACAGAAGAAAGAGAGAGAAGGAGCCTGGAGGGGAACAGACACACCCATGTCCCCCACTGCAGAGGTGGCTGCCCAGCCTCTGAATCAGGTCACAGGAAGGCTCTTGGGGTGGAGGGGGTTGAGTTGAGGAGAGGCAAGATCTAGGGAAATCTGGAGTCATGAACTTGAGGGCTCATCTCACCTGACATACGCACACGCACACACACACACACACACACACACACACACACACGGAAACCAAGGAACATGAATAAGAAATTTCGAGAGGTCTTGCATTTTTCATTCATTTTTTGCATGAATTTTTACCACAACCCCACTAAGTAAGCCTATCTTTGAAGACGAATGAAGAAAGATTCAAAGAGAACCTAGCGGTGTCCCCCGGAACACTCCATCTAAACATCCTTGTGACAATAGTCATTACGTACCCACTTAGATTTTCATGTCGAAAGATATTCTTCCTGTTCACAGCATCACCATCAGACGCATTATATGTTCTTTTATAGACACAATATAAACACATGCACGCTCACCGACACATAGTGTGAGTTTATACACAAATGTGTATTTTCAGCTACACACAGAATACACTCATAGTTTACACAATCCGATGTCAGTGCTCAACTACACTTCCTTGCTGAAATGGTTCTGTCACTTCCTATCCTCTTGATCAATGCCTCCTCTCCTGTCAGCAATGGCCAGGTGCCATGAACAGGCCTGTCTCATTGCTGCTTGGTTCATGAGTGCCTCCTGTAGCCATGGCCTGGTTGGAGTCATAGTTGGTATCATTTCTAATTCCTCAGGTGTGAATTCTTCCATATGCTGGGTCTGTGTGCTGTCTATCACGGTATACACATTTTTTATGTGATTCACAATTTTGATCTGTGAGCTCCCTGCAGGCTCGGTAACTCCAAATTGTTTTTACGCAATGCTTCAGCTGACAATTTCTGCACTGTGCAGGCAGCTTACATCTGGACCTTGCACCGGTGTAGGTTATAGGCTTGAGGCTCTGGCCTGGTGTAATGTCCTTTATTCCAGCCAAGGCCTGGAAGGTACCTCTACTCCTGTGGTGATCCCAGGCTGACAGCTGAGGAATTCTGTTCCTGTAATGGGTTCTGACACCCACCTTCACATTGGGAGCTCAGGTTTGAATTCATGACAACAGAAGGACCAGTATCCTGAACCTGGTCCCAAACCAGGCATTAAAATTTCAGCCCCCAGCACTCTGGGACGCTGAAGCAGGAAGGCCAAAAGTTCAAGTACAGTCTGGGTGATTTAGTGACTCAGTGAGATCCTGTCTCAAAATAAAAAATAAAAAGGGGCTGGGGATATAGCTCAGTGTCAATGCTCTAGGTTCAAACCTTAGTACTTCCAAAAAACCCCCCAAAACAAAAAAAAACCCAGGAAACAAAAAACAAGAAACCTCAGCCCAATAACATGTACCAACCCCTGCTATTCCCATGGGCTATGTGGGCTGTGACCCCTTCTTGCTGGTATAGATTCCTGTTCTCTCTCTTAAAACCTGAAAATCACATATTCTTGTTTTTGAGCTGGGATTTGTATCCTTAAAATACCTAAAATCATGGTACTCAGCATTTCACGTGGTTGCAGTATCATGGGAAGCTTCACCTTCTGCTGATCCTGACATCTTGATTTACCTCTGTGGTTCAAATGTCTCCTTCAATAAACAGCTATTGGTTGAGCATCTCTCTCCCTTTTTCTCCTTTCTTTCCCCCTCCTCTGACTTCCTCCAGTTCTCTGTCAGGCTCCCAGGGAGTCCCCGAAGGGTGCTGGTCTCATGGCACCTATGGCCTTGCCTGGTGGGGAGACCTCACTGGGCCAGGGCTGTGGACTGGGCACAGGGCAGGTTCCATCCTGGGCACTCACGCTCTACCCTGGGCTCTATCCGGCACAGAAGGTCCCCTGGGGTGGCTGGGTGGAGCGAGGACAAATTTCCGAGGAAGGGCTTGAGGCTGCCAGCCCCTCTCTGTTCTTGAGTAAGACAGCCCACAAGGGTCCTAAGGCCGGGTCCTGTCCTACTGCCTTTGTCTGGGACGTGAGAGATCTGGGGGGAGCCCCCTGGGGTGGCTCTGTCCCCACAGAGCCCTTACCAAGTCCAGCATGGGTTTAGGGCAGCGAGGCAGCAGGCCAGGCTGTCAGAAAGGAGGTCAAAGTCACCTGCTTCCTCCTCTTTTCCCTGGTCTGCTGTCTTTCCGCTCTGTGTGCACGTGGATGTGAATATGAGCATCTGAGCGTGTGTGACCAGTGGGCTTCTGGGGTGGCTATAGTCCTCATCCTCCAGAGGCCTTCTCCCCGGAGAGCTTCCTGCAGGTCCCATAGCCATGTGTGTCAGCAGAGCTGTTCATTTATTTGACAGGTGGCCGGGTGTCGGCGGAGCAGTCGTGAAACGCAGCTACACAAGCGCTGTGGGCTTCACAGGGCTGGAAGAGCCCCTCAGTAAAGCCTCCAGCAGGGGCTCACTTGGGGGGGACAGGTCCAGGAAGGCCTCACCAAAGAGGTGACTTGCAGGCCAAGACGTGCAGGGGCCAGGAAGAGGGCATTTGCAGCAGAGGGAGCAGCACACAAGGAGACCCCGAGGAGCAGCCCTGGGTCCTGGCAGCGGGAGAGGAGTGAGTCTGGCAGAGGAGGTGAAGCCCACAGGGCCTTGGGACTCCTGAGGCTGCAGGGTCAGGCGGATGGACTTCCTCCCTAGGACAGGCTGAGACAGGAGGGCTGTGACCAGGTTTCTAAAGCTCCCTGTGGCTGGCAGCCCTGAGGAAGGACAAGCTGGGCACAGGGACTGAGGGATGAGGTCACTGCGGCCCAGAATGTCTGGGTAAGGTGCCCAAACCAACCTCCACACTCTAGTATGACAGAGGTCAGGGGAAGCAAGGAGGCCTCTGTGTCCAAGGGATGGCAGGCGGGGGAAGCCTGTGTGCTGGGACTGGAGGAGAGCGGGCAGAGGCTCAGCAGCATGGGAGTGAGGGGTGGGTTTGACGCACCAGAGGATGGGCAGTGAGTCCCCACAGTCACAAGACCCCCTGGGGGCTAAGCAAGCACCAGGACTGGGTCTCTGGTAGGGTGGGGGCTCCTGATGCTCCGCCGAGGCTCAGAACCCAAGACTAGCACTGCCTCTCGCAGCCTGGCACTGGAGAATGACCACTTCCCCAACTGCTGTGCAGATGGGTAGAGAGAGAGGAAGTGCAGGCCCAGGGTGGCTGAAGAGGAGCTCGGGTTGACTGGGGAGGAGGAGCCTGAGCCAGGGCCACAGGAGGCGGGGTGGGGCCTCCCCAAGGCAGCTCCTGGAGACTGCTAGGACCACAGGCCACGGCCAGACACAGGGAGGCTGGAGGAAGTGAGAGGTGACTTCCTGGACCACCCATTGCCATGGCCCTGGCCCAGCAGCTGCGGGCAGAGAGGTGAGTGTGGGGCACCCCTCTTGGCCTTCTTTCTGCTCCCCACAGACCTTGGTGTGGAGCAGAGGTGAACCCTTCTGTCCCCGCCGCTCCCACAAGAGCTTGGGAGGCTCGGTTGAGTTTGAACCTGATGCTGAGAACTGCAGCTCTTGGAACTGCTTTCAGGAACCTTGACCTTGTGACTCACCAACCTCAGGCACTATGAGGACACAGAGGCTCAGAGAGGGGGAGCGACCTGCCCAGGTCACACACCGTGTGGGTGGCAGGGTCTGGGGCACAGGTGTCCTGGGTCCAGGTCAGGGCCCTTTGCTCCAGATGTGGTCAGGAAGGGATTGGTATCTGCTGGTTAAAGGGGGTCACAGCGTGTGCCCTTCTCACTCCTTCAGCCCAAATGTCACCTCCTCCACGATGCTTTCCCTGAAAGCCCCTATGTCTGCTCTCTGACCCCTGGCTCTGTTTGCCTTTTCTGCATATTCCTTATATTACTGGTGTCATGTTATAGTCTCGTGTTTTGTTTTTATGTCTTTTTCCTTGCCATTATCTTTATCCATTAGAAGGAAACCCACAAAGGTTTTTGTTTTGGCCAATGCAGTGAGATAAAACAAGCAGCACTGGTACCCAAGGAAGCACTCGGTAAATGTGGCTAAAGTGATTAATGCATGGGTCCCTGAGCTGAAGAATGTCCTAGATCCTTCTGGGCCAATGCTGCCATCTTATAGGCGGGAAAACCAAGCCCCGGGGGAGGACACAGGATTTCCCTGGGTCTCAGAGAAGGCGGCAGGACTGGGCCTCACCTCTCAGCAGCCAGACCCGCACTCCCCACTGTGGGGGCCCTGAGGTCACAGAGTGCAGCTCCTGTCCCCTGGATAGGAACAGCAGGTGGCATCAGGAACAAGAGCCCACATTAGCCACTGGAGTGCTGTGAGACAGAGGCCAGGCCCAGGTAGGGAGCCGAGGGGCCCAGGTGGAGCCTGGGGCTGGAAGGGGAAGCAGGGGAGGAATTTCCCAAGGCCTAAGGTCAGAAAGAGGGCTCAGCCTCATGGAGGTCGCAGGAGCAGCAACGCGCCTGCCTAGAGGTGGGGAATCACAAAGACCTCCTGTGGCCACTGAGGGTGGCACTGAGGGGCTGAGTGAGGTCATCTATTCCTGATCCTCTTCCCCACAAGTGCTCAGGGGAGACAGTGAAATAAACTCCCCCGGAAGCAGCAGCAGCTTAGGGCTGGGGCCACTTCCTGCTTCAGGAGATGATGTGAGTTCCAGCCCACAGGACTGTGGGCTTCCTGCCTCCCATCCTGCCCCTCTGACAGCACCTTTGACCCTGGGAGGCGCCCCCCTCCCCACTCCCTCGTGGGCCTCCCTGCACTTCCAGTGCCTCCGGGCAGCTGGCTCCCCTTGCTCTGCCTGAGGCCCCCCGCAGAGGACACACCCCAAACTTTCCAGAACCCCAAGGCATAACAATGGGCAGGGCCATCACAGGGGTAGCTGAGAGTTTGATCCCTAAGCCACATTCTGGGCTTATCATGTGCCAGTGCCTTTAAGGGCCCTTCCGGCCCTTGGCCTGCCCTTCTGGGCCCCAAAGCACCTCTCAGGATTAGCGCATGTATCTCAAGCCCAGCATCCTGGCCCAGTAGGACCTGGTGCCAGCAAGGGAGCAGCTACTCTGGGGAGAGTTTCGCTGGGCTCGCCGTGTCCCTGTCCGGTCCCCCCGGCAGCCTCCTTGTTCACTTGCATGCAGCCTGGCCACTGTCATATGAGGACACAGGTGGCAGCTGTGTGTTAAGCACCTACGAACTGTCTAGTGCCCTCCTAGGCACTGGGGACACAATGTGAGCAGACCCCTGCCCAGGAGGGGTTCAGGTTGTGCTTGCAACAGATGGGCACTCGTGACCATCCAAAGACAGTATTCCCATTGTCCTCACTTTATAGGGAGTAGAAGGGGCTGGACTGCAGAGAGGCATCTTCCCAAGGTCCGCACTGGCCATGGCCCAGTTGGAATTTGTCTTTACAGAGCTGGAACCGAGCCCTGACCAGTGAGCTGTGTCTGCCCAGGTCTGCCCTGCTCAGCCTACCTGTCAGCAGCCTCCATCCAGGGAAAAGCTGAGGCACCTCCTAGTGGCACAAAGAGGCCCCTCCTGAGGGGTCTCAGGGAGGTCCTCTGGGAGGACCGAGCAGGCAGAAGTCACCCCTCAGGGTACTCAGCCCAGGGTCTGCCCTGTACTTGGTGCCACACAGGGTTTGCTAAGAAGAGGACGATTGCAAATGGACAGTGGAGTTCAGGGGACCTGGGTTTGTCCAAGTCCACCCACAGCTAGTGGGGGTGCTCAGTGACAGTGTAGCAGTGTTTGGAGAGAAAATTCTGGAGCCAGGCGGCTTGGGCTCAAATTCCAGCTGTTGACTTCCTTGGGTAAACTAGTTAACCTCTCTGTGCCTCAGTTTCCTCATCTGTAAAATGACAGAATCATCTTAGAGGAATTCTAAGTGTCCAGTGCTCACTCTGGAAGTAGCTTGCTCTGTACAGTTAGTGTTGCCCAACTTGCTCAGCCAACCCCTGTGCAGGGCCATTTCTCCTCTTGTTACTTCCGGGCCCTCCCTCATCTTGCTACAGTTGAAAGGCTCATGAAATACACAGCCTCTGGGGAGAAAGTAGAGAAAAGAGCTCCTCCTAGGGGAAGAAAGTGAGAGGGAAGGTTGCCCGGCAGCCACAGAGTGCCCTGAGGCTGAGGGCAGGAATTCCCTCCTCCTGCCCATTGTTCCCCTGAGTCACTTTCCTGTGGTGACCAAGACCTCACCCACGTTCTGATGCAGCCCCGGATGTGGGCAGACCAGGTCACAAGGGGATAGCATGGACTGAGACGAGGCTCCGAGGTCCCAACCAGCAGTGAGCCCTTGTGTGTGGGGGCCCGATCCCATTTCCCAATTGTGACGCCAGAAGAATCACAGTTGCCTCCTGTTTCTGCATCTGTCCATGAGGGTCTGAGTCTGCATTTCCGCCTCTGTCTGTCCCACCGGGCCCGCTTCTGCTCACCGACAGCTCTTCCCTGGGGTCCTAACCACAAGCCACACCAAAGGCTGTCTCCTGGGCCACTCCGCTGAGCTCCACATGTGAGCCCCGGCCCCTCCTGGGCACCGACATGCTGGCCCACACTGAGTCCCTTACCCACTCTGCAATGTGGGCATCACCTTGGCATTGCTCCTGCTCTCACCTCCACATCCAAACAATGCCCACACCCTGCTGGTCACAGCTCTCGAGCAACGCACAGACTGGTAATGTACCCCTAGGGAACGCGCTAGGCTGCAGGGGAAAGAGGAACCGGGAATGCCTTACACAATGATCAGGGTAGATTTTGTCACACAATAAAAAGGCCAAAGTTAAACCACCGCTGGTTCCACAGCTGAGTGTCTTCAGGACCAGCATCCCACAGTCTCTTTTGCTTTTCCTCATGTTTTGGCCTCATGGACACAGTGGGGCTACTAGAGATCCAGATATCAAGTTTGCTTTCAAGGGAGGAGACCAAGTCAGCCTTGCCCATCCCTCCAGATCAGTAAAGCAAACACCTGGGAGGCTCCTTCACCAGATTTCCTCTTAGGTCTCATTGGCCAGAACAGGTCACAAGGCCACTCTGGGTTGCTGGGGACTGAGAAACAGGACAGGATTGTTATGTTTGGTTCAGACCAAACATGACCTGTCACCTTGATAGGGAAAAGTTTTGGATAACTTAATAGATTGAATATTAAGGTAGTTGTAGAAGCAAAACAAGTCATGTGGTCTTTTAAGATTTGCTTTTCCCACAACTCTCCTTGTTTAAGGTGAAGGTAATCTGACTCTTTAACCAGTAACTTCATTAGCCTAACAAAGTTGCAATGCCAGGGTGAATTTACAATGTATATGGCCTATCTTGTGTCTGTGACTTGTAAATAGGAACTGGAATTGTACTTACACATCAAAGACCACTAGGGATGAGATAATGGCTAAAAAGGATACAAAAAGGGAAATGATGAGCAAAGAGGGCATGAACACTTACCAGGCCAGTTTCTGGAGTTCCTGCCCGCTCGTGAGAAGAAATTTTATTATTTTACCCCAATTCTGTGTCTCCTTACATTTCTTTCTGCAATTCCAGAACAACCTCCGGTCTAGGCACATGGACACTTTGAACAGAGCTGCCACTTAGCCAGGAAGAAGCAGGGACACAGCAAATACTAATAGTCTGCTAAGGGTGCTGCTGCTGGTATAATCAGCCATCTCTGTGTGGGGCTCTGTGTGGGGCTCTGTGTGGGTCAGCTTCGTGTTACTGTGATACAATGGCTGAGGCAAATAGATTGTAAGGATAGCCAGCTTATTTAGGCTCATGGTGCTGGAGGTTCCAGTCTGAGCTTGGGTGGCCTCGTTGCTCTGGGCCTCTGGTGAGGGCAGTACATCATGGCAGCCCGGACCACTTATATCATGGGCCAGCTGTCAGCAGAGACTCAGGATGAACAGGGTCCCCTTCAAGGTCATGCCCCCAGTGACCTAAGGACCTCCACCAAGGCTCTGCCTCCTGAGTATCCACAGCACCTCCCAGGAGCACCACTCTGGGAACAATGTCTTTAACATGTACCCCTTTAGGGGGCTCCTCCAGACCACAGCAGGCGCTTAGGGTACTCTGTCCAGGGTGGCTGTGGCCTTGCTTATCCCGGAGACCATCTGGCCAGCGCCGCCTGTTCCTCATCTTCACGCCCTCAGGCCTGCTCTGCGTTTGTCATCTCTGCATTCCCAGCACCCATGGGTGTCTGGCTCAGGGAAGGGTGCCAATGAGGAATCCGGGGTACCCCATCAGCCTTCTTGGCATCTGGCCTCACACCCAGCAGGCCTGGAGCTCAGCAGTGTTAACCAGGGTCCTTCCCTCTTCCTTCCCTAGCGACTTCGAGCAGCTTCCAGATGACGTGGCCATATCAGCCAACATCGCCGACATTGAGGAGAAGAGGGGCTTCACCAGCCACTTTGTGAGAGTGACCCCTACCCCTCTGCCCTCTGGCCTCTGAGCCTCCAACTCTTTGTCTCTTAACTTCTATCTCTCCATTTTCAATGGGGCCGATTTGCCCCTTGGGGGTCATCGGCCAATACCCTGAGACATTCTCACCGCTGCCGCTTGGGATGGGCCTGCTGGTGGTGTCTAGTAGGAAGGAACAGAGGGAGGACCTGGGAGGGTTTGTGGTGTGATAGGGAGAGCTCAGAGGGAGGGTCCAGGAGGAGGATTTGGGGGATCCGTGGTGAGGGTCCAGGCGGAGAACCCAGGGGGATCAGGTGGGGAATCAGGGAGGTATCGGAAGGCATCTGTAGGGGACCCAGGGAGACCCTGCAGGAAGTGGGGGAAATGCAGGGGTTGGGGAGAGGGTTCAGTGCTGCCGCTACACACACTGCAGCACACAGGCCACTCGGTGGAGTTACTGCCCGGTGCAGTGCTGGGGGTGGGGCCCACTCTCTCTGTGACCTCTGAGCCTCCAGCCTCTGCCTTCCAGCTCTGCTCTGACTGGAGCCCCCCTGCCCTCCTGCCTCCATCCTCCTAGGTTTTTGTCATCGAGGTCAAGACAAAAGGAGGATCCAAGTACCTCATCTACCGACGCTACCGCCAGTTCTACGCCCTGCAGAGCAAGCTGGAGGAGCGCTATGGGCCTGAGAACAAGAGCAGCCCAACCACCTGCAGCCTGCCGGTGCTCCCAGGTGGCGGTGCCAGCCCCACCCGCCAGCCCCCTCACAGCACAGTGCTTTCATTTCAGCCCACCTGGAAACCATTGCTTTGGCCCGTGATGCCCTCCTGGCGGTCACAACCATTAACCCTCCCTCTGCCACCACTTCTGTGTCTTCCAGGACTCCACCTTGGAGCTCTTGACCCCTGGTGGCTTTTTCTTCTTTTTAATTTTTCTGTGATACTGGGGGTTAAACCCAAGACCCAGGGGATTCCCACTGTGCTACATCCCCAGTCCTTGAAATAATTGTTTGAAAAATTTGGAGACAAGGCCTTGCTAAGGCACGAAATTGCTGAGGTTGGGCTTGAACTGATCCTCCTGCCTGTCTCCCAGACTGCTGGGATTACAGGTGTGCACTGCCACGCCCAGCCCCTGATGACTTTTCTCAGCCTCTCTGATTCAGCCACCCACCTTCCCGGAGGCCATGGCAGGGAGCACGGCCGCATCCGTCCCCTCTGCCTGGGGACAGGAATCCTCCCCCTCCCCCTTAAGCACACAGTACACTTGCAGCCGCTCTCTAGCTCCTCTGCTTCCACACTGGCCTGCAGCTCACCTGCCTTCCCTGACCCTCGGGGAAGTGGGGCACCATGGTCCTGCTTGGGGACAGTCCCCTCACCCACAGCCTGCCCTCCCTTCCTGCTCACCTCTGTCCTAGTTCATACCTTGGACAGCTCCAAAACCCTCTGGCTGCAGCTCTCGCACTGCTATTTGACCCCTAAAAGAAAACGCAGCACCAGTGGGTTAGTGGGGTGGGCTCAGCAGGTGCTCCATGTTCTGCAGGACAGGCCTGGGCACCACTCGTCACCCTCCCCAAGCCTCTGAGACCCCACCTGACTTTCCCTTCTTCCCAATCCAGCCCCATCCCCCACTGTGCACAAACTCACTAAATCATCCATTATCTATCTATCTATCTATCTATCTATCTATCTATCTATCTCTCAGCCAATGACCACATTCAGCCCCAGCATCTCATTTCCCCTCTACCTTGGGCTGCAAGTGAGGAGAGGGCTCACCCATGGGAAGCGACTTCTCCTCTAGCACCCTGTCCTAGGTGATTAGGGTTACAGCTATGGGCAGAGCAGGCAAAGATCCTGTTCCCTTGGAACTCAGAAGTGTGTGCGTGTGTGTGTGCATGCACCCATGCATGCACACACACAAGAATAAACTGGATGGATGTCAGCAGTCTATGGTGCAGGTCAGAGGAATGCAGTTGGGTGGTGGTCCAGTGCCAGACCTGCCGCCTCATTGCCATGGAAAGATAAAGGGAAGCTCTCCGAGCCAGTGGGATGGGGCCAGGCACTCCAAGGATGGCTCTAAGTACAGCTCTCCTCTCCTTAGCCAAAGTCTACATGGGCGTGAAGCAGGAGATAGCAGAGATGCGGATTCCGGCCCTCAATGCCTACATGAAGGTATCTGTAGCCTGTGGCCTGAGCTGGGGAGGGCACTGCTTGTATGCTGGGGAAGGCACCACCCTGGCATGATGTGGGAAGCAGCTGGCTATCTGGCTCGAATGGTCCCATCTTCAGTCTGAGGGCCTGGCTTGGGGACAGAAGCTGGATGAGTATTTAGGGCTCTATGGATTGGGCCAGGAACAAGGGAAAGGTACAGAGAGCCATGCTTTGCATGGACAAATCTTCAGTTAGCAGTTCAAGCCCACAGGTGAGGCGCTGTGCCACTGTGAGCAAACAGTGGTGAGATCCAATGCTTGCCCCAAGGTGCCCAGTGGGAACAGTGATGGGTGGAGTGGGAAATCACATGGGAGCATGGATATGCCACGTCAGGGGCAGGACAGTCCAGGCCACGCCTACTCATGCAGCTCTTTGTGCAAACTAGGGAAGGAAGGTTCCCCCTGGGCTGACACAGCCCCTCGCCTGAGCTCAGGCTGGATTTTAGCTGTGCTCTCTGTTCTGTTTGGACACCCTTGTGTGTTCCCCAACCTTCAACCCACCTGCATCCCTATGAAATGGGACACAGCGGGAGAAGCTTGCTAAAGGCAGAGGCCAAGGTCTTCCAGGACTCTGAGCCAAGAGGGAAAGGACGGTGTTGCTCATGAGGTCGTGAGCACCCGGTCACTAGCAGCATTCGGGCCATGGCCTGAGAGAGAAGCTGTCCTCATAGCTTCCAGGTGTCCTCACAACTGAAGAGCACTGAATCAGGAGTCTTTCGTCGTGGCTCTGACATGGACGGCTGGGTAACGTGGGGTGACTTGACCCTCTTCTCTAGGGAGGTTTTGGTTTTCTCACCTGCAAGCTGGGCCAGCACCTCCCGCCTCTGGTTAGGATCTGTGGAGAAAAGCAGGGGAAAGTGCTTCGTAAGCTTGAATCTGATTGTGACAGGGCGGAGGATGGGGAGCCGCAGTGGCTGCAGGAATGCTGAGGTCTGAACAGGGAAGAGGGAGGGAAGCCAGCTGGCTCCAGCACTGGGGGCGCTGCCCTCAAGGGGGCGCTGTGACCACGGCTGGTGGCTGAGGCTCTAGTCTCCTGCTGGGCCGGTAGAGGGGTGAAGCTCTGGATGGAGGAGCAGACTGGAGGAGGAGAGGCTGCCAAGCTAGAGGTCCCTACCTCACAGCCAATCTTAGCAACCAGCCTCTCAGGTGATCCCCTCTCTGTCGGTGTGATTGGGGTCCTGAAAGCCAGAGGTCTTCAGTGCAGTGATCTCTGCTATAGCCATGCCATTCTGTACTTGCACACCTTCAGAGACAGGGGCCTCACTACCAGTCTGCCCGGGTTGAGCCTGCTTGTTCCCCTGTTGGATAGCCACTCGTAAAGCCCGTTTCCTTATAAATCTCACCCCTGGTCTTACTCCGACCTCATGAGGAACATGAGTCATGTGGTCACGACGCTTTGGCAAGCAGGAGGCTCTTGATATACCTTTGTGGGGTAAATGGATCATTTTATTTAATCCCCTCCGTAACTTGTGAGTTAGCTACTATGATCCCCATTTACAAATCCGGGGAAGAGGCAACGAGGGGTGAAGCTACCGGGTGTCACAGGGCAGTTGGGTAGGAGGGGTGGGACTTGAGCCAAACTGCAACTCCAGGGTTTGGCTCTTACTCAGTGAGCTGGGGCATAATAAAGGCACCGCAAAAATGAGAATGTCCTGCTTTGATGGGTGCTGTCTACATGCCTGGAAGTGAGCACTAGTTAGCTATTAATCCCCACATAGCCCCACCGGGAAGAGACTATACTTGTCCCCATTATTAATGAACCGGTAGGTGAGCGGCAGCGCTGGGATCCATCCCAGGATCAGCAGGCTCCCTATGCCCCTCCCCTCCCTGGGTCTCAGGCCAGTCTTTAGAGGCTCCAGAGCCCCAGTGCTTCTGGGGTGATCCCCCCATCCTGCAGCCCCTGCGGGATTCTCACAGAGCTCTGGGCGTCTCTAGTGCTGTGGCCTCCAAGCCCTCCCCTGGACACCTGGGACGGGGGCAGTGGAGGGCACGGTGGGGCTCCACAACCTCACAGTGTCGGGGGGCTTCGAGTCGTGGTGAGCATATCCAGCACAGGTGGAGTGAGGAGGCTGGGGCTCATGTTCCCGCCCTGGCACTTTCCAGCTCTGCCCCTGAGTCAGGCACCTTGGCTCTTTGGGCCTCAGTTTCCCCAACTGTGAGATGAAAGTGTCAGGAAGCATTTTGTAGGCTGCAGTGCCACCCTCTGTTGTTATTTTGGTTATTTGGGGAACTAAGAGGTGGGCTTCAGCAGCCGATGGCTCTGGGTGCCCTGGCTCTTTCACTTTCTAGCCTGTGTGGCCTTAGGCGGGTCCCTTCCCTCTCTGATCCTAAATAATGGATTGTGATGAGACAGACAGAGGTTACATGCATGGTGCTCAGCTCAGTGGCTGGCACAGTCAGCACCAGATCATGGTCCTCATCCTTACCATTGTCATTGTTTCTAGGGACGTTTAGGTGTTTCCAAATAAACTTCCCTCACGCCAGGGGTCCCCCTGCTGACCTGGTGCCAGGAGCAAAGTTGTGAAATGTTACCTCCAGCCGGCTGAGTTTCAGAAAGAAACTGATTTCTAGCATCAGGCATAAGATACATTTGTGGCGATGGGAGGCTAGCATCAGAGGACCGAGTTGGGACAGCTGGACTGGGATTCCCGATCTTTCTGCTGACCCCCTGTCCCAATCCCTTGCCCTACAGAACCTCCTCAGTCTGCCAGTCTGGGTGCTGATGGACGCCGACATCAGGATCTTCTTTTACCAGTCGCCCTACGACTCGGAGCAGGTGCCGCAGGCACTCCGCCGGCTCCGCCCTCGCACCCGGAAAGTGTGAGTGTCTGCACTGGGTGGGTGCCTCCCGCCCTCGCCCTCGGAAGGGGAGAGGGAGTAGGGCCAGTTCTGCTCCTGGATGCTCCTGCACAGTTCGGCCATTGGATGAGTCTGGAGAACCACATTTGGGGCCACAGGGAGTCTGTTTTGCTGTGTGATGGTCAGGCCTGGAGGATGGAGACCAGGACGGTGGCCCAGAAGGGTCTGGTGCCACAGCAACCGCTGGGGGTTGCTCAAGAGCTCTGGCTTCCTGGAAAGAGGAGGAGCTGGCAGAGAGAAGAGAGACTCGATGCAAACTGCCCCTCCTGACTCTGCCCCTGGTGTTAGGGTTCCCTGGGGCCAGCTATGGCCTGGCTCTCCTATCAGGGGACACTGCTGCTCCCTAATGCCAAGAGGCAAAAGCCCCCCACTCCCTTCCTGCCCCTCTCCAAGCAGAAAGTGCCACTGACTTCAGCCACCCAAACTTCCAAAGCCAAGTCTGCTGCCTGTAAGAATTCCAGGGAAGAGGCCGGCACAGTTTCCACACCAGCAATCCCAGCACTCGTGAGGCAGAGGCAGGAGGATTGTGATTTTGAAGCCAGCCTGATGACTGAGGGAGACCTTGTCTCAACAAACAAACCAGAAAGGCAGGACAGGGCCCTGCCCCGAGCCCAGCCTGCCTCCAACTCTCCTCTTCGCTCCAGCCAGCGTCTCCTGCTCTCGCTCAGCACCTGGCATCGCCCCTGTGTCCCCAGGCTGGCATGGTCTGAACCCCAGCTGTGTCTCATGGAGCAGGGCCTGTCACATCTCCAAGCCTTTGTTTCCCCAGCTAAAAAATTTAGCTGATGGTAGCTGTCAGGAGCAAGAGAAAGAACAGTGCTGCAGGCTCCATGAATTGAGGGCACGAAGGGAAGGGTTTTCATCCTCATCCTCTTCCCAGCCCTCTCTGAGCCTCTCTTCCGGGGCCATAGAGGGGAGAAAGTTCCACCTCCAGGGTACTTGGAGAGTGACAGGAGAAGCACAGGGTAAGGACAGTTCTTGCAGGGAGCAACCGTCCTGCACTTTAATGTCCTCTCCCTCCCTGCCTGTCCTGCCCCTGCCAGCGCCCCTCCGAGCACAGAGAGAGGAGCACTGGGAGGCTGACGAGCCCCTCCTCTCTCTCCACAGCAAGAACATGTCCCCACAAGGCACCAGCTTTGACCACCTGGCAGCTCCGCGTGCAGAGGTACCCCCACCATGGTGCAGGTGGTGGCGGATGAGAGGCCACAGGCCATTCTTGGACACCTGGAGCCTCCATCCCGCTGAGGGAAGAGCAAAGACCAGCAGGCAGGGGAAGGGGAGAGGGCATCCGTCCATCTTTCACTCACCCAGACAGCCTGCCTGGGTCACCTCAGGGTCGGCCTTGCCATGAGGACTGAAGTCTCAGAGGTGACTCAGATAAGACTCTGTCCCATCAGCTCACAGTGTGCTGGGGACATTTGTACAGATGGTGTGGGCAGTGCAAGTGGGTCAGGGGAAGGCGGGTGGGGGCTTAGAACCAGCTCTGTCCAGAGCATCCGGACCCCCCCACCCCATCCCACTGTGCTCCAAGCAGCACCCATCCAGGGCCAGGGCTCCTCCATTAACAAATGGAAAAGCCTCAGACAAGGGAGTCATCCTGCCTGAGTCTCAGCTTCCTCACTGGTAAAACAGGATACAAAAGGATGTAAAGAGGGCCCGGGGATTTAGCTCAGTGGTTCTGCCGCCTGCTGCGCAAGCGCAAGGACCCAAGTTCGATTCCCGGTACCAAAAAAAAAAAAAAGGATGTAAGGGGCTTCAGCAAGAGCTTGGTAAATGTCTCCTCCTCCACGCCCTGCTCTTCTCCCCAGGCCCTGTTCGATTTCACTGGAAACAGCAAACTGGAGCTGAATTTCAAAGCTGGAGATGTGATATTCCTTCTCAGTCGGGTCAACAAAGACTGGCTGGAGGTGAGTGGGAGGTGAGGATGGATTGAAGATGAGTTAAGGGTAGGGTGAAGAAGGGAGAACAGAGGTGAGGATGGAGGTGAAAACATTTTAGGAGGGTTTGGCAGGGCCAGAGACACTTAGGAAGGCCAGGGAAGGCCTTAAGGAAGACACTTGGTGGTGACGTCCCAGCTTTGGGGAACCTGCAGGCATCCGGGCCCTAGGGAGAGAAGCGTGTGGTGAACAGAGAAGATTCTGGAGTCTACGACCTTTCCTTTGGTTCTGGCTCCAAAGCTCATGTCCCTTGGACCCAGACGTGCACCTCTTGAGTTTATTTCTTGGTCTCCTGGCAACGGCACTCTTGACCTTTGGAGCCGGACAGTTCTTGGCGGGGAGGGTCCTGTACAACCTGGGGTTCTCAGCCGCATCCCTGCCCTCCCCACTAGGTGCCAGTAGCACCCCTCAGTTGCCACAGTCATACAGATCTCCGGAATTTGCTCCTGGGGACAAAATCACCCACAGTGGGGAGTCCCTGGTCTGTGATGCGGGATAACATTACTCACCTTGTAGGTCACAAAAAGATTGCAATTAAGAGCATGAGCCCTAGAATCCGCCTGCATGGGTCTTTTCCTAGCTCTGTTTTTGCTGCTCTGCTCATTTGTTTTGTTTTTGAGGGTCTTGCTAGGTTGCCCAGTTTGGTCTGGAACTCATAGGCTCAAGTGATCCTCCCACCTCAGCCTCCCAAGTGGCCCAGACTACAAGCATGTGCCACCATCCCTGGCTCCTAGCTCTGTTGTGAAGTAGCCTTGTGGACCTTTAGGAACTTGCCTGGCCCCTCAGTGTCCTTTCCTGTGAGTGGAGACAGCACTGACAGGTTCTTCCCAGCTTCCTAGAGGGGTAAGGGGAGGCTGATGCACAGGGCTCGTTCACACAGAGCCTGGATACCTGGTGCCTGGCAGGTGCAAGGGTCCTGGGGTGACTTTGATAAAACTAGGAAACTGGGGCCTGTTCTAGTCTTTGCTTTGTCCCAGCATGGTTCTAGAAGGGACCCATAATGACTCAGTGAGAGGACAGAGGGGGCCACAATGCAGAAGCCTTGGCCTTTTGTATCAGATCTCATTGTTATTAAAGAGATACTCTCTGCTCAGTGCCCCTGGGCTGTGTCTGAAGGAGGTTCTAGGACAGGCTGAGGCAGGACCAGTTCCAGGGATCCTGGGATTATTACCACTGAGGGGTAGGGTGGGGTCGCTGGTGTCCAGAGGCTGGAGAGGAAAAGAGGCATCTGGTGTAGGGGCCTGGAGCTCCATTGCAAGAACCCAGCTGCTTTCATGACCACCAGAGGCCCGGCTGTGGTCACTCTGCAGAAAGAGGAAATGCTACTGCCTTCCTGTTTTCTGGAAAGTCCTATATGTCAGGATACTGGTCACCTTTTGGGCTCAGGTTGCAGGGGTCAGGGGAGCAGGAAGCGGCCACTGTGGGTCTCAGTGTATGGGTCTGCAATAGGCTGTGAGAAGGCGTCTTCCATCCTGGTGTCGGAAAGGTGGAGTCACTACCTGCCGACTGAGCAGGCAGGGAGAGAGGCCTGGGCTGGAGGGAAAGATTTCTGGCTGATCAGTTGCCATAGGGGCGTGGTTGTGTCTGGGGGAATGAATGAAGGAGTGGGAGTCACCAGCAGGCCCCTCCACACCCATGACACTCTCCCTCTTCTGTCCTGTCTCCCTCCATCACACCTGCCACCATGTGGTCTCTATACAGTCACCTATGTGCCATCTTCCATTGTAACAGGTGCCCCTTGCTGGCACAGACGCTGATCTACCTTGAGTGCCCAGAGCCTGGACATAGATGGTGCTCAGGAAGTCTTGGTTGAATGCATGAGTGAATGAATGAATGAGTAAGGGACCATGGTCGCACTATCACCTTCGAGGGTACTCAGTGATCTAAAGACCTGATGTCAGGCCCCACCTCTTAAAGGGTCCACCCCCTGGGCACCACCACCATCATCCTGGAGACCGAGCCTTAAATACACAGGAATCTGGGGACATTCAGACCCAGACTATAGCACTTGTTTGAGGGGACCGGGATGTCATCTGCTTTCCTCATCATTATGAAGGGGCTGGGGCTCTAAGCCTTGGCCCTGAGCCCCCACCTCTGCACACCAGGTGTCCCTTCTTCCTCTCCTTAGGGCACTGCCAAGGGAGCCACAGGCATCTTCCCAGTCTCCTTTGTGAAGATCCTCAAGGACTTTCCTGAGGAGGACGACCCCACCAACTGGCTGCGCTGCTACTACTATGAAGACACGATCAGCACCATCAAGTTCGTGGCTGGCTGGGAGAAGGGGCTGGGCCACTCTCCAGCCACCCTTCCATGCCCCTTTCTACACTCCCATGTTGTCCCCTGACCACTCCAAAGCCTGCTGTGGCTCCCACTGTCTTCCAGATCAGTCCAGCCTCATTCCCAGGCCTTGCCCTGACCTATGTCCCCGCCTGGCCTGATGCCCCTCTCCCCTGCCTGTTGCCCTTAGGGACATCGCAGTGGAGGAGGACCTCAACAGCACTCCACTGTTCAAAGACCTGCTGGAGCTGATGAGGTAAGGGGCCCGGAGCAGTGTTCAGAGTGGTCAGCTGCCTGAAGATCAGACTGAGGAGCGCTGCTGCCCCCTGGGGTGCAGGGGTCTGAGTCCATCTTGCCCTCTTGCTGTGCTCAGGGCCCTGCAGCCTGGTCATTGTCTCCCAGGTGAGAGAGGAGTCAGAAGATGGGAACAGAGGGGCAAAGGGACTGGCTCAGGTTACACACTGTGTGACCATAGGTTCTCACTAGAACTGAAGTCTCTCTAGCTAACAGCCCTGAACTTGAACACTCTACTGTCAGGGAACTCACTACTCCTCCAGATCTAGGTCATCACTGAGTAGCTATTCTATGGAGCAGTAGTAGTGTGGTTACACACATGCACACAGGCACACGCGCACACACGCACACGAATACTCACATGCGTTGTTTGGTGGATACACTAGAATTAAGGCGACCGTGACTTTTTTGTTGACCACCTAGTCATCTCCCACTGTGATACTACTATAAACAAATGTGGGAGCATCTTTGTCCCATTATTTGACGACCTGTCTGATTATTCTCTTGGGATCATTATCCAGAAGTGGAATGCAGGGATCGAGGTATTTGCAACGGCACCCACTGGGTCAAATTTCCTATAAAGAGTTCAGATCAAGTTTTACTTCTGCCACCAGGGGGAAGGATACCCAGGCCCTGCAGCCCACATCAGACATCCCTGTCCTCTCCAGGTGCCTTTCCTCCCCCACAGCTCACACAGGCCTCTGCTTCTCTGTCTCTGTCTCTCTCCATCTCTGTCTCTCTGTTTCTCTCTGCCTCCCACCCCTAGCTTTCTCTGCTCTACTCTCTGCCCTCCCAAGCCATTCCTCTTCCTTGTGTGAAAATCATGTGCAGGACGTTCAGGCTCTGCCTGTATTTATTGTGAAAATCCCTTCTCCCCTCTAGATCTGTTTCCCCATCTGTATAGCAGGAAGGAGCTCTTCTTGGATGCTGAGGGCCTGTATCAAGCTCTGACCTCCTCTGGTTCTCAGATCCAGGCTACAAGCATCTCCCTGCCTCTCTGTATAGGCCCAAGGCCTCTGGGTTCCTCTCCTCAGGCCTTGGGTTAACCCTCACTTTTCCCACCCAGGCGGGAGTTCCAGAGGGAAGACATCGCCCTCAATTACCGGGATGCAGAGGGGGACCTGGTTCGGCTGCTGTCAGATGAGGACGTGGGGCTCATGGTGAGGCAGGCACAAGGCATTCCCACCCAGAAGCGTCTCTTCTCCTGGAAGCTGCATGTCACCCAGCAGGACAACTACAGTGTCTACAACACGATGCCCTGAGCCATTTGGAGATGAGGACCTTTTGAAGGGGGGGACTAGGAAGACTTCCAGGTTCAGAGGCTATGGATCCCCTGGGCTTGATTGTGGGTTGTCTGTTTCTACACTTATCTCTGAATTAAATAAACCTTTTCATCTCACAGGGCCAGACTGAGGAAGTTATTTATTTGGGGAGAGAGAGAGAGAGAGAGAGAGAGAGAGAGAGAGGAGGATTAAAATACCATTGTCAACTGTATCTGGCAGGGAGCCCTGGCTTGAGCCTCTAATCCATCTATTCCCACGCCCTGTCTATATGTAGAGAAATCCAGTCACACCCATTCTGCTACCTGCTTTCTCTTTGCCCCTTTGCCCCTCCCCCCTCCCCCTTTTCCTGGGATTGGCTGTCTGCTTCTGGGCCCCTAGGGTCCCACTGATGCCCAGTCCTTGCTGTGTGATGAGGTCGGGACTCCCTCTGCCCTCTTGGTGCCCTTGCCTGGCAGAGGAGAGGAAGAGAGTTGGTTCTTGGTGCCAGTTGTCACTCCTGCAAATGGGGGTAGGGATAGAGGTGAGCAAGTGCTTCGATCTTGACAGAGACGAGGAGGAGGCGGAGTCACAAGGTCTTCTGGGAGCTGAAGCTCCTTCCACCCAAAACTGTCAGAGTTCGGCAGGTTTCTCTTCCAGAATGGTGGTGTGAGGAATGTGAGGGACCCTCTCCCTGGTGAAGTACCCATTTAACAGATGAAAACACCTATGGCCAGCCATTTGAAGTCTCTAGAGCATACGGCAGTTGGAGGACGATTTATTGGGGGAAGATCACTTAATCTCAATGAGAAGAGCTGAGTGTATGGCACATGAGCCCCAGCATGTTTCCACCCCTGACTTGGCTCCTTGAGATGGAAACTACTCCAGACACTGCTCTGGATGGATGCAAATAAGAAGATAGGGCTTCCTCTCCCCTTGGCTCCTTGTCTCTGTGGTTTCACCCCAGAATATACAAGGTGCTGGGATCTCCCACATCTGGGTCACGGAGGTGCTATTCCAGCAATCCTGGCTGAGAAGGTCGAGTTTCCTAGAGCTGCCATGACAAAGTACCTTGAAACACAGGCTTATACAATAGAGATTTATTATCTCACAGTTCTGGGGGGCGTTGGTAAAAGTCTGAGACCATGGTGTTCACAGGGGCCTTTCCCCATGAAACCTGTAGGGAAATCCATCCTTGTTTCTTTCCAGCACCCAATGGTTTGCCCACCATCTTTGAAATTCCGAAGCATCACTCTGTCTTCACACTGATTTCTCCCCTGTGTCTTCATACCACCTTCTCTCTGTGTGCCTCAGTCCCTTTTTACAAGGATACCAGTAGTATGGAACTAGGGCCCATCCTAATGACCCAATTTTAACTTAATTACAACTCAACCCGTAACACTTCTTTGCCTACCCAGATCCCACTAGAAGGGCAAAAGCTCTGCCACAAGAACACTGGATTCTAGCTCCCTTGTAGGACAGAGATCTGTACTGGGGAGCTTCTCATCACTGGGACAAAATGCCTGACATACCCAGATTAAAAGAGGAAGAACTGGGCTGGAGATTTAGCTCAGTGGTTTCTTCACCTGCTGCGCAAGCGAAAGGACCTGAGTTCGATCCCCGGTACAAAAAAAAAAAAAAGAGGAAGAACTTAGTGTGGTTCATGATTTCAGAGGTTTCAGTCCAAGGTCAGCTGGCTCCAAGGCAGAAACATCATGACAGAAGGGAATGGAGGAGGAAGGCTGCTCAGCTCACAGTAGCCAGCAGCAGAGTGTGGAAGAGCCATAGAAGAAGGGGAAAGAAAGGGACAGGGTATGACTTTCATGGACGCACTCAGTGACTTAATTGCTCAAACTGGGCTCTACCTCCTAGCACATTCAGCTATGAATTCATCCATGGGTTAATCCATTGATGAGGTTAGTGCTCCCATGTTCTAACCACCTCCCAAAGCCTCACCTCTGAACACATGAGATTTGGGGAGGACATTTAAACCACAAATCCATAGCAGTGGGCTGCTGTTCTGAAAAATAAAGACCACGCTGCTGTCAGAGACAGAGCCTGAGAGATTGTGCATGGGGAGGTCAGGCTGGGGCTTCTGTGGCAGGCCAAGTCCCTGGAGTGAGAGCTGGAGGGCGTTTCTGGGAGAGAGGCATTTCTAGCTCCAAAGAGAAGAGAAGGAAGTCTCCTCCGGACTAAAATGTCCCCAGTGTAGGCTGATAGGAATCACTCAGAGTAAGAGTAAAAAAAAAAGTCTGACAGTCGAAGACCAACAAATCTCTGTGAATGAGAAGGTCAGTGACAGCTTTAGAGCCCAGTGACTACAGAATGTTAAACTACAGGACTAAAATGTGTAAAGATGTGAACAATGAGATCTAAAAAAAAAAGGGGAAAAGAAGATGACCAGGCAAATCTTACACACACACACACACACACACACACACACACACACACACACACACACACACACAGATATAGGGATTGTATAAAGGCCCATGCACTGGAAGCTTGGCCCCCAGTGTGATGATGTTGATGGGGTGAAACCATTAAGAGATGGGCCCTAGTGGAAGGTAATTAAGTCATGGTGTCTCCAACCTCATGAATGGATTAGTGTGGTCTCACAGACTGGGTTGGGTCTCAAAAGACTTAGCTCTCAGGAGAGTAGGTTGTTGAAAAGCAAGGGCACATTGAAAAGTAATTGGGAAAAGCCACCAGCCACGGTCTTTAAGAGGTGTATGGGCAACCAGAGAAGTGTTTTCTGACTGATTAGTGGCCACTTTATACCAGTGGAACAAACTTATTGTAGGCATTCTGGACTGGAAAATACAACAGTAAAATGTTATCATACCTGGAAAACTGCTATGCACAGCCCTTTCCTAAACTTCTTGTAAAAGGCAGTGTTTCGGCTTTTATTTCTCCCCAGTGGGGATATGTATTATTGCCTGTGTACAAAGAATTTTAGAGGAAGAGTAGTTTTTTCAAACCGTCTTCCCGCTACAACCACGGAGTCCAAGACACCATGACTGAGAAATCCAGGCTTGGCAACGCCATATACACAACTGCCAATGTTTGGAATGATGCTGGTAAATTAACATTAACAAATTCTTGACACACACTCTGGCTCCAATGATGTTTGCAAAAAAAAAAACCAAACCAAACCAAAACAAAACAAAAAAACCTTGCCTATAAAGGGTTGAAGAATAAATTTTGTCACTAACAGGAAGATGATGATGTAAAACTTCATTCTTACACAAAAAAGTTTATCAACTGAAAGTGTAAATAAATTAGAGGACCTGATATGAACAGAATTGTTCAATGCCGTGACTAACCTACTGAGTCATTCTTTCCGTGATGGGGAAGTTGCTGGTAAATGCAGATAAGTGTTAACCAGTAATTGTGCTGATAATGATGACACATGAATGCAGATGAAAATATGCCAATTGATAATATGGAAGTTGTGATTAGTTGATTACCTTTCCTGAACAATTAGCACTTAATGATGAGCAGGTGATAACAGCAAATTACCCAATTAGAAACAGACTACTTAGATAGCAATCTAAGACAATGTTATAGAAGCCTGGAAGAAGTCATTAAAAAGGCAATTGGCTGAGTGTGCTTCTGTTCGAGCACGTTCTTCCTGATTCATCACCAGATAACCATTAGGAACAATATGGTGTCCTCCGACCAGAATAATTCAAAGAGGGCTTAATAAAGGGATTATTTATAAAGATATAAGCAACATGTAGGAAAATCACAAGGAATACTTTACTATGCCAGAGACAGGACTGTGGGGCAAAGAAAAATTGAGGGTATTTACAACACCTGGAAGGAGAGGATACCCTTGAGATGACCAGTGTAATTTAGACAGGGATCATGGGAAGTCCCATCAGCTCTAAAATCATTCTACAGTCATATTGACACAGACACACTCTCACCTGAAAACTAAAGCATTAACTGCTATGGGCTTTCTTTACAAAAGTAGCAGGGAAGGTGATGAGTTAAATAATATACACATAATTGTTACAGTCCCAAGTTGGGAATTCAAGCTACTTTTGCCAGCACATTCATCAAACGGGGTCTTTATTTAGTGGAGTCACCCAAGACTATTTCTTTGAGATTTGAGTCCTTGTTACATCAGATTGTCTCAGTATTCCATGGGGCGGGAAATATCAAGAGGCAGCTGTGTGAATCGCCGTGGTTCCAGGCATAGACGTTGTGTCTTCTCTGTGTAGTAGTGATTTAGTTTCCTCTCCGTGGGAACCTGTCGCTCTGGACAATAGAACAACCCTTTTCTCTGCCTGTTGCCTTAATGGCACAAAGAGCCTCAAATGACTGTGATTTTTTAAAAATGTCACTTTGCCATATTCCACAAGTTCTGATGCCTTCTATCATCATTAGATTGTAAGTCTTTAAATTCGATTATGATTATATTCTTTGAGCTTGTGGTTATTACGGGGCATGTTTTAAAATTTCTAAATATATGAGGAGTTTTTAAAATATTTTGTATGCTTGTTGGCCATTTGTGTATTTTCCTTAAATGTCTACTCGTATTGTCGTCTCATTTTTTGGGGGGGGTCGGTTTGGAACTCGGGACCTTGCACTTGCAAGGCAGGCACTGGAATCACTGAGCTAAATCCCTGGCAGTTTTAAAAAATATTTTAATTGTTAAATATAACAATATAGAAAATGCATAAAAAGAAAAATAGCTGGAAATTAACAAATCAGGGTTCCAAAATGAGAAGTTAAAAAAGAAAAGGAACAATGGAATTAGCCCAATTGGAGAAGAAATAAATAATAAAGATAAGCCCACAAGTCAACATCAGCAACAAAATATTGCAATAGTAAAGATCAACCAATCCAAAAATAGTTTCTTTGGGAAGTCTTTAATGAGAATAAAAACAAAGAAGAAAAAGTTGTATTCAAAATGAAAAAAACTGTAGTTATAGATAAAGCAGAGATTTAAAAGATGCAGAGCGAATTCCATCAAAAGCTTTATATCATCAATTTAAAAATTAAGATTAAACAAATACTTAGAATAGTATAAGTTGGGTTAGAAAGTCAGGAGAATAAGCAGCCTGGATTTTCTTTTAATGATTAAAGAAGTTAAAGCAGAAGAGTTACCTCGCTGGGCATACACAGCTCTACAGAATAACCTTGATGTCTATCTCAGCCCATTTTGTGCAGCTGTAACAGAATGCTGCAGACTGAGTGATTTATAAAGAGCAGAAATGTGTTCCTCCAAGTTCTGGAGGCTGGAAGTCCAAGATGAAGGCACCAACCCCTTAGAATCCAATATGCCGGCTACTACAATGGAGGCTCCAACCCATGTCTTTGGGGGGAGGAACACTATATCCATGCAAGGCAGAAGAACCAAAGAGCATAAATCCACTCCACCAATCCTCTTACAGCAGTATTAAGCCATTCCCACAGGCTCTGCCTAAAATCTTGTTTGGATGTTTTTGAGATCTACACATTTCCCAAAAGACCCTACCTGCTAACATTACGGTGCTGTGGATTAAGGTTTCAACACATGAATTTTGCAGAACACATTCAGATCATTGCAAAACTCAAACAAACAAAAATGGTACAAATAATAAAAAATATAAGCATATATGAACATATATGAACATAGAAATTTTAGCAAACTCAATCAATAAGGTAAAAAAAATTGACAAAAACACAGTAATACAAATGCCTATGTTAGGTTTAACCCAGACATAAAAGGAAGGCTTAACATTTAAATATATACAAATATTATTAATCACCATATAAAAGAATAAAACAGGAAATAGGCAATCATTGCAAAAGATGTAGTAAGAAGAATTTTATATGATTTAAGACCCACTCATGATTTTTTTGTGTTTTTTTTGGTACTGGGGATCAAACTCAGGTCCTTGTGCTTGCACAGCAGACAGTGAAACCACTGAGCTAAATCACCGGCCCAACCCACTCATGATTTAAATTGTACTCTATACACATAACCACACATCTCTTAGTATACTGGTAATAAAAGAATATCCTTAACATAGTAAATGTCATCTTCAATAAAACCTAGAAGTAAATATCATTCTTAATGGGAAAACAGTAGAATAATAACAGGAGTTCTTTAACAAGGCAGAAAAAAGGCAGGCATTCCCATTATCACTTAGCTATCACTAAGTGAAAGGAATTACAGAGAAACAAAAGCATAAAGTTTAAGGAACAAAAGCGTATCTGTTATTTACATTTAAAAAATTGTCTATATTGTAAATCCAGTAGAATATAGAGGCAAGTAATTAGATGTGGTCATGATTTCCGCTATGTGGCTGATTATATAGATACCAAAAAATTAATTGTTTTTCTACAGGACTGCAATAATTAATTTGAAGAACATTTCTAAAACAGGCACAATTTACAACATCAATTGATATCTTTAGGCTACTTAGAAATAAATCTAACTAAAGATATACAGGACTCATATGTATAAAATTCTAAAGCAATGGAAAAATTAAAAGCAACTGAAATAAAGAGAAAAACAGCACATGTTCATGATTAGGAATCTAATACCATACAGATGTCAGTTCTCCTAACTGACGCATAGATAGCCACTGGTCTGATGTGATTCAAAAAAGTCTAATGATTTCTTTCTGTTGTTTTGTTTTGTTTTTCTTGGAGTTGCGAACACTTAGGCTAAAATTTATACAGAAGAGCTTAGGACCTGACATAGCCAAGATGCCCCTGGAGAAGTATAAAGTGATGGGCAATTTCCTCTGAAAACAAGACTTCTTTATAAAGCAATGGAAGTGCAAATAGTGGTTGTTGGCACTGGGATGGGCAGTCTGCAGATGAGCCAGAGTAGAGAGTGTGGAAATACCATGCACATGTGGAATTTGATGTTTGAAAAGGTAGCTTTGCAGATCAGTGGAAAAGAGAAACAAAATCTAAGAATGGTGTTTGGCAAGTGCTCAGTTACATGGAACAAATCAAATGAGAATGGAGCACTGTAACAGGGAAAACAATACTTTGAGAAGGTTTATCGAATACTATCCCTTTGGTTATGGAAGGATTTCTTAACTAAAACAAAAATAAATAGCTATTAAAAATGTGACTACATTAAGTTTAAGACAATCTACCAAAAGACACAAGAAAGGATAAACCAAACACTTTTGCAAGACATATAACTGATAAGATATTAGTATGTAAAAAATATGCAAAATATGTAAAGAATTCCCACACCTCAGTAAGAAAAATACAGTTATATAAAAATGAGCAGGGCCGGGGATTTAGCTCAGTGGTTCCGCTGCCTGCTTTGCAAGTGCAAGGACCCGAGTTCAATCCCCTGTACCAAAAAA
>NW_004624752.1:10844885-10894196 GCF_000247695.1 Heterocephalus glaber | reverse complement strand
TCGGGGATTTAGCTCAGTCGTTCCGTCCCCTACCTCGAAAGCGCAAGGTCCCAAGTTTGATCCCCGGTACCAAAAGAAAAAAAAACAACAACAACTTGGTTTCCATGGAAGATTTACGTTCTCTATTTGTAGCTTTCACTTCATTTTGTGTGAGTTAGATATTCTAATCTACTATGGCAAAAGAACATTCATTCCATCCACCCATACTGTGGGTCACTGCACAGCTTTTCAAAACATTTTATTAATATATACCGATTGTACATATTTATAGGGTATAATATGGTATTTCCACACATATATCTAGTATATGTGATCAAATCAGGGATATTAACGTTTACATCTCCTGGTCATTTCTTTATGTTCGGGAGATTCAAGTCCCTGTCTTCCAGATCTTCATAAAATGCAGACTATATTATTAGGAGCCATGGTTACCCACAATGCTGTGGGACACCAGGATTTATTCCTTCGATCTAACCATGTTTTGGTACCTGGAACCACCTCCCTTTAGTACCCTCTCTCCTGCCCTTTTCCAGCCTCTAGGAATCTCTGCTCTACATGGTGATGGGCTTTTCCAGCTTCCATACGAGAGGGAGAACAGGTAACATCCGTCCTGTGTCTGGCCATAATCCCTTCCAGTCCCATCCATGAAAATGTGCACGGTTTTGGTATAAGTGACGCCAAATGCTCTCTCTCCTGGTCCCAGAGGGTGTGGCAGGGTGAGGGTGGCATTTCACCTCTCTGAAATGTTTGCATGATGCAGTAACTCTGAGAGGGACCAGCTTCTATTTTTTGTCGTGACCATAGCTGTGACCTGGACCTCAGTATGTTTCCTCTGCTCTACTGGCTGATGTGATGAAGTGAGGGGCTTTCCTGAAAGACAGGGCAGGATGAGGCTTGGGCTGGGGGAGCCTCTCCTTGGAGAAGAAAGGCCAAGGCAGGAGTCCAAGTCTAGCACAGTTGTTGGGAAGGACTTGGAGCTCTCTTTCCAGGTTGAAAACTTGGGGACTTTCCACTTATGAAATTCTGGTTAATATTCACTTGCCCTGCAGACACGTGCAGTAATACCTAATGGCTTCTGTGGTTGAAGGTTTGTCTTTAGGGGCAATGAGGGATGGAACAAAAGGAAGGAAGTGTGGATCCGGCCGGGCATGGAGAGCGTGGAGGGCCCAGTGTGTGCTCAAACAGAAAGGCTGACAGCCACTCCTCCAGGGCTGCTCTGAAGAGAAAGGAAGCAGGGGAGGCCCTGAGGCCCTGTGGGGAAATGTGGGTCTCTCTCCACCACTTTCTCAATGGATGACTTGGGGAGGAGACTCAGTTTCCGTGTCTGCAAAATGGCCTAGTAATAGCAGTTTCCTCTGTCATAGAGTTTTTGTAAGAATAAGAAAATATATTTGGTACATAGCCTGACACAAGGCATCCACTCAATAAAGAGAAGACAGCCTGAAAAGAAGTCACTGAAGCTTTTTATTTTTATTTTTTTTGCATTGCTCAGAAATGAACCCAGGGGCTTATGCATGCCAGGCAAGGGCTTTATCACTGAGCTACATTCCCAGCATTCCCTGAGCTTTACTAAGAAACAAGAAATGCTGAGGAGTTTGGAACAGCGACTGTGCCCATGCATAATGGGCCACCATGGTGGGCCCTGGGAGTTCCTGAGGGAATTTTGGGCACCTCCATCCTCCTTCCCCTGTTCCCAATGCCTTCCTTCCAAGCTGGGCCTGGAACTATTCCTTCAAGAGAGCAAATTGCCCCAGAAGCAGGACACCATCCAGGAACCACATAGTGACATGGCCATGGCTGCTTAATGGCCTTTTGTAAGCTGTTTATGAGAAGTCAGCAACATGTTCCCTGCAGGGCAGGATTGGCTCCTTTGCCCAGTGGACATTGAAATAATACTTAGCCCCACTTAACACCAGCAGGGAGGTTTGATGAGTTTGTCTGGGGCTTCTGCCCCCAGTTCTGGAAAGCGGGGTCCTTGAGGAGCAACAGGAGTTCCCACAGATCCTATCAGCTTGCAGCCTTGTACACTGGGGAGCCAAAGTCCAGAATCCATGTGACCAAGCCACAGGACCTGCGGGTCAGTGTGAGTGAGAGCGTGACTCTGCATGTGTGTGTCTGTGTGTGTGTGTGTGTGTGTGTGTGTCTATGTGTTGGGAGGTGGCTGGGGCAGAAAATACCACAGCAACAAAAGCTTCTTGGGGTAGGTAAGGTTGACATCACGCAGAAATGACAAAATGTTTCTGAGATCTGAAGCAGATGACAACAACGTTGAGTGGAATAAATCATCTCTCATTGGAGAAACTCAAAGTATAAGTAATTTAAAGAGCAAAATAGGAAACGGGAGGGTAGACCTTCTGCAAATGGGAACGGGAGCAAAAGATGCGAGGGAAGTGGAAGGGCACGGAGGAGCGGGGGAGTAGAGAGAACTCAGATGTGTGATGCACAGGACTCCCTACCGCGAATGTAATCATTATGTGCTGCAAACATGTACTAATACAAATTTCAAACATTAAGAAAAAAAAGAATGGAAGCTCTCAACCACCTAATAAGTATGTTTTCCTAAAACAACAAAAAAAGAAAGAAATTGACCCAGGAACCCTGGTTCCAATGCTATCCGTCCACTTGATTAAACACTTTTTTTCACATTTACTTTTCTTTATGAATTACTGTTAACTGGAGTGTTCATATTTATTGTAACACCTCTGCCAATAGGGAGGGGCCAACTCTGTATCTCATGTGGCTTTCCAGACTTTTGCCCTCGGTTTGTCCTTGTCTTTCTGTCCCAGAGGTGGCTGGGCATCCCTTTGTGTGGGATGGCTATGCAGGCAGCTTCCACTGTGGATTCTGCTTTCTGAATTCTGGAAAGATGTCACTCTGTGGCCATCAGAGTGCTCGGAACAGAGAAGCCCAGGGAATTCTCTGAGTAATTTGGCTCTCAGAGTGTTTCCTTATTTTCCTCCCACATAAACAACCTGCCAAGGCCTGTTATGAAGCTATTGTCTTGGCTCCGAGCCTGTCTGAGCTTCCACACAATAGCTTCCACACTGCTTGGCTGTGGCGCTGTCCTGGACTCCCCAGCCACACTGTTGCTGTCAGCTGGTTTCCAAGACAAGTGATGAGGCTGGGGCATGAAAGGACCTGCTCCAGTTTCGCACCTTTGCCAACACTAGCAGAACTGGCTCCATCGAGTGGCTCTGGCTTCCCTCACCCAAGACACCAGCACCACCTGGACAGTGTCCCCAGACCAGAGGCCTGAGGTGCTCCTTCAGTGGGCTCCTCCTCATTTCTAAATTTTTGTCGTTCAAACTCCTTCCCTTTGTTCTCCAGCCTGGCTGCTTCTGCTGTTGCTACCTGCATGATTATCTTCAACTTCCTCTCTCTCTCTCTGTCTCGCTCTGTCTTTCTCTTACAGTTATTTAGTTAACAGTTTTATACTGAATTAACAATTCTTTATGTGAAACTCTCTCTAGTCAAATAACTGGTATAGTTTCTGCCTCTGGACTGGCCCCTAATGGTCACAATAAACAAACTAGTTATATTTACTACCTTATCATTATGTGGATTTTAGAAGGTTTATATCTCAGGCCTAAATCTACTACTGGAATATAACACAATTGTCTTCTCTCCTACTCTGCTCCCATCCTTTCAGTTTACAAAGTTCTGCCTGCTAGGCTGTTCTCATTTCCAGGAAATAATCATAGCCTAAAGTCTCAGTTTGTCATGTACCACACAGTTCCTTATTTCTACATTCTCAAAACGTGAAGTAGATGCTAGTATTAACCCCGTGTCACAAATAAAGACATTAAAACCCAGAGGGGTTCAAAGTTTTATGGAAGGACACAAAGGTGTAGGTAACCAGGCCAGGTAGTAGCTGGCTCCAACTCTGTGTGCTCCCCTTACTGGCTGGGGATGGGGTAGGAAAACCCAAGTTTGAGTCCAATTCTGCCACTAAGAAAATGAGAAACCACAAGGCTGAAGTATTGGATGGATGGATCCTGGGAAATGGTGACCTAAGGAAAAGAAGGGAAGAAGGCTGCAAGCCAGGCACTCAATTCCCCTGGATTTACGGAGGCTGATGGGCTCATTAGTAGGATATACCCTCAACGCTGAAGGGCAGGGGTACAATCTGCTCCCAGGAACTTCAGACAAGCAAGTGTTGGCAGAGACAGGAACATTCGAGAAACGTCCTTCCACGGAATGGGCTGCAAAGAAGCAAGGTGCTCAGGGGAGGTTTGAAGGTACCAGTAGTGGGTGGCTGAGGTGGCAGGGATGTATTATTTCTGTGCTGGAGGCTGGAGGTCTGAGACCAGTGTCAGCAGGGTTGCTCCCTTCCCAGGGCTGTGCAGGAATCTGCTCCAGGCCTTTCTCCTTGGCTTGCAGGCCGTGTTCAGGGTGACATAGTGTTCTGAATGCGTGTGCCACTTAGGATTAGAACCCACCCTAATGACCCCATTAAACTTGATTCTTGTGTAGGTCCCTGTCTTTAAGTAGGGCCACATTCAGAGCATTGGACCGAGGGGTGGGCTGGGGAACAGAATTCAAGCCATAAGAGGAGCAAAGGGAATGATCAGAGAAGAGACGGAGATGGTGGCTCTCCATGGAGACCATGGACGGGACCCATGGAGACCACGAGTCCCAGAAAAGAATGGAGGACCACACAGGAGCCTGAGGAGGACATGTGCAAGAACTCTGGGATGGTTTCCTGGGTCTCAGGGATTCCCAGGGTTCTGGGCTTCTTTCTGGCAGTGATGGGGTGAAGTAGGAAGTCGATACACTGCACCTGGTCCTCACACTCTCTTGGGGAAGGTGGTGACCAGTCTAGGGCCACCAGGCAGCGGATCTCTCTTGTATTCTTGGTAGTTTGGTGCCACATGGGGTTGACACCTCCTCAGAGCCACTCTGTTAGGCAGCCCTGGGGTGGGTGGGGTTCATCCTCCTAGAAGTAAAGGGCAGGAGGCCCCCAGGACCATGATAGCAGTTGGTGGTGCAGAGCATCACTGATTGCTCAGCACAGGGTCTGGGCAGGGTCCACTGGCCCTGAACCTCAGCCCCAACCCGAGGGGTTACCAGATATGTTCCCACTCTCAAGTGTCCCCCGAGCGTCCCGTACCAGCTAAAGAGCAAGGACCCCTGGGGCTGCTGTGGGTGGGTCCCTTAGTCAGCGACAGATGACACAGAATTTCCGGACTTACGGAAAGAGCAGTTCCATGGAAGGCTGCCCATCAGCCAGGCCATGGAAACAGCAGTGCTGGGAGCCAAGTCCCTGGGGAGCCGCAGCCAGGTGGGGCCTCGAAGGTTTGGAGGCTGGGGTTGATGACCCCATAGAGCCTGAACCTGCTCAGCCCTCCTCCTCTGTCTCCTTCACCCTCAACCGTGCCTGCCCTGCCACTGAGTCCATCCAGTGTGAGTGACCTGACCGTGAGCCTACCGCTCCCCCCACCACCTCCACTAATCGGCCCCCAACACAGGCTCACCACTTCCTCTGTCGTGCTCAGGCAGCTATTGATTCAAAGGAATCAAATGATGCAATAGAGGGAGAGGAAAGGAGTGCTCTGGCCCAAACCACAGTGAGACCCTCAAGGGAGCGGGGTTTCCGAGGCCCCTGGAGATGAGGTGATTGAAACTACAGACAGAGTTCGAGCATCCACGTACCGTGCACAGGGCCCCCAGCCTAGCCTGGCCTCTCTGGGCATCCTCAGGGACCGAACACCTGGCTCCTGGCCCAGTCTGCCCATGGCTGAGCCCCCTGCCTCCCACCCCCAGCTGGCATCTCAGCTCCGTCCTCAGTCCTGATCTGAGACAGGGCAGATCCCCAGGGTCGGGATTGTTTCTGCCCCTGCCCCCGGCCTTGGCTCTCATCCTTGGCGCTGGTCAGGTTTTCGGTTTTGGGGAGCTGGGGTCCACACATACAGGACAACTGAATTCCTGCCTTCCTCCCACACCAGGGTCCCTGCCCCACAAGGCTCAAGTTGGAGGCCCACCCCTGGGGCTCTGTGGTCCGGCTCCCTGTGAACAGCCATTCCTCAGAACAACCCTGCCATCCCTGTCACGGTCATCAGCCTGGCCCGGGCCACCCCTCTCCTAGGTGACTCTTCTTGTCACTAATAATTGCAAGAGTCCCCGGGCTCTGGTCCTCCTGCTGGAGACCCGGCTCTGAAGAGGGTGCTGCTGTTGGGCAGGGGTCTGGAACTCTTCCTTTAGAGCAGCCACCTTATCTGCCCGCCTCAGATCAGGCACCAACAGGCTCTTGTCTTCCTCAGGACTCCAAACCAAGCGGCTTGGTTCCTGGTATCTCCTTCACTGCCGTGGCCCACACTCCAAAGGCAGCCCATGGTTTCGGGGGTGGAGGCGGAGGCCTCCTCTGCAGTTCTCATTTTCGGCTCAGGATGCTCCTGCAGAGGGGAGACGTGTGCTGCACATTTCTACCACTGGGAAGAGCTGGTGGTCCAAGGTGAGGCCATGGAGATGGCTCAGCAAGAGGCAGCATGAGACTCTGAGGCTGCCCAAGCACAGGCTGGTTCTCTACACCGGTGGTGCAGAGCAGCTCTCGCTGCCAAGGACACTAGTTCCCTCCCCAAATCCCCAAAGAACCCCTTCCCTGGCGGAGCCCAGCGCTGGTCCATCCCATCTGCCCTGGGCGTCTTTGTCCCCACACCCCGCTCCAGCTCCCCACCTGGGTGAGGGCACCACCACTCACCCACACACCCTTCCCAGCTCCTTCATGCCCCAAATGATGTGACCACCAAGCCCTGTGACTTTGTCCCTTAAACACCTCTGCAATTCACTCTTCTCCTCATTGTCACCAACAAAGTTCCAAGCACTCAACACCACCATCCACATGGTGACATGATATCCCTCCTCACTCCCTGTTCTCAGCCTGTCTTTGCAACTGTAGCCTATGTGCTGCCAAAGTGAACACTCGGCCCATCTTTTCAAAAAGCAACTCTGATCACAAAATGTGCTGGAGGAAACCGTCATAGCCTCTCAGTGTGTGATAAAGTCCCCAGTCTTTACTGCGGCTCAAAATCTCCCTGGAATCAGCCCTCACCACATCCCCATCTCCTTGCAGGCCCAACTCTCCTTTCCTCCTCTGGCCTCCATCCTGGCTCCTCCCAGTTCCCTAAATGTAAGTTGCAAATGATTATTCTTTTCAAATAATTGTACACGTACTGTATCCTGGTGCAAATTTGGGAAAGCTCACGTGACCCACCTGGCTGGCGTTTCTCTATCTCTCCACCCCTGTGTCCACATCTGATTCTTTCTTTTCTTTCTTTCTTTCTTTCTTTCTTTCTTTCTTTCTTTCTTTCTTTCTTCCTTCCTTCCTTTCTTTCTTTCCTTCTTGCGTGTATGTGGTACTGGGATTGAACCCAGGGCCTTCATACTGAGCTACATCTCCAGGTCCTTTTATTTTTTATTTTGAGACTGGGTCTTACGGAGTCACGAATTTCCCAGGCTGGGTTTGAACTTGCAATCCTTCTGCCTCAGACTTCCAGAGTGCTGAGATCACAGGCGTGTGTCTCCCCCAGCCCTCCTATTAATTTTGTTGGAGAGGTGTCTTAGTCACTTTAGCCATGGCTAGGACAAAATACTCAACACCTGCAACTCAAAGAAGAAGAGGTTTATTGTGGCCCATATTTTTATTGCATATTAGGTTGGCATCAAGACAGGACAGCAAGGAGAAGGGCATGGAGGAGGAAAAGCTGCTCACCTCATGGCGACTGGGAAGCAGAGAGAGTCACAGGAGGGGCTGGAAGGAGATATCCCCCCAGGTCACACCCACAGTGACCCGCCTCTTCAGATCAGATCCTACCCCCTAACAGCAAATCAGCTACAATACCCCATAATTCAGTTACCTTCCCAAATCCCTGCCTATGAGCACATGAGGTTTGGGGGAACATCTAGATCTAAGCCACCCAAGAGGAGAGAGTTTGCTTCCTACCTGCTTCTGGACATAGAAACTCAAGACTATAGAACAAACCTCTGTATGACACTGCCAGGACTGTGGATGGGCTTAGCCAGAAAGGCCATCTTGCAACCCAGTGCATTCCTGGGGAAAAGCACTTTAAGTGGAAATTTGGGATCACATTAAAGTAAATGGAAGACTTAGGATTCCATCCAACTTCTGAAGTCCTAGCCAGGTTCTCAGATGATCAAGGAAAGGATGACCAGTTCCCTCCAGAGGGAACAGCTACTTCCTGGGAACTTCCTCGTGGCCTGTAAAGAAAGGCTGGGCACAAGCAGGGGTCAGAAAGTGGACCTTCACCAGTGCTGAGGCCTCCTGCCCCACCAAGGGCAGGGGCCAGGGGCGGGAAAGGGGGCCTTGCTGACCTGTCAGAGCAGAGTGCTCAGCGCAGCTTCCATGGATAGAGGAAGCGGGCAGTGAGAAACAGTGACAAAGAGTATAGACAGACCCCTGCAAAAATTCCACGTTTCTCCTCTGCCCAAGGAGGCTGCCACTGGCCAAGGCTTGTGAAGCTGGGACCTGCCTTCTCCTTACCACCCAGTCCTCTTAATGGCTCTGCGTCTTTTTAACATGATATTCATACTCACCTTCCAGAATACTCTCTGATTTTGTCCTTTTTGTCCTTTACTAATGGGTCAAGGTCACTGTTGCTTGTTTATTTTCCCTGCAATGATAGTGGTCCCAAAGGTAGAGAGTCTGGTTTGTTCTGGTCACTGATATATCCTGTGAGCCTAAAACAAGGGCCTGGTGTGCAGCAGGCATTCAGAAAGGTTGGATGAGTGAGGTGAAGGAATGAATGAATGAGGAGAAAATGGAGTTGGAGAAGAATGCTGGGGTGAAGGAAGGGCCCGGCATTGAAGGTGGCTGAAGATTGACTATGTTTGTGGCTGAGGGAAATTGTACCAAAAACAAACAAGAGAGAAGTGGGAATGGATGTCACAAGGTGTTGGGGAAGAAGACTTTCAGTGGTGCCCTGGAGAGAATGGCCTGGTTTAGGGAAGTTGGGAGCAAGAGACTGGGAGGTGCAGGCTCATGGGAATCCTGGGGTGATGGTTTCCCTGAGCAAGGGAGAGACTGAGCCTCGGGTGACCACTCAGGGTCACTGTGTTGCACAGCCTTCGCCAATCCCACAGAATGCTGTGAACGGCACCCAGGGTCAGGCAACATGGCGGCCTCATGCGGAAGGCCTGATGCAGAGAGGGATGTGAGGCAGGACTGTCCAATGGGAAGCTCTTGGAGACACAATGAAGGCCTGGCTGGAGGGTGGCAGAAGGGGCAGGTAGAGAGTAATGGATGACTTAGGTTTTGCCATAGCAGAATGGACACAGACTCAGATCTGAGGGCAGGAGGGATGGCAAGAGGGCCAGAGGGACCTTCAGGACACCAGCTGGCTGTGCCTGGGAGATAACGAATTGAGGTTTTGGTAGTTGCAGTTGCTCAAGAAAGAAGGAAGTCCACTTAGATATCATAAAATTAGAGAAGAAGAAAAATAAAAAACAAAAGGATGTTTGCAGACAGATTCCCAGATAAGACTTATCAAGAGAATCTAATACTTACTCATAAGAGGACCTTCTGACGAGTCTGTAACTTGTGCTGGATGGAGGAAGCCACCTCTGCCCTGCTGAAGTCATCTCCTGGTGTGTTTACCGTCGGACCTCGATCTCACCCCATCCTGTCCACTCCACTCAATTCAACTCCATTCAGCCAACATTTATCGAGCATCTAACAACTCCATAGCATTGAGGATGAGGAATGAAGTGTGGTCCCTGCTCCTTCTTGGCTGTCAGGCTAGCGAGGGAGACAAAAGTGCAAGCAGCTACATGACAGCACGTAAGATGCTACAATAAATGCTCTTCAGGGAAATCAGGACAGGTGGGGATGTCTCTCACAGAGTTTACCATTACCATTGATGTTTCTCCCCATAGCTCTGGGAGTTGGGTGCACAAGACAAAGAAAGGTACAGAAAGCTCAGAACCCCACATTTGCTCCTGGGATCTCTAGCTGTGGCCCAGAGAGGTAGTGCTGGCCTCAGCTTAGCCTCTAATTGGTTATGACCTTGGGGTGCCACTGGATACCCAGGAACCTAGAAGAGAGAGTTTGGGTTCGGTCTTGTTCCAGACCCCCTTGGCTTCCTGGCATCCTCTTTAACTGGACAGGTCAACAAGTAGACCCCTTTGGAGCCACCATCTCCAAGAAGATATCCCTTTCCCTCTACCTGGGAAGAACCTCCCTCAATTCTCTCCCAGGCCCAGATCTGGAGACAGTCCCTGTGTGTCATCCTCTGGCCTCCCAAGAGATGAGTCTCTGGCTTCCACTGGCTGCTGGTAAGAAAGGTTTGAGCATCACCTGCTCTAAATGGTAAAACCCATGACATTATCTTCACATTCCATTACTAGCACACGGTTGGTGCTCAGTGCTCATGAATGGATGATAAATTCATGAATGTCAAAATCTTATATCCTCCTTCTAAACCCGGTGCCCATGTCCCTGTCCCCAGAAGTCTCCTCTTATCCGCTTGGTGGAAGTCATCTCTTTCTCACCCTCTGTATGACACTATTTGAATACCTACACTAGCACAGGGCTGGCAAACTTTCTATAGAGGATGACATACTGTAATAAACATGGCTCTGCTGGCCATATGGTCTCTCATCTACTCAACTTACCAGTTTAATGCAAAAATGAAGGGTGCCCACAGAGGACAAAAGATAGAACATTGCTATGTTCCAATAAAGCTACTTACGGAAACTAAAATTTTACTAATTTTATGTAATTTCCATATGGCACAAATGCTATTCTTCTATTGATTTTTTCCCCAACCATTTAATACAGTTAAAGCCATTTTTAGCTCCCAGGCTGAACAAAAACAGGATGCAGGCTCTCTTCAACCAGCAGGCTATAGCATGCCAGTCCCCACCAGAGAACCTATTAAGCTCTGCTTGCTACTAGGCTTATTTTGATTGCTCCAATTAGTCTATAAAAAGAGCAGAGTCATTAAGGACAGAGCCTTCAGATGCAGATGGTCTGTATTCAAATTCTGATTCTAGACTCCCTCCCTTCCGTCCTTTACAGCCATGGTCACTAAGCTGTCCCAGAAGCAGCTCTGGGCTGGCCAGCACCAATATAAGGGGTGCAGTGGGGTCCTTGGGTTGTGACACAACATCAAAATTTGGGTGGCCTGGGCTGGGGATTTAGCTCAGTGATTCTACTGCCTGCCTCAAAAGCACAAGGTCCAGAGTTTGATCCCTGGTACAAAAAAAAAAAAATTGGGTGGTTTAAAGCAACATATATTTATTATCTCACTATTCCAGGAGCTAGAAGTCCAAAATCAAGGTGGCAGCAGACCCACCGTCTTCCATAACTCCAGGTGAGAATCTTTCCTGACATCTTCCAGCTTCTGGCATTTGCCAGCCATCCTTGGCTTGTAGGCACGTCACTGAAGAAGTAGGCCACCTTCTCATCCTCTCTCTTCTGTTCTGACTCTATCTCCAATTTTTCCCTTTCTGTATTGGATTAGAGCCCACTCTAACTTGATCATCTCTGTAAAGACCTTATTTCCGAAAAAGGTCACTGTGGGTGGCACTAAGGGTTCAGACTTCAAAGGGGCGGTTTTGGGGAACACAATCCAACCCCATTACAAAGGGTATGAGAGCAGGGAAAGGAGGCACCAAGAAGGAAAGGAGAGCTACTTGGGTGTAGCAGGGGGGTGAGCAGCTGAGTTAATATTCTGATGATAGAAGTCAATGTCCTCATAGAAGTCATAGGCCAGAAGGGAGGTGCAGACAGACAGATAGAAAACTGCAGTGAGATGTGTGGTGTGGCGTTTTGAAACTGACAATGTCAGTGTGAAATTATGATTTTCAAAATGATAGATGCAGAGATACAGAGAGCAGTGACTATGTACACTCATTCGCCTATCCATCCATCCATTCATTCCTTAGCTCTGCCCAGTAAGGGGCCTGAGGACAGTTGTCCCCAGCAGTAGGAAACAAGCACACTGTGGCCCCAAATGCCATTCTCCACTAACAGGAGTCAAAGCCACTGGAGAAATGGGTGGGCTCAAGGCCAGCCAAGACAAGTGCAGGATGAGATTGCAGTGCCTGACAGTGCCCAGGAAGGTCTTAAAGAATGTCAAGGATGTGCAGAAAGGACCTGGACCAGGGTGAAGGAGCTCTTGCTGGCCAAATCTGGGGTGATGTGAGCAGCCAAAAATAATTTGAAAATCATCCTTTTGCAGTCATCGTCATCATAATAATTAATGAAAGGAGCAGGACTTCGTGCTGAGATTGGCCACAGAGGTGGAGTGAGGAAATTTCACAGAATCTCTGCACCAAATATGTATTCACTACAAAAGGAGGAGGAAAGTAACTTCACAGTGGGGAAACTTGGCCAACACAAGTCTTAATCAAGTCAGCAACGTGAACCTTATTAGTGACAAACTGACCTGAGAATAATTCATCATCACTTCTCCATTATTCTGGTCACAAATGCATAATGAGGGTCTAATCTACAGGCCAGCCCAAACGGAGGGACATTCCGAAGAACAACTGGCAGGTAGCAAGAGAAACCGAGGCACCTGCTCTGACCAGAAGGGACCAGAGAAACATGACAACTAAACGTCATGCATGGTCCCAGATGGGATCCTGTGCTGTTGAAGGCATCGCTGAAATGATTCATGGACCTCAAAGGGGGTTTCCCCTTGAAAGGTATGTGGGAGCTCTTTGTACCACCTTGAATGGCTTCTTGAAAAAGTGTCCAAATTAAAAAAAGAAAAGAAAGTGGAAAAAAATGCCCCGTTGTCATATGCTAGCTATGTTACTTTTGATGATTTATTTTATTTTTCTCCCTCAGTTTCTTCATTTGTACGTGAAGATACTAACAGTGACCCAAAGGCTATTGGGAGGCATGGAAGAGGTGGGGAAATTTCTCTTCCTATGTCTGGCCCTTATGTAAATGTTCAGTCCCTGTTCACTATGACTCCGTCATTCTGCCCATATTCTACTGGGTTTCTCAGACCCTGCGAAATGGGGTCAATTAATTGCAAGACATGTTGTTTCATATACCCCTGGGGGTGTGCTCAATTAAACCCTGACAGAATGCTTCTTCTCACTTAGAATTTCTAATATTTATTGGAGGAGCTCTTTTAGACTTATTCAAATGTGAATTTTTATACTATAACACTCTGCATTAAAATGGAAAGGAAAGGCCGATGAAATGGTGGCAGAATTCCTAAGACTTCTTCGCATGTGAGGATCTCATCTTTCTGTTTCCTCCAAGAGTGTCCTTGTGCCTTCAAGAGCATCAGAGGCACAGCACCTCTTACAAGGGCTCCACTGTTGCCTGCAACTTCTTCCAGCCACTAATGCCCACCATCCTGTGTACATTCAGACTTGTATTGGGGGAAATAAAGGAAGAAGGAAAAAAGAGGGAAGAAGAATAGGAGAGAGAGTGACTGTGAATTTTGCCTCTGTCTTTCCTACAGCTATATTGTGTGTGCCTTGGGGGCCCTTATCTATTACCCCCCACCCAGCAGCTTGTTTCTTCCTTGTGAATTTGGTGACTAATCATTGAAGATGCTTCTCTGCTGAGAAATTCGCATTTGCTGCTTCGAGGCAGGGCTTTTACAACCCTGGAATCCATTTAGATCCCCTAAAATTAAGGAAGAATTTCAAGTTCAGCTGCCCCATGTTGCCAGAAGCCCAAGGTTTCGATTTCAGATTGTCAAAACTGCTGATCCACATTTGCACTGATAACACAGTTGATGCTATTTCCTGTTTGCCTGAATCTCAGGTTTCAGCTCACTATTTTTGTTTATTTTATGTTTTTTTGTTTAGGAGAGGAGAGAACTGCCTTACAGAATTCCTTCACTTCTGGGGAATCCAGCAGTGCATTTATAGTCTATGTTTCCTCAGAATCTACCTGTTTGTAGTGAAATGGACCCTCAGCATATCCACATAGCCGCACCAAAGGTATAACAGTTTTCCCTTGTTTGGGGCACCAGCTCACTGTGGAGAAGGGGAGGCACACTGAGTCATTTTTGGCGCCATGCAGGAGACCAGGTGACACGAAGACCCTCAAAGTTCCCAGGTTTGAGTAGACCTCATTCCTTGGCACCTTCCCCAGCTTCCTCTTCACCAGAAGGACAACTCTGTTGGGCTTCGGTGGCTCACCTTCTTTTCAATATTGCTTCTGGCTGGGAGGACAGAGAAACATCTACCAGCCAACCCCAGGACTTTCCTCACATCCACTGTGACACAGAGACGAGAGGGCACTTCCATTGCCTCAGTGGTTACTTCGGTTGTGATCATTATTCATTTGGATTGGTTCCAGGGCGACAAGGTCTTTGATTGTTGCTTTACTCTGTCATTTCATCTGGAAGTCTAAATTCTGCATCTCTACCAGTTCCTCAGAAGTGCAGGTGGTCTTCAGACCAGAATTTGAGCTTCAGATATAGGGAAATGAAGACAGAAAGGAAAAGCAGAATTGAGCAGGCTGTTGGTACCAGGCAGCCTTCACCTATTTGTTCAGTGGAAGTATTTAAGGCGCAAGCAGGTATAAAGTGATTCCGTACAAGGGAAGCTCAAACACAACTCAATAGTAGTTCCTCAAAAATTTAGCCAGAGAGAGCCAGGCGTGGTGGTGTACGCCTGTGATCCCAGCACTCCAGAGGCTGAGGCAAGAGAATCACCATTAGTTCAAGTCCAGCCTGGAATACATAGCGAGTTCAAGTCAGCCTGAACTACATAGTGAGACCCTGTCTCCAAACAAACAAACAATTTCGACAGAGAATTCGCATATTAGTGATTCTCTTCTGACCAAGCCCAAAGCACGGGAAGCAGGGCTTGACCAGGGAGTTGTGCAGGCCTACTGAGAGCAGCGTGATTCACAGGGCCACCAGGCAGGGTGAACCCGAGCACCCAGGATGAACAAGTAAAGAAGCAAGGTGGAGTGTCCATGCCTCTGAATATCACTCCGGCTTAAAAGGAAGGTGTAATGGTTTATATCCAAGGTGTAACTGTTTATATGCAAGAGCCTCACACCTCGCACGTGGGGCTCTGGGGAGGTGATGGATTGGATTATGGAGACTTATCTCTGACTTGCTGTTAGGAGGTAGGGTCTGCTCAGAAGAGGCGGGTCACTGTGGGTGTGACCTGGAAGGGTATGACTTCCTTCGAGGCTGCTCCTTCACTCTCTCTGCTTCCGGTCCCCATGAGGCAAGCAATTCTCCTCCACTAGGTCCCTCTGTAATGTTGTCTTACCTTGGAGCCAGCTGATGATGGACTGAAATATGAATCAAAATAAAGCTCTCCTCTTTTAGGTTTCTGAATATGGTGCCTCAGTGACTAGGAAAGTGACTAAGAAAGCAGGAAGTTTTGTCACATGCTATAACCTGCATGAACCTTGAGGACATTATGGTGAGTGAGATAAAACAGTCACAAAAGGACAAGTCCTGTATGATGCCACTCATGTGAGCTCCTTATGGCAGTCAAATTCACGGCCATGGGCAATGGGTGGTGGCTTCCAGAGGCTGAGAGAGGTGGGGATGACTCGGTTGACTAGCAGGTACCAAGACTCAGTTTGGAAACTGATGGAAGAATTTCTGAAGACAGACAGCTGTGATGGCTGCATGCGTAACATAAACATCCTTAAGGCCACTGGATTGTACACTTAAAAAGGGTAAAAATGGCGAATGTTCTGCTTGGAATATTTCACCACATTCTTAAAAAAAAAAAAAAGCGGATACAACTGAGTCACAGTAAGAGAAATCAGAGTGGCGGTCACCTTTGAGAGACAGTGATTGTGAGAGGATGAAAGAAGCCTAAGGGGTCGTCCTACTCCTCAATCCACGGTAGCTGCGTGGCCACATAGTTATGACTATTCACTATACTGTACACTTGAGATTTGTGCACTTTAGTGTGTGGAAATTAAAATTCTCCGATAGAAATATGGTGGAAAATATTTTTAATTATATAAGAAAAATGTAAGTCCTAGGCAGAAAGGAACCAGGCTCCATGACAGTCAAAGCTCCTGTCGGGACCACTTTTGGGTGAGCACACCTCATGGCCCCACCAAAGGCCCCCAGAGAATATAACGAAGCTTTTCTTGTTCCATTGTGTTTTAGCTGATGTGACTGCTTGCTCGCTGGTTTTTATTTTTTAAAAGTTGAGCATTGTTGAGTTCCCAAATTCCATCTTCCAGCCACCCTGCCGGTGACTTCTGGCCCCACAGGAGCCCTGGGGTCCAGGTGCCCCCAGGTGGCCTGAAGACAGGGCACCACAGCGGTCAGGAGCTTGGCTGGGCTGTCAGCCTGTGATCCCTCACTGGAGGTACGAAGGTGGCCACACCAATCTGCTCCGTGCCCCCTGGAAGGCAAGGTCAGGGTCAGGTGGATTGGCAAAGACTTGCTCTTATGTCACTATTGAAGCCTGAGGCAAAAGCTTGGGTAGTTTTATGGACCCTGGAAGGAAGGAGGAATAAGCGGGGACACTGAGTCAGGGTGGGGACAAGTCTCCTCAGATTTGCCCTCTCATCACATTGAAGACACCTCAGCCATGGTGCATCATGAAGGCCGCAGCCCAAGGTCTCAGCAAGGGATCCGGGGATGCCACTCCTGGCTAGGAACACAAAGATGGGAAAGGGCAGGAGTGGCCAGACCCTCAGCCCTGCCCACAGCACCACTCAGAGGAAGGTCTGGACCCCACACGGGTTTGTACTGGAGCCGACTGTGTGCTGGCTGTGTCTCTGGGCCTCTCTTGGCTAGCATATAGTTAACCCTTCCCTGAGAAACAGACAGGCCTTCCAATTTCTGGGTGACAGAAATTCACACCTGGCCTGGTGGTCCGGGGATGAGCCAAGCTCATGGTGAAAAGATGCTGCCCACCCTGACCTGCAGGCCCAGCATTGTCCTCCAGACTGAGTCCCTGGTGGCCAAATCTGGCTGTGGCCCCTTTCCGGGTCCTCAGTCTCCCTCAGCATGACAGGGAGCTCAGGGAAAGAGGCCTGGTGGGGGCATCAGGACAGAAGAGCAGGGCCATTACTTCTAGTCCATCCTTCCAGCTCTGCGTAAGCCTTGCCTGCCCTCGCCACTCCAGGAAGGGACAGGGACAGCAGGGGAGAGCAGCCCAAACAGGAGAACCAGAGTGCTCTGGGGCCTGCAGCCACCTTGATGCCTCCTCCTGGTCTTTCCCAGCCAGCCCTGGCCTTCCTGTGAGGGAGCAACAAAGAACAACAGGCCAGAGGTCAGTGGCTTCTCTGCAGGTTCTGTCCCCATCCTTCCACTGGCCCTTTCCCGGAGTGACCCCGGGCCACCTCTGTCCTCCCACAGGAGAAATACAACCACTTTTCCCTTTGCCCGATTCCGGTGTGCCATAGCCAAGCACAGGGGCCGATCCTGTCTTTATTTAAAATTTGATTGTTTTGTTCATCATGATTGTTCTTGCATTTTGATATTTTACCATATTGTGTTAAAATATCATTTGCTTTGGTGACTGAGATTTTTGGTGCCACCTTTAACCTGGACACCTGAGGGATATCTAAAACATCCTGCCCTAGTCCTGCTGCCTACAGGGAGTTACTCCTTCCTTCCTTCCTTCCTTCCTTCCTTCCTTCCTTCCTTCCTTCCTTCCTTCCAGATACTGCAGTCACTAATGGCCCCTGTGCCAGGCTGGACACTTTGAGAAAAATGCAAGCTAGACGCAAGACAGTCCTGCACACCACTGGGGGAAGGGGTGCAGTGCCAGAGGATAGAGGACTCCAGGAAATCCCAATGCCACCAGCCCCATGCACATCAAGCTCTCGTGTCCCCAACGCTGGCCTGAGATCGACCCAAGCAGCACCTCCCTGGGTGCCTTCAACAGTCTTCCCAGGTGCATAGATTCTTGTATGAAAGTAACAGATGGGGTCCGGAGGCTTGGAGGAGCCATGTGCCGGTGACTGGCACAAGGTCACACTCTAAGAAGCAGTGGACTTGAAGTCCCACCCAGGGCTGTCTGGCCCTAGGCTTGTACCTGCTCTGGCTGGGGCTGCCTCCCTCTGCCTCCCCAGGGTGCAGTCAGGGTGGGCTGCATGCTGGAGGCACGCTGAGCACTGAGACCTGGAGGATGTGCATGCGTTTACGGGGAGACTCACCAAGGAAAACTTGCATCTGGTGCTGTCAGCAAGCGATGTTATGTCCACAATTCTGAGAAGCTGAGCAATGCTTGTGAAAGGGCATGTGTGTAGAAACAGGCTTCACTTCCTCTTTCCGAGTCTGCTGCCTCACGACAGTGCCATAAATAAATAGGAAGCTTGGAGACGCACAGCTGACTGGAGGAGGCTCCCGAAGGAGCTGGCTGTGGAGGTAGGGCTCAGCTTGCGGGGCAAGGCAGGAGTGAGGGGCCTGGGGGGCGGGGGGGAAGCACAGGGCGCAGCCGGGGCAGCTTGCTGTGGAGACCTGGAGGGCGGGACTGGGCCTTTTGGGGAGATGGAACCCAGAGTCCTCGGGTGGCTAGTGGGTGAGGAGGTGGCTGGGGCACTGTGCAAGGGCTCTGAGCATCTGGGCCTCACCAGAGGGATGGTCGTGCTGGTGGGGGATGCCTGGCAGCTCCCCTGAGGGTCACACTGTCCCCCTGTGCTTTGCCGCTGAGGTGCTGTTGGTGGCAGTGAGCACGTCCCCTCCCTGCCCTGGGTCTGTCTTCTGGTCAGTCAGGAATGGGAATGGGGAGAGTCCCTGCCTCTGTGGCTTAGAAGGAGGGAGGAGGGGGGGCTGGCAGGGTGCAGAGGCTGTGGAGTGGAGGATGAGATCTGGAACCTGGCGGTGCCAGAGTCTGAAGCTATGGGCTGGGACTTAGGAAGTTCACTTTGAACTGCCGAAGAGACTCAGTCCCTTGCTCAGAGACGCGTGCCGCCATCCAGCAATCAATCTGTGTGCATGTGTGTAATCACCATTCTCACACTCAGCAGAACCAGCCTTGCTTATTTGTGTTTGGGCCCAGATGCACGTGTTCCGTCCCCAAGTGTGGGTACCCGGGGGGTGGGCACCGGCTGTCTGCCGTGGGCTCTGTCCCCTGCCTGTGTTTGCCATGACTGAGGGACAGGTGTCTCGGTCCACCTGGGACTGAGCTTATAGGATTTCCCCCAACAGGCGCCTGTGCCAGTTGTGTGGTCTTTAGCCTTCAAAGGCCCTGCTGTTACATATTTTTGCATAATTGGGTTTTCTTTTTTTTTTCTCTATTCATCTCTCCTGCTTTGTAATTTTTATAGTTTGAGTGACTTTTCAATTAACTCCTGGTCACTGTTTTCACTCATCAGTTCTATATCTATTGGTGGTAGCCTTGCACATGATTGTCTCTAATGTTAAACAAGTAAATACATGGATACTTTCTCCATTAAAAGTTAGGATAATACAGAATTATGAAGCATAAAAGGCAATGTCCCAGTCACCTGTGCCCATTCCCTTTGATACAGGTGTCTTTCCAGAAGATTATTCTAAGCATGTTACAACTTTAAAGCTTTTCTTTATAGTTGGAATTGTGATGAAACGGATTATAACACACACAATGTTCTACGGCTTATTTTTTCACTTAACATTACATTTTGGGAAGCATTCCACAATAATGCAAATAGATTGGACTTAATTAACCTAAGAACTACACGCCACTTACTAGTACGGGTAATCACTAATCACCCAATCTGATGGTGAGCAGCTATGAGTTTGCTTCCACCTGCACACACCATGAAAGTATTTCTGTAGCCCAGACTCTGGGCAAAGGGTACACATTTAAATTTTAATAAGTATTTTCAAATCATTCTCAAAGTAGCTGAATTTAGATGCACACAAAAGGGCATAAGAAGCTAATTTATTTTTAGAGAAAGTATCAATGGCTTCATTTTGTTCCGTGTAATGGATAAAAATTATGCCACTATGTCTGAATTTTTCCCCTTTCCCCTGATTACGGTTGAGCGGTTCATCTTCCTGATGCTTTTTGTTGTATGGATTCTATTTATGATGAACATGGGGAAGTCTTCTTCTTTTTCTTCTTCATCTTTTGCATCTTAACTTTCAGAGTGACTCATTTATTATGTGTATTAATTTATTTACATAGGTTAAAAACATAGCATCCCAGATTATTGCTTAACTTTTTTCTTTGTTGTGTTTAAGCTATCTTGTATCATATAAAATATTTTGTTTATAAGTCAAAGCTTTCATTATTTTTTATTAAAATAGTTCCTAGTTTTGTTGTCTTGTCCAGCTCCTAAGAGTAAAGAAATATTTTAAATATTTTATCACTTTAATTTTGACTTTAGGTCTTTCATTCATTTGGATTTCAAGGGGTGGGTAATATGTAAAGTCATAATATAACTTTTTAAAGAAATCATCTAGTTGTCTAAAAATCATTAATTACAAGCATACAGTCCCTTTGCTTCTTGGTGATTTGAAATGCCACCACACCTTCCTAAAATCTGCTATTTTCTTGGTTATTTTTCATACTGTTTTCTGTTCTATCTGTAGACGGTTATATTGCTTGGGATTTTGCCAGATAATACAGCAAGTCTCTCATCTTTAATTTGTTGTAATTTAAAATCAGCTTGTCTAGCCGATGAAAAATTTCTTTGGAGCCAGGTGTTATGGTGCTCATCTGTGATCCCATCACCCTGGGTGGCTGAGGCAGGGAGATCTCAAGTTCCATCCCAGCTGGGGCAAGTTAGGAAGACCTTGTCTCACAAAGGGATGGGGTTGGAGGTGTTGCTCAGGATAAAGACCTAGATACAATCCCCAGAACCACACACACACACATGCACGCACACACACGCACACACACATACAACCTGTTTGGAGTCTTCATTGCTATTTCATAGGATGATCTGGGTGTGGGGAACAGATAGTGGTGGGAGCTTTGCCAGGAGGCTGCTCACAGTCCTCTAGGACTCTGACCTTGCCGTAGCATTTCAGGCAGATATTTAGCAATGCCATATTTTCTCCAGCTTTGTGTTTGCCAAGGTTGTCTGCTTTTTTAACCCAGAATGATGGGTGCATTTTCCCCTATGTCAGAGCATCTGCTAAGATAAACTTACCCTTCTATCCCTCGTGTTCCTTTGGTCTGTTTGTCTCTTTCTGTTTTTCCCAGGAAGACTGCTTCCTCCTCTCCTGTCGTGTGGAAGATGTTCCCTGCCTGGCCACGGGGCTTTTTCCTTTAAAAATCTTTTTCCTACTGTCCTCTGACATTGTATTTTCCTGGAGTGAATTTATGTTTTGCTTTTTTTCTTTCTTTCAGTTTTTATTCCTTCCATGAAGCCTCTTCACAAGGTGGGCGGTTGTGACGGGAACATTTGTTTGGTGTGAGAGGCCCTTGGTTTTCCTCTTCAGGTTGCGCCCTCTTTTTCTCTCTACTCCCACCTCTTTTCGCTCCCCCCCCCCAACCCAGTACTGGGAATTGAATTCAGGTCCTGTGCCAGGCAAGCACTCTACCCCCGAGCTCCATCCCTCTCCTATTTTATTGCTTGATTTTGAGATGCAGTCTCACTGGGTTACCCAGGCTGGGCACCAAGTTATAATCTTCCTGCCTCAACCCCCCAAGTAGCTGGGATTACAGGTATGTGCTGGGAAACTATTTTTTTGTGATTCTGGGTTATTCATGTTTGCCCGGGTACTTTCAAGACCTCACTGATTAAACAGAGTTCAGGGTTACTCAAGAGAAGTCTCGCCAATCTGGCCTTTGTCCTATTGAAAGTGACCTGTTGTTTGTTTCCTTTGGGAAAGCTTCCTGGGTTACCCTTTTGTTCTCAGAAGACTGAAAGGTCGCACCAACATGTAACTGGGGATGGCACTATTGTAAAGGAATAGCCTAATCTCACTCCCTTACTACAAACACCATTGTAGTAGCCTCCTCCTTCAATAAAGTCTTCCTTTTTGTCTTTATGGAAAAAAAATGAACCTTGATTTTCACTTAGTGAATTGTAGTCTTTTTAAAACCCCGTGAAATTTTCTTCTATTTTCAATTGTTTCTACGAATAACAATAATTTTATTTCTGCTCATATAAGAAAAGTGCAGAGGTAGTAATCTCAGACTACTGTGGTTGCTCCAAAGCGATGAGAAGAATCTAGTTTCCTCTCCTTCTTTTGCATAAAGCTTCCATCTTCAAGGCAACTTTATAGTCCAAAATGGCTGCTGTGGTGCCAGCCATCATTGATAAATTGCAGGCTGGAGGAAGGAGGAAAAGTAGAAGGGCAAAAATAGATCCTTCTTGTCTGAGTCAACTCCTTCTAAGCAACCTTTCTTGGATGTCACACACTGCTTCCACTCATATCTTCTTGGACAACATTTAGTCACAGGATCATGCTCAGCAACCAGAGAGAGCAAGAAATATAACCTTTTACTCTGTGTAGCAATAAGCCCAGCTAAAACTTGGGGTTCTGTTGTCAAGGAGGAAGGGGAGCACAGGGAGCTGATGCTATTGCCATATGTGCCCTTTATTTTCTCTGTCCTCTGCTTCTAGGGGTTGGAATTCTTAGATCTTTTCCAGGCTTGAATGTTTCTTTAAAACTTCCCATCCCCTTGCCCATTCGCTCTGACTTTAATGTCCACTTTTGTAAGATGGCCACTTGTGGTGCTCCCTCTGTGTTTTGGCCCATTATTCAGTTGATTCTTTTAAAAATTTATGGGTCTCATACCTTTAAACTGTTCCTTTAGGGCCAGGGATTTAGTTCAGTGGTGTCACCGCCTGCCTCACAAGCACAAGGTCCAGAGTTTGATACCCAGTACCAAACAAAACAAAACAAACAAAACAAAACAAAACACCTCTGTTCCTTTCTTCTTTGCACAACAAAGTTGAGGCTGCAGAGCTCTGAGCCTGCCATGGGCAGCCCCACCTGTCCTGAACTGGCAGTGTAATGCAGGACCTGTTACTGAACACCCCTGTGCAGTTTGCTCCTATAAAGCAAAGACGCAAACAGTAGCCCACCCCCAATGTGTTCATGTCTGTAAGTGTTTTGAACAGTGTCTGGTTTATGGTAAGTGATTAAAAAAAAAATGTCAGCCGCTAGCCAGGTGTGGTGGCACACACCAATAATCCCAGGATTCGGGAGGCTGAGGCAGGAGGATGCAGTCAAGTTCAAGGCCAACCTGAGCTATATAATGAGTTCAAGGCCGGCGTGAACTCCATAGCGAGACTGTGTCTCAAAAAGAAAAAAGGTCAGCCACTAACACGAGTTCTCTGCATGAATGTAAGGGCTCTGCTTGCATTCTTTGATGAGATTAGTTTGTTTTCATCTTTCCCTGTGGAAGATAATAACCTGTTCTCTGGAACTTTGGTTTCTCTGTTGTGTGTCCACAAAACTATATGTTGCAACCTAATTCCCAAAGGGAGAGGAGTTGGAGGCAGGGCCTCTGGGAAGGGCAGGGTCCTAGGGCAGACTCTTGGGAGCGGAATTAACATCTCCCAAGGAGGCCCAAAGGCGCTGCTCCTTCCTTCCCACTGAATTACAGCAGAGCCCGCAGCCAGGTGGGGTCACCACACCCCCGTCAGCCCGCACCTGGACCTTGGACCTGCCTCCTCCAGAACCGTGAGGGGTGAATCTCTGTCATCCATGAATGCTTCTATGGTTTGAAGATGAATGTGGTTTCACTTTTTAATTTCATTTTAATTCACTTCATGTTTGAGGAATGGTATGAGGTGGGAGTTTTGTTATTCAATTAGCATTTTAATTGAATGTGCCACTGTTTCATATTGTTTACTAATTCCTCCTTTATCATACAGAGAATTCTTGGGTAACAGAGAATTGTTTCCTGCCAGTGTGTCCACAGATGATAGATAGATAGATAGGTAGATAATTAGAAAGATAAATAGATTTGATAGAAAGATACACAGACAGACACATAGACAGACACCTAGATGAGTAGACACATAGACAGAGAGAAAGATACACAGGTAAATACATGGAGTCACTAGATACATGGACAGCTGCACTCCCCGGGTACTTCCCAGGCCAGGACATAATGACAAAGAGGAAATCCCCACCCTTCGGGGGAAAGGGGAACTGACAGAGAGTGACAGACAGAATGTCAGGGAAGAAATGATGGCAAGCGGAGACAGCCAGGGGCAGCACCAGGTCCCAGTGTGTGTGTGTGTGTGTGTGTGTGTGTGTGTGTGTGTGTGTGTGCACCCTCTAGACAGAGAGGAGACTAATGCCAGCGAGCTATCCACCCCACTCCCCACCCCGTGACTCCCCAAAGCATGGGTTTGTCACCCACGAGGAGCCTGGCTGCCATCAAAGCCTAGCCTCCCTCACAGGGGCTGTCATCTCAAGGCACTGCTTGCTGGTACCCACAAACCTTCACGCCTGTCTCCTGCAGCACCTTCCTTAGGAGACAATCTCCAGGGCGTGGGGCTGACCACACAGGCTAGGTCTTGGGCAGCTCCCACTAAGTCACCCTTCTACAGGACCAGAGGAGGCAGAGTCTTGGAGTCACAAGAGCCAGTGACATGAGTCTGGCACAGCCGCCAGCCCGGCAGCCACAGGAGACTTCAGGGCAATGAGGACACCCACCTGTCCATAGCCAGCAGCCAACCTGCAGGTCCAGAGCTGACCAGGAGATGGCGCTGCTCCCAGGACCGCTCCTCATGGCCCTGCTGGCTCTGGGCTGGGGGACCCGTGTGGAAGGGTCAGAGGGTGAGTCTGAGGCTCTGTCCCCTTCCTCATCCCCCGTCTCACTCCCGGCCATGTCAGGCACACCCCCGCTGTACCCCCGGAAGCTCTGGGACACCCGCAGCTCTCCCTCCTCCCTATCTCGCTGCCCTCTTTCCTCTCCACCTGGCGCCCCGGGCCCTCCTCCAGGGTCCACACACGCTGGTCACTCTCCCCTGGCCCCTGAGAGTCCCGCTGAGGGAGGGCCACGCCTCTGCCTGCCCCTCTCACTGTGGCACTCGAGGCCCCACCTCCAGGCCCGTCCAGCCTCTTCTCTGCCCCCCACGCCCCTCCCCTCTGTGCCTGAGAGGCTCTGATTCCCTCTGGCGGCCTTGGCCTGGGGCTCCCTCTGCGGCAGCCCAGCCGCCTCTGGTGCTAGGAGGCCCTCTGGGGTGCTCCTGGGGCTCCCGAGGCAGAAGGGACCCCTCCCGGTGCCCCCAGACAGCGGCTTCTGTCAGGACTTTGAGAATGACAGTCCCCCTTCCAAGCCCAGGCCAGGCAGGCAGGGGACAGAGGGCGGCCCGAGGGTGGGGCTGGGTGGTGCCTCCTTCTGGGGGACCGGGGGGTGGGGTGGGTGCAGGGGTGGGGCTGTGCCTGGCACTGGTCCCCTCCTGAGGTACCCTGCCCCAGGCCAGCACACGGGGCCCAGTAATGTGCTGAGGATCAGCTAGAAGTTGTGCTTCTGTGGGGAGAAGGGTCCTGGCCAGGGCCCCCCCACATAGCCCAGGGCCTCTGCAGGCACCTAGGTTCCCTCCCCAGGGCTGGACACCCTGGAGACGCTTGGGGACAGTGGCGAGGGGCTGAAGGGAGAGCCACCCTCCTGTGTGTCCCTGCAGGTACTGTTCCGCTGCAGACCCTGCACTGCTACAACGACTACACCAGCCGCATCGTGTGCAGCTGGGCAGACACCGAGGCTGCTGGGCAGCTCATCAATGTGACCCTCCATCGCAGGTTAAAAGGGTGAGTGAGGGGGACAGGGGACTGAAGGTGCCCTTCTGTGTCTGGGGTGATGGCATGGGGTTGCAGAGGACACATGGCCGGTGCCAGGGTCCTGGGACACTAATGGTCCTGCTGTTATAGATGGCGACGGTCTTTTTACTGCCACCATTTCCCAAAGTTTCCCCAAGTGACTCAGTTCATCCACCCTAAGAGGCAGCAGGAGGGACACGATCCCCAGGTCACAGGGAGGACACATAAGTGGCCAGGGAGCTGAGGCCTTCATCAGCCACAGGGTGGGGAGGGGCAGAGCAGGGACAGTGTCCAAGGATGTGAGGTGGTGGTCGTCTCCTAGCAAGCCGGGACTCCACCTGCAGCGTAGGCTCGCTGCCTTCTGGTCCATGGCCCCCTGTGCCTAAGCCACTCAGGAGGGCGATGACGCTCTTGGGGGAATTGAGAGTGTAATCTTCCATCAGTGAAGTGACCGCACAGCTGAACTCCAGGGAACGAAGGAGACCCTGTGGAGGTTCCCCTTGGGGACCCAGCTGCACTGTACACTATCTTCTTGCTGCAGCTCTGTCCTTCCTCTTCTGGGTCATCACCACTTCCTCCCAAGGGCTATCTGCAGCCACCGTACCTGATGCCTTTTTAGTCTGTCCTCCCTGAACACACTCTCCACACTGCTCCTGCCTGTGAGCAGTGCCCCTGGAGTTAGGTGGAGTGGTCAGGGGTCAGCCCTCTTCCTCCCTGAGCATGGCCAGCACCTGACCAGGAAGAGTCCAGTGTCCTCCCTGGAGCTCCCCTTCCCCTGACTTCTGGCCTCCACACTCACCAGTTCCCTTGTGCCCCTGCCCCCACACACCCTCTTTTCTCTCTTGCTTCCTTTCTTTCTCTCCACGGGGTGGGGGACAGTCCCCGACTTTGGTCCTTGGACCTCATCTTTTATATCTGTACCCAGTCTTTGAAGATCCCACCTCAGGCTACCGGCAGCAACTTCAGATACAAATTCCTAGCCAAGACCTCCACTAACCACTAACCAGTGCACTTGCCTCTCTGTGTTTCACTTAGATTCTAGGTATCTCTGACTCTAAATGCCCTAAAGCTAATTTTGCTCCCACCCTGAGATGCTCATGCCTCAGTCTTCCCTAGCTCACTCCACTGGGAAGAGATGGGCACTCGGGCTAAACAAATAGGAGCCAGTTGTTTGGTTTTTAAATCTCCTTTCCTTTCCCACTGCAGCATCTGATCCACCAGCAAATGCTGTCAAATTTGTCTTCAAACAGAATGTGGCTCTGACCAGTGCTGACCCCACCTCCCTGCTCCAAACCTCTTCTTGTCACTTGGATGATCCAGAAGCCACCTAGCTGGACTCCTTGCTTCCACATCCCCAGCCATCCTCTTCACCATCTTTCATCAAAACATGTCCTTCCTCTTTTCTCATAAGTCTCTAAGTGTTTCCCACCAACTCAGTGAAATCCAAATTCCTTGTTTTACTGGACCCAAGTCTGTTTTGCTCCCCATTTGAAAGCCAATACTCGATGACAAGTGGGAGGAAGGAAAAATATTCACTTGCAAAATCAGCAAAGCAAAGAAGATGGGAGATTTCCAAGAAAGACGATTTTGCTTGGGGGTCACAGGGTATCTTTTTAGGCCCAGATCAGAGGGCAGAGGAACACCAGGCTTGTTATCAGTTCTACAGAAGTTTGCTTCCCTGGTCACATGCTCCTGTTATGGGGAGGTAGTAACCATCTATAAATCTAGAGGAAAGAAACCATGTAGTAAGTTTTATGACTCATGTCTTTTTAGTTTCTTTTCTCAGAAATAGGTACCCTTACCGTCTAAAATACAGAACCTGGAAGGAGAGCAGAAAATAACTTTTTGCCAGAGTTTTAATCTATTAAGTAGCTTCAGTTACAGGTATCATCTACAGGAAAGCTACTGGGAAGCTAATAATAGATTGTTCAGTTGTGTGACCTTCTTCAGTTAGAGAAATGTAAAGTCTACTAAAAGTCAATGAGGTGAGAGCCTTCCTTTAGGTTTTCTTTTGGTTATACTTAGATTTCTTCTAAGCACTGTATGATCAGACTAATTAACTAGTTTTCTAGACCTCCTGCCCTGACAAGCTCCCCACCCTTCGTGCTGGTTAAATGGTGCCACTTCCAACTGTGCCTGCCCCAGGGACTTTGCACTTGCTGGGCCATTTCTGGAAATCCTCTTTCACCAGCATTTTCATGCTCTCTCCCTATGTCCTTGGACACGCCACTTGTTGTCTTCTCAAACTGCCTTCCCCTCTTTCAGACTGCATTCCCAGTCTAACACCTAGCTTCATCATCCTCCTACCTTGCTTTGCTTGACTACATGATTTTTTCTCATACTACAGGGGTGGTCAAACTATATGGTGACTATTTAAAATGTAGAAAAATTATTACAGTAGAAGACACATTGTCATAAATGCCCCTCAAAATACTCCCCCTCATGCCATGTATGGATGTCTCCAGTGGGTTAGCTTGTGCCTCTTTGACCAGGATGCAGCCTCTGTGGTGGTCATCTGCGAGTGTGTGGTTCACTGCCAACCCTTGACACTGGGCAAAGCCTGGCACATGGTGCCACTCACTAAATATGATGCACGAGTGATTCTTATTGATTCTGAGCCAACCAACCCAAGTCCTCTCCCCACAGGGACCATCCCCAGCCAGTGTCCTGTGACCTCACTAAGGATATGCCCTGGTCACACTGCCCATCTCCTCCCTGTGTGCCTAGAAGATGTGTCATTCCCTACCAAGGTTTCGTCCTGGCCGACAATGATTACTACTCATTCCAACCAGACCGGCTTCTGCACATCCAGCGCACCGTGACACTGGCCCAGCACGGTGAGGGGGTGGCATACCTGCCAGGGCCCTGTCCTTGTCTAGACAGCGGACACCAGGGACAGCCAGGCGAGAGCAGGAAGGAAGTGGCTTTGCCGCTGAGATGTGAAGGCTGTGGAGGAGCGCAGGCGGGAGGCACTTTCCTGGTGGGGTAACTGCATGTGCCAAGGCCAGGAGGTTCAGGAGGGGCGGGATGCTAGGAAGACCCCATCACCGTGTCAGGGAGCATCAAATTCCTATGCTGGACAATGGAAGGAAGAAGTGGGGACACGGGCAGGACCTGGAGCTGGTGTGCAGAGGGCACCATCCAGGTGACAGAGAGTCCCCGAAGCAGTATGAACCAACTGGGTATTGGTGTGAGGAGGCTGGAAGCAGGCAGTGCACAGATGATAAAGGGGGCAGTGGTGGCAGGAAGGATGGGGCCCAGAATGTGAGCTAAGGCACACAGCACAGAGGGAAATGATAAGATCCCAGCTGGCTGTGGCCGGGGTGGGAACAAGGGAAGATGTAGTCCCTGTTGGGATGGACAAGAGACCCATTCTTGTGCTCGCTGGCTCACCCAGCATCTGCATATGCCAGCAGGGCAGGGAAAAAAGTCAGCAGTCTGGCCACAGGGAACTCAGCACCTGAACATGGGAAGGCTGCACGTGGAGATGAGGACAGTGTAGAACAAAGAGAGGAGCATGGCACTCTGCCTCCTGGAGTGTATGTTGAATAGGGAAGTCAGTTTGAGCCTAAAGTAAATTAGGTCTGCATTGAGGGGACCAGGAAGTGCCAGGGACGGTGCAGAGGAGCAACTGATCTACTTGATACTCCCACAGTTGAGATCATGGACATTTCACTTCCTCTATTGCTTTCTCCATCTGTGACATGAGCCAGGGGAATAAAATGGCTGAAGCTGGATGGTTAGGGCAAAATTGGCCCCAGTCTGCCCAGCTGGTGACGGCCTTCTGGAGCTCTCTGCTGGGACAGATGCCCACCCCATGTCAATCTTGGGCTTGGGGTCTGTGATCGATTCCTGATGTCTGTCCTGGCTGGGAGGGCAGGGGTGGACGCGTGCTATGCACCTGCCACTGGGGCTAATGGCTGCTGTGGGGCTGTAGCTGGGGCCTGCTTTAATCCTCCAAGTCCCATGACCACCATAGAACATTCACATCCTACTGTGTGAATGTTTTGGATGGGAAAGTCACGTCTGGCAATCAGACAGAGAAACTTCAGGAGCCCAGAGCCATGGCTCTCCGAAATGGGGCTTCTTCATGAGACCAGGTGGTTCCAGCAAGGTGGGCTTGAGCGGTGGATGGAAGTGATTCCTGAGAGTACGGGAACTGCACGTATGTGTCATTCATTCATTCATTCATTCATTCATCCTCTCACCCCATCCCAATTCACCAGGCAGCTGCATGTCAGGCTTGGAGACAGGAAAGGCAGTAGAGAGCCTCCAGCCTAGAGGCAACATGGAAACGGCAAACCTCCTGGGTCTGGGGGACCACAGTGGGGGATTTATAAGGAGCAATGGTGAGGGAAGAGAAGAGACAAGGAACAGGGACCCAGGAAGGTCCCTAGAGGAAGAAACACTTACACTGGGCAGTGACAGTGGTGAGGGACCCTAGGCAGGTAGGAGAGGGGACAGCAGGAGAGGGAGGCACGTGACTGCAGCGCCCTCTCCTGGGTGGGAGGTCACCCTGGGTACTGGGCAGGGGAGGCTTACTGAGGGTTGAGTTCCAGCCCCTCCACTGGAGCTGGCAGTGTGCAGTGCTGTCACATTTCAGCACACAGTGCTGCAGATGAGGGCCTGAGGCTGCAGAGGGAGGGTCGTGTTCATGGCCCTAGCTGACGGCCAGCCCTGGGCCTAGGACCCAAGTGTGCCCCCCCTGAGGCCGGGCAGGCCGCTCTGGCCCATGGCCCAGCCTCAGGAGCCCTTTGCTTCCTGTTCCTGCAGTGCAGCCGCCCCCACCCCGAGATGTCCAGATCTATGCCACTGGGGACCAATTCCTGCTGACCTGGAGTGTGGCCCTCGGGGGTCCCAAGATGTCCTGGCTGTCACAGGGGGACCTGGAGTTTGAGGTGGTCTACAAGAGGCTTCACGAGTCCTGGGAGGTAGGACCCAGAGTCAGCTGTGCCCCAGCCCCAAGGGACACGTGGCCAGGCACCTCCTACAGTGTCCCCTCTGTCCACAGAATGCCAGCACCCTGCACTCCAGCTCCTCCCAGGTCACCCTGGGGCCCGAGATCCTCCTGCCCAGCAGCACCTATGTGGCCCGAGTGCGGACCCGGCTGGCCCCACACTCGGGCTTCTCAGGGCGGCCCAGCCAGTGGAGCCGTGAGGTTCACTGGGACTCACAGCCAGGTACGGGGTCCGGGTGGGACCTGTCCCTCTGGGCAGGGTGGGCTCCTTAGCGTCCTGGGCAGTAGGAGTCTGGGCCTTCCAAGCCTAGGCTGCTGTGTGTCCTCCTCAGAGAGTCTGTGGCCAGCCCCGTCCCCGTGGGAACTCTGCCCAGTCAGGCTCTGTCCTATACACTCCAGGTCCAGTTCCTGTGAATGTCTGCTGATGACAACTGCAGTCACAGCAGCTGTGTCATTGGCCACCATGTGTTACCGAGGGCTTTGCTCTTCAAGACTGTGTCCACGCCTTGGGACAGGTTGCTTGGAACTGTGGGCGCATAGATGGCAGGGCCACGAAGAGACCAACGCCTGGTCTCATTATCATAAGGCCCATGACCTCCCTGTGGTGGTCACGGGGTGTCCCCAGAGCTATGGCATGAGGCAGGGGAGTGACCGAGGGCTGTCTGCACTGCAGGGGACAAGGCCCAGCCCCAGAACCTGCAGTGTGTCTTTGATGGGGCCCACGTGCTCAGCTGCTCCTGGGAGGTGAGGTCCCAGGTGACCAGCTCGGTCTCCTTCGGCCTCTTCTACAGGCCCAGCCCGGATGCAGGGTGAGTGTCCCTTCTCCGTCCCTCCCCTGCTCTCAGCCTCCCCTCCCCAGGCTTCTCCTGTCCCCAGGGCCCTGGCAGAAGCCCCAGCCCAGCTGAGGTCTCATTGCTGCTCGGTCCCTCCCTGCACCCTGACCTCAGCTGTGTGTGCCCCTCAGGGAGGAGGAGTGTCCCCAGGTGCAGAAGGAGGAGCTTGACGGCCTCTACACCCGCCAGTCCTGCCAGATCCGTGTCTCCAGCCTGAGGCCCCATGGCCAGTACACGGTGGCCGTGCGCCCACGGAATGAAGAGACATTCATCAAGAGCTCAGAGCACAGTGAGTCTGCCCTGCTTCCCTGTGGGTTCTCGGGACGGCGCTGGGTCCTCAGCTACCCAAGGAATCCCAGGCTTCCTCCTGCCCCAGTCTTCCTGTTTGTCACCTTCAAGTCAGACCGGTGACTGAAAGTGAGCAAATTCTTCTGATGTTTTGTGTATGTTCTCAAGGTGTAGTGGTTTAGCAGTAAGGAGGAAGGAGTAAAGAGGGGAAGATTTATCACACAGAGACCAGGTCATTAAACCCGGTCCCCTCAAGCCTTCTGTTAAGCCTGTCCTCTTTCTGTAGCTGCTCCACAGTGCCCCCTCAGCCCACACCCTCTGGATCTTCCCACCAAACAGCTTTCCTTCTCTGATTGCATTTTTCACTTAACTGATTTCCAAAGTCATCCTCTGACTAATATCCTCGTTTTTCTAAATATTGATGTCACATTTACTATTCCGCTGGGGGCCAGGTGTTAGCACATTGACTGTGGATACTTGCAGGTCAGTGTCACTCATTCCCATCAGGTAGCAAAGATCCCAATCCAAGGCAACCACCTCTGTACGGTGGCTCTTAATGGCCACCCTCCTGAACCCATGCTTTAGTGCTTGTCAAAGGCAGCTGCCAATTCATGTGGGTTGTAATCCACCACTTACATTCTTGGTGTCCGTCCTGGGAAAGGGGTTCCTGGAGTTCAAATGCTCAGAAGGGCCTAGAATGAGGCCTGGCACATGGGACACCTCACATTGTTTTATAAAAGCCCAGTGAAGCCATCAAGATTATGAGCCCTCTTCTGATGGATAGACTGAAGCTCAGAGTGTTGAGAGACTGGACAGTGGGAAGTGATTCAAGGCTGGAATGCAGAACTTCTAAATTCACTCCTACTTCCTGATTTCTCTGTCCTTATGGACTGAAAATACCAAGGGGGAGGAGCTGGTACAAAGGGGCTTAACCTGTTTGTCTGGTCATCACCAGAATGGGGAGTGGGTCACCCAATGTGGTTACAGGCTCATTGCTAGGACCTGGTGGCTTGTCGGGTACTGAGAGCCTGTGAGTCGGTCCAGGATCCAGGCATGTCCTATGGCTAGGGGTGGGATATCCCAGCTGATGATTTCAGGGACTGTGAAGTAATTGGGAGGAGTCCTGGCCCAGGACTGCACAGCTGCACTGTGAGTGTTGTCTTTGCCAGAACATGGTCGATATTCCACAATGAACCAACTCATGCTGGCTGTACTTAGACTCTAGACACCAGGAGGAACCCAAACTTTCAGCCTCCATGCAACACAGGCATCTCTGATGTCTCCCAGGAAAGGGGCTGATTGGGTTTCTATAGATGGTAAAGGGGAAAGAGGAGACTCAAAGACCCCAAGGTGCCAGGACTTGAAGAAGCTGGACATGACCAGCATAGGTGACAGAATGTTCCCCTGGAGGGTGGAGATCATGACCATCCCTAAAAGGCTCCCTCCCTGCAGTCCAGATGGAGGCCCCGACCCTCAACGTGACCAAGGCTGGAGGCAGCTACAGCCTGCGCTGGGAGGCGAAGAGAATGTACTATTCCCACATCGAGAACATCTTCCAGGTCCAGTACCGGAAAGACAAGGAGGAGTGGGAGGTGAGGGCTTGGCCAGGGTGCAAGGAGACAGGAAAGGGAGGAAGCACCCAGGAGAGAACCCCGGCCCCACGAGGGAGACACGGGACATGGGGAGCCCCTCTGTGTGCCCAGTGTCCCATCTATTGGGAAAGAGGAGACTCTGAGATGTGATGTGACCAGGCCACGAGGCCACAGCCCAGTCTGAATTGCCAGGGACAGACACCCTCAGGGCAGGCTGGGCTGACACCACTGAGATGAAGTTCCTCAGAACTCACCAAGCTATGAGGACGTTTCCTCTGGGGAAGCTTGTTTGCCACAAAAAAGTACAGTCTGTGCAGACCCCAGGTTCCTCAGAGCCCACAGAGAACCCACAGGGTGGCCCAGAGGGGACACTGAGGCCCAAAGGGTGGTCAGTGCTGAGTGAGGAGGAGGCCCAGCACCTGAGCCCCCGTCCCACTGCCCAAGCCCAGTCAACCTGCTCCCCACTCCTGGATCAGCAGGAACCGGAAGGCTGAGGACTCTCCACGTGAGGGCGCTCGAAGGAGTCTGTGTTCTCTGGTCCCCGGTGTCCCCATCTGTGCTGTCAGAGGTGGACCCAGCCCCACAGGGCACCTGGGAGACGGGGCCGGGAGGCCACTGAGCCCTGCACCAGGCCAGGCCTCAGCTTCTGCCCCTGCTCCCACAGGACAGCAAGACTGAGACCCTGAAGAACGCGCACAGCATGCCGCTGCCCCCCCTGCAGCCCGCCACCACCTACTGGGCCAGGGTGAGGGTCAGGCCCAGCCCCAGAGACAGCTACGACGGGATCTGGAGCGAGTGGAGCAAGGAGCAGGGCTGGACCACTGAGCGGGGTAGGTCTCCTGGCTCCTCTGCTCGTCCTGGTCAGGAGGAGAGGACACGGCCCCTTCCCTTGCGCCTCTCACTAGTCCCTAGGACAGTGCTGGTGAACCTAAGGCACCAGTGCGACAGCGGGCACGCACAGCCCTCTGTGGGCACACGGGCCAAGTCACCACATTGGACGACAGTTGTTTTCTCTAAACTAAACCCTCAGCATTCAGGCTTAGCTGCAGTGCGGAAGTAACACCTGGTGTGAGCGCAGAACGCAGATGAGGACGTGCAGGTGTCCCCATTCCTCCTCCTTCAAACTGGAGAGGAGGCCCCTGCTACTAGGGCCCTAGGTCTTGTTACCTTCAAGGCAGCCGCTGCCCAGAGACTGGTCCTACGTGGCCAAGGCATCAGGCGCCCAGCGGGCCTGGGAGGGGACGGTGCACCTGAGGGCGAAGTCACGCGCACCCCCGTGACTAGTGGACTGCGAGTGCCCCTCGCCTGCCTCTCCCCATAGTGGGCGCCTGCACACATGGGCAGTGCGAGGTCCGGGTGCTTCAGAGCGAGGATGGAGGTGGCCCTGGGGAAAGCACAGGGTCCCAGGCAGCAGGGGCATAGGGGGCCCTGGGAGACACCACGGCCAGGCAGAGGCAGGGCTGGACCTGGGCCAGGGGAGGGGAGAGGCCTCCTGGGCCAGGCTGCAGCCTCAGGGCAGCCAGGAAGGAACCAGGGCTCCTGAGGGCCTCTGCTCACTGGCCCCCACCCAGTCCTCCTCCCCCGCCCCAGCACTCCTGTACCCTGCAGCCCAGCACCCAAGCTGCCTCCTCAGGAAGTCCTGACTGTCCTGTGTCCCCCTGGAGCTCTGTGGGGTCTGCCCTGTCCCCCTCTCCTGTGCACCACAGCTCCCCACCCGGCCCCTCCATGCAGAGCACATGCCCACGGAAGTCCTGGGGGCCCCGACCTCAGGCCTCTGCCCCCTCTTTCCCTCCATCCTAACCACTCTCCTCCTGCTCCCACCAGTGCTGCCTCCCTGGGTGCTGACACTCATCCTGGTCTTTGTCACCCTGGCCCTGCTCCTGGCCCTGCGCTTCTGTGGGCTCTGTGGGTACAGGTGAGGCACTCAGGGCCCCCAGGACTCCAGGGGTGGCATGGCCTGGCTCCAAACCTCCCTGCTCTGCCCCATGCCCTGGGCCTCAGTTTCCCCTCTGCACATGGCATGGGAGCAGCTGGCCCTGAGGGGTCTGATGACTGTCCCCTCCCTGGTGTGTTCCAGGCTGAACAGGAAGTGGAAGGAGAAAATCCCCAACCCCAGCAAGAGCCACCTCTTCCAGGTAGGAGCCACTTGTGGAGCTGGGTGGGGGCTCTGCCCCTGCTCCTGTGTGCCCCCTACCACCTACTCCCTGAACTGCCGTGTGACATGGTCAGGGTGTGAGCATGCTGCGCAGCAGGAAGTAGGAGGAACACAAGCCCCATCCCTGCAGGGGCTCTGCCTGGGGCCAGGCAGGGACCTGAGAGCTGGTGCCCTGCAGCCAGGGTGAGCTCACCCAGCCAGGAGGGCCCACTGCCCTCAGGCGCTGGAGTGGTGGGAGGCAGAGCAGCTCCCAGAGCAGGACTGAGCTGAGGCTGAAGGACCTGGGTGGAGGCAGGCAGGACAGTGGCTACAGCAAGGACATCTGGAGGATGGAGACAGGACCTTCCTGAGGGCACTGAGGTGTGACAGTCAGCATGCCAGGGCACTGCAGAGGCACAGTGACCCGGGTGGATGGCAGTGCATTAACAGGAGCCCTGTGGTCCTGGCAGGGGAGCTCTGGCTTTGCTAGGGTGGTGACTGGTGTGGGGGTGGTGGGGTGAGTGTAGAAGACACCCAGGTTGTCCCGGGGACAGGCATCCTGTCCTGGGAGGCCTGGGACCCGGGCAGCTGCAGCCCCTCCCTGGCCTCGGCTCCCTGCTGGCAGAAGGCTGTGGCTGGTCTGGACCATGTGGAGATCAGTGTTGTGTCTGGAGCTACTGACTCCTCCCTCCCTGAGTCCCCACCCTCAGGCCATGTGTCCTTCTCCTCCAGAATGGAAGTGCAAGGCTCTGGCTCCCAGACAGCATGGTGGCCTTCGCGGGCAGGAGCGCCCCTCGCCAGGGGCCCAGGGCTGGCCTCTTCCCTGAGCTGGAGGGGTGAGTGTGGGACCTGAGGTCTCCTATCCCTGGGGAGCAGGTGGGGCTGCCCAGTACCTGCATGCAGGGGTGGTGGGAGGGCCTGTGGCTCCCTGGGAAGAGGTCCTAGGAGGTTGTTTTACATGAAAGCAGGTGGCACCAGGGCTGGACATAAGGAAGAACCTCCTGACTCCCAGGTCAGGGAGGGACGGGCCAGGGACCTGGCCTGAGGCAAGGCTCTGCCCAGCTTCCTCCTAAGGAAGTCCCAGGGTAACCAAGTCCCCTGGGACCCGACTCTTGGTAGTTCTGGTCCTCTGGCGTCCTCACTGGAGCTCTATATAGGTGACCCTACCTCCTCTGCTGCCCTCGAAGTCTCCCCACTGCAGAGGCCACAGGGAGGTGCCAGAAATGTAAACACAAGGGCCTCAGCTGTCTGTCAGGGGGAGTTGGTGGCAGAGTGGGTACAATGACAAGAGGAGTGGGCACGGCCATGTCAAGGCCTGACCTGTCCTGAAGACACTGCAACAGCAGAGAGAGGGGACCAGCTACAGTGGATGATCTTGAATTGAGCATTATAGACACACCTTGGAGAGGCTCTCACTGCGCCCTGGCTGCCCTGGTGCTCTGGGTGAGGCCGGGGTGGGCTCAGGCCTTCCTGGGCCTCTCCCGGCTCTGTGCATGTGCTGGGTCCTCTGCCAGGCGGCCGCTGCATGTCTGCATCTCTGCCTCTGTGCTCCCCACAGGCTGTGCGCTGTAGATCACAGGGACAGTGAGGTGTCACCTCTCACCACAGAGGACCCTAAAGTTGTCTGTGACCCTCCATCCGGGTCTCGTTCCACTCTGGCTGCCTCAGACCTGACCCCAGAACAGGTCCCCAGCCCTCAGCCAGGCCCGCCAGCCACCCAAGGCCGACCTGAGGACCAGCTCGCCACCTTCGACTTCAATGGCCCCTACCTTGGGTCGCCACACAGCTGCTCCCTGCCTGACCTCGCCGGCCAGCGTGCACCACCACAGGGCCCCAAGCCAGCCCTGCCAGGCTCCCTGGAGTACCTGTGTCTGCCCCCCGGGGGACAGGTGCAGCTGGTGCCTCTGACCCAGGTCACAGGGCAGGGACAGGCTGCCCATGAGGAAGTAGGGGGAGGCCCTGCCCCTCCTGCATCTGAGCCCAGGGGCCAGGCACAGGACCCAGAGGACAGCCCAGCTATTCTGCCCACAAGCTCTGAGGGCCCTGAGCACCTGGTCCTGGCCTCTGGTTATGTCACCACTGCAGACCTGGCACTAACCTTGTCCACAGGGGCCTCATCTGTCTCCCTGGCCCCCGCTCTGGGCCTCCAGGACCCCTGCCTCTGTCCAGGCCTGCCCCCCGCAGGGCCCCCCATAACCCCACTCCCTGAGAAGCCAGGATTTGAGGGCTATGTGGAGCTTCCTCCAACCATGGGGGCACCCCCCATGTCCCTTCTGGGCAGTCCTGCATCCAGCAACCCTGTCCTGAGCCCAGGGGAGCCCCGGGCAGATGTGCCCCTGCCGTCCCCAACTCCTGAGGGGCTCCTGGTCCTGCAGCAGGTAGGGGACTACAGCTTCTTCCCTGGCCTAGGACCTGGCCCCTTCTCACCCCGAAGCAAACCCTCTTCCCCAGGACCCTGTCCGGAGAGAGCAGACATTGAGCGGGGTTCCACAGTCCAGAAACCTCCAGACCAGCCTGTACCCCAGGTGCCTGCCATTCAGTTCTTTTAAGTCCTGGAAGCAGCAGGACTACCTGTCAGTCCCCCCACTGGGAAGTCAGCGGGCCCCGAGAGGTGTGCTGAGGCCTTGCAGACCACTCTGTACCCTGCATTCTCCCTGTGACCTCCCCAGAGCCATGGGGCATCCATGATGACAATGACAGGACCTGGAGAACCCTCCACCCCTCAGAGTCCCCTGGACCTTCAGGGGCCGCCTTTCTCCTGCTGCTTCTTTCACAAACACACACACACACACACACACACACTTTTCTTTCAGGTTAACTTATTTCTAGATTCTGAGTTATTAGAGCTTTCTATGCATAGCCATCCACCTCCCTTTCCTTTTGTTTTTTATGGGGTTCCCTTGTCTTCGTTCTGTCTTCCCTCTTCACTGCTGATTCATTACTGGAGTGAGGTTGGGTCCCAGGCAAGCCTATCCTGAGCATAAGCCCTGCCCCGTGTGTTGCAGGCTCTGGTGGGCAGCCTGTGCCCTGCAAGCTCCCAGGCACAACATGTGCTTCTGGGGCGGCTGCAGGAGGGCCGGGTGACACCTTGAGGTGAGACCTGGAGACCATCCATGACCTCCTCAACTGTCACTCCAGGAAATGGGCGTGGGGTGGTAACGTGCAGGGCCCGAGTGTGCAGAGCTGTCTGAATTCCTGGAAAGCTCTGTTAGTCCTCACAGAGGTGATTCGGGGGTCTGGGGGGGTCAGGGGTCAGAGAGAAGTCACTGATCTTGGTGATGCCATGTGGTGCCTGCAGTTTGGATGACGCTAGCAAGAGGGGTGCATCAGGAAGGGTCAACTGCATCAACTGTGCAAAAGCTGGGAAGACGGCTCCATGGTGTGTATCAGAGGATGCACACTTTAAAGTGTTTAGTCCAGATGGCCCCACTGCTCCCCCGCAGAAGACGTGGGGCTCTGGCTCCCACTGGCCACAGATCTGGGCCTGCCCAGGGGATTATGGTTCTTTGAAATCTTTGCCTTTTTGTTAATGCAAAAATAATGGCATTAAATTGTTTTCATTTGCACTATCTGAGCATTATCCAATGAGCACATATTTTCACATGTACCTTGCACACTGGTATTTTTTTACATGGCTAAGCCCACCATGGTCTTTGTTTGCTTAGGAGCTATCTTTTTCTGATCAAGTTTTTAAAAGTATTTTAAATGTGACCATTCATAAATGGTGTGAATTTGTTCCTCCAGTTCACTGTTTGTCTTATAACTTTGTATAGGTGGCATTTGGAGCCCTCAATGTTTTCATACCTGCTTTGTCATGAGATGGGTCACTGGGCTACTTCTCTAATTTGGGGGCCAAATTTATAAAGGCCTTCTCCAGAGCAAAGTTGAATTTGTCCTAATTTATATTTTTTCCAGTTCCTTTTCTACTTCAAGATATTCATGTAAAATTTTAATTAATTTGGAACATTGTAGATCTGTCTCTATGTTTTCCCCAAAGACACATCAGGTGACTTAAAGCAGGTGTCGAATGGTCTCTGTGCTTGAAATGCCACTTCTGTGATACACAAAGTTCCTGTCTAGATTTGTTTTGTTTCTAGACTTCCTTTCTAAACTATCCCGATCACCCAGCTTTATAATAGATTCCTTCCCTCACCCTGTACCAGGAATCAAACTCAGGACCTTGCTCTTGCTAGGCAGGCACTGTGCCATTGAGCTACATCACTGGCCCCTATAATAGATTATAATAAGTGGCAGGGCAAGAAGTCTGGTTACCTTTTATTCACCAGCCCTTGTTCAATACAGCAGTGTTTGTGGTCCAAGAAAATCATAAACAACCTAAATGTTTGTCAATGGTGAAATTCTACAGTAGAAACTTCTGTGAAAAATCAATGAGACAGACACCCGCAGGCATCAGGAAGAAGTTCAAAATATGAATTCCAAAACATCTGGGCATCATTCAGAGGGGAAAATTGCAATAAAATATTCGTAATGTAAAAGGAAACCAGGCTTGAACTTCTGTGCCTGAGGGAGAGGAGCTAGGGAGGGTGCTCTGTGGAAGGCCAGCGGCCCTCCCGGGAGGCTAGATTCTGTAAGACAGGAGGAAGTCTGGTCTCTGTGGCACTGCGGCACTCACAGGGCCTCTATGAGTTGAAAGTGGCCTTTGGGACAGGCCACGGCAGAAGGAGGAAGCTGTGGACAGCAGAATAAGAAGCAGGGGAACTTCCTGGAAAATCCAGGAGGAAGTGGGGGGAGGAAAAGACTAAGCAAGAGGACAATAAAGATCACACTTATTGCACTTAAAAAAATTATTCACTGTTGTCTGAAATTCACATTCAACTGGCCATCCTGTATTTGACCTCTAGTCAATGGAATGGAGAAGTAGGTAAGAGAATGGATCGCCCATAAAAATAGCTGAGGACGATTGAAAGCTATTTCTATACACGCTGCTCAAGTGATTTCTGGAATCAACTTATTTTATCTTCACAGCGCTGTGAGGCAGATATTGTCGATACTCAGAGGACTGAGATCTTTTGATCACTGTATTTACCATACCCATTTTTGTCATTGAGGAAACCGAGGCACAGAGAGCTTATACAACTTGCCCCAGGTCAACCAGCCCATTGGGAGCAGTGGCAGGATTCAAACCCTGGTCCTGGGCTGAGAGGCTGCCTTTGAAAGCAAGATCTTTCTCCTGAAGATCCACACGTGGATGTGAAATAACCTGTGTGGGTTGGCAAGACAGAAAAATCCGGAACTGAGTTGATTCCACAGCCAGGGGAGATGGAGCCAGTGGTGACTATGGAAATGTCGTGTTTCTCCAGGAGCAGAACAAGAGGCTGTGTGTTGTCACACGCTGAGATCCCAAGAGACCTTTCCTGCACCCCAGAACATGCATACGGCAGGTGAGTGCTGAGGAATTGTCTCAGCTTCAGGTCTCCAGGCAGCTGTGAAGGACTTTTGGAGACTGAAAGGAAGGGACAAAATACACCTAAGCAGAGAAGCCGTCAGGCCATCCAGGCCTCACAAGGCACCTGCTAGCCACAGTGGACTTGGGAACAAGAATTGCCTATTGGAAGAGCCCCATGTGGGACAGACAAGGCCAGCTGCTGGGCCCCTCAGGGCACCCATCTTTGACCACACTGCTCTGAGAAGAACGAATTAGAGAAGGAAGGAGAAAATGCTGAAGGCCATCAGCAGCTGGCCACCGGGGGTCTCCAACCCTCTCACAGATTAATTCATTACCCAGAATCACTGCCGTGAGCAGATCATGCACCCCCAGAGCAAACCCCTCTGTCTCCAGACTTCTCTCTCCCAGGCCCAGAGGGTGCTGTCACAGTGGTGCCCAATCAATAAAGGCAAGTTGGGCAAGTTGAGGGTCCTGAGCACAAGTGGCTTCTGCCAGGTACCCCAAGTCACCCCACAAGTCCCAACTCAGTGTGGGCTCCTCATGGGAAGCTCTTGCTGTCCTACACCCAAGTGGAGCACATCTCAGCATCTGTATCCCCCATCCCAACTTTGCCCCTTTGCCTGTGTCACCCATTGTATTTCTGGCTCATATCTTTGTGTCTCAACTCAGGCTTCAGTGTCCAGCCCAGACCTCAAACATCTGCCTGGTGTGTGTGTTACCCTGGGCAACTGGATTTGTGGTGCTGGCAATTGAACCCAGGGCCTTGCACATGCTAGGCAAGTGCTCTGCCACTGAGCTACACCCCAGCCCCTAATGTGTATGTTAAAAGTATTTCTTGCTGGCAGATTCTGCATATTTGTGATTCCTTCTCTTCCATCCCCATTGAGATGCCTATTCTGCCAAGGGCTGATGATGGCAATGAAGTCTGGCTAATTGCTAGATATTAAGAGCAAATGCACAGGCACACCCCTTAAACTTTCATTTCCATATGAAATGAAAATTCATGACTATGCCAAGGAGGGCCAGACAGGAGGGTCAGAGAGGTGGGCTGTTTTCTATTCATGCATGATTCCGGCCTTGAGGGAGAACACCATAGCACTGTAGGGGCCTGGAAAGAAGGGTGTCCACCTGGGAAGGGCTGTGTGGCACCCACACTTCCTAGAGACATTGCTAGATTTAGCAAACAAAAATACAAGCCGTGGAGTTAGATTTGAATTTCTGACCAGCAGCAAATAGTGTTAAGTTGTTTACATTTGCATTATTTACAATTGCAAAAATTCAGAGACCTTTGGGGACCTTTCTGAAACAAATTACATCCTCTGGTGTCTTGTTGGTGCTTGAGATGCTTTTTCAAGTTATATGGAAAAACATGTTTAAGTGCTTTTCAGTTTTGTTTTGGTTGAGTTCTACTTATTTGAATATTATTGTAGTTTTTTTCCCCTTGCATTGTTCTTCTTTGAATGGTGTTAATTTTTTGTATGTGTGTGTGTTTGATAAAAAAGTTATTTTTTTAAAAAATTCAGAGACCATCGATCTAAATGTCCATCAGGGAGGAATGGCTTGTGTAAATCGTGGTACTTTCACACGAGTGTGACTCCTGAGAAGCTGCTAAGAGAGCCTACGTGTAGCAAGACAAGACTTCCAAGAGGCCCCATGGGAGAGAAGGTAGCAAGCTGCAAGCTGTGTCCTTAACTTTCTTCAGGAGGGGTGATTTGGGGACCTCTTTAGTGGCATCATTGCTTCTCATGGTCACTGAGTGCTCTCAATGCAGACAATGACCTTCAAATTCTAACAGATCCAGCAGGAAGGCTGCTTCAAAGAGTGCCCCCTAATAAACTTGAAGCAAAAGGGATAGAAGACGTGAAAAAAATTTGCAATGCCTGTGTAACAAGATGACAGGAACTGTAACTCACTAGAAGTCCCCAGTGGCTTTGTAAGTCTTTAGAGGTGGAAGATGGGACACTGAAGAGCACACTCAAGAAAAAGGACATGTCCCCTCCACCAGTGCACAGGAAAGGAAGGAACACTTGTTTCCTCCTGGGAGATGAGAGGGAGGAGAGGTGGAGAAGAGAGAAGAGAGAAAAGAGAACATGGCTAAGGATCCAGAGAGTTTGCAGAATGCCCTGCGTTTCCCTGATAGTCACTAACGTCCACACAGAACCTCGAAAGTTGGGACTACTTTAGTGGAGAAGATCAAGGAGAGACTTGGTCCCAGATCCCAATCTGACCTGCACTGATTTGAGACTGCTGCCAATCAGCTGAAGGTTCTTTTGCTCAATTACACAGAAATCGTGAGTCGACAGGTACAGCTCTGCTAGCAACCCTGATGCCACCAGGTGACACCAGTTAACGCTGGATGGGATTGGCCAACCCGGCTAGTTGCTCGGCTCAGCCTCTGCCAGCCACCAACGGCTGACACCTGCTTGTTCTGGGTGCTGTTGGGCGATTCTGCTAGTAGCTGCTCTCCAGTGCTGATCTTTACCTGCTGCTGGTCTCCGGAGTATTCAGGGCCATCTGTATTCATAGTTTTGTTTTTTTTTTTCTTTAAGCAACTACTCTATCCATACTATTCAGAATAAGAATCTTGAGTAAATTTATAGGACCGTCCAAGCCCACACCAACAGAGAACTACATCATGAGCAGACTTACAGGAGCACTGGAGTGAGGCTTTATTGGAACAGGACTTGTGCTGCAGCAGGAGGGAGATGGTATCAGTACACCAGAGGGAGCCCTTTCAGACCAACCTGAGGGGTGCGAGAGCACTGCTGCTTATGTAGCATCAGCAGGAATGTGATTGGCCCAAAGCCGAGCCTCCTGATTGGTCCAAAGTGATCTAAACTCAAACCTTCTGATCTATACCTACTGAGCAGTCCAAATTCAATTCCTTGGTTCAATAAGTGTAAATTCCACAGGGCTGGGGATTTAGATCAGTTGTGCCACACCTGTCTTGCAAGTGCAAGGTCCTGGGTTTGATTCCCAGTACCAAAAAAAAAAAGCACAAGTTTAAATTCCCGCCTGCAGAAGTCAGTACACTTGTGGAGTGCCCAGGACAGCCACAGCTGTCATGGTGCTGTTGGGCTGAGTGTTGGGAGACTTGAGCTGTTTGACAGCTGCTGTGTCTCCACAGAAAATTTGGGGGCTGAACCTGGGGAAGTGTCAGAGGGCCTATCTGTGTTAGTCACAGCTTACTGGGGTTTGGGTTATTGGGTTACTGTTAATGCTAACAATGGGCCTGGATCCCTCCCTGTTCTCTGCCACGTTAGAGGCGATTCCTCTACTGCTTCTTTAGAGAGGGGCCCAGTGTCTGGAGCAGGGTGTGGCTCTGCAGCCAACAACTGGGCCACACTTCCTGTCAGAGCCAACTAGAGACCTGCCGAAGTTACCCGAGGGGCAGAAGGAGGACACTGAGGCATGCTGGCCCAGTCCCTCCTCAGGGGACCTGGGGGGAGGGAAGGAGGTGGCGGGGAGGGCGAGACAGCTCTTGGCCAAGCCATGACCCCCTCTGGCTGGCACAGGAAAAGAGGGAGCGTCGGGTGCTTCTCAGCTGTCTCAAGATGAGGCAGAGGCTGTGTGCACACAGCTGGGCCGCTGGTGGCCTCTTGAACACAGGGCTTGGGGCTGGGAAAGGGGTGTGACCTGGAATGGGCTCTGAGGCAGCCCGAAGCAGAGGGCTCAAGCCTGGGAGGACCTCGCTGCCATGGGCCAGAGCTGGGAGAAGAGAAAGTCAGAAGAGTCATCATAAATAAAGCGGTTCCACTAATCAATGAGAGATATGTGGAAAAAGTGTTCAAATTGCTTGAATAAGTGCTCTACAAAAATAGAGATGGAAAATAAAACGAAAGAAAAAGGCTTATCCTCATTAATAATGCAATATATTTTTTCTTTCTTTTTTTTTTTTTTTGGTACCAGGGATCGAACTCAGGACCTTACACTTGTGAGGCAGGCAGCAGAACCACTGAGCTAAATCCCGGGCCCAATAATGCAGTATATTTAATTAAAGTGAGATGCTATTTTTTCTCACCAGATTGGCACATATTGAGGGAGGAAGGACCACCGGCAGTGTCCAGGGTTAGGAAAGGTATGGGGATGCAAGATTCTTCTGCCACCTCTTTGCTAGACTCTACTTTTTTTATTGGTATGGGGATCGAACTCAGGACCTTGCCCTTACGAGGCAGGCAGCGGCACCACTAAGCTAAATCCCCATCCCCGATAGACTCTGCCTTTTAAAGCAGTTCAGGGTTGACAGCAACACTGAGAAGGCTGTGGTGTTCGCAGGTCCCTGGAACCCCTCACACACAGGCCCCCTAGCCCCCACCACAGTGGTCTTAGCCATTGCTCTGATCAAAATGTCAGTACTTGGAACCCTTATGCAGAACAGAAATTTATTTCTCACAGTTCTTGAGGCTGGAGGCCCAAGATCAAAGTGCCATGAGATTCAGTGTCCAGGAGACCCCACTTCCTCATAGACAGAGTCCCCTCACCCTGGCCTCATATGGCACAGTGAGGTGTCTTCTAGAGGGCACCAATCCCAATCCTGAGGGCAGGGGCCCCAAAGGCCTCCATTCCTCATCACCGTGGCTGTTAGGATTGCAATGTATGAAATTTGGAGGAACACAAACACTCTGTCCATTGCAACAGTTGTACATTTGTGACAAATGAGAAACACACTGATATACAATTGTCACCCAAAGCCCACAGGTTACAGCAGGGTGCACTCTTGGTGTTGTAGAATGTATGGATTTTGACAAATAAATAATGTCATATACCCATCTTCACTATAATACTGTACAGAGTAACTGTGTCACTGTCCTAAGGCATTCCTCTCTCACCTGACCCGTTAGCTACTATCGCCATAGTTTTACCTTTTCCAGTGTGGAACTCCAGAAAATAGTACCAGCCAGCCTCTCAGCTGAGACTCCAGGGAGGCACACTGAACCAAAAGCTCTGTTAACCCACTCTGGGGTTGACTCGGATGCATGGTAAAGTGTGAGAACCACTGCTTGTTGCCATGATGGTCCCCTGAGGACTTAACAGAAATTTCTGGAAAAGAAGCCAGGGGATAGAGCCAGAGCCCTGGCCCAGGCAGAGTGGCAGCCATACTTCCCCAGTTTGTTGCCACTTCACAGAGCAGTGATGGATGCCACAGTGGCTTCATCACTTAGAAGAGGAACCATATACCTGACCCTCGACCACGCCCAGGCAAGGGCCTCATGGCTAGGATAATTCATCTGAGCTCCCCCTTGCCCAAACAGAGGGCCTGGCCTGGGAAGGGAACTGGCAGGCTCCGATGCTGGAGGGGAGGCAGTAGTCCTCAACCTGCTGCAGGACAAGGAGCCCCTCAGGAGTTGGGGACAGCAGGGCCACATCTGCCTGGGGCTCCCCTGGGCTCAGGACAGGGCTGCTGGGTGCAGAAGGGACAGGACTGCCCAGAGGGGTTGTGGACAGTGGCCCCATGGTTGGAGGAAGATCCACATAGCCCTCAAACCCTGGCTTCTCGGGGGGTGGGGCGGTGGGGGGCCCTGTGGGGGGCAGCCCTGGACAGAGGCAGGGGTTCTGGAGGCCTGGAGCGGAGGCCAGGGAGACAGATGAGGCCCCTGTGGACAAGGTGAGTGCCAGGTCTGCAGTGGTGACACAACCAGAGGCCAGGACCAGGTGCTCAGGGCCCCCAGAGCTTATGGGAAGAACAACTGGGCTGACCTCTGGGTCCTGTGCCTGGCCCCTGGGCTCAGATGCAGGAGGGGCAGGGCCTCCCCCAGCTTCCAGGAAGGGGCTGGCCTGGGTGCCAGGCTCAGGCAGACATTCCTCATGGGCAGCCTGTCCCTGCCCTGTGACCTGGGCCAGAGGCACCAGCTGCACCTGCCCCCTGAGGGGCAGACACAGGTACTCCAGGGGGCCTGGCAGGGCTGGCTTGGGCCCCTGTGGGGGTGCACGCTGGCCCACGAGGTCAGGCAGGGAGCAGCTGTGTGGCGGCCCGAGGTAGGGGCCATTGAAGTCGAAGGTGGCGAGCTGGTCCTCAGGCCGGCCTTGGGTGGCTGGTGGGCCTGGCTGAGGGCTGGGGGGCTGTTCTGGAGGCAGTTCTGTGGTGGCTGGAGTGGAATGAGACCCGGATGGAGGGTCACAGACAACTTTAGGGTCCGCTGTGGTGAGAGGTGACACCTCACTGTCCCTGTGATCTACAGCGCACAGCCTGTGGGGAGCACAAAGATGAGGCATTAATGAGACAGGGACTGTGCTGATGTCCCTGCAGACTGGGGGCAGTGCCACCCTGATGTCCAGCCTGGAGTGAGAAGCATCAGATGTTTTCCACACTGAGGGCAGAGGGGCAGGAACATCAAGGCCTGGGGTTGACAAGGTGGGAACAGCCATTTTAGGGGGAACTGGTACCACACTCCCTCTTCTTGGGAGCATCACAGCATGGAGCTGGTGGGTGGACCCACAATTTAAGATTCAAGACATGGAGAGTCAGGCAGAGAGGCCAAGATTTCAGGCAGGTGTCCTGGCTGAGGATGCAGCCACAGGAAAAAAAAACCCTCTTGTATGACTTGGAGTACCCGCACTGAGTGGGGACAGCCCCACCCTGGTCCCAGTGTCCCAAGCACAGAGGAGCTTTGCCTCTCCAACACTTGTCCCCATACCTGTGGGATCAGTAAGGCCCACATCAGCCTTGGCTCACTGCACCACACTTAGTGGCCTTGGGGACTGAAAGAAAAGCCATGCCAGGCAGAAGCCATGATCACTACCATGGCTTCCAGGCAGGGATTGTTCTCACCATCATTAAGGGAGCCAGCCCCACACCTGGGGCCTCAGAAGTCACCCCATTAGGTGACAAACACCGCCTGGCCCCTACACCATGGGGAGATATCCATAAGGCACTTGTGACTCTAGAAAACCTGGGAGCAGTATGACTGCAGAATAGCAGGGCAGGGTCACCACCAGTCCTCTGCCTCAGGCCAGGTCCCTGGCCCGTCCCTCCCTGACCTGGGAGTCAGGAGGTTCTTCCTTATGTCCAGCCCTGGTGCCACCTGCTTTCGTGTAAAACAACCTCCTAGGACCTCTTCCCAGGGAGCCACAGGCCCTCCCACCACCCCTGCATGCGGGCACCGGGCAGCCCCACCTGCTCCCCAGGGATAGGAGACCTCAGGTCCCACACTCACCCCTCCAGCTCAGGGAAGAGGCCAGCCCCGGGCCCCTGGTGAGGGGCGCTCCTGCCCACGAAGGCCACCATGCTGTCTGGGAGCCAGAGCCCTGCGCTTCCATTCTGGAGGAGAAGGACACATGGCCCGAGGGTGGGGACTCAGGGAGGGAGGAGTCAGTAGCTCCAGACACAACACTGATCTCCACATGGTCCAGACCAGCCACAGCCTTCTGCCAGCAGGGAGCCGAGGCCAGGGAGGGGCTGCAGCTGCCCGGGTCCCAGGCTGCCCAGGACAGGATGCCTGTTCCCGGGACAACCTGGGTGTCTTCTACACTCACCCCACCACCCCCACACCAGTCACCACCCTAGCAAAGCCAGAGTTCCCTTGCCAGGACCACAGGGCTCCTGTTAATGCACTGCCATCCACCCGGGTCACTGTGCCTCTGCAGTGCCCTGGCATCCTGACTGTCACACCTCAGTGCCCTCAGGAAGGTCCTGTCTCCATTCTCCAGATGTCCTTGCTGTAGCCACTGTCCTGCCTGCCTCCACCCAGGTCCTTCAGCCTCAGCTCAGTCCTGCTCTGGGAGCTGCTCTGCCTCCCACCACTCCAGCGCCTGAGGGCAGTGGGCCCTCCTGGCTGGGTGAGCTCACCCTGGCTGCAGGGCACCAGCTCTCAGGTCCCTGCCTGGCCCCAGGCAGAGCCCCTGCAGGGATGGGGCTTGTGTTCCTCCTACTTCCTGCTGCGCAGCATGCTCACACCCTGACCATGTCACACGGCAGTTCAGGGAGTAGGTGGTAGGGGGCGCACAGGAGCAGGGGCAGAGCCCCCACCCAGCTCCACAAGTGGCTCCTACCTGGAAGAGGTGGCTCTTGCTGGGGTTGGGGATTTTCTCCTTCCACTTCCTGTTCAGCCTGGAACACACCAGGGAGGGGACAGTCATCAGACCCCTCAGGGCCAGCTGCTCCCATGCCATGTGCAGAGGGGAAACTGAGGCCCAGGGCATGGGGCAGAGCAGGGAGGTTTGGAGCCAGGCCGTGCCACCCCTGGAGTCCTGGGGGCCCTGAGTGCCTCACCTGTACCCACAGAGCCCACAGAAGCGCAGGGCCAGGAGCAGGGCCAGGGTGACAAAGACCAGGATGAGTGTCAGCACCCAGGGAGGCAGCACTGGTGGGAGCAGGAGGAGAGTGGTTAGGATGGAGGGAAAGAGGGGGCAGAGGCCTGAGGTCGGGGCCCCCAGGACTTCTGTGGGCATGTGCTCTGCATGGAGGGGCCGGGTGGGGAGCTGTGGTGCACAGGAGAGGGGGACAGGGCAGACCCCACAGAGCTCCAGGGGGACACAGGACAGTCAGGACTTCCTGAGGAGGCAGCTTGG
>NW_004624752.1:10770186-10844785 GCF_000247695.1 Heterocephalus glaber | reverse complement strand
CAGTGAGCAGAGGCCCTCAGGAGCCCTGGTTCCTTCCTGGCTGCCCTGAGGCTGCAGCCTGGCCCAGGAGGCCTCTCCCCTCCCCTGGCCCAGGTCCAGCCCTGCCTCTGCCTGGCCGTGGTGTCTCCCAGGGCCCCCTATGCCCCTGCTGCCTGGGACCCTGTGCTTTCCCCAGGGCCACCTCCATCCTCGCTCTGAAGCACCCGGACCTCGCACTGCCCATGTGTGCAGGTGCCCACTATGGGGAGAGGCAGGCGAGGGGCACTCGCAGTCCACTAGTCACGGGGGTGCGCGTGACTTCGCCCTCAGGTGCACCGTCCCCTCCCAGGCCCGCTGGGCGCCTGATGCCTTGGCCACGTAGGACCAGTCTCTGGGCAGCGGCTGCCTTGAAGGTAACAAGACCTAGGGCCCTAGTAGTAGGGGCCTCCTCTCCAGTTTGAAGGAGGAGGAATGGGGACACCTGCACGTCCTCATCTGCGTTCTGCGCTCACACCAGGTGTTACTTCCGCACTGCAGCTAAGCCTGAATGCTGAGGGTTTAGTTTAGAGAAAACAACTGTTGTCCAATGTGGTGACTTGGCCCGTGTGCCCACAGAGGGCTGTGCGTGCCCGCTGTCGCACTGGTGCCTTAGGTTCACCAGCACTGTCCTAGGGACTAGTGAGAGGCGCAAGGGAAGGGGCCGTGTCCTCTCCTCCTGACCAGGACGAGCGGAGGAGCCAGGAGACCTACCCCACTCAGTGGTCCAGCCCTGCTCCTTGCTCCACTCGCTCCAGATCCCGTCGTAGCTGTCTCTGGGGCTGGGCCTGACCCTCACCCTGTCCCAGTAGGTGGTGGCGGGCTGCAGGGGGGGCAGCGGCATGCTGTGCGCGTTCTTCAGGGTCTCAGTCTTGCTGTCCTGTGGGAGCAGGGGCTGAGACTGAGGCCTGGCCTGGTGCAGGGTTCAGTGGCCTCCCGGCCCCATCTCCCAGGCGCCCTGTGGGCCTGGGTCCACCTCTGACAGCACAGATGGGGACACCGGGGACCAGAGAACACAGACTCCTTCGAGCGCCCTCACGTGGAGAGTCCTCAGCCTTCCAGGTTTCTGCTGATCCAGGAGTGGGGAGCAGGTTGACTGGGCTTGGGCAGTGGGACGGGGGCTCAGGTGCTGGGCCTCCTCCTCACTCAGCACTGACCACCCTTTGGGCCTCAGTGTCCCCTCTGGGCCACCCTGTGGGTTCTCTGTGGGCTCTGAGGAACCTGGGGTCTGCACAGACTGTACTTTTTTGTGGCAAACAAGCTTCCCCAGAGGAAATGTCCTCATAGCTTGGTGAGCTCTGAGGAACTTCATCTCAGTGGTGTCAGCCCAGCCTGCCATGAGGGTTTCTGTCCCTGGCAATTCAGGCTCAGCTGTGTTCACGTGGCCTGGTCTCCTCACCACTCAGAGCCTCAGCTTCTTCCCCAGGAGATGGGACCAGGACCGCTGTCTTCACAAAGGCACACGCTTGACTGGTCACTGTGGCTGGCTTGGGGCGCTCCGGGATGCTCCCTTCCTCCTTCTCTCCTACTGCACCTGCACCTGGGCCCTGCACTCACCTCCCACGTGGCCATGTCTTCCCTGTGCTGGACCTGGATCTCCGGACCTGTCATGCGTCCATTCCTTTCTTCCCAGTGCAGGGTGTACCTGTCTCCATCCTTGGTCATGCTGAGGGTTGGGGCTGCCATCTGGACTGGAGGCAGAAATATTTTTAGGGATGGTCATGACCTCTACCCTCTGGTGAACCATTCAGTCATCCAAGCCAGTCACAGGTGCTCTCTCTACTCTTCCACCCACCCCAGGTCCTGCCCATCTGGGGATGGTTTCGTCCCGGGTTCTGGAGGCAGCACTGTTTCTCCCTGAGCAGTGCTTCCCTGGCTGAAGCTGAGGCTGAGGAATGCTGCTGTCTGGTTAGCAGGAGTGAGGAGCCCAGGCCTGGCTCCCCATGGCAGTGGAGGTGGCTGCATTGACCACCCCGTGCCTGCAATGCTAAGCACCGCAGAGCCTGGAGCCGAGGGGGACCAGGAAAGATCCCAGCTCCAGCCTGCCTGACCTTCATTGCAGCCCCTGTGAATTGTGGGAGTGGATGGGCTCGGTCTATCACAAGAGGGCAGGAAGCACTGGAAATATCAGAGAGCAGGGGCAAAGCACAGAAAGCTCTGCTCCTTCTGGTCTCAAAGTAGAGCAGGGATAAAAATACAAGGAGTGATCCAAGTATACAGTGAATGCTTATATTTTTAAAAAATATATATGACAATAACAAAAACATATTGCTATTAATCCCCTCAAAATACTCTTCACTGCAAACACACTCATCCCATCATGCTTGCCATTTCTGAAGCAGCTCTGGAAGTCCTCTTTCTTGAGTGTCGAGTTATGAGGCATGATAAAAAATACAGCGAATGCTGCTGCTGAGTCATCCAATAGAAAAGCAGACTTGTAAAACATGACAGTGTGTCCTTATTCACCTTATCTACTGGATCTGGCACTGTGTGACTTCTGGCTCTTCCCCAAAGTCAAAATGATCATGAAAGGTGAATGTTTTGAGTCAATTCAGGACACCAAGGCAGCCACAATAGAGCAACTAATGACACTCACGTGTCAGGCCCTATTCCAGGCACAGGAATAGCACAGCTAATAAAGCAAATCTCCCCCATTGTGAAGCCAGCATGATGAAGAAGTATGCTGTACAGCAGGTGGTGATTACTGCTGGGGAACATACAGGTGGATGAGGGGCTAGTGCCAGACGACTGAAAATACGATTTTCAGAAAAGGCTTCAGGAGAATATGGCATTGGAACAAAGGTGGGAAGGTGGGGAAGGAGAAAAACAGGCAGATTTCAAAGGCAAAGGTTCCCAGCAGAGAGAGCAGCAGGTGCAAAGTCCCTGGGGCAAGAATATCCCAGAGTTCCCACCTCTTGTGAAGCTGCACAGGGACCATGGGCTTTGTGGGCATTGTGGAGACACAGGTGTAACTGCATGGCAGGCATGCTGAGAAGGTCCTGGGTAGCAGAGGGCACATTTGCCTGTGTATTAACAGAGTCCCCAGGGCTGCTGGGTTGGGACAAAACTGAAGGAACCGCCAGGATGGAAGGAGGGAGATCAGCGAGAAAGCAGAGCCAGGACCAAGGACTTGAGGTGGCTCAGACCAGGCCACAGCAGCAACAGCAATAAATCTGGAATGAGCGGATTTCACAGATGGAGGTGGCAGAGCTTGCTTGTGGACACGACGTGGCACTGAGAAGAAAGCTATGGCAAGAATGAAGCCAAGGCTTTGGGTCTCAGCCACCAAGGCAGATAAGCCAGTGAGAGAGGAGGGGAAGAGGGGGAACAGCAGGTGAGAAGGGACACATGCATATTCATTTCTGAGGACTTCCCAGGTGAAGTGGCCATTGGGCACCCAGGGCGATGTTGGGAGGATAAGAGGGATGCAGAGGAGAAGCTCAGAGGACAGCACCTTGCAAACCAGTGGAAAACACTAAGCGAAAAGGAAGGAACAGTGGACAATTTTCAAAATGGTTCTGATACATCATCAAATGCAGCAATGAAATTTTTAAATAATTTCCAATAAATATGTGAATTATTTGTTTTCGTTTTTAGTGAATGATCTTTCTTTGACGGTGACAAACAGGAAGACTGGGGCAGGAGGGAGCCTGGGATTCCTTGGGTAGCCGAGGACCCAGCACTGTCCCGAGGACCCAGAGGGAAGCAGGGCAGACTCACTGTGCTCTGAGCTCTTGATGAATGTCTCTTCATTCCGTGGGCGCACGGCCACCATGTACTGGCCGTGGGGCCTCAGGCTGGAGACACGGATCTGGCAGGACTGGCGGGTGTAGAGGCCGTCAAGCTCCTCCTTCTGCACTTGGGGACACTCCTCCTCCCTGAGGGGCACACACAGCTGAGGTCAGGGTGCAGGGAGGGACCGAGCAGCAATGAGACCTCAGCTGGGCTGGGGCTTCTGCCAGGGCCCTGGGGACAGGAGAAGCCTGGGGAGGGGAGGCTGAGAGCAGGGGAGGGACGGAGAAGGGACACTCACCCTGCATCCGGGCTGGGCCTGTAGAAGAGGCCGAAGGAGACCGAGCTGGTCACCTGGGACCTCACCTCCCAGGAGCAGCTGAGCACGTGGGCCCCATCAAAGACACACTGCAGGTTCTGGGGCTGGGCCTTGTCCCCTGCAGTGCAGACAGCCCTCGGTCACTCCCCTGCCTCATGCCATAGCTCTGGGGACACCCCGTGACCACCACAGGGAGGTCATGGGCCTTATGATAATGAGACCAGGCGTTGGTCTCTTCGTGGCCCTGCCATCTATGCGCCCACAGTTCCAAGCAACCTGTCCCAAGGCGTGGACACAGTCTTGAAGAGCAAAGCCCTCGGTAACACATGGTGGCCAATGACACAGCTGCTGTGACTGCAGTTGTCATCAGCAGACATTCACAGGGACTGGACCTGGAGTGTATAGGACAGAGCCTGACTGGGCAGAGTTCCCACGGGGACGGGGCTGGCCGCAGACTCTCTGAGGAGGACACACAGCAGCCTAGGCTTGGAAGGCCCAGACTGCTACTGCCCAGGACGCTAAGGAGCCCACCCTGCCCAGAGGGACAGGTCCCACCCGGACCCCGTACCTGGCTGTGAGTCCCAGTGAACCTCACGGCTCCACTGGCTGGGCCGCCCTGAGAAGCTCGAGTGTGGGGCCAGCCGGGTCCGCACTCGGGCCACATAGGTGCTGCTGGGCAGGAGGATTTCGGGCCCCAGGGTGACCTGGGAAGAGCTGGAGTGCAGGGTGCTGGCATTCTGTGGACAGAGGGGACACTGTAGGAGGTGCCTGGCCACGTGTCCCTTGGGGCTGGGGCACAGCTGACTCTGGGTCCTACCTCCCAGGACTCGTGAAGCCTCTTGTAGACCACCTCAAACTCCAGGTCCCCCTGTGACAGCCAGGACATCTTGGGACCCCCGAGGGCCACACTCCAGGTCAGCAGGAATTGGTCCCCAGTGGCATAGATCTGGACATCTCGGGGTGGGGGCGGCTGCACTGCAGGAACAGGAAGCAAAGGGCTCCTGAGGCTGGGCCATGGGCCAGAGCGGCCTGCCCGGCCTCAGGGGGGGCACACTTGGGTCCTAGGCCCAGGGCTGGCCGTCAGCTAGGGCCATGAACACGACCCTCCCTCTGCAGCCTCAGGCCCTCATCTGCAGCACTGTGTGCTGAAATGTGACAGCACTGACAGCTGTGCAGGCTGCTGTCACATGCACTGCCAGCTCCAGTGGAGGGGCTGGAACTCAACCCTCAGTAAGCCTCCCCTGCCCAGTACCCAGGGTGACCTCCCACCCAGGAGAGGGCGCTGCAGTCACGTGCCTCCCTCTCCTGCTGTCCCCTCTCCTACCTGCCTAGGGTCCCTCACCACTGTCACTGCCCAGTGTAAGTGTTTCTTCTTCTAGGGACCTTCCTGGGTCCCTGTTCCTTGTCTCTTCTCTTCCCTCACCATTGCTCCTTATAAATCCCCCACTGTGGTCCCCCAGACCCAGGAGGTTTGCCGTTTCCATGTTGCCTCTAGGCTGGAGGCTCTCTACTGCCTTTCCTGTCTCCAAGCCTGACATGCAGCTGCCTGGTGAATTGGGATGGGGTGAGAGGATGAATGAATGAATGAATGAATGAATGACACATACGTGCAGTTCCCGTACTCTCAGGAATCACTTCCATCCACCGCTCAAGCCCACCTTGCTGGAACCACCTGGTCTCATGAAGAAGCCCCATTTCGGAGAGCCATGGCTCTGGGCTCCTGAAGTTTCTCTGTCTGATTGCCAGACGTGACTTTCCCATCCAAAACATTCACACAGTAGGATGTGAATGTTCTATGGTGGTCATGGGACTTGGAGGATTAAAGCAGGCCCCAGCTACAGCCCCACAGCAGCCATTAGCCCCAGTGGCAGGTGCACAGCACGCGTCCACCCCTGCCCTCCCAGCCAGGACAGACATCAGGAATCGATCACAGATCCCAAGCCCAAGATTGACATGGGGTGGGCATCTGTCCCAGCAGAGAGCTCCAGAAGGCTGTCACTAGCTGGGCAGACTGGGGCCAATTTTGCCCTAACCATCCAGCTTCAGCCATTTTATTCCCCTGGCTCATGTCACAGATGGAGAAAGCAATAGAGGAAGTGAAATGTCCGTGATCTGGACTGTGGGTGCATCAGACTAATCAGATACCCATCTGTACCCTGCCTCATTCGTTGCCAAGGTTCCAGTGGCTACATCTAACTTCCAGACTCAGTGAGCACTTCTGGAGACAAAATGCCATATTCCCTGTCCCCTGTTGTCCCTAACTTCTTCCTCGGTCGCCTGACAGAAACTCACTGGTGCCCCTTGTGCCCTCTTAGTAGCTGCATCTGCCCAGTATGGGAACACATTCTGTTCTGTGGCCAGGATTTGTATATCCCATTCCTGTCACCCTCCTGGTTTCCTTCCCTGGATGAAGCCCCTCTGACTGTGGGGTTCCCACTGCAGCCCTTCTCTCCTCTCCCACCCAGCACCCTACCCTGTGACTCTCCCCACCCCTCGCGTGGCCTGACTTCCTCAGCCCTCCGGACATGTGACACCTGCCCACAATCCTCTGCATCACAGTCTGCCACAGTATTCCCCAGTGGGCACATCTGGCCCACAGTGGTTGTATGGCCAAGGATCTAAGAATAAGTTTTACATTTGTATACATCTTTTTACAATTGATAAGAATAATCTTGCCAGGTGTGGTGACACACCCCTGTAATCCCAGCACTTTGGCAGGCTGAGGCAAAAGGATCATAAATTCAAGCCCAGCCTGGGCAACTGAGTAACATAGTGAGACCCTGTCTCAGAATAGAAAATGAAAAAGGGTTGGAGACGCAGCTCAGTGCAAAAGCCCTGGGCTCAGAACTACACATACAAAAAAGCAATCTTTTGCCATACATAACAAATGAAATCAAATTTGTGTCCAGTGAAGTTGTACAGGACACGGGCGCACTGGCAGATGTACGCTGCTAGAGTGTTCCTCATATTACAGTGGCTGGGCGAGGAGATGCAGCTGAAATGAGCTCAGCACACAGCCTAACCCACTCCTCTTTAGCCCTCTACCGGAGCTGGGATGGGGGCGCCTCCTGTCCAGCCTCAGGTTCGGCCTGTGTTCCCCCTTCTTCCTTCCATTGTCCAGCATAGGAATGTGACGCTCCCTGACACAGTGATAGGGTCTTCCCAGCACATGGCCCCTCCTGAGCTTCCTGGCCTTGGCACATGGAGCTACCCTGCCAGGAATGCACCTCCCGCAGGCGTTACTCCACAGCCTTGGCAGCAAAGCTGCTTCCTTCCTTCTGGGCAGCCTGTCCTGATCCCCCAGGGCCCTCTGCCCTCTGCCCCCTGCACGAAACACAATGTCCTAAGCTTCCCAGTCTCCAGGCTGCAGCTCTGAGCTCCCCAAGGGAGGGACTCTCCCATCTCTCCCATCTCTCCCATCCAAAAAGAGCAGATTTGGAAACTTCGTTTCAGAGGAGTTGCTGGTGGCCAAACCCACGGCCTCTTCCAGGCAGCAGCTTCCTGAGGCTGTGGCTGAAGGCAGGAAGCCGAGTGGAACCTCCCCGAACTTGTGCCAGAAGCTGCAGGACCAGGGCAGGATCAGAGGCAGGAAGGGACCTGCCTGGGCCCAACCTCAGTGCGGCCACCAGAAGCTTTGAGGCCTGGGGCAAGTCCTGTAGCCCAAAGGCAGTGACAGCAATGCCTATCTGGTGCTGTTTGGGGAAGAGGGCAAGAGTCGCAGCCTCTTCAACACCCACCACACACACAGGCTTGGCATGTCACCCCGAACCTTTGTCAAGGGACTCCCCTTTTCATCCAGCTTCCCTGGAGAGACACTGCCTTGAACCCGGGCTTGTGAAGGGCCAGCTGCATCTCCTTCCCCTGGAAACTCAGGCAGACCTCGCTGTATGAGTAGCGGTCTGCACCCAGCCCAGACCCTGCTGGTTTCTCGGCCTCTACGGACCCACCATGCACCCCTGGGCCCAGTGAGGGCAGTGAGGGGAGAGCTTTGTGTCCCACGGGCAGGAAACCTGTGGGAATTGAACCTATCACAGGGGCAGGGCTTTGGAACCCTCTGGGCCTCAAGGATCTCCTCCACACATGGGCTGTGGCAGAAATGCAAGTCCTGTGGCTGTTCAGTTTCCATAGGAATCCTCAGGGAAGCTGCCAGGGCTCGAAGTCAGGGGCTTGGTGGGTGCTGGCAGCAGCTGGGCAGGGGAAGCAGCTTGGGCATGGCCTTCCCACCACACCTGCTCTGATGTCACCATCACAGGGACACCACATCCTGTCCCAACTGAGCCCCGGGACAGCGTCTCCACCCCTTGAACACTCTCTACCTGGTCCTTCTGCACTAGCCCGGCTGTCCCTGGTGTCTGCTGTCTAGACAAGGACAGAGCCCTGGCAGGGATGCCAGCCCCTCACCGTGCTGGGCCAGTGTCACGGTGCGCTGGATGTGCAGAAGCCGGTCTGGCTGGAATGAGAAGTAGCCATTCTTGTCCAGGCTGAAACCTTGGTAGGGAATGACACATCTTCTAGGCACACAGGGAGGAGATGGGCAGTGTGACCAGACCATATCCTTAGTGAGGTCACAGGACACTAGCTGGGGATGGTCCCTGTGGGAGAGGACAGGGTTTCATGATCTGGCCCACGCTGAATAAGAGTCATTTATTCATTAACTACTTAATGAGTGGCTACCGTGTGCCAACCTTTTTCCAGGCCGCAGTGAACCCCAGACACGCAGATGCCCACCCACAGCGCCAGCATCCTGGGGGAGGGCCACTCCCTAAACCACTGGAGACATGCGGCAGGGGAGACCTCTCATAGACAAATCAACTGGGAATAGGAGCACGTGTATCAGTGGGACATAGGCGGGGCCTGGAATGGATAGTCAGGGACAGTGGTGTGAGCCCTAGACTGTGTCCCAGAGTGTCCCCGGGCAGAGCCAGAGGTCTGAGGATGAATGATTTAGTCACTTGGTGAGGCAGGAGGGCCACCGGGCAGTGGTATGTGGAGAAGGCATTGCAAGATGGGAAGGGTCACATTCATGGATCAAGCATAAAACATGGCCTCCGACTCAGGTAAGGGGAGGGCATTGGTCACCTTGACAGAGGGTGTGACTGAAGCCTGGGGTGCAGACTTGTCAGAGCAGGTCCAAGGGAGAAATATCTGGGGAGCTGCCAGGCAGGAGCCTGGAGAGGGGCAGTGGCTGTGGGGACATAGGGTGGCAGTCATCCTGGTGACGCAGCCACTGTTGGCAGCACATTTGCAAGGTGATGGGTGTGATCCAGGAGAAGGCACCTTCGATGACACAGGGCGAGTGGGGACACTGCTGGCAGTGGTGTTCTTGAGCAAGACCCATGGGATCTGGGCTCAAGCCTCAGAGGGCGGCTGGCACGGGATTTCACTACAGGGGTGGGAGGTGCATCAGCCCCCAGCAAGCGCCTGGCTAGACTCCTGGCCCCTCCATCCCCTGCTGTCCAGCCCCACCCAGCGCTGGTCCTGCCATGCCTCTGTGACCCCTCAGCCCTAACCAGGCACCCTGGAGACAGAGCCCATGTTTGCCCCATGCCCCGCTGTTTATCCTCCTCACTCACTCATTTAACCGCCAGTGGAGGGTCACATTGACGAGCCGCCCAGCAGCCTCGGTGTCCGCCCAGCTGCACACGATGCGGCTGGTGTAGTCGTTGTAGCAGTGCAGGGTCTGCAGCGGGACAGTACCTGCAGGGACACACAGGAGGGTGGCTCTCCCTTCAGCCCCTCGCCACTGTCCCCAAGCGTCTCCAGGGTGTCCAGCCCTGGGGAGGGAACCTAGGTGCCTGCAGAGGCCCTGGGCTATGTGGGGGGGCCCTGGCCAGGACCCTTCTCCCCACAGAAGCACAACTTCTAGCTGATCCTCAGCACATTACTGGGCCCCGTGTGCTGGCCTGGGGCAGGGTACCTCAGGAGGGGACCAGTGCCAGGCACAGCCCCACCCCTGCACCCACCCCACCCCCCGGTCCCCCAGAAGGAGGCACCACCCAGCCCCACCCTCGGGCCGCCCTCTGTCCCCTGCCTGCCTGGCCTGGGCTTGGAAGGGGGACTGTCATTCTCAAAGTCCTGACAGAAGCCGCTGTCTGGGGGCACCGGGAGGGGTCCCTTCTGCCTCGGGAGCCCCAGGAGCACCCCAGAGGGCCTCCTAGCGCCAGAGGCGGCTGGGCTGCCGCAGAGGGAGCCCCAGGCCAAGGCCGCCAGAGGGAATCAGAGCCTCTCAGGCACAGAGGGGAGGGGCGTGGGGGGCAGAGAAGAGGCTGGACGGGCCTGGAGGTGGGGCCTCGAGTGCCACAGTGAGAGGGGCAGGCAGAGGCGTGGCCCTCCCTCAGCGGGACTCTCAGGGGCCAGGGGAGAGTGACCAGCGTGTGTGGACCCTGGAGGAGGGCCCGGGGCGCCAGGTGGAGAGGAAAGAGGGCAGCGAGATAGGGAGGAGGGAGAGCTGCGGGTGTCCCAGAGCTTCCGGGGGTACAGCGGGGGTGTCCCTGACATGGCCGGGAGTGAGACGGGGGATGAGGAAGGGGACAGAGCCTCAGACTCACCTTCTGACCCTTCCACACGGTTCCCCCAGCCCAGAGCCAGCAGGGCCATGAGGAGCGGTCCTGGGAGCAGCGCCATCTCCTGGTCAGCTCTGGACCTGCAGGTTGGCTGCTGGCTATGGACAGGTGGTCTCGCTGCTGGACTGGGGTAGCTGGTGTCTACATCACCAGCTCTTTGTTCACCCAGAAGCAGCCATTCCTCCCTTGGACCTGAAAAATTAGATATAGGACAGGTGGGACCCAGTGCCCCTGTATCCACATGGCAGGACAAAGTCCGTGATGGGGGGGGGGGCACCTTGGCTTCTGTCCCTGCTGCTGCCCTCCTCGCTGGGCCTTGGTTCCCCACCTGCCTTGAGGTTGCTACAAACTGGGCTGCGCCCTCTTCTCTTAGGCTTGCACCCTATGTTTGGTGCTGAGCTCCCACAGGCTTTTGGGATCCTCCTCCCACAGGGGGAGACTTCCGTGTGTCTCAGGATGCACACTTTTGGGCCACACCTCACTGATGCCATCTACTCCACTGCTCCTCCCTCCAGCCCTGAGGCTGTCCCTGCCTCTTCCCTCTGCACCACAGGTGGAGTCCCAGCCTGGGTTCTCGTTTCCTTGCCGTCTTTGGTGATGTTATAGAAGAGTCAGATGCTCTCCCTACCCTTCCTCAAAATTCCTAAAACCTGGGCCAGGGATTTAGCTCAGTGGTTCCACCGCCTGCCTTGAAAGTGCAAGGTCCCAAGTTTGATCCCCAGTACCAAAAAAAAAAAAATTCCTAAAACCTACAAAAGACATAAGCAACCCACACCTGCCCACATCTGCACACACACACAAGGACAGCTGCCATGGGACCAACTGTAAACCCTGTGACCGGCAGGGAAGTAGGAGGAAGAGGAGGAGGGACAGAGGCAGAGTGATCCTGCTTTATCCTCCACACACATCCACCACCAACACCCTCCCATCTTTCTCTGTCTCTGTGCAAATCCACCATCTTGGGTCCCACTAACACCAACCTGGTCACACCAGCTGAACCCATTTAAATTTAGGACTGTGATCCAGAGTGGGGTCCTTAACTCTGCCAGACACCCCTCCAGTCCTTAGGGGGATTCAGCCCTTGCTCCTCAGCCTTAACCTCCCCAGATCCCCAGAGCAAGCTGCTCCCCCTGCATCACACCTCCTGCAGCCCCTAGCCCTGGCCCTGCACCCAGGCCTACCTCTTCGGCAGGACAGCCTGCCCCTTCAGGAGCCTCCAGACAGCTGTGAGCCCCTGCCACCCTGGAAAGGGAACAGAGAGACAGAAAGAGGAAGCAGAGCCTATTTCTACGCATGTGCCCTTTTACTGACATCACCCTGCTTCTTGGAATCGTGAGTGCTAAGACAACAATTTTTTTATTCCAGCCCTTTCTACTTTTCAAATGTTGCTCCTTCTGCTAGAAAGAATGTTGTTCCTTCTACCCAGCCTGGTCTGTCTCTGTAAACTGCACGTGCTTCAATCTCCACTCAGACAGGGCCTAGTCCAGACAGCCCTCCTTGACTTTCCCAGGCAAGGTTATAGGCTGAAAATGGCAGGGGGTGGTCCCAGAGCCCCACAGCCCTGGGTGTGGCTCCCACTTCTAGCATTGCTTAGTGAGGAACTTTGTTCACTTTCTCTCTGGTCATTTGGCTCTGCCTCCAGGCCTCGCCTATTGCTTGGAGATAATTGTCTACAAACCTCAAAGAGATTTTGAAGGAACCAAGTGAAATAACACTTGTTACTCCATAACCCACCATCAGGATCAGCTAGAATTGCTGTTATTTCTCGTGGATCCTATTTGGTAGGGTATCTTGCCCCTAATGTTGCCCTGTGGGGTTTATGACCCGCCACACACACACATTCCTGATTCACACCTTTGTCCTGCACGTGCTCTGGTGCAGACTTGGCACTTGGGACTGGGTGTGGAATGAATGAATGAATCCTTGAGAACAGAGACGTCACAGCCCATGCCTCCCTCCCTTGTCTCTGGTTCTATCCAGCCAGGCACAGGCTGCACATGGGAACCAGGGAAGCTTAGGAGGTGACAGGAAGACCTGGGTGCCCAGTCCCTGTGGCAGCCACTGGGATGGAGCTCTGAAGACCCTGACTTCTCTGAGTCAGGGAAAAGGGTAGGAAAAGGGGAAAACCATTAGCCTTTGCCCCTGCGGTCCTTGGGCTGCTTCCTGTCAGGAAGGGCAGTCTGGCTGGGAACAGTGCAGAGGGCCCTTCCCTGGGGGACAGTCCTGCCCGAGACAGGCCCACCTGAGGCCCCTGCTGGGACCACAGCCCCTCTGGGGCACCGGCATGTGTGTGACGTGCCACCTCGGCATGGAAGGAGTGTGCAGGAGACACTGAGATCTGAGTGAGCACCCTGTCCCCAGCTGTCTTCCTGCCTGGGTGGTCCTGCTCCATGTCTGAAAGCTTGTGCTGCACTGGGGACTGAGGAGGGGCTCATTCCGGGCAGTGCACGAGGTGGAGGTGGAAAGAAGGTTCTTCTTTTGGCAGCACCCAGAGCTCTGGCAGTGCCATCTTCATTGGCTCAGGCACTGTCTGCCCTCCCCACCCCCAAGGAGCCCTGAGCCCCCCACTCCACACTGCTGACCCCTTCTTCAGTTCCCAGCCCCCAGTTCTCCAGTGATAAGTGTGGTGTCCCCTGCCTGGCTGCAAAGTGGCTGCAAGTGGAAAAGAGCACCCAGGAAAATATCAAAGCCAAAGCTCCTTACAGTGTATGTCATCAGTGCAAACCCCAGCATATGATCTTTTGATGAAGGTATTAAAATGTGAAACAAGATAATATTTTAAAACTAATCAATGATAAAGGAGCCTCGTGGTTCTATGAGAATCGACCATCAGGGTAAGTTCAGGACAACCATTCCCTGACACACAGTTCTGGGAATAGGAGACAGGAGAAGCAATGCCAGCATCACTGGAACCTGCCCATCCGAGCTCCAGTCTCAGTTCTTCTGCTTGCCAGCTGTATGTACTTGGGCAAGTTAGGTAACCTCTCTGTGACTCCATGTACTGATCAATAGAGTGGGGGTGACAATGGTCCTTTGATCACGAGGTCATTATAAGGACTCACATTGGTCCATATAAAGCATTTAGACAGAGCCTGGTATGCAGGCGCTCACCCTAAGTGACTTGGTTGTCACCACTGGAGGCACTGGTGGCACCCCGGGTATCCCGGACCTCGATTTCAGACAGCAGAGGGGGTGTCACAGGTCCCAGTCCCTTGGCCAGGCTACTGTCATGTTTCCTTATTTCCTTCAGAGCTTTTAATCAAATAGGTCTCTCAGCCAAGGCTTCTTCTGGTCCCCAGAATTGCCCCAGGCCTTCCTGAGGGGCAGAACTTCCTGCCTGTTTGGTGACTGAACTCCAAGCGTGATGGTGAGGAACCTCATCCCCGTCCTTTCTGAGTCGATGCCAGTGTATGACAGACTGCAAGTCCCCATTTCCAGACAGATTCTGGAAAGGATGGCTGGAAAGTCAGGGCCATAAAAGTAGCAGGAAGACCCCATGTTCTCATCCCTGAGAGAGGAGCCCCAGCCTCTGGTGAGCCTCTGCCTGGTCATGCCATCTTAGGAGTGTCACTCCCTGTCCCTGATCCTGGCTCTGTGGCCTTCTCAGCTGTGAAATTTGTCAACCTTCTTTCTGGTCCCCAGCTTCCGTGTGACCTCAGTCCCAGGGACCACCCCGGTCCTCCCGTGACTCTCCAAAGGGACCCGAGTCAGTTGTCACCATCAGAGAACCAACTTCGGGAGGGAAGAATAAGTTTGGTGCATTATCTGTGAAAAACTGCCCCAATCTTACCGTCATAAATATTAGTTTCCAAACTCTAAGTGCTGATATTTTTTCTAGATACAAATACAGATTTCTCAGCACTGCTGACACAAGACTGCTCCTGGCTTCCTTTCCGAGATTCCTACTGTGCTTAATAACACACTCTTCCCCCAGCCCATTGGATGAGGGTCCCAATCCCCCTCTGTAGGGTAGAACAGTATTCAGATAAAAGATTCTGATAATACATTTCTCAAAGAAACTCTGTACGTACAGTTAAGGGCTCAGGAGGATTTCCTAATGCCTTCATCTTCAACTTCTAGAAACAGATGGCAGCCCACAGCAATCATTCCTATAAGTTTTTGTTTAAATTTTAGCCTCCAGTGAATCAAAACTATGAGGAATTGCCTTCCTAAAGCATTCTTGTAAGATCTGCTGTTTGGAGGTTTCAATAACAAGGGCAAGAATATGTTTGGAGTAACTTTCTTATCTTTTCTTCTCTGTTTGGCAGTATGGGTCATTGAACCCAGGGCCTTTACACTGTCCTACATTCCCAGCCTTTTAAAATTATTACTATTTTGAGGCAGGGTCTTGCTAAGTTGCTAAACTGCCCATCCTTCTGATTTCAGTCCTCCTGAATCAGCCTCCCAGAGTGTTGGGATTACAGGTGTGCACCACCATGTCTGGCTTCTTCATCATCTTCATCATGCCTGGCTCAAGGGTGTTTGGTAAGGATATTATACTTTGTTTTCAACTTTTGTCTTTTCGTGAAGTTAGTGACAAAATTAAAATTTTGTTTCTAATATATTCCTCCCAAGACATAGAGAATTTTCAAATATGAATTTTGCTTGAAGAGTCCGTGGCCTAAATGGAATTAAACCACTCAACAATGAATTAGTATCCTCGGAAAGGTTTTAGTTCATGTAAGGAATGCTGCTTCTTTAAGTATTAAATGTTACTTCTCTAGGCAATAAACTTTCTACAAAGATTGTATTTATAATAGATTTGAATCTCTATCATTCTGCCTTTTATCATTATTTAAATTTTATAAGATAAAACAATGTACAAACTGGGCCTTGGGCTGGGGATTTAGCTCAGTGGTTCCGCTGCCTGCCTCGCAAGTGCAAGGACTCGAGTTTGATCCCTGGTACCAAAAAAATAAAAGGAGAGGATGGCTGAGAATGTAGCTCAGTCCAAAGGCCCTGGGTTCAAACCTCAGTAGCACAAAAAAGACCAACAAAAATGATAATCCTGTTCTGAGAAAATGTAGCATAACCAACAGCCTGAGGAGAAAGGTGCTGAAAGACCAAAGGAGACTGACAGTTCCAGGGTCTCCCCAAGTGCAGTGTGGTGGGGACCTATGGACAGAAGTGGGGTCAAGTGTAAAACAAGACCAGGAGATCTTGTAACTTGGGTCAGAAGAAAGGCCTTATGTAGTTGTCACAACAAAAGTGACTTCATCCAAGCCTGAATGTACCTGGTTTTTTCTCAAGCTAACATCAAAGAAACCAGGCACAACCCTGGCATCAGTGGCCCTACTCACCGCTCTAATAGTTGTGTGTATCTAAAGCATGCTGGGAAACTAAGCAGGGGAAGAAGGATGGGTTACTCTGGGACAATCAGATTGGCCGCATCTCAAGATGGCTGCAGTCAGGCCAGGCTAGATGCCTCCAGGCATCTCCCTAAAATTATCAAGCAAATGCACTCTCTTAATATTTGTACGAATGATCTATCTATCTTGCCACCCAGCATTCAAAGTTCTTATTGTTTGTCTTCATAAAGTTAATAGCTTTTGCAGTTGTTAATTACTGCAGTGTTTTACTCTTGATACGTGTTTGCAACTAACTGATTCAATTTTAGCACAAAGAGTACAGAAGCCAATAAAATAAAGTGCATAGGCAAGTACATTGTAAGGAGGAAAGAGAGTTGAGAGGTGACCCACAGATTGAAAACAGGTGACATAAAGCATTAGTGTCCCAAAGGGCGCCCTAGCGACAAGACAGTAAAACAGAGAATGAAGGGGACAGATTCTGCCGCGGGAGCCAGGCTGCTGGGTCTGGGGGGCACTGGGGAACTCTGGGAACCTGGAAAGGGTCTGTCTGTTGCCCTGGGGAATGATTACATGGATATTCTCCAAACTTCATGTGGTCAGGGTACTTGAATTTAACAATAAAACTTTTTTTAATGAATAAAATTTCAACCCGGAAGTTAAAAAAAAGAAAACTGGGTTCTTCTTTTCAGATTCCTTTTCCAGGTCCCTGTGTTTGCTCAGATTTTCCCTTTTCTTTCTTGCCTTGCTGTATCCTGGGGGAAGCTGGTTCAACTCTACCCAGGTATGTGCAAAAGACTTCTTCTTACTCCGTCTTCCCAACCCTGTCCACAGGATGTCCCGGGCGTCCTGTGCAGCCCTCGGCTATGGCTCCACCATGGTGAATTTGAAATCCCCTTTCATACACTCGTCTCTCCTGCTCCAGTGAGAGCCTGAGAGCAGAGCTGGGAGGTCTGGTCCATCGTCGCGTTCTTTAAAGCCTCACAGACATCCAGTAAATCAGGTTTGAACTGAACATCCTTTTCTGTTTCTATGACATCTCAGTTTCCACATAAGGACTCTCAGTGACTTTTCAAAGCAAGCAATGCATCTCTCAAGAATTAATCAAATGATCAGCAAACAGATTTCTGGTTGGAGAGATCATTGGTTGCGTTTTTGTTTGTTAAGTCCAAGAGCCTACAGCTTACATTTGCATTTTATTTAAGGAATAGAATTTCAGGTAGCTTCCATTTTTCCTTTTTGTAAAACACTGCTTTGTAGTTATACCATAATAAATGCATATTTATGTAATGAAAGAATAAAATTATGTTTATTTTAAAATGATTTTTTATTTAACTCACATTCATGAACTAGTTTAAAAAACATAAGACACTTGCACAGTGGATGACATCTAAAATGCTTGCATAAGTTGAAAAGGGGATAGTCAGGGGGACCATGACTCCTGAGACAGGCTGCAGTCAGCTAGTACCAGTGTAGGGGGCACAGTCCCCCTGTCTTGCATGCCCTGCCACATTGGGCTCCTCCCACTAAGATCTGGAGCCTACCTCCCTCTGTGTGGATCTGGGCATCTGTGTCTTGCTTTGGCCAGTATGATGCAGTAAGGGGATGATCTATGACTTCCAGACTAGGCCATGGGGGCCTGCAGCTTCTTTGCCCTCTTAGAGCCCACCACTGCACCAAGTAGTCCTGCCTTTCCCTGCAGAGACCTGGAGGAAAGGAATGAATGAAGTACCCCAGCTGACAGCAGGTGAGGCCAGTGTCATGGTCCTGCCTGCAGGACCTCCTCAATGAATGCAGCCAAGGAAGGACCACACCTGCTTTGTGGAGCAGAACAGCCAGCTGGCTGAGCCCATCCACCCCACAGCATGATGACCAATGGTAAGTGCTTGCTGTTTTCAGCTGCATAGCTTGGGGCTGGCTCTGTAAACAGTAAAGAATCATTTGTGCTTGCAATAGATATTTATATGCTGGTTAGATTCTGATCACACATAAGCAACGTCAGAAGTCTCCCAGGAGACAAGCACTTGACCATTTGGCCTTCCCAAGGCCAGCTTCAGGGCATTTCTGTTTCCCTGTCACTGTCTCCCGATTTTCCTCCATGGCTCCAAACCTAAGCTAAAGCCCACATCCCTCACCCATTAACTGATCCCCTCTTCTTCTCATAGCTCATAAATTTCTGAGATTGTTTTTGCACCTGAAAACATAACCACCTCTTTTTCATCTTTAAAAAACAATGCCCGATCTCCTCATCCCAACTAAGTCTCCCCAGAAGCTTCTACCCCTTCTCTCCTTTCCAGCCGGCTTTTCCAAACAGCCGCCCCCATTCGCCCACCTCCTATACCCTCTCTTCCTATTTGCCACTATCTCTTCCCCATACCCCACAAATGCCCTCGCCAGCACACTGAGGAGCCATCACCCCATCTGATGGCCTCCCCTCTTACATGGCACCCATCGCCTCTGCCATTCCTAGGGCCTGGAAACCTCTCCTCCTCATTCCTCCCCAGGCTCCCGGCCAGCTGTCCTCTCTCTGCTGCCTTCCTGGTCTGAGGCTCCTAGAGGATCCTTCGAGTGCCCATGGCCACTGAGGGCTTCCCATCTCCATGCTCTGCTTCTAACACAAACACACAACAATTCCCCCCATAGTCGAGGACCACCGGAGCCAAAAATGAGCAACTAGAGAGAAGGACTCAGCACCCTTACCCCCAGACTATTTTTTTTGTTTTGAGGGCTGGTCAAGAAGGTAAAGGAGATACCAGAAGCTGATGCAGCTCTCAAGGAAGGTAAGGATTATTCCATCCAGATATGCATCAGAGGCTTCCTCCAGCTGCTGACAGGGCTGAGGGACAGGGCTGAGGAGCAGGGCAGCCCCCTGCTCCAATGACAGGTCTGGGAATGCTACCCTTCACATCCTTCTCCCCACCTTCTGAGCAACTGGTGCTGCACCATTTCCAGCTCCTGGAAATACACATCAGTTTTAATCAAATACCAAAAAATTCTTCTTTGTGTTTTAAGGAAATTTGCAATGTGTAGAAAAGATGACTGGCTGTCTCCACAGAAAATTACATTTTATTGAGAGCACTTTCATGGTAGAGGGGAAGAAAGATCCGATTCTAGCCTTTTACTGCCTTTGAGCTATTTTACAACTCTGTAAATTATACATAAGTGATAGCACTGAAAAATAATCCCTGTCTGTAAACATGCAAATAAATCCTGGTCCTTGGAGGGGCAGACTCCCCCAGCTTCCTTCCCCTCTACACACATACACACACACACACACACACACACACACACACACACACACACACACTGCTCACATCAATATTCCTGATCTGGAAATGGAAATGGTGCTGTTCTCTGGGTCTCCTTGAATCGGGCATAGCGTCTGCTTGGTTTCCTCATTAATAATGAATTGGATAAAAATCTCAAACTGTGTTCATTTTCTATCTGCATGATTCTCTCCTCTTTTCAGATTTATCCTTCAACAGCATTTGATGGAGGACCAGGTGTAGAAAATGATGCAATTTTCACAGTGAGGCAAAGGCCTTAGGAGCTGATCCAGCTCAGGGAAGTGGCCCTGGAGTCACAATGACCTACCATCACCACCACTGAGGGTCCTGCACAGAAGCCACAGACACCAACCTGGAGCACTTCCTTCCTGGGTTCCGAATCTCGAGGGGACCTAGAGGAGTCAGGCACCAAGGGCTCTTTCGTCAGGAGAGACAGTGGGGTAATGATTTTTACTACCTTGATGGTGGCAATGGAGTGTCCCAATAGCAGGGGACCCCAGGAGCTAACTCATCTCCCCACAAGCCCTACTTCCACTCCAAATCCCAGCCCTTATCTTCCAGGCCAGCCTGGTGTGAGTCAGCCCTGCGTGTAAGCAACCCACATTCTAATCTCCCAAGATGTGAGCTTACTTACCACTTCCTCCATCTTATTCCAAGCTAGGGCTCCCAAAGAGATGAATTGCCCTCTGGAGAATGAGCTGAGGAGGAAATCTGGAGACAGTGGATTTCAGCTGGCCCCCAAGGCCAGGCATTTGCCACTAGGAACTTGGAACACAGAAGCTGGGCACCCCATATGACCAGGGAAGGTCCTTGCCAATGGCAGTGGTGAGGGAATTCCCAGGAGGGGAAAGAGCCCAGGCTGGCCTCAAGCCACACGCCAAGCTGTGTCCCTCTAGGCATCCCTTGTCCTCATTGCTGAGTTCCCTGCCCATGCTCCTGCATGCTTCTCACTCTGCAACTGATCCCTGTGCCCTTGCACTACTGCCAGGGCAGGAGGCCCAGGGCAGGAGGGATTCACAGGGGAGAGCTGTCCCCAGACCCTCCTGAACCTCTGTCACCCCAGCCCAACCTGTCTCATGCGTTGGACCACCTTGTCCAGCCTCTGACACCCAGATTCCCACATCCTAAGAAACTCAAGGTTCTGCCCTACCCTGTTCCAGACTGGCTTCCTGCTCTGCACCCCTTGTTCTAGATCTGGGTCCCAGCTCCCCACTGCAGATCTCCTCTTGGGGCCTGGATTCCCTGCCGTTTGATTAGCACATGTGTGGGAACCCCTCTCCATGATTACAGCTCCCTTCTCCACCTCTGTATCTACGTAAGTAGTTTCTACATCAGAGTTTTCATTCATACTGATGAATAACTTTTTTAAAAAAGAGTGGAAGGAAAGTACCATTTTCTAGTTTTTAAATCAATGAAAAAGAAATTATCATTTACTATTGACATCAATTTCTATTTTACAAAGGACATTCTAATCAAAAGAAGCAGCAAGAGTTCTAATCTCAGACAACAGGATGGTACCCTTCATTTTTTTTTTAATTTTTTTTAAATTTTTACTTTTATTGTAGAGATACCCACAAACCTTCATTGTTTGTGGGTATCTCTTTCCACACAAGGACAATGAAAGCTTCATCCTAGGCCAGTCTTGGTCTCAACACTGGTTTGGGGGGCTGTTGGGTCACAGGGTTCTGCTTGCTGACAGATTTGACCATGAGATATAGTCTCAGGCCAGTGGGGGATGACAAGCGGAAACCATTAGCATCAGTACCAAGAAGTCTCCTGGTGGCCCTTACCTTGATGAATCCAGGGATAAGACCTCATTCTGCCTCCCACTGTGTCCACCTCCCAGGTCCACAGTATCCATTTCCAGGGTTCCAAAGCTGAAGGGACTCCAGGAAGCCAGCTCCAGTCCCCAGCTCACAGACATGTGTCCTTTGTCCTGAGAAATCCAGCAGGCGTTGGGCGGCCCATCCAGCATGCCCTCCATCTGCGAGAAGCTGTGCTGGGAGCCACTTGATGGCAGCAAGATGTCACTCAGCCTTGGACTGCCGAGGCAGGGACTGGGCAGCAGGTGTGGAGTGGCTCTGATACATGTGGAGGACCAGGCGTAGAAAATGACCCAACCCAGACAGTGAGGCAGAGGCCTCAGAAGCTGATCCAGCCCAGGGAAGTGGCCCTGGCATCAGAATGACCCACTGTCTCCCATCGCCCTGTGACCACAGGTGAGCAGGCCACACGTGGGCCAGGATGATCCCTTCTCAGAGGGGCCTGGAGGCCACAGGGGCAGCTCGGCTTTCCTGGGTGCCCTGGGGTGCGGCTGGGAAGGCCTCCCCTCTCGGGATAGAGGGACAGTTGGCTCCTTCTGATTCCTATGTATGGCAGCAGCTGTACAACACAGAAAGACAGAGACTTGTCAAATAGCCCACATTGTTTCTACTTTTCTCTCCAAAGTGGGATTCTCCATCTCCTGGACCATCTTCACCTCAGTTCTCTTATACGGTGCCAACACCCACAGGACTCACCAGGACCCAAGAAGCTCCTGCAACAGCTAGAAGTCACCAGGGCCTGTGATGTCACATTGCGAGGTTCTTTTGGCTCCATTGAGATGTTGCTGCTATCCCTGTTCTCTAATCTTTGAGAGACGTATGTACATCAACAGATAATAAGCGAGTAGGAACCCAAGCACAGAGAAGGGTTTTAACATCAATTCAGAGAATCGCTGTGAACAAAAAAATTGGGAATATCATGCAATTCTTTCCTATTAGAGATAAGCAAGCTTTTCTTGAAAAGGACATGAAACCTCCTATGGACTGCTTAAGAAAAAAAGAAAGTAGTTAATGAGAGAGAGAGAGAGAGAGAAGGAGAAAGGGAGGAGGGAAAGAAGGGAAAGACAAAGAAAGGGAAGGCAAGGAAAAGAAAGGAAAAAAGAAAAGGAAAATTCCTTCTCTCCATAAGAGAGAGTCCCAGTACTTCGGATATCACGTGATCTTAGGTTCCACATACAGTGAGTGATACCTAAAACTGCTCTCATCTGTTCCACTGAAATATTTCTCTACTTCCATGGCTACCTCATCTTTTTTCAATTGTTATAATTTATGGTGAATTTTGATATTTAGTATCCTCACTCATTTTTTTCAACATTTTACTGGATATTGTCATACTCTTTCAATTATTTTTATAATCAATTTATTAAGTCATAAAAATGTCCTTTTGGAGTTTTACTGTTATTATACTTAATTTCTGAAGATTTCATAACTTCATAATATTGGCTCTTTTAAGCAGTCACTATGGATCTCCATTTAGTTGGGAATTTTACTTGAGCACAGTTTAAAAAATTCTTCCCTAAGGGGCTGGGGATTTAGCTTAGTGGTTCCACCGCCTGCCTCGCAAGCACAAGGTCCCGCGTTCGATCTCCTGTACAAAAAAAACCCCAAACAAACAAACATTCTTTTTTGGCTTCCTATAAGATTCACTTCCAGGTTTTTAAGATATTTCAGGGTCACCCTCTTCTACCTCTCTGCTGCCTACCTTTCTCTCTCTTTCTCCATTCTTTATCTGTTCCTCTCTTTCTTTTTCTCTTTCTGACTTTTTGCTAATAGCCCCCACTCATTTTATTCCATTTGATTGGTATTAGTAGAAGGGAAAGCTGTCCATAGTTGCATGATGAATTTATACCCAATTCTTTCCTGATGTCTTTATTTGTTGAATGATTTTTATTTAAAACTTACAGGTTCTCTAGACATACCATCGCATCTTCTCCAAATTATAGTAACCTTTTCTCTCATTTTTAATGCTTATTTTACTTCTTCTTCCTGTCCAATCACATCAGTCAGAGGTTCAAGATGATGCTGATTTATACTTCGAGGCACTGGCACATCTTCCCTGAGACTTACAAGAAATGATGAAGGATGTTCCGCGACTCCGGGGATTTACGGTTGGTTTCTGTAAACACTCTGTACCTGGCTCTTCTCATGTGACAGCAGGCATTTACCGCTCAAGGGCCCACACCTGAAAAGATGGCACTGTCTCCTCCTGCAAGAGACCACAAGAGGTGTTTTAATAACATAAATTTCATTTACTTCAAAGGAACAAATGAGAACTGTTACAGTTATTTGTCAGTGTACGTTGGGCCTAAGATGGAAGCATTGGAACTTTCTTCTTGTGGAGAGAGGGAATTTTTCTTTTCTTTTCTTTTTCCTTTCTATTCCATTCCTTTTCTTCTCTTTCTTTTCTTTTCCTTCCACCCTCTCTCCCTCTTCGTATTCCCAAACCCTAAGTCCATCCCACAAAGTCCCTATGGTTGCTCCTGACCAAAATGCCCTCGATGTATTTAACTTCATTAAATTTTAGGCAGGCTTCTGCATGACTCTATGGGATAGGATCAGAAAATGCAGTGAATGTTTAAATTTTTTAATTTATTACAGTAAAAGATACATTGCCATTAACCACTCAAAATCCTCCCCCTCACTTTGAACACACTCATCTCATTGTTCTTGTACTTTGTGAAGCAGTTCTGAAAGTCCTGTTTTTCATCTTTAGTTGGCGCTGTTGAGGCTGCCTCAATATCCTGAATCAATTCAAAATATTTATCTTCCATGATTATTTTAACTCTGGGGAAGAACCAAAAGTTGAATGGTGCCAGATCCAGTGAATAAGGTGGATGACCACACACCGTTATGTTTTTAGGAGCTGTCTTTCCATTGGGTGGTGCTCAGCAACAACATTCACCATGGATTTTGGGGGGTTTTGTTTTTGTTTTTTCAATCACACCTCTTAAAGACGCCCATGAAAGACGACTTTCAGAAATGCTTCAGAAAGTGGCAAGGACAGTGGGATAAGTATGTTTGGGGTGAGGGAGAGTCTTTTTTAGAAATTTTTAAACACACTTTGTATTTTTTGATTAGCCCTTGTAGCTATTTTGAAATAAATAATTGTGCACTATATTTATCCTCCAGCACTACAGGACACTAGAACTCTTTCCTCCTCTCTGACTGTATTTCTGATAACCACAGTCCCCATCCCCGACCCTTCCCAGCCTCCCTTCCCTTCTCTATCCCTCTCTCCTCTTCTGTGAGATGACTTGTTTGCCCACCACACAGAGGGAGAATATATGGCATTTGCTTTTCTGGCTCACTTAATGCAATGTTCTCCAAGCTCAGAATGTCTCTTCCAGTGCTGTAACCATCACTGAGAATTTTATCATCTCTGTGGATCATGCGTCTTTAAGAAACTTGCCAAGCTTACTGTTCAATCCTTTACGTGCACTGACATAATTTTTGAGCCATCATCTATTTTCATAAATTATACAATCTAGCTTAAGTGATGCTTCATGAGCATTTGAAGCAACTAAATTATTCACAGTCTTAATATGTGTAACAAAGACTAAATGAATGTGTTTATTAGCTTCAGAAGTTCTTGGGGATTTTTCCCCCCCTGGGAGTTTGTTTGAGTTCACACAAAACAAAATGGGTTTGACTTTGAGGTCTCCAGATAGCTTTCAGCTCCAGCCTGGAAGTCCCTTTTTGAGGCACAGCAAGCAACCTCCAGCCTGGAAATCACCATCACCCTCCACCCCCACCCAAAGATTCCTTTCTAAAGAGGAGCTGGTGTGCTTTGTCCCCACAATTTAGGGACATGACAGCTGCATTGAAAAAAATAGGAAATTTTTACATCTCAACCTTTCACTGGTATTACTTAAATAACATGGAGATTATCTGTTACTTAAAAGTTAGCCTTCTAAGAACTTAAAAATTTAAATGAGCTTAAAACTTAAAAGAGCTTGCCTGTAAAACTCTGAAGGATTAATGCATTCATAAGTAGTTAATTATTACATAAGCTTTTCTGCCTTGTAATATTTTACCATTTAAAAGGAGACTTGTTGGTTTTTAAAAATACTCTTTCTTGGTGACAGCTGGCATTTGCCTCTCAAGGGTCCAAGCCCATGGCAAAGGCCCCCTCTCAGGAGCTGGGCTGCTTCCTAACTCCAGGAAGGCTCCTATGGCTTAATATTCAATTGGGCATCAGATTAAAACCAACATCAGAAAGATTTTCATCTTTCTTCTTTTTCATTAGCATTTCTACTTCCTTTTGAATTGATCTTGTTAAGTTACATTTTACAGGTTAATTGTGCATTTTATATAGATTTTCCAAATTATTGGCATAAAATTGTACATAATATTTTCTTATAAATCTATTAATTTTCTCTATCCCTGGGGCAATATCTACTTTTTTCATTTATTCATTATATGTTTTTGTTTTATTTTTAAAAACAATGTCAACAAGGGTAGCGTGAAAGCATGTAAAACTCTCTGGAGAATAATATTATGGATACAATCTACAAGTAATAGTTAAGTGCATTAATACCCTGAGCACAAATGCAAAATATTTTCTCATCTGGAAGCAGGAAGAGTCCTACTTGTATCTTTCTCGGTATTAGCATGCCACCTTGCAGGATCGTTATGGGGTTCTCCCAGGAACATTCTCAATATGGAACCTAAAACCACATAATACCAAGGATCGAATTTTCCTCTTCTCTTGGGGAGAAGTGGATTAACATGGGGTTGGCTGCTGCCTATTTTTCTTAAGCAGGCTGTGAGGTTTCCTGTCCCTTCAAAGAAAAGCTTGCTTATCTCAAATAAGTAAGGAATGCATAATGTCCACAATATCTTTGTTCAAAGTTTCCCTCACAATTATGTGCTGAAATCCCTGTGTGCCTGGAATCCCACCAGCTTGCTGTCTATATATGCATATACTTTCCTGAAAAAATTAGAAGAAATGAATTACACGATCATCCCAAGTGAGATAATAAAATATTGTGAGTGGACGTCACAGGGTCCTGGCAGCCTCCCCATCTGGCTGCTGCAGGGGCTCCCTGGGGCCCTGGAAGAGTCCCACAAGTAGTGTTGGTACTGTATGAAGGAGAGCTGGAGCGCAGCCAGACTCTAAGATGGCCCAGGAGGTTGGAGACTCCCACCTTCCAGCAGAAGAGTAAAAGCAGTGCCAGACGTCTGGCTGGTGCCTGGCTTAAAACAAGGCTTGTTATCTGATGGTCTCTGGGTGAGAACACATGTGCTCAGCTGGATTCTGATAAAGAGGCTGGAAGGAGTGTGTCTGCCTCTTCCACTGCACTGAGACACACAGTGATGCTATTTGCAAGCAACATGCCCTCACCAGGTACTGAGTCTGTTGGCACCTTGATATTATAGAATTCCCCAGCTTCCAAAACAGTAAGCAAGACATTTCTGTTGTGTGTAAATTACCCAGTCTAAAGACTGTGCTAGAGCAGTCCTTACAGATGGAGACAATACATGAGCCATCCCATGAGGCAGTGTACAACACGGCAGCTGGTGTCACCACAGTTAGCACAGGGGAGAGAGAAAGAGAATCACAGTTTCTTCCTCCCTCAACCTGGAAGTGACATTTCCATCCCTTTGCAGCATTCTGCTAATTGGAAATAAGTCACAGGGCTGGACCCCAGTCTGGGAGAGGGGACACATGAGTCCATGACCGCCAGGAGGCAGGGCATTGAGCCATTTTGGAATGCTGCGTGCCATGAGATGCTGAAAGAAAGCCAAGTGGATGTGGGAATTTACTGGAAGACAAGGATTTCATTTCAAATCTTGGCAAAAAGATGAGTTACTCTTAGCTTTTTAAGCTAATTAGCTCTCATGTAGAAGTTAGATTCCCTACCTCACACCATTAGCAAAACTAATTTTCAAATTGGTTAAAAATCTAAAAATTAAAAAACATGAAGTATTAGAAAAAAATGGTCAGCTGTTTTCATGATTGCATGAGAATGTCCTTCTAACCTTCACTAGTATACAATTAATAACAGAAGAGAATCTTTCTGATTTTGTTTGTCATTTTTATATTCCCAGAACCAAAACTGTGTCTGTATATAGTGTGGGATACTAAACAACCAGAAACAGATTATCTTGGACCTCATTTTGTTCTACATCAGAGTCATATTTACCCACTCTGTGTTTAAATGAGCTGTTTCAGAAACCCACAACAAATAGACATTAACACACCTTCCCTAACAAGTGTGACCATTACATTACTCAGTTACCCCATTACTCCATACCCTTAACATGATACCTTGTCACATGAACAATACTGCCACAAACTTCAAAGAAAACAAAGACCATAGAGTCCTACCCTATCCTCCTAAACCTTCGTTCCCATGTTCTTTGATCTTGATCTATAGTTTCACTAATCCCAAGACCCCTTATAAAGACCCTTCACTGTCCCACAGTAGTGTAAGCCTCCCTGAGAACTCCCCCACCATTTCCTTACAGTGTGTTCATAAATCTCCTCTTTCTTTACTCTGGTCTTGGTAAATTCTTTTACCACTTGTGTCACTGGTCCTCCATATACTATATCACATGGCATATAGGTTGTAGGTATTTAAGTAATACTTGTGTAATACTTGTTGAATAATGACTGAAGGAATAAGAATCAAAAGCCCTAACAGAAAATACTGATAGGTTTTTTTGTCTTATTTTATTTTATTTTAATTTTTAAATTTTATTTTATTGGTACATTTTAGGTATACAATATAATGACATTCATCATTGGAAATTTGCACCTTTACATAATCTCTCTTGGTTCTTAATTTTCCCCCTTCCCCTACCTCCCTTCAACCCCTCCATCCCTCCCTATTTACAAAGACTTTGATTTCATTTTTTCATTTTCTCATAGTAATTCCATTCCCTTCTTTCCTTTCCCCTACCCCTCCCACTTCCCCTTCCCCTTTGCCCCTTTTCTTCCTATTTCACATTATCTATTATACCTTTTACTCCTTATTTACACTTTCAGTTTCTCACACTAGAAAACTATTTGGTATTTTCATGTGTGTCCTGTTTCTTTCACTTAAGAGTATCACCTCAATGTGCATCCATTTAGCTATAAATGTCTCTAATTTCTCATTTTTTATGGCTGAGTAGTACTCCATTTTATTTTAAAAAAAAAACAAAAAACCATTTTCTTTATCCAGTTTCCAGTTGATGGACATTTGGGCTGCTTCCAAGTTTTAGCTATTATAAACTGTACTGCTATGAACATGGGTGCACATATATCACTGTGGTATGATTCTTTTAATTCTTTGGGGAAGATACCCAGCAGGGGAATAGCTGGGTCAAATGGGACTTCCAGTTCTAGTTCTTTGAGGTATCTCCATACTGATTTCCACAGTGGTTGTACCAGTCTAAAATCCCACCAGCAGTGGAGTAGTGTTCCTCTTTCCCCACAGCCCCACCAGTATTTGTTATTGGTTGATTTCATGGTAGCAGCCATTCTTTCTGGGGTGAGGTGGAATCTCAGCATTGTTTTCATTTGCATCTCTCAAATGACCAGTGATGTTGAGCATTTTTTCATATGTTTATTAGCTATTTCTACTTCTTTGTGTGAAAAATGTCTGTTCATTTCAGATGCCTATTTTTGGATTGGGTTTTTTAATTTGGGAGGTCTGATGTTTTTAAGTTCTTTATAGGTTCAAGATAGTAGACCTTTGTCTGAACAGCAGGTGAAGATTTTTTCCCACATTGTGGGTTGTCTCTTCACACTGTTGGTGGTTTCTCTTGCTATGCAGAAGCTTTTTAATAAGAAGAGATCCCACTTGTTGATTGTTTGTCCTAGTTCATGGACAACTGAGGTTTTGTTTATAAAATCTTTTCCTACACCAATCTCTTCAAGAATTCTACCTAACCTCCGGTCCAGTCGATTCAGCATTTCTATTTTAATATTTAGATCCTTCACGCATTTCAATTTTAGTTTAGTGCATGGTGAGAGATATAGGTCTAGTTTTAATCTTTGGCAAGTTGAAACCCAATTTTTCCAGCACCAATACTGATAGTTTTGACATCATACAATGTTTAAATGTCTATAGGTGGTGAACACTAAGCATTAAATTAAAACAAAACCAAAAAGCAATCAACTGGGATGGAATGTTTGTGCAAAGAGTTGGGACCTCAAATCATACCATTTGCTTCTATTCCCTTCTGGGTTCTGCCCAATAGAAAACAAAGAATTAGGGCCGGGGATTTAGCTCAGTGGTTTCGCCACCTGCTGCGCAAGCGCAAGGACCCAAGTTCAATCCCCGGTACCAAAAAAAAAAAAAAAAAAGGAAAAAAGGAAAACATAAAGAATTGAACCAAATAAAGAACAAAATGTTAGGCTGGGAATGATTCAAAAAGCCCAAATTGCAAAATTTCTGGTAAAGTACTAAGGAAGATCTGTGAACTTCCTTCCCCTAACTTGGGTGCTGTGATTAGGAGCAACTTGAGGAGTGGGTATTGGAGTCTTGGCTTGTCCTAAATGATCTGTGTGGTGACAGATAAAGAGATACTTGGGAGGTCAAAGCAAGAGGATGACAAGTTTAAGCCCAGCCTCGACACCTTAGCAAGACTTTGTCTAAAAAGAAAAAATGAAAAGGGGCTGAGGGTATAGCTTAGTGGTAGAATGATCATCCAAGACATATGAGGTCCTTGGTTCAATCCCCAGCACTGCAGAAAATAATTTTTTTCTCTCCTCTGGAAGGGGTGTGTGTGCGTGGGTGCATGTGTGTGTCTGTGTGTGTGTGTGTTCATGTGTGTTGGGGGAGGGGCACTCCTTTTTCCAAATATTTCACAACAAATGTGGTCTATGAAGAATCGTTTTACCATTCAAAGAGTTCCTTTAATAAAATAGAGAATCAAAATCAAATTGAAAGAAAAAATAGAGTAAAAAAAAGAGAAGCAGGTAATTTAGAGAAGAATCACAAATAGCCAACAAAGATGCAGCAGAATAGGACATTTCCTCTCACCTTCTTTCCATGGCCACTCACTCCTGGTAGGGAGAAGGCTTTTGGCTATTCAAAAATTATTTTGAGGATACAAGCACTTCAAAGTTACACTATTATAGGTGTTCAGTATGAGCAAGTTTACCAAGTTCAGTTAGGAAAGCAGAAACCATTCTATACGCTCCAAGTGTGAGGGACTGAATACGGGACTCTGGGCTGATGACATCCACAGAAGGGCAGAGAAAGCAAAGATCAGGCACACTACAACCAAGATGCTAGCTATAAGCACCAAGTGGCTGGTTTGGAGGCATTTCAGGAAGCTGTATGACTCACATCTACTCCAAGTGGCTGCACCTGCTTGCAGAGAACAAGGCCTTTGCTCTCTCATGTGCCCTCCACATAACACAGAGTACCACCATTGGTAACCACTCAAGCTGGACCTCAGGGCAAAAGGATTCTGGGAACTCCCTGATCTCTCCACTGTGATGTATGAGACCTCAGGAGTGCAGCGGTGACCCAGTCTCCTGGGTTCCAAGAGTACTCTTCCTACTGAATAATAACCTTCTTTGCCCTTGATAGAACAAATCACCCGACAACATGGTTAACTCCCTTCTTCCTGTTGCCTTAGTGGCAGGAGAAGCTCCATGTGACTAGGTGGCTTGCCTCGGCTTCCAGAATGATCCAACCTTGTCCGACGCCCCCACTGGAAGCTTTCCGGCCCTGAGAACTGAAATCTCTCAACCAGTCAAGCCCAGGGCTGCAGTGATAGGAATATATCATTCTCCCATGGGGCAAGGCTAATTCTGGATCTAACAAGGAAACCAACGTGTTTCTCTCCAAAAATGTAAGGGATTATTGATCTGAAAGCAATCAAAATGCAAGAGAGCTGTCTGCCTGTTTGCTTGAAAAACAGGACAGAGAGTAACAAAGACAGATGTCTTTCTGCCTTCCTCCTCACTCCTTTTTTCCACCTAAAAGTCTAACTTGCTCATCAATCAGCTCAGTTATGGTGAGGCTAGAGGAGTCTGTGAGCAGACTTTCTTCCCATAAATTTACCTTTTAGTTTTCCCACCTCTCATGCCTTGTCATGTCTCTAAAATATACAGTTCTGAGCTAGCTGACTATGGAGTGAAACATCTACAAACTGTGAGCTAAAATAAACCTTTCCTCCTTAAAAAATATAAAATATACAGTTCTGAGCCGGGTTTGATGGCACACACTTGCAGTCCTAGCTACTCAGGAGGCTGAGGTAGGAGAATCACTTGAGTCTACAAATACAAGACCAGCCTGAGAAATTCAGCAAGATCTTCTCTCAAAAGTACATACATACATACACAGTTCTTTATCGAAGTATCATTTCAGCCAGACTCCCAACTTAACCGTCCAGCACACAAGTGATCTGTACTGCAGATGTTCATGAACTTGCTTGTTTTTCTCTTGCTAATCTGTCTTGTGTTACCTGAGTCGCCCTTGGCTATGAATTTAAGAGAGCTGAGGAAAATCATATTGTCCCTCCTCTCTGACCCTTATTCTTTGGCCAATGATCTTAAAAATATGGGTGCGCTGTTCCTTTGGAGAAGGCTAGAAGCAACACTCACCATGTTACCATTTGGCAGTAGAGCAGCCCCCCTCACGGGCTCTGAGTCTACACACTGGCTCAGCTCTGGGAACTGGACACAGACCACTCAAATCACATGGCAGTTCACTAGAGTTCAGAAATTTTGCCCTTGTACAAAATAAAACTTTCACAGCCTGCTCAACTAGATCAGTCCTAAGGACACCATGGCCAATTAGGTTCTGTGAAAGATCCCTTGGGTCACACTGCCCTTTCCTGCTTTCTTCTGCTTCCTGTCATGGTAACCATACCCATCTGATGAAATCCATTCCCTCAGGGCTCTCCACTGCCCTGGATCCCATCATGCCCCAGTGAATCCAGACAGCCAGTTTCAAAAATGGCATCTCTCCCACTGTCAAAACCATCTGCAAGGGAAAACTACTACAGAGCCCTTCAGCAGGTGCTGCTGCCCCTCTCACAAGGCAGAAATGATCACATTTTCAAAGACTTCTAGATGTGTGGGTTATTGGACAGAAATGATGCAAAGAGACAAAAAGGATAAGGAGTTATGGTGACCCGAGGACCCTCACTCAGCGTGCTGTTTCTCCCAGCAGTAAATTGCACCTGTCTTAATGTCTCTGCTGAGAAAGAAGTAGAAACATCCAGCTGTTTTTTATCAATTTGCAAGTGCTTGCACATCATTCTTGTTATGAACTTATTCTAAGAATGATTTGCTCTGAGCTGAGTGGGCACTCTTCAGGCTCATTACAAGTTTGTCTGTAGGCAGATGCATATCTGCATGTTAGTGTAGCTTCTTATCCCCAGGTGACTGCTTGGAGCTGGGCTTTTCAATAATCCTCACTATTTTGGTAAAAATACCAAAGTGTTTCTAAATGGTTGGGTGAAGGCAGCGTCCTCTGTGTCACCCTTAGGGAAGGTGGAGTAGGTCATGTAATAAATACACTCCAATGCACTCACCTCCCTAAGCCTGTGCCTTCCCTCCTCTATAATTTACAAAGGAAAACTTGAGCATCAAGATGTCATTCAGTGGACCATGGTCTTCGGCACTGAGCAAACTCTGAAGCCACTCCCAGCTGCACAATCTGACCTATTAACCCACACTGGTGAATGCTTCCGTATTAATGAATTAAGTCCAACCCAATATTATATTCTTTCTACTCTGGTCTAATATCTCGAAAATTCATTCCACACTTATTCCCTGGGTTTCTACCAACACAAGCAGTTTCAGTGTCTCCTCCCAGGTCAGCCTTTGTGCTCATCACTCTGGAGTCTGCCAGGCTTTCCAGGTCAGGAAACAATGAAAGGAGGGGAAAAGGCTCTGGAGAAACCAACATGGCCCTCAAGTCTATGTCTCTGGTGAGTTAATTTAAATCTTCAGGCAAAGGAAACCTGACCTCCTCAGACAGGAGAGAGAAAACTCCTGTTGATGTCAATAGCAGCTCAGCAGAATTTGAGGATTCTGAAATTCATCCGAATCTGCCCAAATGTCCTCATTCCAGGTCACATGGTCTCTCTTCTTCTCAATTAATCCCTTACCCTTAACATAATTTATCTAATAAGGTCATTAATTCAATTTACATTGTATTTATATTTCCACAAAATCAGATTCAGTGTTTGCTTGGCAGAAATCTTGTTCCTGTGATTATAAAAAATAAGAAATTATTTCAGAGTTATCTAGAACTTCTTTGGTTTTCTACCTTTGCCTTGAGCTATAATTTTAAAGCCCTAAATTTGCCTTTCTTTTTCTTTAACTCCAAGTTAACTGGTATTGTGTGAGTTAATCTAAATTGTCAATTTGACTGAATTAAGAGGCTTCTGATGAGGTGCTTGGATTCTAGGGGTACTATACCCTATAATCATCTGCTGAATCACTGCTGAAGGTGCTGCTAGGAGGTGTGGCATAGTTAGAGGAGGTGGGTCCCTGGGGTGTGATTCAGGAGGGTGTATCTTTTACAGAGCTCTTCCTATGTGATCTGCTTCCTGGACAGCCTTACTTCAGCGTGCCCTTCCGCCATGATGCTGCTGCCTTGAAGCTAGCCAACCTGAAACTGTGAGCCAAATAAACCATCTCCTCCTTTAAATTATGTATGTGAGACATTTTGCCTCAGCAACAGGACAGTTGTCCAACACAAGTATCATCACAAGAATCCAAGGGGCCGGGGATTTAGCTCAGTGGTGCCATCACCTGCCCTGCAAGCACAGGATCCCGGAAGGAGAAGAAAGAAGAAAGAAGGGGGCGGGGCGGGGGAGGAGGAGTCGTCACAGCTCCCGGGGCAGGGGCGGCTCTTCTAGCGCGGGGATGTGGCCACAGGAACCCAGGACCAGGACAAGGCGGGAATTGACAGGAAGGTGACTGACTGGAGACCCCACCGGGGACCCCGAGGGGTCGGGCCGGGCCAGGACTCCGGGCGGATGGACTGGGATAGGGTGGCAGAGGAGGGTGGGGGCGCCCAGGCATCTTCCCCGAATCGTAGCCCGACCCCTTGCGGCCTCCTATTGCCCTGAGCTCAGGGCTCAACTCCACCGAACGCCTGAACAGCCCCAAACCAAGAGGCTGATTCCTTAGGCTCCAGTTGGGGCTCCCTGCGTTTGCACCAGCCCAGTGCCCTCTTTGTTCCGGCCCGCAGCGTCCTGTCCTTCCCATGCCCCTGTGCTAGCCAGAGGTCTCTGCCTGTATACTGGGGGTCTCCCTGTGTTGGCACGGACAGAAACGCTTGCCCTTTCTTCAGTGGCACGCCAGCTGCCTCACTTTGTCCTACTTTCTTTTCTTTTTTGTAACTGGGATTGAACTCAGGACCTTGTGCCTGCGAGGCAGGCGGCGGAACCACGGTGCTAAATCCCCGGCCTATGTCCTACTTTCTGCATGCTTTACAGGACACCCTCAAGGCAGCCCAGAATGGGCAAGGATACTTGTAAACCACGTATCTGATGAGGAGTTCATGTGATATAGGAGAATAAATGTAAGTCTCAACCTGGAGAGAAAAAAAAAAGAAGAGGAAGAGTCCAGCTCATTCTACCATATTTTTTTATTACCACAGCTGCCTGTTATCCAAGGTGTTGCCTTTCACAGACACTTGACTGCTAACAATTAGAGGTGCCAATTTAAGTAATTGACTTGCCAGTGTAGCCCATGAACTAAGTCCCATTCCTACTGGCAATGAAGGCACTGTGGTTGTAGATCTAATAAGATCAAAAATACAATTCCAGATTCCTATATTCAAACCAGAACAACTATTAAAAGAACATGAAAAGTAAAAGGCAGAGAAGCCACCAGGGGGGTGGAAGAAGTATCGCCTTGTGTTAGTCAGGGTTCTCCAGACAGACAGAATGAATGGGTGGGTAAGGGATGGGGGTGAGGGGAACTGGCTCACTTGATTATGAAGGCTGTCTCCACAAGGGGCTCTCTGCAAGCCGGAGTCCCTGGGATGCCAAAAACATGGCTCAGTCCAAGTGCAAAGGCCCCAGATCCAAAAATGTCAACAGTGTGATTCTCAGTCCAAGGCCTGGGAATATGGAAGGCCACTGTTGCAAGTCCTGGAGTCAGGGCCAGGAAGAGTGTGTCCTAGGTCCAGCAGACAGAAAGGAAATTCTGTTCTCTGCCTTTTTGCTCTTTCTGGGACTCTAGCCAACTGGTTCTGTCTGGTACCTGCTCACATTGTGGGTGTATCTTCCCTACTCAACCCACCAACTCACTCACCAATCTCCTCTAGCAGCAGCCTCATGGACACACCCAGAAGTGATGCTCTACTATCTCCCTAGATATTTCCTGATCCATCAACCACTCCAGAGCAAGGATGCTTTCTGAGAGGTCCTAAGTCATTGCTGGAATTGCACTTGTGCATGAACTGCCTTCAAATCTTTTTGTTTTGTTTTGTTTTTTCAGAACCAGGGATTGAATTAAGGACCTTGCTCTTGTGAGGTAGGAGTGGTGTCACCAAGCTAAATCCCCACCCTCCTGCCTTCAAATCTTATTCAAGAGCATCCCACTGGGGAAACAAGCCAGACTGTTCCAAGATTTAAGAGGCAGGAGAGACCACTGGAAAACAGGGGAACTTTTTTTTAGGTGGACACTGGCTCAACAGACCAATGTCCAGGGGAAGAGTGTCAAACAAAGAAAAGTTTTAGTTTTCATAAACTTGATGAAAGGGGTTGGTCTTTCTAGTGACGTACAGGACAAGAGCAGACAGTTTTGTAATTTAGCCTTGAACGAAGACAGAGCCTTGTGAATCTTGTGAGAACAAGATGACAAGCTGTTCACAGGACATAATTGCCAACTTTATCTGTACCAGGACAAAGAGTTATAGCAACAAGGGAAGAAAGGGGTGATAGGGAGCTGGCCCAAGGCTGGGAAAAACTTGTTTTTCTTCAAGTCCTGCTTCATTCCCCCCTTTGATGCTTTCTATGACAAGTTTTAACAGAGAGCACCGTCATCATTATTATCAATTTTCTTGTCACAAGGTGGTGGCTGCCTACTGAGAAGAAAGAGGTTGGAACTTGGTTAGAGGCATGAGTCGGGTGGTGTGTGTCTGTTAATCCAAGTCTCTATGGCTGACTGAATGCTTTTGACATTGATTCTCAAGCATCGCCCTGAAACACGGAGGCCATCCTAGGCCCACAGAGTCTTAACTGTTTTGACAAGTATGCCACTAGACCATGTCAGGATCTCATGACCTGGGTTAAGACTCCCATGGCCATTCCTTTTTGTTCATGGACATACAGGAAGAAAGGCTTGGTTCTATCTGGCAGTCCTAAGGATGGAGTCGGAGTCAAGGTTTCTTTGATTTACTTACAGGCTCTCTCCTGGCCAGATTTTCAGAGGAGGAGCTCTTTGTTCCCCCATTTTGTGGCTCTATATAGGGGCTTGGTCATAAATGAGAAATTTGGGATCCAGATATGGCAGAATCCCATTGCCCCCAGAAACTCTCTTATTTGGCACTGGGTGGTTGGGGTTGGGAGGGCACAAACAGCTTGCTCCCACTCTATGCCTACCTGATGCTCTCCTTGGACCATTATGAGACTTAGATATTTGACCTCTTTTTGGCAAATTTGTGTCTTTTTCTTGGCTACCTTATATTTAGTCCCCCCAAATAAATAAAGGAGATCTTTAGTTTCTGATAGCAGTCCTCTCAGGTAGGGGCTGCCAATAGGTGCTAAAGACCCCTGCAATTAAGTTCCAGTACCCACATGCCCAGTATACGATGCAGGCCTGAGAAAAAAATACACTAAGAGACAGAACTAAGAGAGAGAAAGCGGGGTGCCAGGGCAACCAATGCTTGTGCAACCAACCAAGGCACTGGCCAGTCCCAGGCACTGATTTTTATTGGGAATCAATTGGGGTAAAGGCAAGCTACATGTGGTTTCTATGGAAATTAATGTAAACAAGGCTCATAAAGGACAAGACAAAGCATTCTCGAATTAGAAACAGAACAGACAAAATATGTGGCTGTAATTAGAACATTGTTCTTCTAGTCAGAAGGTTTTAGCTGTGGGAATGGAATTTGGATGTGAGTTACTCTGACCTTGGCACGTAGGCTTCAGTCAGACTCACTTCTATAAACAAGCCAATTGTGGAGTTAACTCTTTACAGCCTGCTTTGGGCATAATCAATATTAAAGTCCTTTGCAAGTAGGAGGGCATCTACATACTGCAGCAGGGTGCACATGTCTCCTGATGTGATGAAAGTTTTGAAGTTTGTGGCCAGTGCCTCTCCAAAGATTGTAGGAGAATTTTTGAACCTTTGGGAAAGCCTAGTCCAGATTAGCTGTTCTTTTATGTCTGTGACAAGATCCTTCCACTGAAATGTAAAGATGGGCTGACTGACCAATGTGAGGTACAAACAGAAAAAAGGATCCTTTAAATCTAAGCAAGTAAACTAGGCAGCACTTGCCAGAATAAGTCCCGTCAATGTGTATAGATTTGCTACCACTGGGTATATGGTTTTAGGGTTCAGTTTATAGCATATAAGTCTTGCACCGGTCTATATTCATTACTTCCTGGTTTAGGTGCCAGCATAAGCAGCGTATTCTAGGATGACTGGCATTTTGTCAAGATTCTATGTTCTAAGAGCCATTTTAAATGTCCTTGAATGCCTTGTATGGCTTCCTGAGGAAGGGGGCATTGGCAGACTTGAACCAGAATTGTCCCTGGTTTTAGTTCTACAATCACTGCTGTTTGATTTATAGCCAGCCCAGGTGGATTATCTTCACCTCATACCCCAGGAATCTTATGTGCCAGCTCATATAGTTTATTTGTTCTGGGTTGTGGTAGCTTATCTAAATACAGTCCTCATTCCTCAGCCTATGGGACGGTAAAGGTCAATATCATGGTGTCTGGGTGAGTCAAACTTAAAGACACCCTTTCCTGCAGCCCAAAGGCAATTTGAGCCTATAACTTGTGGAGTAAGTCTCTTCCCCGCAGGGGAACTGGGCAGTTTGGAAGATACTGGAACTCATGTTGGACCTCTTTTTCCCTAAGACCTTTTAGACCAGAAAAATGGCCTCCTCTCTGGGACCCCAGTGGCCCTAACAATAGTCACATGTTTTTTGGATAATGGTCCAATGGGTTGAGTTATTGTTGAGTGTTCGGCTCTACTATCTACCAGAAAGTCCATCAATTGGCCCCTTACTTTCATTGTGTTCATGGGCTCCTGGGGGCCTAAGGAGATGGGACCTCATCTTGCCTAGTTCCTGTAACCTTCAATTCCTGCCAGTCCAATGAGGCCAGCTCTGGTTTCTCCCCAGAGTGATAGCCTTTTGCAGGTGGCCTCCTAGTTTTGGAATTTTTATCATCTCTGTCATCATTTTCTGGGCACTCATTTTTCCAGTGTCCATATTGTTTTACATCATGCACTTTGATCCCAATCTAGCTTTGGTTGACTGGTAGATCCTGGCTTTGTTTGGCTCCTGTTTTACCCATGTTTGCACCCCTGCTCCTTAGTAATCTGAGGTTTTTTTCTCCGTGGGTGCTGCTCCCAACAGATCTGCTTCCTTTTGAGCCTCCAGTCGGTCCCCTGCTTTGCTTCCCAGTTGAGGTTAATGTATATTTTGGTGGCCACCTCTAAATCTTTGTTGTCCCCACTTTGTCTCCGAGACTACTGGGAGAGTTTTTTTTTTCTCCTTTTGGCTTTTGCTCAGCTCAGAGCACAAGTGTTTTACAATAAGCCTCTAAACATGGCATTAACCAAGTGGGTCTACAATATATTTAGCCATGAATCAATGTAACGAAATTGGTCGGGAGACCCTAGCCATCCTCTGTCTTCAGTCACCACCCAGTGTACACATCCAATTGTTTTCCTATCTATGGTTCCTTTGGCTGGCCACCTAACATCAAAGGAGGGCTTATCTGCTTCATAAAGAGTTCTCAACTCTTAGGGGGTCAACTTTCCTCCATAGTCCCCTCTAAAGCCTCTTTTAAAGTTTTTTTAACATACTTTTTTTTTTTATTTGCAGTATTGGGAATCAAACTCAAGACCTTGCACTTGCGAGGCAGGCATGGCACTGAGCTAAATCCCCGGCTTAACATACATTTTAATGGGGTGAGTTTCCACACTTTTTCTCCCATATCTACTCTGTTACAACACAAACCACTCTCTCAAGCACTTTTGCTTCAGGAACAACCTGAGCTCCAACAAACTAACAAGTAAGTCTACATATTTCCTTTGACAAACTACTTCCAAAAGCTTTTCCTTGACATCCATAAGCTTTCCAGTCTTGTCATTGTCTCTCTTTTTATCTCTCTAGCAGGACAAAACTTCTATCATATGAAGTCCTCTTATATCATAAATATGTCTCATGCTTATAGCCTTCTTAATATTTTTCTCCATCTCATTTACTATAAGCCTTCTATAACAAACCTGGCCGCAGCTGCTTGGATTTTAAAGTGTCCTTTTCTCCCTTTTTTTCTTTTCTTTTTTTTGGTACCGGGGATCGAACTCGGGACCTTGCACTTGTGAGGCAGGCACCGGAACCACTGAGCTAAATCCCCAGCCCTCCCTTTTTTTTTCTTTGTTCTCAGACTGTTACATTTTAAATTTGACTGGCTGCCAATGGACTTCTAGTAACCTTGAATCAATGTTCTTAAACCAACAGAGACCAAAGAGCAAGTTAACCCTGCAATTACAATTCAAGAATTTGCAATGCACAAGAAATGTCTTAAGCACAGCAATTAAACAAATAAAAAACACCATTCAAATTGGAAACCACAAATACATTTATCAGTTTGCTAAAATTGATAATTTGATTCTTCCTGTAAAAAACCTCTCTATGCCTGGCAAGACACAGTCTCAGCTCAACTTTGGCCATTCAGTGGCAGGCTGGAGTTGCTCCAGCTTCCAGACGCCAGTAGGCAGTGCCAGGATGGTGACACCAAGCAACCACTGGCCTTGGGGCTCCCAAAGCCAGGAGTGCCCCTCATACTGTCTTGCTCTGCACCCTCTGGTGCTTTTCCAGCTTTTCTTCATTCCATTTATTTACATGCACTTAGGCACTTCCCCATTCCCGTTTTTTCTAACCTGTATGTGTGCTTCTATGAGTACATAAGAAATATGTGTGGGTGCCTAAGAAGAGAAAAATTTCAAGCCTGTGGGAGGAGAGGAGGTGCGGCTACTTTCTTTCATATCCTTTTATAAAAAGGACCAACGTGTCAAGTTATGGATGACTTTAATTCTTGTATGTGTACTATTTTTTTTATAACAAAATGAATTGCATTTGTAATCAGATGTTTAGAAAAAAGAAACAAAATTATTTAAAAAGATTTCAGGGCTGGGAGTGTAGCACAGTGGTACACCATGTGCTTAGCATGTGTGGGGCCCTAGGTTCAGTCCCCAAGGCTGCAAAAGAAGGGGCAGGGGATGAATTGGCAATAGAATGGATGAGCTAATCCCTTCCAGGCTCTTACTTCGGGGAACTGCTATACTTTCTGGAAAAGAGTAGATTTCATCAGTAACTCAAGAACGCCCATTTCCTGCGGCCCCACCCACCTCCGTCCTTGCCTTCACCAAGGCTTGGCTCGGCATGGTGCTGCCACCTAGAGGTCCGCGTCGGACATTACCTCCAGCCCTCTCCGCAGAGGCCACCCTTCCAGCTGGAGTTTGAAGTTCTCTTTTACAGCCCTGAGGATTCAGAACTAAGGATCAGATCTTCCAGTGTGAGGACAGCCTGAGAAGAGCAAGACAGAATGAAATAGAGAATGCCAGTGCGTGCTGCCACCGGCCAAGCCTGAAGAGGACTCTTCGTCTCTTCCCGCTCCCTTTCTCCTTCCTGCACCCTTTCTCCTCCGTAGATTAGAGTCAGACAGACACACTCATTTTGTAGACCCTGGATGGCACAGCCTGGGAGATAGTTACAGTGTATCCTTCCCTGTTCTCTTCTTGTTCATGCCCCAATAACGAAACAATCACGCTACGATCTGCCCAGGCCACGGAGGCCATGTAGCACCATTTGCCCCACCTTCTCTTCCTGTTTACCTTCCACTATAAATAAAGTGTATGGTTCCCCAGGCTGCCGTTAACTCCCGACAAGCTATGGTTCCATCTGGTCCCAGCTAAGAGTAATCTTGGTCTTTGTCGACTTTTCTTCATCTCCCACCACTCCCCCTGGCTTTGGACCCCACGCTGTGCGTGTCGCGGCAGCGTGCATGTGTACGCAAAAAGCCCAGTACAAAATGAAAGTGTGGGGCCACTTTTTCCAAAATTATTATGAATTTCAAAACTGTGACAGTAGACTATTAAACCTAGCTGTAGTCCTGAGCACGAGGCCCTGCACAATCTCAGAGGTTGCATAGCTGTGGCTCCAACCCTGCTTTCATCCTTGCCTGTGTATGTGAGCTGGCAATGCTTCTGTGTCATTGCTGTGTGATTGTACACGTATGTATGTTGCTGTGTATTGTGTTGATATATGCCTGTGGATGTGTGCCTGTACACTTCCTTAGGCTAAAGTCTTTAAGTGCATGTTCAACATGTTGTGGGCATTTGTGCATATGTGTGAGAGACAGCAGGTTTCTGTGTTCCTCGTGGTCAGGACTCTGGGCAGATGAGGAGTAGCAAGAAGTGGGCCTTGGCACATACTCACTCTGTCCAAACCTCTGCACTCTGAGAAGACCCAACTCTAGTATGGCTTCTACCAGCACAAGGCCATGTCCCTAGGATGGCCCTACCTCCCATTAGAATGCCTGGGAAGGCCCAACTCCGCAAGGATTTACTGTACTGTATGTTCCAGCCAACTCTACACTTTGGGCCACTGACCTCCCATTCTTAGAGCTCTGGTTAAGAGGGATTTACAGTGGTGAATCTTCCCTCTGTCCCCAGCATGGATATGGATCTCCTACAACTCACAGGACCTGAAAGCCATTCCTTTGAAACAGAACCATCAGGAAGCACTGGGCCTTGCTGTCTCCCAGTTTTGGGGAGGACAGCATCCCAACCTTGATAATAACCAGTGAGCAGACACGATGGCCATTCACCTTGATACTCATCAGCCATTCATATTTTCCCTTGAGTCCCTGCTCTCTCCCTTAACACCCTCATCCTCCCTTTCAAACGCCTTTGCAAATCAAAAAGGAGCTTGTCTCTTTGCCCTACTATAATTTTAAATGAAAATTATAAGTCACACATTACAGTGTGCTCCTGTAGACCTAACTACTCCCTAGCTACTCAGGAGGCTGAAGTAGAAGACTCACTTGAGCTCAAGAGTTCGAGGCCAGTCTGGGCAGCATAGTAGGACCCTACCACAAATAAAACAAAAATAAAATAAAACAGCAGGAGGCCATTGTTGTGGATTAAATTCCTGTACTGGGCCCCAACAGATCAGGCTAAAAATCAAAATGGAGTCACTCACACTAAACTTCAACCTCACCAAACTATAACTAAGTTGTTTGCCTGACCTTGCAATGAGTTGGGATTAGAGAGATAAGCGTCAAATTTCCCCTACAAGCTAGTTTCAATTGGCATATTAAAGAAGTTCCCTTTGCCTTAACCCTTTTACACACAAAAGAGAACCTGAAGTAGTCTGATGTTAATCCGTGATTTTTCTATTGCTCTATCTCCCTGTCTGGCCTTACAAGGAAAGTGTCTTTCATCCGCCCTTTTCTGTGTGAAAACCAACCTCCTCTGCCTGGCTCATTAGAACTTATTGTGTTTTATGGCATGAAGTGGTGCCAGACTCTACAACTGAAAATAAAGCCAACTCATTAACTTATATAAGGTTGTCCCTTGGCAGCGATTACTGGATAAAAGTTCACTTTCACCCCTTCATTGTGTGGCTGTGCTTCCCTCTGACGCTGTTCCTTCCACCTGTACCATTCTGTGGTGCCCCACAGCCCAGCAGACATCACCTTGGCTTCCATGGGGACCCTGGGCCGAGCTGGTGTCAGGAGATGGCGCTCCAGAACCACTCTCCCCCCCCGCACCCCTCCCTTGTGCCACGCCACTGCCCAGAGCCCCTGGGGAAATTGAGTCCAGTTGCTTAGTAATATACATATTATCATCCCCTTCTTTTTTTTTTTTTTTTTTTTTTAGGTACCAGGAATCAAACTCCGGTCCTTGCACTTGCGCAGCAGGCAGCGAAACCACTGAGCTAAATCCCCAGCCCTTATCATCCCCTTCTTTCTCTTTCTCTCTCCACTCCCTGCAGGCATCAACCCTGACCTGGGAGTTCTTTGCACACGCTCTGCTTCTAGGGAATTCCAAATCCGAGGCTACTCTCGGAGGCTTGTCCCCAGTGGTTTTGGCTCTGTCCCCAGGGGCTCTTCTTGAAGGCTGGGTCATTTGCTTGCTTTATTTCTCCCTGTGCAACCAGCTGGGAAGGAACAGGGCTGCAGCGTGTAATGGGGATGGGTTAGCCCTGTCCAGTCTCCACCTGGAGTCGCCTTCCATACCCTGTTGACTCCTCTCAGTTTTTCTGCTTCTGCTGAAAAGTTCTTCCTTTTTCTCTGTCTTTCTTTTTTAATGATCCCTGGGGAGCACAGGGATTGTGGCAAAATCCCATCTGTCAACACCTGCTCTGAGCCAGGCACAGCTGCAGATGCAACAGTTAGGACCCCTTGATGCATGCACCCCAACAGCAGCCCTGTGATACAGGTTCTGACATCCCCAGTCTATAGATAAGGAACCCTGAGGCTCGGAGGACCCTTAAATCACTTACCTGACAGGCAGGCGATAAGGGCGTGGCAAACTGACTGCAGAAGTGGGCAGGACCTGTCAATTACAAAGTTCCAGGACACATGAGCAGACAGAGCCCTGCACTTGGAACCGGAGAGTGCTGTCTTCAGGTGTTCTCTTGAGAACTTGAGCAGGTTTTTGATAGGGGGCCTAGACCTGAGGTCAGCTTGTGGATGAGAGATACAAAAGATCTGCCATTGACCTCCTGGCCACTGTGCTCTCTTTCACAGTGATCTGCTCTCACCCTGTAGAGAAAATCACTTTTCCTACTTTTAGCTGGCCCAAGCTCACTCTGTAGATCACGTTCTTTTTTCTTTTTTTTTTCATACCTTTAATAAATAAAAACCTCTCTACCTTTTGCACTTGTCTTGACTAGATTTTTGTTCAGGACAGAAAGAAACTAGAAACCACTTCTAGAAGGAGACTCTTGTACCCCAAGCCCAGTAAAGCACCTCAAGTCTGTTTGGCAGCTGAACTGTCACCAGAGGAAAAATCCCCGAGAGTGGAGACCTGTTTTCCCCACTGCAAAGGTCCTCAAGGCTGGGAGTCTAATCCCAGTTCTTCCTCTCACTTCCTCTGGATCTTGACAATTAATTTCTTTCTCTATGTGTGGCTCAGTTTACGCATTTTAAAAAAAATTATCATGCTACTTACAATCCATTGTTTGGCACCAATACCCATGATACATCTTACAACTACAGAATCAGGTAAGAGGAATAAAAATCATTTCTTTTATGAATAATGCCAAAAAAACAAGTTTTCATTAAGAAAAAATAGAAATGTCTATGTGGATGTAGCCAAATGTCTCTGCGTTTAGGAAACTATTATCATAGAGAGGCTGTAGCACTTTCTATATTAACTGTATCACTTCGATCTTGCTGCACCATGATTTCAACTTCTAGAGCTTTCATTTTTTAGTGTCCTAAAAGCAGCACAATCATTTTAAAGGCTGCGGACTACACAGGAATAATTGTTGACTGCTGAAAAAATAAATTTGTCTTTCAAATCAAAATTGTTATAAAGGTGGAAATTGCAGTAGTTAAGGAAATAGAAAAGTAGACAATTATGATCTGAGTCTTCTGACTGTGGTTCCAAATTTAATAATACAAATACCTGTATAAAACATTTTCAAAAAGTTAATTCTGCCAGCCAGATCATAATACAGAACTTTCCAAGTCTCTGAATTGACTGAATAACCCTATAAGCCCATTCTCTGCAAATTGCTGCTATGGAGTAATAGTCATCTCCATCACTGATGAAGCACATATTGAAGTTTCCCCATTTGTTAAAGGAATATAAGGGGAATGTCTCCAAAGACCTTCTTGCCTTTGCCCTCATGCTCCTTAAGGTAGGGAGCTCAGTGGTGCAGTGACTTTAGGTTCACAGTCTAAGACCCAAGGCATGCGTGGCTGCCTGCAAATGTGACTCAGGGTCACTTTCCTGGCTCTTAATCAAACCTTACCAAATGTATCTGCAGCTTCTCCTCCTCCTTTGCCTGCCTTTAAAAGCTTCTGGCCCTTCATTATTAGGAAGCATTTAAGGATTAGCAGCAAACATGAAAATCCCCATGTGAACTTCCTCCTCTGGATTCTTTATATGAACATTCTAGAAGCCTCGGCTTGACCCCTGAATTCCTGAGAAAACCATAGTTGTGTTTCCTTGGAGCAATGTGGCCTAGCGGTTAAGGGCCTGGACTTCAGAGTTAGGATCAAATCCCAGCTCTAGTGCTTACCAAGGGTCAAAGGATAAAACTACATCGTGAAGTTTGAAGATCTTTAAAGACTTTGGATTTTTGAAACAGGGTCTTGCTATGTAGCCCAGGCTGGCCTTGAACTTGTGACTCTTCTGCCTCAGCTTCCTGAGTGCTAGCATTACAGGCATTTGCCACCACACTCAACTAGTTTGAAGATTTTAATTGACTTTATTTTCAATTGTAGAATTAGGAAGCATTAAGTGCTTCATTGAGCCAGGGAGAGGAGGTTGGTTTTATAGACACAGAAAAGCTGAAGAAAGCAGAAACAAAACAAAACTAAGATAGGTCATTTCAAAGTTCCTTTCCTTGTAAGGTGGGAATAGGGAAAGAGAACAACAGGAAAATATAGGAAACAGGAAAGGGGACATTACCAGTACCCCTGCAGTGGGTCCTGGTCTCCTGTGAGCCACTACAACACAAAGCAAGTTAAAAAACAAAGACAGGAAACAAAACTTAGAAAAGAAGCTGGGTTTGGAGCCTGATCAGTGCTGCTGTGGGCAGCAGACAAAGGCACTCCAAACTTGCCAATATTTATTGGGTTCATAGGGAGTATCAGATGAATCAGAGGGTTGTGGTAATACTATGCTGATGAGGATCTTACACTGATGAGGATCTTAGGTTGATGAGGAATTTATGTTGATCAGGAAGGTAAGATGAGCAAAAAAACGTTCTTACAACAGTAGGTGGGATGAGTTAAACTGGTAAGGAATTTGTCCCTCCCCAGGTGAAATCTTTCTACTTGGTTCTCAAAGACCCAGGATGTCTTCAACTGACATAATCTTGTCCTTGAGCATCACAGCATCACAGGACTATTGAGGCCTCAGACAGCCCCACTCATAATTTAATTGTGAAATTATTTTTCCCCCAAAATTATGTAGAATGGCTCCCAACAGGAAAATAAGTGATTTGTAGGGAACAGGGGAAAGGGACGTTACCAGAGCCTCTGCAGTTAAGTCCTAGTCTCCTGTGAGCCATGGCAGCACACAGCGAATTACAGGAAAGGTGGACAAATGAGACTGAGAAGAAGCTGAGCTTTGGGTCTGATCAGTGCTGCTCTGGGTGGCAAAGACAAAAGATCCCTAGCTTGCAGCACCCTTTATTCAGTACATGGGGAAATAGATGTAACAAGTGAAATATAGAGTTCAGTACTTCACATTGGGATAAACAAGGTGTAACAAAAGGCTGGGTGGGGGCAGCAGAAATCTAAGAACAATGAGGAACTATGCAGATGAAGATTTGGTCTCCTGCAGGTGTGGTCTTGTCCTGGAGGATTACAGCATCACGGGATCATTGAGATCTCCCTTGTGACCTGAGGCCAAAATGGAATTATGTCTTGGAGTGTTATAGCTGGCCTGTAGGCCGGAGAACCAGGCCTACTCAAATGATTTTTCCCTAGAATTATGTAGCATTGTTCCCAACAGTGATTAACAACAGCTTGCTTGCTTGCTTGCTTTCTTCCTTCCTTCCTTTTTTGTGAAAAGATTAAGGCAGAGGGAACTCAGCCAATTGAAACTGGCTTGTTTGGGAAATCTGATAGTCATCTCTCACCTCTCCTGGTTTCTTGGAAGGTCAGATAAACTGCTTAGTTTCAGTTTGGTGACTTGAACTTTAGCCTGTTATTGACCCCAATCACTCTACCAATGGTACTAAACCAGGATAACAAAAGAAAAGACAAAATCCATACTGCATAAGGGGCCTAGGATGGTTAAAGCTCTTATCAGGCTAAGACACTGTCTCCTGGAGCTTGCCACTATTTATTGAACACACAGCTTCTTGAAGCTATAAAGGATGGTGTAGGGAACAGTGGAGTGGAGAGCACTGGTCCTAGCAACAAAGGAACAAAACATTCTAGCAGGAACAGATCATTGATTAATGGGAAATTTGTTTTTTCCCACAGATTAATTTTTGCTTCTATAGAAGTTTGTGTAGTTGCCCTTAGCTATTGTCTTGCCATCCAAGACGTCACAGTGTCACGGATCATTGACACCTCTGCTGTGACTAGTGGCATGGGGGGTTGTTTCTTTTCCACACACCAACTGCTAGCTCATCAGGCAAGCCATTGTGGGCTAATAGGCAGACTTATACTTTTAATATGAAAATCCAATTTATAAAATTGTAACTGGCTCAGGGTGGTCTCCATCACTAAGTGACTCCATTTTGATTTTAGCCTGGTCTATTGGGGCCTAGTGCAGAAGCCTGGTCCAAAACAGCAAACTTCTATAATGTTTACTTAACAGAGCTCACAGGTTAAAACTCATGGGAGGAAGACCCTTACAATCACTAGGGATTGGTTGCATGAGGAACATGTTTGAGGGCTTAGATGAGGCCAAAGTGGATATGCTGTGGGGACAAGGTGAAGAGCAAAGGAAACAGCTGGTAAACCATTCCCTTTATTATAGACAACTAAGTTAAATAGAAATATAAAAGGCAATCAGACAGGGCTGAGCCCTTGAGAGTCAGGACAAAAGGTAAAAACACACTACAACTGTGGCCAGATACACATCAGTTGGGGGACAAGCATCAAGATGATGACAAAAGGAGCAGGTCTACATACTTCCCCAAGTGATGTGATAAATGACAGCACCTGATGTAATAAAGTCTAGATAGGCATCAGTCACCTCAGTGGTGACCAAGACCCGGGATCCATCACCTGCCTGAGAAGTTCTTTGTTCTTTCCATATACTCTCACTATGTGACTTGCTTCCCCATTGGGTCATTATTACCTAAGTGACTATACTTGTAACCTTATTGGTTGATCACAGCTTTAACTCACGTTGTACCCATGTGGTTGTGCTCTATAAAACTTCCTTGTAAAGTAGGGTCCCCAGCTACCCATTCAGGTCCCCTCCTGCCTCTAGAAGCTATCCTCTCAATAAATACTTTCCTATTCTTAACCTCTGCTGTTCCTAAAATTCATTTTTCAATCTTAGAGAACATGAACTTGGTGTATCAGACATCCAGCAGGTTGGATGATATATTTCCCTTATATCATTTGGAGGTCCTATTTCATTTCCTATAACAATCAGAGCCCATAGATACACAGGGCCAACTGCACTGACCCACTCTCCACATGGGAAGTCACAGCACTGGCCATGACAGAAAGTGGCCTGGCACTTGGGCCAGCGTACTTCTCTGTGAGCCTGGATTAGGGGCATCCTGGTTGTACATCTGTGTTAGTCAGCTTTGCATTGCTATCATAAAATGCCTGATATAAGTAACTTGGAAGGAGAAAAGGTTTGATTGGACTCATGATTTTTGAAATTCCAGTTTGTGACCAGGTGGACCCAATGCTGTGGGCTTCTGGTGGGTGCCCAGATGTCACTGAAGTACCTGGAGCAAAAGAGAACAAACTGCTCACTTAGCAACAAGGAATCAAAGAGGAAAGAGACCCTGGGGTCCCACAAATCCCCTTCTAAGCCACAATCCCAGGGTCTGCTGTGACCTAATAGAACCTCTCTGAGGAGCAGACCTTTACCACACGACCCTTAGGGTACAGTCAACATCCAATCTATAGCAATAGGAATGCATCTAACACCCCCAAACCCAGCCTACTCTTCTGTGGGCTGACCCCCAGGCTTCCAAACCTGCAGTTTGAATAGAATTATTATAATTGCAGCCATTCTCACAGTGTGTGGTAGCCTGGTGAGGAGCAATGAAAACTAGGCATAATAATTTGGAGTGACATGATGAACTGGAACATATTCAAAGTTTGGATAAGCTCTGAATGAATTCCATAGTGTTATTTAAACCCAAATTCATTTGACAACAGGATAATTTTTCACATAACATCTCTTAGCATGTCACGGAGCTCTTTGAAACATCTGTAGGAAACGGGGCCTCAGGGAAGGAAAAGCATAAACACTGATTATATGCCCGTGCCTGGCTGAGTGCCAGGGGCTTGGCATATATTTTCCCAGGCAATCCTTACGATGAGATGCGATGACCCCCCCGTCACTACCCTCAAAGTGGAGCCACATCGGACACACGGGGCAGGAGGCGAGTACCTTCCCGAGGACTCCAGTATCTCTAGTCTCTTGTCTCCTTCTGAGCTTGCTGCGGCTCCTGATGGCCTCTGCTTATTGCAGACACTGAGATTCCTTGGAGGACAATAGGGCACAGATCAGCCTGACACTGTGTCCTCATCTCCGAGTTTGGGTTGGCAAAGGAGGCAACATGAATGCTTCTCTTCCACTGAGCCTCAGTGTCTCCATCCGTACAAGGGAGCTGTGGGCTGAGAGCAAAGAAGCACGGCTAGACAGACGCACTTAAAAGACCAGAGCACCTCTCTTGAGCCATGTACCCTGTGGGTTTACGGTTTCTAAAGTCCGGACCTGCGGTTTGCAGTTCTGACACCAGGGGGCGCGCTGGACTGGGACTCTAGTTATGTGGGTTGAGCGGCCTTGCCCTAGCCCAGCCTGTCCTGAATGGCTTTTCCTAGCATCTACTTGGGTGGCTCTTGGACATGGCAGAAATTATGAATATAGTTGTGAACATGACAGGCAGATGAGATCCTGCCTGAATTCCAGGTGAATAATGTTTCCACTGCTTGAAAGAATGCTACTTCAGACCTGGTCCTGGGACCTCTGTAATGCTCAAGATCAGAGTAAATTTCACCATCTTGGTGCAAGGTCTCCTTCAAGTTAGAAAAAAAATTATTTTAATACATGTTTTTATTTGTTTTTCCAAAAGTATAGCTTTGCTCCTCCAAATAATGTTTAATTAAAAAGGGCCTCTCTAGATGTTCAGAGATGGAATCTCTAACTGGAGCAAGCCAGGCATGATAATCCATGCCTCTAGTCCCAGCACTCAGGAGGCTGAGGCAGGAGGACCACTGCAAATTCAAGGCCAGCCTGGGCTACATAGCAAGACCCTGTCTCAATCAATCAATCAATCCCCTTATCTATCTATCTATCTATCTCCCTATCTATCTATCTATCACGGGCAAAGTCATAAAACATTTCACGTTTTGTTCCCCTTAGTCAAATTGGAAATTCCTTACTTAAATTTGAATTAGTTCACTCACATTGTCACTAGGTCAGTTTTTCTCCCGAGTCCTTTTCAGAAGACTTCTTGGCAGTTCTCTCTTTTAAGGCTGCTTCTGATGAGTGATAAGCTAAATGTAACTCAAAGGTGGATTTCAGTAGTATTGCTCCAAGCTGCCTTCCATACTGTGTGTGTGTGTGTCTCTGTGTGTGTGTCTGTGTGTGTGTGTGTATACAGTACTGGGGATTGCACCCAGAGCTTTACACTAAGCTACTTCCCCTTTTTATTTTATTTTTTCCCCTTTTTATTTTTGAGATGGGGTCTCACTAAATTGCCCAAGCTGGGCCTCAGCCTTTTGAGTAGCTGGGATGACAGGCGTGACCACCACACCTGGCTCCCATATTCTTATACATCCATGAATGATAAACTGGTTGTGTGTGTGTGTGTGTGTGTGTGTGTGTGCGCGTATTTCCTGCTGTGAGGTTCGTTCTGCTGATCGTCATCCCCACCCACTGTGACATGTGAGACGGCTCCATGATAATATCTGTAAATGGAGTCCCTTGCTTCCCATTGCCCTGTATTACTAGACTTGTCCACCCTGCAGCTGAAAGTTGCTCGGGCTGATTTACATTGTGGATGACTCTGCAAAGCAGATCTGCGTGTGCAGGGCTCCCTCTGCGCATGCTTGAGTCTCGCTCAGCTAAGTAGGGATGGAAATTCTAGGCTGTAAGATATAATTTCAACTTTGCTAAATACTCCCTTATTGTTCTTTGCTCATAATTCATAGAATGCATGAGAGTCTCATTTCCCTCATTCTCAGCTACACTTGCATTTTAATTTTGTCAATCAAATGAGTTATATGTTTTAATTTGCATCTCTGGTTATTGGGGATGTTGAACATATTTTCCATTTCCCTGTGTGGCTTCTAATCCTTTATGTTCGAGCCAGAGATGAGCTCAGGGAAGGGAGGGCTGGATCTCACATGACAGACACTCACAGCTACCACCTACCCCACCCTCCCGTCTGAGCATAAGCTATGTCTACCATTTCTCCCTCCCAAAGTTGGGGTCGAAGCTCCCCAAATACCCAGTGTGATCCAAAATACAGTAAGTGTTTAAAAATATTTATTATAGTAAAAGACACATTGCCATTAACCCCCCCTCAAAATCCTCCTCCTCACTTCAAACACACTTATTCCATGTTCTTGACACGTTCTGAAGCAGCTCTGGAAGTCCTCTCTTGTGAGTGTCTTTAGTTGTGCTGTCACAGCTGTCTTGATGTCCTGAATCAACTCAAAATGTTGACCTTTCATGGTCATTTTGACCTTGGGGAAGAGCCAGAAGTTGCACAGTGTCAGGTTTGGTGAATAAGGAAAATGAGGACGTGCTGTAAGGTTTTTATGAGCCTGCCTTTCCATTGGATGGCACTAGGGAGCAGCATTCACTGTATTTTTTAATCACACCTCATAAAGACACAAAGGAGGACTTCAGGAACAGCTTTAGAAGGGCCAAGAATGATGGGATAAGTGCTTTTCAAGTGAAAGGGAGTATTTGAGGGGATTAAGGCAGTGTTCTTTTACAGTAATAATTTTTAAAAAATCTAAACATTCACCATATATTTTGATCATCCCTCGTAGACCCTGCTGGGTTTTGCTCATGCTTCGTCCTCTGTCTGGAATGCTATCCCCCTTCTAGTCCTGAATGCCCATACTCCGGTTCAAGACTGATCTCAGCAGGTGCCTCTCCGTGAAGCCTACAGTCTGACCAGGGCCCTAGCACATCTCTGGTGACACCCATGCTCCTCTGGGCTGCCACTGGTCCCATGACATTTCCCACTTCATGCATAAACCTTTTCTTCTGAGTTATCTGTCTCCCCAGCCGATGGAACTCCCTGTCAGCCGCACAGGTGGATGAGCCTCAGAGCCACCTTCTTCCACATCGCTCCTCTTCATGCTGCAAAGTCCCAAGGACAAGGGCTGCATTGTATTCATATTTCTGTACCCTGAAGCACCTAACAGGGCTGAGGCTTTGACTCTCAGTGGATATTTGGCAACACTGCAGTAGTTACCTGGCAAGGTACAAAGTGGTTTTGGTGACAAATTGCTGGGCTTGGATCCCAGGTTCTTACTGGTATAATTGTCTGCAGTTCACTTGGCCTCTGCAAGCTTGTCCTCCCCTTCATAACAAGATGTGATGTCAAGATGAAATAAGGCTGTGCGTGTAAAGCATTTGGTGCATGATTTCTGTGTCTCAACAGTATAGAGCAAGCTTGAGCCACAACATGTTGGGTGACTTAAGTGTGTCTTTGTGCTGGGCTCGTAGTAGCTGCTCAATAAAGGTGAAGTTCTGCTTTCCTAGCACCAAGAACAGTTCCTCACAGAAAGTAGGTACCCCAGAGAGAAGTCAAACTGAACCCACCTTGTGCCTTGAGCCATCACACACTTAGGTACTCAGTAAATATCTAGTCAGATTTTCTTTTCCGCGTGGCATCCTGGCCCAATCCCATCTTGAAGTTATTCCCTCTTATGGGAGAAAGGTGTTTGGGAGAAATGTAGGAACATGGCTTCCCTTCTCTTGGCAGTGATTTTTGATTCTTCCCTTTGCTTTGACTTTTCCCAAGCAAGACGATGACCGTAACAGACTCTTCTGGTGGTCTCCAGTGGGCTCCTTCTTCCTGTAGCTATATCCTTGTAGGGTCTCCTCCCACAAAGTCTGGATTTGACCATAGGGCCCTTTAGCCACAGGGACATTAATAACTGACCCCAAACTTTGATAAAATCCTTGCATACTGAACCTTGTCACTTTGAAATGCCCCTTCTTAGAACCCGGTTACCACACCATGAAGACACCCAAGCCAGCCTTGGGGAAAGATCCCACAGTGATAGAATAATGTCCAGTCAGCCCCCACCTGCAGTACCCAACCTAGCTGCAAGGTATACATCACAGCTGTGGTGCCCATGCCAGCTGGAAGGTATCCACTGAAGCTGTAGGACCCATCCCAGCTCAGGCATGTGTGTCACGGATAACACATGGAGCAGGAATGAGCAAGCCTTGCTGAGCCCCATTTGCACAATTGGGAGCAAATGGATGATTATGGTATTTTTAGCCACTAGTTCCAGGTGAGGTTGGGAACACAGAAAATTAAAAATGTCCTATGAGTAGAGCACATCTTGGGAGAACAAGTCAGTGACCTGGGGGTTGCAGTGCTGCTGGCTTAGAGGCTCACCAGGTGGAAAGCTATAGGATCAACTGGTGAGGACAGCTGCTCTGGAACCCCTTCTGTGGGGGATTCTTCCCTGGGGTTCGAGTCTCCAAGGCCCTTCCCTGTTGACACCAGAGATCATCATTAATTAATGATCTTTTGTCTGCTCAAACAGGGAGGAGATGCCCAGGCTTATAGTATAGGATGGCAAGTGGGCAGCTTCTAACAAGTTCATGGTAGGGTTAGTTCCTCTGGTCCTACACATTCTGCCAGGGGCAGTGTACATGGCTGCACAGCTCCTTGTTCAAGGCATCAGGAATGAGGGTTGCTCCCACAGCATCCCCAGGACAGAAAAGAATTTCCCAGAAGGCACCACACACCCACGCCTTTCCTTGCATCTCACTGGCCCACATTGAGTCACATGCCCATTGCTGAACCAATCACTTATATGAGGGACAGGTCAGGAGGAGACTTGCCATGAACCAATCAAACCCACCCCTAGATTGCAAGGAATGTATGCAGCCAATTTTTCTAAATCCAAGTGTTCATGGTGGGGGAAATGGATATCTAGAAATAATTGAGGTCTGCTAGGGACAGCATGCCAGGGTACAGTCCAGCAGTCCCCTCTAGGACTCATCCATCAAGGGCAAGAAGGAGAACGGTATTTTTACTAGGTACACTGGCAAAGGACGGTCCTGTGCATTCTTTCCTGATCACAGGGGAAGAGAATGGGGAGTAGGGAGGTCTAGGGGATAGTTCGGGCCCTTGGAGCTTTGTCTTCCTCTGGTGGCCTGTCCAACACCACTCTCTGGTCCCCATCCCAGCATGAAGCAAGGCATCTAGTGGAGGAGCAGGATTCCGATTTATCCTTTCTTTATTGTTAGCACTTTCTTTGAGCAGAGGGCGCCTCTTCTGTGCCATATCTAGTACTTCGAGGCCCTGGACTTACTCTTTTCTCCATATTTCTCCTCCAGCGCTTTCTGCAAGTTCATGCTCATGACATTTTTCTGGTGCCACCGTCCTACAGAGAGTGGAAGAGGAGCCAGCCCAGATCACCCAGCAGCCTCAGAAGGGCCTGGGCCCAGCAGTGACCCACAGCTCTCCAAGTCCACCCAGGGCTCCCTCTCCAGTTCTGGCTGCTGTCTGGGCCTCAGAGCTAGCACACCCTGCCCATGAGCAAGCAGATGCACTTCCCATTACCCATGGTCCCACCTACCCAGGTCATCTGTCTTCCTGCCGTGCCAGTGTTCCAAGTCCCGAACCGATTTCTCCAGCACCTCTGGGGTGTAGGAAGCTTTCATGAGGCTCTTGATCTCTTGGGGTGGCCCTGTGGGACACCATGAAGAAATCTCCAGCACCCCAAGTCAAAGGAGGTGGGGTGCTGGATGGCTTATAACAGGCAGCAGTTTCCTCTCTGGTTGGAGGGTTGTGGAAAGGAAGGGGAGGGGGAGGGTTACAGAGTAAAATAGATCTGGATTCAAACCCCCAGCTCTGTGATTTATGGGCAGTGTGGATAAGTTTTTAACCTTTCTGATCTTTAGTTTCTTCATCCAAAGGAGTAAGATTTTCTTGCAATGTTGCAGAGATGGAATGACTGGACATTCACCAGAGCATCTGGGTGTGACAGTTAATACCTGTGTCCTCAGGAAATTTATGTCAGTGTCCCAGATTAAAGCACAAACAAGGAAATCAGCTACAGTGATGAAGAATCATCAGAAACACCAGAGAGAGGATCAAATCCCAAGAGATAGCAAGGATTTAAATAATGCAATGCAGCCACTGTGGATTGTGGTGCTGGGGATTGGGCCTAGGTCCACATGCAGGCCACACTGTCGCTGAGCTACATCTCAGGACAAGAACTCCTGGTCTAGGCACATCCAGGTGCAGTGTAGAACAGCAGAGACAAAGAGCTCTTAGAAGTGGACACGGGCAGACACGGCACCATACACCTGTGAGCCTAGCTACCCAGGAGGCTGAGGCAGGAAGATTGCAACCAAGTTCAGGACCAGCAAATTTAAAATCTTGTCTCAAAAATAAAATTTAAAAAGGGTAGGAGGAGGGTCCGGGGATGTAGTTCAGCAGCACAGCGCCTGCCTGGCAAGCATAAGGTCCTGAGTTCAATCCCGGTACCAAAGAAAAAGGTAGGAGGAGCTGGGGAGTGCAGGTCAGTGGTAGAGTACTTGTCTAGCAGAAGTGAAGCCCTCGGTTGAATCCCAATACCACTTAAAAGAAAAAAACAGAGATTAAAGGGATCTTACTTATAAAGATTAATAATTGATTTGCTGAACCATCAAAGACCAAAATATGGATCAATATCAAAATACTAATAGAAAATAACTGTCAATCTAGATTTGTCCTTAATACAATGGGGGGGGGGGCAAGGTCTCTATGGAGCCCAGGTGGCCTCAAACCCTTGGTGATTTTCCTGCCTCAGCCTCTCGAGTTCTGGGATGACAGGCATGTGCCACCATGCCTGGATTACAATCATCTTCTAAGATTGACCACAAAAATGTTTTTCTAACAGCCTAAAACTGACCAAAAACAGAACCTCACTACAGTGACCTTATGAACAACATTCTTAAGGAAGAAAAATATGATTGAAGAAGAGAGCCCTGTGAAATGAGAAATGATGGTAGACACAGAAAGGGCAAACTGAGTAAATATAGCCATGGATTCATTACAGTGACAGTGCCAGTATCTAAATCATGAGGTAAAATAATGAAGGCGATGGTCTTTAACCCAGTTCTGGGGACAGATCTCTGGGCCCTGCATGTGGAAGGTAGACACTCACCACTGAGCCACACAGGGCCCACAAGTCATGTTTGAAGATTTACCACGTACAAGCAGTTCTAGGAGCTTCACATGAACTTGTGCATTGAATCTTCTCAGGCAGCTAAAGAAGCAGATGCAATTATTATCCCCATTTGACTGGTGAAATCACTAAAGCACAGAGAGGTTATGTTGCTTCTTCCAAGTCACACAATTAATCAGTAAAGATTGAGGACTCCAGACTCAGATCCTGTGGCCCCAAACTCCAGAGTTTAAATGACTTTATGTGGACAACTTTGTAAAATAATAGTAATACAAGCTGACAAGGGGTGGAGAAAGTAAAGAGAAAGCCTTCCACATCCTTATAACATTTAGAAAAACCTGAATGCCTTGATTGACTTCAGAATTTGTTAACTCTGCACACTAAAATGCCCGAAGTAGCCACTAAACAAATAGGAAAAGCGGGGCGTGGTGGTGCATACCTGCGATCTCAGCACTGAGGAGGCAGAGGCAGGAGGATCTTTGTGAGTTGGAGGCTAGCCTGGGCTACATAGGGCATTCAAGGATAGTCTGAACTACAAAGCATAAACTCAAAAAATAAAAAAAAAATAGGAAGAGGGCTAGGGATTTAGCTCAGTGGTTCCGGCACTTGCCTTGCAAGCGCAAGGTTCCAAGTTCCATCCCCAGAACCAAAAAAAAAGAATAGGAAGAATAGAAGAGTACACAAATTGGACTGAGAGGGCTGGGGGTGTGGCTCAGTAGCTCAGTAGCAGAGCACTTGCTTAGCATGTAAGAGGCCCTGGGCTAAATCCTCAACTCTGAAAAAAAAGAATTGAGGAAAAATCTCAAGCAAATCTAAAAAAAAAAAAAAAAAGATGCATAGAAAAAGCACAAGTAGAAAACACAAAATAAGGTCACAGAAATAAACCCAAAAATGTCAGTAATTCAAATAAATATAAATGAATTAAGCCTACTGCTTTAACAACAGATCAGACTACACCAAATATTTTTCAGATAAAAATTATTTAAATCATACTTTAAAAAAATACAAAGAGGAGATAAACATGAAAGGCTAGAAAAAGACAGACCAAGCAATACTAACCAAAAGCAGTCTGGTCTAGCTATATTTATAGCAGCCAAAATAGACTGCAAAACAAAGACACTGGGAGAAATAAAAATGGCTGCAATTAGTTAAGGTGCTGCAATAATTCTAAATATGCTGCATTGAAAAAAAATCTCAAAATAGATAAAGCAAAGTCAGCAGAAATAAAAGAAATGGACAAATCTGCTATGGTAGCGAAAGATTTAAAGATCCATCTTTTAGTAATTAATAGATCAGGAAAGAGTATTAATAAGGAATGGCAATATCTACAGAATCATAATTAAGAAGGCTGTTCTATTAGATTAACACAAAGTCCTGTACCCGAAAGACTACTTCAGGCACACGTGAGTCATCTGCAAAACTGTCCTTCAGCTGGTTTCAGAGCAGATCCCAACAGCTTCAAAGGACTAAAGTCATTACAGCTGTGTTCTCTAGGGACGATGCTGCTGAGCCTGAAAAAGCACTTATTAGTTTGGTATTTATGGTTTGAAACGCTTATGTAACACAACGTTGTTACAAGTTTGGATCAAAGCACTCAGTTTTGATGGCAATCAGATATCAAAGCAGCCGAGAAGCAGACCCTTCCTGTGGAACTCTGGAAGCTTCCTTCAAGTGTCTAAAACCTGCCAGAGAATTCACCTCCAGGAGGCTGTGAAATATCTGAACTTGAGGAAAACAGCCAGGATAACCCGAAAGGTGTTTTGGTTTGGTTTGGTTTGGCTTTTAGAATTCTGAGTCATCCCTCCCAGGGTGGAGATGCCCACTTCCCACCTCTCACATTAAATCTAAAAGGGCTTCGTGGGTCCCTTCAGGAGCCTGTATATAGCCCTAGGGACTGCAGGACACAAGAAGATCAAAAGGCTTTGGCCTGAGATAGCAGAGCGCACACACATAGCCAGCGATCCCTCTACACACACACCCAGTGGGCACCCAGTGTCTGTGGACCAGAGTGGGCTATGAAGAGAAGATCAGCCCAGGGCCAGGGATTTAGCCCAGTGGTTCTGCCATCTGCCTCGTAAGTTCGAGGACCTGAGTTCCATCCCCGGTACCAAAAAAAAGAGAGAAGATCAGCCTGAGGCTAGGTTAATTCCACCCCAAAGCTTCCAGAGCCTGATGGGCACCAAAAGGAGAGGTGCCAAGGAGGACACCCCAAAACATCAAAACAGCAGGGACCCAGGGGACTCGCTAGCAGGAGGAAAAATACATCCATGCACTGTGGGACCCACACACAGGGCTCCGCAGGACCCACGGAAATGCCCATGAGAGAAAGGTTTCAGATCCTTGCCAAACAAGCAGGATAGCAGGAAACCATCTTCAGGAAAAAGCTTCAGGTGAAACTTAGCGTCCCCCCCTTCCCACCCAGCCCTGGAACTGGATTGAGGCAGCAACAAGTGCCAGGATTGGTCCATGCAGGCCTAGGATCCAGAGTACCCCATGGGCCTCCTGGATCCCCCTCCAACCGTGGTTCCTTCTCCACACTGCCGCTCAGAAGTTTATTTCATTTGCTTTTGACAAATGCTTACTTATGTGCCAAGATCTAAGTACTATACATATGTTACAATATCTTATTCTGTGAAAAAAATCTATGAGGCAGCTTGTCTTATTAATCACATTTTACAGAGGAGGATATTTAGGTAAAAGGGACAGAAGAACTTGGCACTGGGAAGAGCTGGGCTTCAAACCACAGCCCAGTGGCCCCAAGTTGGTTCCCTGTCCCTGTGCCAGGTCCTGGGTCCATGCCCGCCCCACCTGCACACACAGCCCCCACCTTCTGGTCTCCAGCCCTGGATTCCTCTTTGACTTCTCCCTCCAACACCCTCCACCACCACCCCACTACCCCACCATCCCAAAACCAGCAAGAAACGCATCTGCTCCACCTTCTGCACACACGCGAACTCAGCTACTTCTCCCACCTTGGGGTGCCCGGGTTGCACCCCCTGGGTGGTCTCAGGCTTCGACTCTTGCCCCACTGTGTTCTGTCTGGTCTCCACCCAACAGCCAAGTGGATCCTTTTAAATGGAAGTCTCTCCTCTGTGCCAAATCCTGCCATGGCGCCCAGTAAAAAGGCAACTGAAGGGCTCTGCCTGACTTCTCTTCCACCAGAGCCCCACGAGGCTGACTGCCACCTCTAAGCCTTTCCCAAGCCACCCTGTCTGTGAGCTCCCCAAGCCAGGCTCTGGCTTCATTCACTTCAGGGTTTGGCAGTGACGGCCTGGGCTGTCCAGCCGACACTGGCCAGACTGATACAGGACTCACCGTATGAGTTTGCTTGCCTTCTCCCACTCTCTCTTCCTCCTTCCCTTCCTTCCTCCTGCCATGCAAGACCCGGTACAGCTTAAACCACAGAATCTTGTCCTCTTTAATGCCAAATATACTAATTGTTTATGTGGCACAAGGCACCATATTTTGTTATTCTTTCTTTTATTCTGTAATAATAACTCATCTGCCCAATAAGCTGTGGGCCCCATGTGGTACCTATGGTCCCCCTTTCCTATGTCCGCCTTTCCCACACCCCATCTTCACCTGGGCACTGATTACAATGCCCAGCACACACAGTGCTCAGAACACACTAATAGAAGGCTATTGAAAGCCTTTCTTGCTGTGCTCAATTTCTATAATAAAGCATAAATTTTTCAGTGAGGAAAAAGTACGGGATTAATCACCAGGCAAAAGCAAGTCAAAAGTCACAAGTCCGGGTGTTGGTTTCCTTCGGGGAGGAAGCAGATGTGGCCAAAAGTATAGGTGGTGCCACCAAGGTCCCCTGAAGCCCCCCTTGCTCTGGGAGGCTGCACGTGCTGCTCAGGATTGTGTTTTCAAGGGCACTGTGGATTTTACACGCATTTCTGTAGGGATGGTAGTTTTCACCATTGAAACTGGTCCTGCACATCTACACTGGTTTAGACACAGGAGTACAAGTGTGCTTCACTATTAGGAAATCAGTTAATATGATTTACTGCCTTAACAGATCAAAGGGAAAACCCTATGATCACCTAAAAAAATGCAGGACAACAGTTAATAAATCAACACCCATTCATATTTTTTGAAAAATCGAAAGACAAACTTACTAACAAGGGGAGGCCTCCGTAACCCAATAAAGTATGCCTTCAAAATTCTCTTTAAAACATTGTATTACTTAGCAAGACCCTATCTCAAAATAAAAAAGGCTGCAGATGTAGCTCTGTGCAAAGGCCCTGGACTCAGTCCCCAAGCCCCACCCCCAAAATGTATTTCAGACTATGAAAAATAAATGATTATATGTAATGATCACAATCAGGGAAGATAGAAAGATGCCTGCTTTTCCTGCTCAGATGCACCGTCATGCTAAATAAGTCAGCCCACTGCCAAGGCAAAGGTGGGAAGAGCCTGGCAGTTAAGAATGTGAACTCTGGCCTCTGGCTGCCAGGGTTGCAATTCCAACCGTGCCTGTTCCTGTGTGACCCTAAGCAAGTTATTTAACTTTTCCCTGCCTCTATTTTTTTCCATCTGAAAAACAAATGGGAACGATAGGACATAGCACATAGGGTTCTTGTTGTAAACTGTATGTATGGACTTAGAACAATGTCTGACATATATTACATGCTGTATATGAAGGTTGCCATTATTATTCAAAAGAAGTGCCTTTAGAATCCGCAAACAAGTACTGAAACTGAGGGGAACTGAGCAAGGGTTCTGGATATAAGATACAAAACTGAAAACTGTGCTGGGCATGATGGCACATGCCTGTAATCCCACCTGTCTGGGAGGCTGAGGCAGAAACATGGAGCCCAGCCTGGGAAACTTAGTGAGAACTCGTCTCAAAATTTAAACATTAAAATAGATGAAAATGTAGCTCAGTACTCTCGGCTTCAAATCCTAGTATTGCTAAAAGTAATTTTAAAAATTAATAAAAACAATAACTTCTGTATATATTAGCAGAAGCAAAGTTAGAAAACATAATTATTTCATTTAATTTTGGTTTTGTTGCTGAGGATTGAATATGTGCTAACCATATATTCTACCACTAAGCTACACTCCTGCCCCAGAAAATTGAATTTTTAAAATGACCATTTGAAATAAGTGGCTCATTTATTTATTTTCCTGAATAAATCTAACAAATATTAATGATCTTTAGAAAAGAAATTACAAACTGCTATTGACGTATATTGAAGGAAGATTTAAATTAATGGAACTATATGCCATATTTATAAATTGTCACATTTACTCCTATAAAGCTAATAACTGTCCCTAAATTGTGCAGTAGATTTAATCTGCTTCCAATCAAATTGCAACAGGATTTTCACGGACATTGACAAGCTGATTCTAAAACATACAGGAAGGAGGGAAAGACCTAGAAATCCAAGACATTGACTGGTGTTGGCAGGAGTGTTACCCAACCAGATGTCAAGCTACTTCGAATACCCTGGTGAATAAAAGTGTAAGATTAGACCAACAGACAGAAGCGAGGGCCTGCAAACCGGTCCACATGCTACCAGAAACTTGATGGACCACAGAAGCAGTGCTGCGGGCCCCTGGGGGAAAGATATATTCAATAAGAAGCACTGAGACCATCAGTAATTCACAAAGAGAAGGAATTACAAATGAATCCCCAAATCACACTGAAAACAGAAATCAACCTCAGGTGGATTAAAGACTTAAATGCAAAAAGCAAAACTAAGTGCTTTGGAAGATGACAGAAAGGGTGATCTCAGATTCAGCTTGGGAATTGCTTCAGCCTCCTGGACCCCTGTCTGTACAACTGTCTGTATCCCTCCAAATGCCCTGGAATCAGCTCAATCCCTTTCTCACACCTGAAATCCATTCATTAGCATCATCTGCTCTACCTTACACTCACAGCCATACCCCACCTTGCCACAATGCTTCACCTACACCATTCCCTGCCCTGCATTCCACCAGGGTGGCCTTCAAACATGTGCAGTGCACCAGCTCAGCTCCCTAATCTGTGCTACAGTCTGGATCTGGATGTCACCAAAGGCCACTGTTCAACTCTTTGTCCCCAGCATTGAGCTATTGGGAAGTGGTGGGGAACATAAAGAAGTGGGGTGTATCCCCCAAATAAAAGATCCAATCAAAAAATGGGCAAGTGAAATAGACACTTCACAGAAGAACTACAAATGGACAATCAATACATGAAGAAAACCTTAACATCGCTGGCCATTAGAGAAATGCAAATTAAAACACTGAGAGTTGGGCCCAGGGATTTAGAGTGGCACCGTGCCTGCCTTGCAAGCTCAAGGTCTTGAGTTCGAGCCCTGGTACCCCCCACACACAAAAACAACAACAACCACAAAAAACCACTGAGGCTCCACCTTACCCCAGAAAGAATGGCCATCATGGTCACCATCAAAAAATTAAATAATGACAAAATTGGTGAGGCTTTGTGGAGGAAAGGAACCCTCTACATTGTCAGTGGGGATGTAAACTAGTACAACCACTATGGAAATCAGTATTCCTCAAAAAACTAAAACCAGAAATTCCATTTGACCTCAGCTTTTCCCTTTCTAGGCATCTTCCTGAAAGAGCTAAAGATATCATATTATAGGGACACACGCATACCCATATTTATAGCAGGACAACTCATAATAGCTAAAGCTTGGTAGCAGCCTATATGCCCATCAACAGATGAATGGATAAAGAAAATGTGGTTTTACACACAAGGGAGTACTACCCTGCCATGAAGGAGAACAAACTTGAGTCATTTGTAAGAAAATGGATGCACCTCAAGACCATCACGTTAAGTGAGATAAATCAGACATATAAGCTTAAATATTGCATAGTGTCTTTTATGTGAGAAATTCAAAGTATAAATAAAGAACAAAATGAAAGATAATAGGAATCAGGGAGACAGATCTTTCTCAAATGGGAAGGGGATCAAGAGAGGATTGAAAAGGGAGGGAGGAGGGGGAAAGGAGAGGAAAAATGGAATGAAGATGTGTTATGTACATGCAGCAACTCCACACGAGGAGGGTAAACAGCATGTACTGCAAACATGTGCAAATAAACAAATAAACAAATAAGAAGCACCTGGGGAAATCAGAAGCCAGGTCTGTTGGAGGTTTAAGCTCACTGGGGCATCCGCTCAAAGGGGATCGTGGGAGCCCAGCTTCTTTCTCTTCCTCTTTTCCATTCCTGGGCCGCGAGGTGAGCAGCTTTTTCCCCTCACTCTCTCCCTACCACCATGTGATGCCTCCAGCAGGCCCAAAGCAGTGAAATCCCCACAACTGCGGGCCAAAATAACCCTTTTCTCTATATAAGCTGGACATTTGTTACAGTAAGAGAAAGCTGACCAACACCACCAAGCCACCATCTCCTGCTGCGCCTGGATTTTCACCGTCACCTCCTCACTGGTCTCCCATTCCTGCCCCTATTCTAACACAGCACCTGGAATGGTCTTTTTACCTAAGTCTGGCAGGGCCATTCTGCTTACAGCCCCAGTGTGGCTTCCTATCTCACTCAGGAAAAAACCTTCCTCACCTGCTTCCCCTCCAATTTCCCCTCCCACACCTGCCTCGCCAGACCCCAGCAGCAAGTGCCAAGACCAACCCAGGCACGTGGACCCCGGGCAGGATACACGGACGGGGACAGTGACAGTAGTGAGCCGCCGCTGTTCCCAGTGTTTGGCAGTTTCCAGAGGGTAAACACTGCCACCATGGCCAATCTTAAGATAGCATTGAAATGCCAGTCAGTTAGGAACTGTAACAATTGACCCTTGTGAGCTGGTGCAAGCTGATCCACAGAGTCCAGGGCACCCTTGGCACGGTGCTCCTGGCCAGGTTGTGCGGTGGGGTGTGGGTGCTATGTTGTTGCTGTTATTCTCTTATTGTTTATGTAGAAGTTTTCATGCAGGGCTGTATGTTAGGACTATAGGTGATCACTGTTCAAGAGCCAGGGGGGAGGCGGGACCCTGGGGCCCAGAACGGGACAATATGAGCTGTGTTCTCGCCCCCTCCCCCAGTACCACTCTCCTCCAAACTCAAAGCAAAACTCAGAAACGTTTCCAGGGTGAGGAGTCTGGTTCCTCGGTTGACTGGGAGCCGAGCCAGGTAGGGGAGGTCAGCCAGCGCCTGGAGCTCTGGAGATGGTAAGGGAGGAAAGAGCCACAGAAAGCTGACCTTCCACAGTGAGGCCACACTGCAGTGGGGCCCAAGAGGAGGCCCGTGTGCCGGCCGTGACCCTACATGCGCACTATGGGAAGTCCTCCCTCAGTCTATAGCATCACAGTGGGGAAGCTCCTGACCTCGTGCTGAGGACAGACCACAGGGTCAGAAGAAAACCTTGGATCTGAGTCCCAGATCCACCTCAGATTACTAAGAGGTCTCGGGCAACTAGCCTCAAATCCACCTATAAAAGGAACCTACTGGCTGGGACCACCACTTGCCCTAGCCAGGAAGGGCTGCGTGGACCCAAATGAACCCGATACCGTCACTGTGATCAAGGGTGTCAGGCCAGTGGGGCTGGGCCTCCCACTGACAGATTAAGAAGCCAGAAGTGTCCCAGGTATGAGAGCCTGACAGCCACCACCCGGCTGTGTCATATGCACAGCGAAGACAGACTGGCCGGGCACTGGACATTCCCAGCACCTAAGCAGGATGGGCCCAGCGTGGAGGATGCCCTTGGGGTCATGACATGGGTCTCCATGGGGGCTTGCCTTGAGGTCCCAGATCTGTTAGGGGGTGGACACCCCAAGGCTCTCCCTTTCCCTGCTCAATGCCCTGGAGACCATGGGTGTTCCCAGCCCCGACTCTTGCTCTCTGGCTGACCTTGAAATAGGTTGGACTGCATGTTGTACCCCAGATCATGGTAGTCTGAAAAGATGGAGGAGATTTGCACAGGACTCTGGGTCCTGCTGGACCACGGGCTTCTCTTCCTCTGGCCCTCCAAGACTTCACTGATGACCCTCTGAGCCTGGTGAGACAGCCAAAGATGGGAAAGAGGACCAAGTCCCACAGCAGCCCCCTAACTCCCCTCTCTCTGACCCCACCTCACCTCTCACCTGTCCATAGATCGCAGCCCTCAAGACCCTCAGGGCTGAGGAGCTGGAGGATTGGAGGCCCTGCCCAAGCCCCACTTTTCTTCCCTCCCATGTGGGCCAGGGGTGCCAGGGATGGTGATGATCCTAAAGCCTGTCCCCTACATTGAGCCCCACTGTGTGTTGTACCAGGAGGGGGCTCCACAGTGCAATGCTATTCCCAACATTTTTTTTTTTTTTTTGCTACTGAGGATCAAATTTGGGTCCTTGCGCTTCCGAGGCAGGCACCGGAACCACTGAGCTAGATCCCTGGCCCCAATTCCCACCATTTTATACCTGAGGACACTGGGCCTGGGGGGAGGCCAGACTCACCCAGTCCCATGTATAGCTGGGGAGCCAAGAGCCCTGGTTTGCTCCCCACAGTCACAGCATCACACAAAAAAAGCAAAGCCCTTAGCTTTCACTGAGGCCAGTTCCTTCTTTGTAGTAATGGGGACACTGGGGCCTGGGAGTTGAGCCTAGGCCTAGGAGGCAGGAAATCTTGATCGAGTCCCAGTTCTGCCACATAGCAGCTCCTGACTTTGGCAAGTCTCTGCTCCTCTCTGGGCCTCAGTTTCTCTACTTGCAAAATATAGTGGAGGGAAGAACTAGAGGGTCTTTGAACTAGACATTGGCTGGCTCAATATTTGTGACCTGTATCACAGGGCAGAAAAACCAGGTGTTGATTGGAGCCTGGGACAACAGCAGCAACAGCAATGACAAGAGGGGCAGTGAAGGGTCGTGACCACACTGACAATGCAGATGGGGCCACGTCCTTCTGAGGGGTGGGGCAAGGCATTTCAGATTGCAACCTCCCAGATTATCTGATGGGTGGGGTCACTGTATCTTCAGATAACAAATAGGAAAGGAGCCTGGGAGGGGCTGACCTTCAGTCTTAGTGAGCAGGGCTCCTCCCAAGCAGGTCATATCACCTCTCTGGGCCTTGGTTTTACCATGCATTAAAAAGGAAATACTATCTCCTGCCTGGCTAACAGTACCATAGTAGTTGTTATGAAGGTTGAGATACCAGCTCTGATTATGTCTCAGAATGCCAGAGCAGGAAGGATGCTGAGCATTTGACCAGAAATGGCAGGTGAATTTTATCTCTAGTTTCAATTGATTAGAATTGGCTGCCTACAATAGTAGATCAGGTGGGAAAGAGTGTCAGCATCGATTAGTCATGTCTGCCACATATGCAGGATGGGCCAGTTGTAGTCTGTGTGCCATGAATTTGTCAGCCTGATCTAGCCTCTCTGCTTCACTTTACAGATGTAGATACTCATGCCCATGAGGGAAAGTAACTTATTCAAAGTCATCCCACATTCAGGGGCAGAGCCAAGATTCAAACCTAGGTCTTCTGATTCCCAATAAATGCTGTCTGTCCACTAGGTGTTGCCTATCTTTGGAAAACATCCAATTCAAACAAGAGCTGTGTAACTGAAAAGTCATTTGGGCCAAGGAACCAAAATCTGCCCGCTCAGTTTGGATTCTTGTCCCACACAACTGAGTGAACTTGGTTAACTTAACCCATCTTAGCTTTTGGCTCTTTATCCATAAGAAACAGGGATAATAATATGACTGTCCTTGTAGATTTGTTGCAAAGATTGAGTATGTTGTTATATGCAGGAATTTAAATAGTGCTTGGCCCCTGGCACACAGAGGTGCTCAGTAAATACTGTGCTCTGATGCTGCTACTACAGGAATTGCCTCTGGTTTCTTTTGGGTCCTCATTGAGTGCCCCACCACACCCTTAGCCTCCAGGCCCCTGCATGGACACCTGCTCCTTGAAGACCAGCTGATCCACCTCTTGGCTCCCAAACTTGTGGCGAATGTTGTTGGGGATGACGCTGCTCTTCTGGCTGGGAGGTGAACTCCTCAGTTCCTGGGTCTTCGAGTTGAGGACATCGTCCTGCTGAGGCCCCTTGAGAAGGGAAATGAAGTTCTCCCTGGAGGAGGGTCTGGAGCCCCGCTTCTTCAGGGTCCCGGGCCCTGGGCTGATCCCCAGAAAGTCCTTGCTGGCAGGGCTTGGCAGGGGAGGCTGGGCTTCCTCTAGGAGGTCCTGTCCTTGGGAGCTGCCTCTGGAGCTTGAAGACAGAGAGGTCTGGCTCTTGAACTTGGAGGTATCCATGCTCGGGAGGCACCCCTTGCTGCTGTTCAGGGGGCTTCTGGTCAAAGGGGTTGCAACTGAACTCAGAGAAGAGAGACAGAGAGGGAGGGAGGGAAGGAGACTCACAGACAGATGCAGGACGGGGACAAGAGGCAGGTGGGGTGGGGGAGTCACAGACACAGCCCCAGAGAGCCACGGGCAGGACCAGGGAGAGGGACAGAGAGAGATGGGTGAGAAACAAGAGAGACAGAGAAGTGGGCAGATTTCCCAGAGGCCAGGGCTGTCTCACACTGCTTTTGACATTTGGGGCTATAGCCCCTGCCTGTCCAGCCTTGAGGCCTAGTCTTGTGGTCTAACAGCAGTGTTTTCTCTTAGACACACAGAAATAATGGTGCATCTTATAGCCATTGGATGGCAACTTAGAACACATGTTTTGTTTGGTTTGTTTTGGGGTCCTGGAAATTAAACCCACGGCCTTCCCACTGAGTGACATCCTTTTTCTTTTCTTTTTTTTTTTATTTTTGTACTGGGGATTGAACTCGGGTCCTTGTGCTTGCACAGCAGGCAGAGAAACCACTGAGCTAAATCCCCGGCCCTCTGAGTGACATCCTTAGCCCATTTTATTTATCTATTTATTTTTTGAGACAGGGTCCTGCTACATTGCCCAGGTTTGGTTCAAACTCACAATCCTCTTGCCTCAGCCGCCCAGAATGTTGGGATTACAGGCCTGCATCACCACACCTGGGCTGAACATGTTTGACATAACACCAACAAGTATGCACACTCTGTCTCAGTGTGCAAAGTACGGAGGCCAAGCCCCTGCCCGCCTGCTGCCACCCTCACCCTGGGTCACAGCTGTAAACTGGTGAGCTTCCCTCCAAGCCACTCCAGAAGGGTCCTCTGATTGTCCTCTTAAAAGATACCTAGTTTTGTTTCACTTCTGTCTATAAATGAGATCAGAGTCTATGTGTTGCTGTTATAAACCAAGCCAGCACTTGGGGCCTCTGTTCTGCAGCACCGAAGGCCAAGCTTGCCCTCCCACCCCAGCATCCCTGCTGTTCTTCTCTCTGGTCACTGGACCTGCACCTTGGTCCAGTTTAATTTTTTTTAAAGGCAGCTGGGTATGCATTGCTCCTGGAAGGGACGTAAATTATTGGGAGTCAGAGGATGGACAATGGCAGGTGCTGAATGTCCGTAGTGACCCCTGTGTCTCAGGGTAACCCCCTCCCCTGGGTGTGGGTGACCTAGTAACTTGTTCTAACCAACAGAACAGGGCCAGTTAAGCAATGTCACCTCCAAGCTGCACCAGACGGACTCTTGTCTTGTTCACACACTGTCTTGAGATGCTGCTTGCTCTTTGCTCCAATTGGACCCAGGGACCCTGTGGAGAAGCCCACGTAGCAAAAAGTGAAAGGGCTCATGGCTGCCAGCTTGTGAGGAGCTGAGACCTGCATGTGACCAATCCCGGAAGAGGATCCTTCTCCAGTTGACCCTTGAGGTTGAGTCCCAGCATCTGCACCTGTATCCCCGACCCTTGGGACTAGAAGATGATGAATGCTATCATTTTAAACCACTGCCTTCCAGCATGACTTGTTACACGGCAAAGGTGATCAATACAACACCTATGTCAGGCCCTCGCACAATGGATGCAGCTTCACAAGGCCTGGTAAAGTGTTCCGAGTAATTATGATGGCAAAAGTGAGGGTCAGAGAATAAGTAGAAGGTGAGCATGGTGGGCACACTCATAATCTCAGCACTTGGGAGGCTGAGGCAGGAGGAGTGCTGTGGGTTTGGGGTAAGCCTGGGCCTAAAAACTACATAGTGAGATGCTGTCGCAAGAAACCAAAACCAAAAAGAGCAAGAGGGTTACACAGGTGGCACTAAGAGCTGCACATCTTCAAGTTAGCTTAAGTTCAAGTTAGCTTTCTCCTCCTGTGTCACCCCCACCCCAGCCACTGCCCCTTTGATGTGCACCCTGGTGCCCCCTCTCTGCCCCAAAGCCACTGCCAGTCGCGAGTGGCATGGCCTGGCTGGCAAAGAAGGGCAGACTCCTTGCCAGTTCTGACCTGGGAGGAAGGTCCCAAGTGCCCGTGGTCAAGGCGGGTGGTGGGTCCAGCTGCACCCGGCGCTTGTCACTCAGGAGCCACCTTGAGTGGGGAGAGAGCAGGTGAGATCTCAGGGCCTAGAGAACCCTGCTCACCTCCAGGTCTTGGCCTCACCTCCTGTCTGTTTTTCATAACTTCAGAAGGTGCAGGAACCTCCTGAAACCCAGGAGTGCAGACTGCAGCTGCCCAGCAACTGGGGGCACCAAGGGATGCTGCTAGGGAGCACCCTCCCCACTGTTGATTGGAGTTGCCATGGTGACCACCCTTCACAGGGCTCTGTTACCTCAGCGGGCTGATAGGCCACCTGGGGGAGAGGGGCCAGGAGAGAGCAAAGACTGAGGGGCAGGAGGGGCCTTCATGTGTCACCCACTCTCTCATCCACTCAGAAATGTCCACTGAGCACCCATTAAGTGCCAGGTTGTGTGCCAGACATCTAGGGCTCAGGTGCCCCCAAATGCAAAGGAAGTTCTGGGAACGTAAAGGAAATTAGTAGAGTGCCTGACTAGCTCTATAAGGAAAAGGAGCAGGACTCCCAGATGGGTCATTTGAGCAGGATCTTGAAGGCTACATAGGAGCTCAGCAGTTTAGACTGGACTAGAATTTTTAAAGGCATGGGTGTGTTTAAGAGCGGACCTGTAGGTCAAGGGAGAGGGGAGGGTGGGGCCCTCACTGTTGGAGCCAATGCACAGGGATCAGGGACCAGGCATTAAAATGAAAGCAGGATGGGCCAGCAAGGGCCTTCCCCTTCCCTGTGAATCACAGGGCTGCCGACGGAGGTTAACACAGTAGACGGATGCCTTTTCTACAGAGTGAGAGGAAACAGCAGGCATCGCAGGAGCGCTGGCTGCCTCTGTGTCCCTCAGCAAGGACAGGGGCAGGGGTGGGAATGGGAGTACCTGAGTGGTATCCCCTTTAGGAACTGCTGGGCACAGTGCCTGGCCCAGAGAGAAGTCACACACGGCACCAAGGTCACTGCACAGCCACCTGCCCGCCAACCCTTACCGTATCCAGGCTTCCATCCTTGAGTCCACCTCTGCCCCCAGCCCTGGTCCTGGTCACCCCTCCCCTATCTTGGGTGACACAATGGCCTCTGCATTCGTCTGCTTTTTCCTTTTGTCCCAGTATGAATTATGCATCGCTGCACAGCCATCCTCCCACAAGCCTAGCAGTCACCACTCATGTGTTATCTCTGTTTCCGTGGGGCAAGGAGTTGAGCACGAACTGGCTGGATTCTCCGCTTTGGGGTCTCAGAAGGTTACAATTAAGGTATTGGCGGGGCTGCAGTCTCATCCGAGGCTCCCCTGGGGACAAATGTGCCTCCAAGCTCACGTGGTCGCCGGCAGGACAGTTCCCGTGGCCTCTCGGACTGAGCAACCAACCTCAGTTCCTTGGTGTGTGGGCCCCCAACGTGCCACTGGGCTCCTCAAAGCCTTTCTTGTCCTCCACCCTCTCCTCTGACACCGGCTCCTCCATCTCTCCCTGCGCACCTGTCATGTTGCCTCAATGGTTTCTTTTTCTTTCTTTTTCTTTTTTTTTTTTGGTACCTGGGATCAAACTCTCAGGACCTTGCGCTTGCAAGGCAGGCGGTGGCACCACTGAGCTAAATCCTCGGTCCTCCACAACGGTCTTTTAAACAGGCTAAACACAGTGCCCTCTGGGCCTTTGCATGCCTAGTTCCCTCTGCTGCAACTTCCTTTCCTCAGACATCTGCAGGGCTTTCTTCTCCACTTCCGCCAGGACTCTGTACTTCTGGGACCTCCCATTTTAAGAAGCAACCTCCCTTCCACACCCCTTATTACCTTGCCTTACCTTTCCTGCTGCGCTCTACTTCACCTCCTGCCGCACTCGGCATACGTCTCTTCTGGCTGTGAAGCCCATGTGAAATGGGACCAGGACTGTGTGGTCCCCTGCCCAGTCCCTGGCACCTGGACCTGCACCTGTCTCATGGCAGGTGCTTCCTAAAGGTGCTGACTGAGCAGCCTCGGGAGGGGCAGGAGGCAGAGTTGTCACCACTCCCAGCAGCTGCTTGTAGGCCATCAAGCCACCAGGAGGGACCCAAAGCTGGCATGAGAAGGGCTGCATGGAGCTGAGGGGCCGGGCACACAAGCACCCCGAGCACTGTCTCTGCAGCTCCCACTTCAGCCTCTGTGGATGTCACGGCCTGGGCCTGCGGCCCCAGCCAGGCTCTCTGCTGTTCCAGAGCACCCTTTACCCCAGCGACCAGCTTTGGGGCTGGGTTCCTCCAGCCCAGACATGGTCCCTAGCCCTCTGGGACCCCATTTTAACCCAAGGAGCTGGATAGTGGGGAGTGAGCCAGGAACCCACAATAGATGAGGCCTATAATCTCTCCTGCCACCCCAAGGAGAGTTTTGAGAGCCTGTTTCTGAGAAACAGGGAACAGGAAATGCAGTCTTATGGGGCCTACTGCAGGTGCAGACTTTTCTGCTCCCACCTGCATCCCGGGCCTCTCCTTCCACTCTTTCTAGAGTCTTATTCTGAGTCAAGAAGGGGACCTAGACAGAGGCCGTGCCCCTTCTGACTGCTTCTCAGCACTGTCTTGTGTAAGGCAGAGGACCCCTCTTTGGGCTCTAGTTTGGAAGGAGTTGCCTCCACCCGGGAGGCTGGGCAGGAAGGTGGTGCCCATTAGCCTTGGTTTGCCTGTTTGGCTTCCTGGTACTGTTTCCCACTGGGCCTTTGGGTGTCTGACAGGGGGCAGGAGGAGGCTGCCTGTGCCAAAGCAGGATGATACAACAGTATCCTCAGGGTGGCTTTCCCACAGGGTGCTGGGAGCTTCTTTCCTTGGTGGAGTATAAGGAATGTGAAGGGGAGGGAGGGAGGGAGGGAGCCAGTGCAGAACTCGGGAGAGGCAGGCAGATGAGCTACTCAGAAAAGGCAGTTTATTCCAGTGCTTTGAGGAACAGCAAGCTCTGCACAGAAATTCTAAAAAATGTGTCAATCTCCTTTGCCTAAGAACCAGCTGCAGGTCACGCCGGGGTCACTAACCTGGGGCAGGTGGGTGAGACAGTGCACAGAGGACAGAGCTGCTCAGGCCTTCCCGCCCTTCCCCTGGGACACACGGGTTTCCGGGGGTGCCCGGCGGAACCACTCCGACCAGGAGCCGTCATAGACGGCCACATCAGGCTTGCCACAGAGGTAGGCAGCCAGGGCGATGTGGCAGGCGGTGACGCCCTTGCGGCATGTGGCCATGAGGGGCTGGGTGAGGTCCACCTGCTTGGCCTGGAACATGGCGGACAGCTCCTCGGGGCTCTTCTCAAAGCCATCCTTGGTCAGAAAGTCCATGAAGGGCATGTTCACTGAGCCACGGATGTGGCCCGAGCCCAGTCCTGGGGAGGGACAGAGGACATCGGTCAGGGAAGGCATGGGGAGGGTGGGGACTAATGAGACCCAGAAGCTGCCAGCAGCCATGACCAGCACAGGGAGCTTTGCAAATAGAAATAATGCCTTTGCGCTTTCTGGCGCTCAGTTGAGTCTCACCCCTGATGCTGATGCTCAAGTCTTAAAACACCTGCACCCCCTTCTAAAGCCTGTCTTGAAGGAGGGATGTCTGAAATCATACTGCTCAGGAAGTCAGGGGCATGTTTGAGCACTGGCTCGCCCAACTAGCTAACCATTTCACTAGGCTTTTCCTTGGGCAAACCTCTCTACACCTCAGTTTTGCTGTCTGTAAAATGACACAGTGGTACAGCCCTGCCTCAAGGGATTGTGGAAAACAGCAAATAGGACAAACTGCTGCAGATGCTCTGTGCTGTGGTGATTGCCGAGAACATCGTGTGAAAGAGAAACAGAGGCCCGGTCCTCGGGGGGATTAGAATCCAGGAAGACAGATGCTAGATGACTTTATCATAAATCCAGCATGATGTCACTCCACCTGACAAGTGAATACACTGGGCTTTACAAAACCAAATGGCTCACCTAGGGCTACCCGGAGAGGATGACACTGGTTCCCTGGTTTTCCTGTGAGGCACACAGTTGTGAAGAGTGCGTGTGTGACCTGGTGTTAGACATAAGTTCAAGTCCCAGCTCTACCACTTGCTGGCTGGGTGACCTTAAGCCTTGGTTTCCCTGAGGGTAAAATGGGAATAAGAGTATGCCTGTGAGCATGGGGGAAATGACACAGAAAAGCATGGACTACTGAGGCCGGCCCACCCACAGGACCCCAGCCGTGGTCAGGTGCCCTGCATGCCCAGGCTGCTGCTCTTCCCAGGCACCCTGCACCACAGACACTGGGCACTGGGAGGGGACCCCACTCAGGTTTACCTCCATCTTTCTGGGCTCTGCTTCCTCCCCAAATCCAACTACCACATTAAACCCAGCCTATGGGGGAGAGCAGGCCCTGATGACAGGAGTGGGAGGGAAAGGATCTGCCTGGAGTGACCAAGCCACATGCTGGAGCCATCTGCAGCAGTATGCAGCCAGGCAGGCCCTGCCCCTCTGAGCCTCAGTCACCCCTCCTGTTTAATGGGGAGAGAGACCCCTCAAACCTCACAAACACCTGGGGAAGTTTACCCACTGCACATAAAAGCCCCTAAGTGACCCCAAGTACACAGCAGGTGCACACTCAAGCCAGAAATGTCCCAGGCCCTCGCCCAGACAAAAACAATTCCACAAGAGTTTCTCTGACTGAACAGACATCCAACTTGTGAACTCCAGCGATATCTTCCTGTTTAAATCTCATCTTTTTTGTCTGGAGACTTTAACTTGAGAACAGATAAGACTCACACTGCTATGAAAAGCAGCTGATCTGCCAGTTTCCAGAACTTTCTTCCTCAAGAAACCCAGCTTTATGTGGTCAGCAATCAGCATGCAGGCGGGGGGGGGGGGGGGGGG